>JALIGW010000016.1:5982500-7182500 GCA_023053685.1 Diadophis punctatus similis | reverse complement strand
TCCTACAGATGCTAAGGCCTATGGCGTACCGGCCATCTACGTTACCTGGTCTGCTCTGGCGATGGCGAGCTAATGCCAGTTCTTCAAGGTTCCCCGACCTGCGCTTCTGAACAACGGAAGGAGTCAGGCCGTCCCCGTGCGCTGGGGTGGGGCCCTGGCTGTTGGACTGCAGTGTTCCGAGTGCTGATCAGCTGAGAGGGGGATCGACCAGCGGCGATGCAGCAAGCTGTCTCGGCATGATCGTTAGGGTCAGCTGGGGCAGGGTGCGGGGTTTCCGGGCAGCGAGTGTTAACGAATGAGAAGGGAGGCATATGGGAATGTCGGGTTGGAGCTGGTGTAAAAGTATATCTGGTGGCGGGGAGCACTGTTCTGCCCCCGGCACCGAGTCCCAATAATTACACAACACACAAACGTCCAAACATGGTTTGTTTTAGTCAGTAAAGCAACATCTCATAATAACTTCTTAAACACGTTTACAGAACAAGATAGGCAGAATTCACTGTGTTCAAAAAACCCCAGTTGTTAATTCCCTAACTTAACAGCTGGCCGAAGTCCAAGAGATAATTGCAAGTCTTACTGTACTTGGCACAAGTCCCAAAACTAGCAGATGCAAAACACAAGACCTGTTCTGGAATTGCAAAGTGGAAACGCCGCAGTCCATATTCAGAAGCCACGTTTGCCAGAAACAAGAATCGGAAACTAGAATGCAAACTGGCCACACTGGAGGACTGGATTCAGAAACCACAATGCCAGAAACAAGATCTGGGCTGGACTGCAAACTGGAACTGCGTAAGCCAAGATTCAGGAACGTCGATGCAAACTGGAAACCAAGGTCAAGATTCAGGAGTCACGATACAAACTGGAAACTGGAGTCATGATGCAAGATTCAAGAATGGCGATTCAAACTGGAAACTGGAATCAAGATGCAAGATTCAGGATTGGTGTTGCAAACTGGAAACTGGAGTCATGATGCAAGTTTCAAGAGTCATGGAACAAGCTATGATCAGACAGGTCTCTTTTTCAATCGTTGTTCTCTGCCACTAAGCTCAGCGTGGTGAGGACTTAAATAGTCTAAGGGCGTGGCCAATTAGCCTGCAGTGCTACTCTCAAGGAGACCTCCTCTGGAGTAAACCTTCTTGCCTCTTGGCAGCCCTGCATGCTCTTGCATTCAGGAAAGGAGGGGCTACTCCTTTCCTATCACTGCCAAGAGATGCTGGAAGCTCCAAAGGCCCTGGCTGCACAGGCTGCTAGGCAGGCCACAACAAGCACAGAGCTGTAGCTTTATCAATTATTTCCCTTTGTACTTCAATTGGATGGTCAGTTCGTACCAGCTTGGATAGACAATGATTGATAATCAGCTATCATTGTCCTGAGTCTTTGCTGTCCATCCGGAACCTGACACCGGCAGGGGGGGACTCGATTGAAGCCCCTCATGAAGGAAGCAGAGCACAATGCGGGAGTATCCAATGTGCAGGCAGACTGGTTAAGCAGGGCTACTGTCAACCACTCGGAGTGGTGCCTGCATCCCAGTCTGTTCGCAGAGCTATCAGAACGGTTTGGCATCCCAATTCTGGATCTCTTTGCCTCTTCGTTGAATTCTCACATTCCCAGATTCTTTGCAAGATTCCCAGCACCGGGGGTGGAAGGGTTCAATGCACTACGCTGCCAATGGCACAAGGTTCTATTGTATGCCTTCCCCCCCTCTTCCCCTGATTCCAGGGGTCATCAGGAAGGTGCTGTCGGAGAGGGAGGAGATCTTATTGGTAGCTCCCCACTGGTCCAGATGATCGTGGTTTGCCGATCTGGTCGTCCTGTCAATCACCAGACCTTGGAGGATTCCCCCGGAGAGAGTCTCCCTCAGCCAGGGTCCCATCATTCATTTGGAGCCTCAGTGGCTCCAGTTGACCGTCTGGCGGTTGAGCGGAGACTTCTGAGATAGGAGAAGTTCTCTAGCAGGGTCATTTGGATGATCCAGGTGGCCAAGCGGCCTTCTACCATGTGCATGTACAATGCAACTTGGAAGACTTTCTGCGGCTGGTGCGCTAAGGGCCATGTAGATCCCTCCTTGGTCTCGGTGGTGGATGTACTGGAATTTTTGCAGGAAGGTCTGGAGAAGGGGCTAGCACTTTATGGCAACAGGTCGCGGCCCTGGCTTTGGTTTTGAGGTTTGGGGATCTAAGCTCCCTCGCTCACCACCCCAGAGTGTGAGCCTTCCTCAGGGGAGCATCCAATTTAAAGCCCCTTATGATGCACCGCTACCCCACCTGGGATTTGCCCAGGGTGTTGCAGGCCCTTACCACGGCACCATTTGAGCCCTTAAGAGAGGCCAGCCTACGTCTCCTCATGTGTAAAGTGGCCTTCCTCATGGCCATCACGTCTGCCAGATGGATATCAGAATTGGCGGCTTTATCGGTGAGAAAGGACCTCTGTGTTTTTCACCCGAACAGGATGGTTCTGCGGTTGGACCCTGCCTTTCTTCCAAAGGTTAACTCCTTGTTTCACCAATCGCAGGAGTTGATCTTGCCTGATTTCTGTCCAGGGCCATGGTATGCCTTGGAGAAGAAATGGCATACTCTGGATGTTAGGAGGGCCCTCCACATTTGCATCTCAAGGACCGCTTCCTTCAGGAAGACAGAGTCCCTGTTCATTTCCTTTCAGCTGTCAACTCTAGGCCACAAGGTGATGCCTTCCACTGTGGGTCATTTGTTATGGGCATGCATTGGCAGGGCCTATGAACTGCAGCCTCTTCCAGAAGGATTACGGCACATTCCACCAGGAATCCGGCCACGATGGCGGCCTGGGCAACGCAGGCTTCTGTGGAAGAGATTTTTCGGGTGGTGATGTGGACATCTCTGTCACCATTCATCCAACAGTATAGACTGGACACTTATGCTTCAGCTGAAGCTGTCTTCAGCAGGCGTGTCCTGCAGAGAGTGCATGAGGAGGCGGAGACTCCAGACCGGAGCAGTTCCCGCCTGTAGGACAGCCAAGCTTTAGTATGTCCCAACCTGGATTCTCCCGTCAACTCAATGGAGATGGGGTGTTGGTCTTACTTGATATGCCCTTTCTCATGGAGGTTGACGGGAGAATCCAGTCCCACCTGGTGAACTGTCTGGTCCAGAGTCCGGGAGCAGCTATGTTTGGACTGGAGACAGACTACAAGATTTGCTTTGTCTTCATTTTCAACTGGGGACCATTACCAGGGAGGCGTGTCCTCAGAATTTCAACTCAGTCAATAGAGCTACGAGATTAGTACAACCCAACCTGGATTCTCCCGTCGACCTCCATGAGAAAGGGAGTATCAGGTAAGACGAACACTTCTTTATATATCTCTTTCTATACTGCCATTTTTTCTGTCCTTTCCTATTTTCCTTTGCTTCTCAAACTAATTAAATGTACTCATAATGATTAAATGAGCATATCTATGTAGTTTCGTAGGCAACCATACAGAAGTGGATTGCCGCTGCCTTCTAGCATGTTTTTTAAAACTTTTATGGGTAGCCTACAACTCCAGGGTGACCACCCCAAGGTTAACTGGCAGTGGACATATGATCAAGGTTTAATCTGCAGTTTTTCCCTCCCCTGCTGCCAAGATACTTCCACAGAACACCTTTCATGATAGCTAGAGGAGGATCCTTCATGTGAAACTGGATAGTAGCAAATTGTGTTTGTTCTCCCCAAAGGGCAAGGAGTTCCTCAGAGGGCTCTCAGATGGCACTTAATTAAGAGAGAGGATCATTCACCTCACAGCGTTTAAAAAAATCCATGGAAACTAATGTTATTGTGAAAAGTTGGCTCAAAAATTTCCTTATTTTTTAATCTCAAAAATCACCATAATTAAAATAATCTAGAATTTTAAAAGGTGTGAGTAGTGTTATGTATTGAATATATATAGTTGTGTTAAGCCCAGCTAAAGTTAAACCAACCTTTAGATGATCCTAACTGTTAACTTCAACTGTTTTGGTGGGAAACTTAGAACATTCATATTTGGGTGGGCTCTTTCTAGTATTATGATTGGTTAAGGCCCCGTGGGCCCAGAGTATAAATTACAGGGATTTGCCTGTTGTTCCTCAGTTCAGTTTGAGTCAATAAATGCTGTTGTATCTATGCTGGTCTGTTCTTGCCTATTGCAGCCCACTACACAATAGTGGCGACGAAGGTGGGATGCTGCAGAGGAGAGAGCTGCTGCTATCCGAGAGACTGAAATCACTGGGTGTCAGACCAGGTAAAGAGCCCACACTCCCCGCCCTGCCTGCCAGTAAGACACACTGGAGGCACAGATGCACCATCCCCAGGACTCCTAAGTGCAGCCCAGCTCCAACCGTACAGGCATTAACCAGCACCACAGGAGCCTTCTCAAAATGGCTAAACTGGGAAGGCTCAACAAGTTCGATATTACTCATCCAGAACAGTGGAGCTCATACGTCTCCCGAATAGACACCTATCTCTGGGCTAACCAGGTCACGGACGACGGCTTGAAGGCGGCAACTCTACTATGTGTTTGCAGACAAGCCACATTTGATATCACTGAAAACTTGATAGCACCGGCAAGCATAGAGACCGTGGCCTACACAGACCTCAAGAAAAAATTAAGCAAATGGTTTAAGCTCTCGGCCATTGCCCGGTGCCATACATTCGAGCAATGTGAACAGAGATCCAGGGAATCTGAGGCTCCAACAGCTGCCCCCTCCATGGTCACATGACTGCATTTCAGGCATTCGGCAAATAGCCCACATTTACAGCTGTTTGCAGGATCCCACAACCATAAGATTCAATTTATGATACTTTTGCCAAAAAATCTATTTCCAATTTTCGGCAAAAATGCCCCATAGTAAAAAAATGGGTTTGCTAACGACTGTGGGTTAATTTAATTACCATGGTGATTTGCTTAAAAACTGCTGCAAAATCAGGTTAGTGACCTGATGATCCGATTTACTACCGTCATGATCTATGACTGTAATGGGCATGCTCCATCATGTTTGTAAGTTATGGAGTACCTGTATCTCACAAAGTAGACAAGAGTAGTATTCAATTGATTATATCAAGATCTCTGGGACTTCTACATCCTTTCAAGTGTCCAATCTGGAGGCCAGCTAAACTCAGATAATGGGGGAGAAAAGGGATTCCCATCTACCTGTTATTCAGAATGAAGAAAACAGGTGATATTGGAGTCACCACTGAACATCATAATGAACAGACTGAAATGCAGACTTGGGGTTGCCAACCAATCATCTCTGTAAGACTCATTGTATTTTACAAGGTAGTATCCTTCATTTAATCCATCGTCATGTCCTTAGAGATCTGTTAGGTACATTTTTATATGCATTTATATAAATATTTTACAATAGTAGTTATCAGTGAATAATAATAATGAAATACAAATAAAATACAAATAAAATGAAATTGAAATTGAAAGATTATGGCATACGCTGTGGTGGTTAACAGACACTGGGTGTCACACCAAAAAATCTTGAATGGAACTTATAAAATCCAGGTGCACCATATGAAGTTGTGCAAAGGCCTTTTTGGTCATAGCTAACACCTGCTCTCCAAGAAGGAGTTGATGTCCAGGAAGATACCAAGATAGTTATCCACCCTGAAGGGGAAAGTGATACCCCATCTAAAGTCAGAGATTAAATATTGCTAGACCTGGGCAGCCCAAACACCCACACCCACTTTGTCTTGGTGGGTTTGAATCAGACAGTTCCTCCCATTCCAAAACCACACAGTCTCCGACACTGGGACAGTCACACCCTGGTGGGGTAAGAAAGCAGGCCCAGCCTGGGGACCTGGGTTAAGTGGGAAAGCAAGGCTTGTGGGGAGTGCCTATGAAAGCACTGCCAATCTTTTTCATATTGTGAGTAGTAAACAGTATGATTTTTTGACTTAAGGGATTCAATTCCGGTCCCTTTTACTTTGTATCTAATGCCCAAGATACCAATGTGAAGTTGATTTTTTTCATCTTTCACTATGTTGAATTTGCCCATGTTCATGTTCATTATGTTCCAGATTCCCACTGCAATTCTGTCTTTGCAGCTTCAGATTACATTTTCCTGCATACTGGCATCAGCAACTAGCATCCCAAAGGCTTTCATCTACTCTTTGATAATTGGTAATCTGAAAAATCCTGTTATTCCTCTATAGCAGTGGTGGGTTGCTCCCGGTTCTGACCGGTTCTTAGAACCGGTAGCGGCAGCGGCGAGAGGCTCCGCCCACCCACTCGGGACGCTTCTGCGCATGCACAGAAGCGTCACGTGCGTGCGGGGTATGTGCGAACCGGTGGTGATCTAATTTAGAACCCACCACTACTCTATAGCATATTTAGTACCATGTGACCCAAAAATCCCATCATCCAACACTATACCGTCAGTCAGATTAAACTGTCTTTCGAAGTGGTTTTATTAATATAGGAGTGGTTTACCATTACCTTCTCCTGCACAGCATTAAATTATATATCTTTGCTATTGTCACTGCTGCCCATGCATGTGCCTGCTTGCTTTAGCTGAGCAGCTAGTTTAACTGTCACTTTGGGAGATCTTGCTTTAACTATATACTTTTGGCATACATTCCAAACATTCTTAACTCATCCCTCACAGGAACATGCTATTCTTTATCACAATAACAGAACATAGCAGGGCAAGAGGGGATCGCATAATTAATTATGTAATAGCTTAGTGTTATGTATGAGCCCAGCCATTGAAAGTTTTGACTGAAATGTTATAACTGTCCAAGCAGCTGGTGTTTTACCTGGTTGCTGTGCTACAGCTCATGGAAGACTGAAGCTGATGGAACATGATTATCTAAATTTTAAGGCAATCATTTTTAATCAATTATATTTTTCTGAGGCTCTAAAACCCTAATACAGGTTTAGAATTTATTTTCCTATCAGTGCTACCAACTGTTCTCACCCAGATGCCGGACCAAGAAACACAGCGTCCGTAAAAACAGCGTCCCTAAAAACCTTGTTTTAATATTAACGGCTACTAAATGTCTTCTTTAGCAGTCGTCCTAAAGTCAAATAAAGTATAAACCAGTCTTTTCTGGGCAACTGCGGTTAATTAATTCTCCTTAACAATCGGCAATTAGTCCAAACAAAAGCACACAAGTCTGAGGAAAAGTCTTTCAGATAACAGCAGATAATCCACACAATCTTACTATTGTTGACAAAACGCCCAGGAGCAATTTGCAGGAAAAGTGATGATTTCAAAATCAGAAACAGAGGCTTGAGTTTCAAAGACTTTGGAATGAACAAAGTTGTTTCCTGCAAATTGGTCACTCAGTTTCATCACTTATGGCAGCCTCTGGAGGTTCTGAATCCCCTGGCTGAATCCCTGCCTCTGGCACTGAGCCTTCTCCAGCCTCCTCACTGTCCGACTCTGGTACCAGCTGCACAGGCCGCTGGCGGACCACAACACCAACCAAGAACAGGTTCAAAATAATTTTTATATGCAGCTTGCACTCAATATATTAACTCTTTGCAACAAACCCAGCAGCTCATTCCTTCTTTGTACTCTCTTTCTTTGGTACAAGTGTTTAACATTGCATCTGCAGATTGCCATCTAGCAACCTTGTTTTGGGTGAGCTGAGCCAGAGGTGGGTTCCTCCCGGTTCAGACCAGTTTGCCTGAATCGGTAGCAACCCGCTGGTGATGTCATGATGATGTCACGGAACCGGTTCGGTTGGTGCCGGTCTGTGGGTGCCGCTTTTGCGTAAAATTGTTTATTGCCTCTATTTGTTTCTGCCTATCTGCCCACTAAAATTCCTTTTCATTTTTCTCTTTCAAAATTTGAAACATTGCCTGATCTACATTTGCTCATTATTTCTGAATGCAAATACCTGGGGGGTGGGGTTTCCACATTGTTCAGGATTTCAGTGAAAAATTTAGCAAATTTAGTTCTATTTAGAAAGTAAATATCACTATACCCCAGTTTTGCAAAACATCATAAATATATTTGTAACATCTAAATCTAATAGATATGTACATTCAAGTTTGCATATACTGTACATATCAATGAAAACACTTAGCAACATCTTATTTAAGGTAACTGAAAAAAGCGGATCAGTTAAAAGATAAGTGAAAACCAAATGAATCTGCCCTGGAAAAAAATATATATATTATCAGATACTCAACTATTATAAAACATTGTTTCAAACTTTTTTTTCTCAATACCACTTCACACTTCTAAAAATTATAGAGCACCCCAAAGAAGAATTTCTTTGTATGGGTTATATTTATTGATATTTACTGTTATTAAAAATTAAAAATTCTGCATTCATTGCTGCTATCATTTCCCATCATTGTTTGATGGGATTTTAACATTTTAATATTGTATTATTATTCGATATAGCCTGGTAAATAAATTTGATTTTAGGTACCCCTGAAATGGTGTTGGGAGAACCCCAGGGATCTTTGGATCACGTTTTAAGAAACACTACTACCATATAAGATATTCCAGAATTACTTTAAGTTGAATATTACTTCAAGTAGAATATTTTGTTTATCATATTTAAGAAACACCCATCCCCTTCAAAGATACCTACCAGTAATTGTTAATTTTTAAGATTTAACAATATCCTTGTGAAATATTTTCTGTAATTCAGACGAATTTCATTACAAAAACACAGCTTCTTTAAATAACTTTTCCTCTTCACATTTTGTATACTTAACTGAGCATGCATGTTATTTGACCTACTTTTTTCAGATAAACAAGGTGTATTTATTTTGCTTGTTAAATATGTTCAATTCTCATGAATGCTTTAGTTATTTTTATACAAATGTAGACTTCTCAAACATAAATCAAAATTAAACATACTGTTCAAATGTAGGATCTAGTCATCATGGTGAAGTAATAATATATTGTGTTAAGCTGTTATTTCCCTTGGCTTTTTCAGCAATGCAAAAGATAATTTAATAAGTCTGCAGGCCTATGGATGCTTACTTGGATGCAATCCTACTGAAAATCATATAAATATTCTGAAGAACAAGACTGCAAGCTGTTTAATCTAGTACTGAACCACTACTTCTTATACATTTGTTTTTTAATTAGATGTAAGAAAATTTATTACTTAATTTGCTTACATTTAATAATTTGGCACATTTGTACAAATGATTGAAACTTGCCTTTGCTATTCTTTAAAGTTGCAGTCTAACTGCCAAGAGCTAAGTTTGAGTTTCATTCTATTTAATCACACATAAACACACCCAAAACAGAAGTTATTGTGATTCCAAAGGATTTTCATCCTGTCCTCAAAAAAAGATAAAATTTTGACTAAAGCGGAGATGTATATAAATACCTCTTTCCATTATTTGCTGTAAAAATCAACTAAGGAAGAGAGTAATTTACTTTGCTAGTCTGCTCAGAGATTGGATACTTTCAGTCAGAAAATCACTATATATTGATCAGGAAATGAAAAAATAAAATGCCATCAAATATATAGTTTATGGATATCTCTTCAGTATGATGATCATCCATGTTCTAACCATTGATGATGAAGAGGTGGTTGATGAGTTTTATGATCAAGTTCAATTTGAAATTGACACAAGCTATGTGCTTGTGACTAGAGCTGAAATTCCAAAGTTGGAAATATTAAGGAGGAAAATGTAGTTGGAAAGTATAGTTGAAGAAACTGAAACCGGTTTGGACCGGTTCACTCGAACCGTTAGCTCTGACTCCAAGCCGAGAGCGAACTGGTTCTTTCTATCTATGAAAGTGGGCCCGCCTGCCCGCCCCTGGGTTATACTGACCTTTATCTCTGCTGTCCGAAGCCCAGCTGATCAGGGGCGGCAGACTGAATTGCCGCTCCGCAGCTGTTTTCCTTGCTCCTTGCCTAGTTTGCAACGTGGAAGTTCTATTTCCTCTGAACTGCACGCGCACGCACAGCGCACACTCAGCAAACCGGTGGTAAAGCCAGTAACAACCCACCGAGCAGAACAATTTATCAATTTCTGGCACTCCAATTATTTCTTCATAGGTAACACTGTCTTCAATAACCAAAAATTTTATATGGACATCACCAGATAGAATATATAGACCTTAAATTTAATATATTATTTCTAAAAGTAGCTGGAGAACGATAAATGACCACGCTGAAACTTTGGATACAAGTTCCAGCTCCCTTGAAGAGTGTATAATGCAAGAAAGAAAAAGATGACAGTAATAAGTTGGATGGACTTGATTATAGCAGAAATGAGTGCACTGTTGGAAGATCTGAAAGGCTTGTTTTAGGATAGATCATATTGAATAAAGTCTATATAAATAGTGACTAAGTGTGAACACCAACCTGATGAAACATAATAAATCAAATTATGACTTTTAATTTATTGTATTGTTTTGTGTGAACCTAGTATAACAGGCCAACAAGCCATTAAAAGTATTCCAGTTTTGTGTACTACTTAGTCACTAGCTGCAGAATTGAGCTCAAAAATAATTCTGGAAAAAGTGCACATGTCCTAAGCATTCAAAAGTAATCATGGTGAAATTCTATATTGTTCAACTTCTGGCAGATTACTCATTTTTTTAAAAAAAAGATCAATTGCTGAAGCAGGTCATTGAACAGAATATAAATTATTAATATGCTCTATTCTTGCTTTGTTGGATATCTTGCTTTGTTGAGATCATGTGGTCTTCAGACTTCCAACTTCTAGCTTCTTTTACAACTGCTCTGGATTCGCTAAATCAACATTTACCAATACTGGGTCCTTTCTGAAAAATTAGAATAAATTTAATATCCTGCAATGCTCATATTTTAAAATGCCATCTTGTTGGTCAAAGTAGATATACATAAATAATTGCTTCCATTAGTGGAAGAAAAATATAGACAGTTATGTTCATGCACTTTAGTCCTTTAGGCTTCATGATAAAATCAAATAAAAAATACAAACTCATCTGCCACAAATATTGTCACTACACCTATTTAATGTTTTTGCTATTGTGTAATCTAAATCACAGTATATGTTTGAGCAATTTAGTGTCCACCTAAGATTTAAAGCATGGTTTTCAATTTATGCTTAATTTTTTTTGATGCAGTAATATACCTGTATATTTTTAATAATCCAAATACATTAGCAATTTATAACATCCTCTTATTTAACATATCCCATTTTATGAGAAACACATACATAGAAATGAATGGCCTGGTTCACTTAATATACTAATCCAACAATGTACTGAATTTGCTTAGTACACAAAGTTACAAACCACAATTTACAATCTATAACAGCAAGGTTTACATAATTTGGCAAATCAAAACAACTCAGATTATGACTTAGCTTTGTATATATAAACCAGATCAATATCTGTTTTTAAGGAACATATTACTTAAAAGCAAAAGTATTACGACTCTTTTAAGGCTAACTTCCATTTATGTATACCAGTGCTTTTGGGATTTACTTTTCAGAAAAACCATGTTAGCCGCCCAGAGTCCCTCGGGAGTTGGGCGGCATACAAATCTATTAAATTGAATTGAATGTTACAGAGGAATTGAGAAGACTATGTTCATACAATGCATAATTTACCATAGATACTTTAAGTATTTTATTTAAATTACACTATTTTGTTGGTTTTCAGAAAATACAATGAACCATAAACTAACAAACATCAAGGTTATGCAACGTACTAAGCCAAAATGTGGATGACCAGTTTATTCAATATCATACATGCATAAATTATCTTAAGACAATTTAAAGATTAAGATATATATTATTGTATAATCTTTAATGGATTACTTTGTTTTTATGCAGAATTTATCTTTTCCAAATGACATTACAATATTGGAATTCACAGGACAAGTCTGTCAATTCTAAGATTTGCTTACCCATAATAATTAACTGTAAGCTGTTATTGTTTGAACTCATAGAAGATACTTCACTATGGTTTAGATGAGGGCTGTCAAACTTGTGGCCCACGGGCCGGATGCGTCACGCATTGGCCACGCCCATAGCCGGTTTAGCGAAGAGGGAAGTCACGATACATCACATGACGCCACCATGAGTTTGACACCCGTGGTTTAGGTCATGATCACCCAACGTTTTGGCTTGCCTGGGCCACACTGAGTGAAGAGGAATTGTATTGGGCTGCATATAAAATATATAAAGCATATAAATAACAAAGTTCTTTTATTATCTATTTTTATTATCTTGTGGAACCACATTATTAGCTCTCCAAGGTCCTATGTGGCCTGTGGGTCGTGCTTTGGATCCTTCACTATGGTTTAAAAACAATTAACTGAGTTCATACAACACTGTAAGCTACAAAAATGTAAACTACATATTAAGTTGGCATGGAAAGTGTTTCTTTCCATTTTCATTTTGAATACATCTACTCCTTTGATACAAATTTTTAGCCCATTAGTGATTTTTTTTAAAGTACCCACTTAGGGGCAAGGGATAACAATAGAAATCATTGCACTTCTGAAAATTCCTACAGTAATTCTGGATAATTGGTATTTCACCAAATAAAAGATTAAATGTCCACGTAATGAAATCAGATTAATTCTGAAACAAAACGTTAGCATTTTGAAGTTATTTCAGTGTTTTTATGCAGAGAGAACAAGTAAAGTGCTGGATCATAAATTAACTTACCAGAACACAATAAACTAAAATGTAGCTTTGACTTGATCAGGACACTGTGGTTAGCTTATGGTTTAGTGTCTGGCTGTTCTGTGAATACCAGTAATTACTTAACCAAACCATAGTTTACAAGTAAGCATGTCAAACACTGTCTTGAATTTTAAAAAATCAATGTCCAAAATGGTCCTAGTATGCTGTGTCTGTTTAAAAAAAAATCAAAATTCATCTCCAAATAAGTTATAGACTCTTTTTAGTACTATTTTAAGTTGAACTTCAGCATTTCAAATAGCGAAATACGTTTCGTCTAATCCCATTATTACCAAGTGAAAATTCAAGTTTTCACCTGGGTGAACGATCTGAGTTCTAGACTTTGTTCTACCAGTTTTCCACATTTGCTAAATCGACAGCTCGCATTTGGCTAGACTTGTCGGCTCTAGTTGGCGTGGCTGACAGCGCAGTATTGTGGAGCGGCCGTTCTGCGCGAAGAATGGTTGCGTTTGCGGCGCATGAAAATTAGCGTCCAATTCCCGGTATCGAGGGCAAAAGAGCGAATTAAGAACTGTTCAAACTGCTCCCTCTATTGCCTCACAAGTAACCGCGGGAGCTGGCAGAGCGAAAGTCTGTACAGGCGAGGCGGAACAGGGTCCAGTGGCTTTAACCCAGCTTCTTTCTTCACGCCTTTCTCCAGGGAATAAATACTTTGTGTACGGAATTGCTGCAAGGTGGAGCGAGAAAGGAAAGGCGGTGGTGCTTTTTCCCGCCTCTTTCCTCCCGTTTTATCAGGGGAGGTATAAGTAAAATGGGAGACGACGTGGGTTTTACCAACCACACCAAAGCCTGAGGACGCCCCCGTTGTGGAAGAGCAGGCGTCAATCCCAGGGCTAAGAAAGGGGGGAAATCAACCACGCAAGGGAAGTGCGCATCCTCCATTTTGGTTGAGGGAGGGTGGAGAGCTTGGCTTTCTCTCTCCTTTGCCGCCCTGGCAATGGCCAGTCCTATTCAACAGTCGTAGGGCATTGCCAAAGGCGCCCCCTGCGCTTTGCCTCGATCCTGAGGCGAAAGGCAGTGAGAATAAGCGCCTCACAAAGCCCCATATTGGCTTGAAGGGGTCCCAGATTCCCTGCAGCAGCTTCCGACAAAATGGAGGACACCACCATTACCAACCATTACCACCATCACCACCAGGAGCCGTGCTGGGCTGCTTCTGAGACGTCTTTTCTTGACTCGGAATAGTTGGGAGCGCGAAAAAGAATCCTCCTGAAGACAGAGACCATTGTCCTCGGAGAAGACTCATAGGCTGCCCCCTTCTTAGATTTGGGACTTGGTTTCTATTATTCTGCCCCCTCTTAGAAAGGGTTCCAGATCCACAGCCCAAGGGAGGGGGGGGGAAGCGTCTAAAACCCGTTGGCTTTATTGCAGTATCCGTCCTTGCCGCCTCACCTCAGAGCTTGGTGTTCAAGCCCTGCTTTTACCCCTTGTCCTTGTGGCAAAAGAATTAATTGCCCTGTGGCAAACAAATTAATGGGCTAAAGCACCTTCCTGGCTGATAAATGACATGGGGACTTAGGGAAGCCATCGCCCTTTTCCAGGGGAGGGGGAAGCACAAACTTGTGCATGAAACTACTCAGCAGCGACGCTAACCACCGGGATTGCAAACCTTCCCCATCCAGTTGAAAGAAGCAGAGGTGCTGCAGCTGTTGGTGGTGGGCAATGCAATTCGGGTTTTCTTTAACCTGGTGGAACCAAAGGAGGAGGGACGGAAGGCGTGTGCGGGCAGCTAATTGACAGAACCTTCACGCAACCAGCGACGGTGACCGCCGATAGACGGGCAGTTTCTCCAATGGTTTTGCCTGACACCAAAGCCCTCCCTCTGGGAAAGCCAATGGGCGGGAACACTAGGCGGCCTTTCCCCGGGCTCGGCTGGTTAGGTTTTGTCCCTCCTCCTCCCCTTCGCCAGCAGCGGCGTTTAGCCCGGGACTGGACCGAGATAGAGTTGAGGAAGCGTTGGCGGAGCCGCGGAGGGTGCGTTTTACCCGCAGGCGGGCGGGAGGGGGTGGGGAGCGACTTTGGCCGAGCTCGGCGAGGGGAGCAGAGGAACGGGTCGAGGTAGAAACAGCGGAGCCGGGTTAGACGAACTGGCTTGAAGCCCAGCTGCCCTTTCAGGGTGGGGATAGGAGAGCAGACCAGCCGCGTCTCGGGAACAACCCGGGCTAAATACCCCGCTGCGTGTTGTTCTGGCGGCGGCGGCTGTCCGTTCCCTCCTTTCCCGCCAGTACATTAGGAAGGCAAGAAAGGGCCAGTGGCGGGTAAGAATCGGGAGGGCGGCAGCCCGGTTACGACGCGAGACAGGCGCTTGGGCAGACATGCGGAGAGGGCTGCCGTGGGGTATCTGGGTGCGTGCGTGTGCAGTGGGGGGGGGCGCCATGTCTCCGCCCGGCTTTATTTCCAACTGCCTCCTGGGGGCGGTGGGGGGGGATTTGTTCCCCGTCTCATCGCGGTTCCTTCTTCCCTCTGGGGGAGGGGGGGAGAGTCGGTAATTGCGCTCCGCGTTGCGCTCCGCGGATCCTCTTTCTCCCCTCCCGTATTGTTTGGCTGAGTCTCTTTAATGGCGGCCGACTGGAGGCGGCAGTGCTGCTAGCAGACTGCAGGGGGCCGAGCGCAACTCCCGGGGCAATTGGCAGAAAGCGGGGTCGGGGTAGATTTCAGCGCTCGAGACGCGGGAAAGGGGAAGGGAAGCGAGTTTAGACTCGCTCCCGAGAGTTTTGAACCATGGAGGGGAAGGTTGGAAGGTCTGGGTCGGGGGAGTTCTTCGGCTCCACAGTCTCACGCGGACAGCAGAAACTCCTGTTTGTTGCCCGTTGGGGGAGTCGCGTCCGAGGAGGGAAGACCCCCGACCCCTGGTGTGAAGGGGGCATCCGTGAAGCGCCGTCCGTGGGCCAAGAGGCTCCAGTATCCCTTTGGGAAGGGCATCTAGAGGGGTGCTGGGTACCAACTCCGAAGCAGTGGTGGCCACTCCGTCTCCTGCCCATTGGGAAGGGCGTCTCCTGGAGGGGAAGATGGGAAGGCATGCCCGCTACCCCCTGTAGATGCCCTTTCCCCCCTCCCTTTCTTCTCTTTCCCCTTGACCAGCACCTCTTTTCCCTAGGCTGCGGGCCAGTTTGGCGCAGCCTTGGCAGAGCCCAGCAAGGAGAAGGAGCTCCCATTGTGAGTGCTATTTATATATGTTTTCCTGCCTCGGTTAGACCTGCCTCGGGAGGCGGAGGTAGAGCACCCATTTTTGGCACGAGGGCTGGGGGGTGGGGATTAAGAGGAGGTGCCTCTCAGGGTATGGGGCGGGCGGGGGAGAGATGGTTGGGTGCAGCAGCTGCTGCTGCCCTAGAGCAAAGCCCCGGTAATGGCCGGGAGGCGACTCCACCCCCGCGGGGTGGGCTCTGTTGCTGCAGACATCGCTCCTGCAATACCAACACTGGCAAGCAGACGACGGGCTCCTGCCGCTGCTCGCCTTGCCCATCGAAGGGGCGGGTATCTTTCGAGCGCCCTCTAGAGTTTTGGAGCGTACATTCAAGTGACACATTTTACTGTGATTTAAATGATTTCCATCCGAACTCTGATCCCCCCCCCCCCCCAAGCTACCTTATCTGACCTATTTGACAGGCATCAAGGAGAGGACTTTAAGAGAGAACCCACTTTTGGGCAAAGGCGTGCTTTAGTCATTGTTCTCTGTGTTTGGATCCCACAATTTCCCACCCTCTTTTCCAAATAGATTTGCTTGGGATTGGAAGTGGGAAGATAAAACCATAGGTGGTGGTTATTATTTTTCAAATTGTAGTGGTTCATACTTGAAAACCGCTATCTGTGTTGGCCTATTTTCCTTTGAAACCTTTGAGGTGGTTTGAGAATCCTGTGGGCTGTTGTGTTCGGTTGTGTCTCATATTTTCAAGATGAATGCAGTTGCTTTCTTTGAGCAAAATGTTTATACTTGCATTCTGAAAACTTTACATTTATTGGTCCCATTCCCTTCATCTTACTAGGAAGAGTTTGGAATCCCTAAATGGCAAGTTACTTGGCAAAGGCCACCCTAATGGAAACAACTACCCACCTATTGCCTGATACTGAGAACAATAGTAGTTTTCAACATAGTCTACATGGAGGATTATTTAATATCCCCTAAAGAAATCACTGGTGATATTCCAGTATCCAGAACCATAATTCAGTGGAACGATATTGAGAGAGGTGGGTGGGAGAGTTTAAATATTGGTTTTATATTTAAATAAATGGTTTATAAATAAGACCATAGGAAGCTGATTCTTAAAAACTGTCTGAATTATTTTACAATTATAGATGTGCCAAATAATTTCATGGGCATACTGATTAGGTGGTAAATCTATTGTAATAAAAAAAGCTTCTAAATTTGGAGAGAACATTGTTAAAGTTTTATCTTTAATGCTAATGTGAAATCATACGAAGATTAATGTACATGTTATTGTTACAGTTCAATTACATATTAGGCCAAGGCTCTGCTTGACTTTTTTTAATCTTAATCTTTTCTTAATCTAAATTTCTTACCCTTAAATCTGCGTATTTTTAGCAGTATCATAGATAACAAAGGATGAGTTACTTTTACTAGCACTGTTGTTTATTTTGCTCTCCCCATGCTCCAAAGTGGACCACTAAAAAATAGCTGTGGCAGCCCTAGGATTAAAAAAAACCCTCAGCTATGTCAAAAGAATAGCTTTTCAAAATAAAAACGGGAAGAAAAATTTTCATGCTTAATAGTTTATTTTTTTAGTGTGCTATACAAAGCCAGTTTTTCTATTTTTCAGTGGTGATATATACCTTAATATGTTGTGTGAGTCCAACCAATTTGTTTTATTCAGTATCAGTGGATAAACAAACCTTGAAATTAAGAGACTTAATTTGTTAATTCCAATAAGAATTATGCTGTTTTGAAAAATTATGGTTTGCTAATTATGAAAGTTGAGAAAGCAGATGGAAATATTGGATAAATACAGGAAATAAAATTTGGTCAGTTCTAAAATTTTGCATATTACTTTAAAGAACATGAAAGTCTTATTGAGGTCTACTTATATAATACTTACAAGTGGACAAAGGAGTTTAGCATGTATACAAGTTTGCCTACAATATTTGTCCTTTAAAACTACTGTGTGAGATGGAGAGTTTGAAATTTTCCTTATTTTTGCTTGACTATGAATGTAGAAGCTGTCTTGATTCATATCTTTGATTTGGTTATTCTTACATGGATATATTATGGGAACTTCTTGAATAGAAATAGCTTGCAAAGATTGGTTGGTCATACAAAATGTTCAATTGAATATTTAACTGAAAGCACAAATAAGTTGGTGCTGTTTGCATTGTACCAAATAATCACTTGATTTGTTGATTTGTTGGTTTTGGTTTATTCAGCAAGCCATTAAACAATCCAACAATTTAACTTGTATGTAGCTTTGTATTTAAAATTAGCTTTAAGTTTCTGGTAACATTTGGCATTTTCACATAGAGTATTGAAACCAAATGAATATATTTATGCAGAAATCAAGCATGGGTCTACTGGAGATCCTGAATATCTAAGAACAGGTTTTATATTTACAGTAGTCTTATTCTACTAATTCTCTTCAAAAGTTGAGTGAATGCCAGGCAACATAAAAGTTTCATATAAAGTCTCTTCAGACTTATTGTACATGTAAAAATAAAACTCATCTCCACATTTTTCTTATTTTGTAAGGGAGGTTATTTGTTTCAAAATAAAACTTTGATTCTCACTTGAGAATTTATGCTGTACACTGTTGATTCTTTGTTCTTCCTGTCAGAAGGAATATTTAAACAGACCTGAATGATTTTGTGCATCATGTGAACTGGTTAGTCTATCTTGCTCTTATCTAAGAGACAAGAATTATAAGTAATTACTTGTTCTTAAAATGATTCTGGCTTAATAGAAAAGGAATAAAGCAGAATTCCTAGTTCTCATATAAAGATAAATAAACCCCAGACAGACATGAACAAAAATCAATATAACTATATAGCACCCGAATCTATAAACAGTTGGTTCTTGTCTTACAACCACTTCTTTAATGGTGGTTTGGAGCCACGACAGTGCTGAAAAAATGACTTATGATATTTCCTTGAAGCTTTCATCATTGAACCACCCTCACCGCCACCAGATTCAATTATCTTGGCAGCTAGCTCGCATTTATGGAGGTTACAGTGTGTTGCAGTCACGTGATCACGATTTGTGTTCTTCCCAGCCAGCTTCTGACAAAGTCAATGGAAAAACCTAGATTTGCTTAACAAATTTGTGATTCACTTAATTGTGGTTAGTGACCAAAATTCTGATCCCAATTGTGGTCATACGTTGAGGACTACATGTACTCTGTTTCTTCAATTTGAGTTATTCCTAATCCTGCTGCTTATAGTCCACCTTTGCACACATGCACTCTCACAACCTGGAGTAGCAGTTAATTTATTTGCTAATATGAGCTCTAGTTTTAAAAAAGGTAGTCTCAACACTCATTTACAGAGTGAGATGGATGATCTATAAATTTAATAAATAAAAACACTTAGTCTTTAAGGCACCACAAATTGCCTTTAATTTTAATTAGACAAGGATCAGGTGATAGAAGAAAAAATTCTGCCTATAACTCAAAAGGGCTTCAGTCAGTTGTAATAGAATGTCCTTGTTGAAAATGGGCAAGGTGGCACTGTTTCATTCTTATAGGTACTATGGATAAGCAGTGCATAGAGCAGCTGTTTTCAGATTGTCTTTCCCAAACTGAAATGTGCTTTTTAGAAGTTTTGATCCATGCATGGAATTAAACAAGGCTGTTCTCTTCCAGATATGGCACTAAATATAATTGGAACTGGGGTATAGAGCGGAAAAAAAATTATGAACTAAACACAATGATTGATGTAGGAATAAACTGATTGGCTGTGCCATGCCTAGAGATGGGAAGGCCTTGAAAAAAACTGGAAAAATTGGGGGACAACAGGGATTTTTTTCTGTCCTCCCCCCATTTTTCTGGGTTTTTCCCAGGCCTTCCCATCTCTAGCCATGCTTGAATACAAAGATACTGACTGGAGAGAAAGGAGAGTATTGGGAAGCTGAACAGGTGAACTGGAACATGAGTCATGTAGAGAGGAGGATGAGACACCAACCGTGCCCTACTTGCCTTATGAGACTTCCCCAGATATTTTTCTGTCAAGACAATAATCAAAATGGGTCTTGATTGTGCAGAACTTCAAAACATATATTTTGGATATGAAGCAAAAATACATTTTGCAAGTCCTTTTTGCATTTCATTAAGCCATATTGAGAGCTGCCAAGATCATTGCAGTAAGAAGAGGCATACTAGGTGTGAAGAAAGGGGGGAGGAAACAATGTGCATAATTCTTCCTCCATAAAATCACTCTAGGATACCCCAGATTTTGTTTTAACTGAAAGCAGAACATTTTGCTTTGGCTAATCAAGAACACTTCAGCAGAACTTCCAGGAAACTTGTTTGTTTCATATTCAGAAAAAAACCCCAAATCTGTTAGATAAATAAGCCTGAGAGGTGGTGACTGGCCAAAGATCACCCAGAGAGTTGCAAGGATAAGTAGGAACTTAAAAATGAGATTTATTGTTATAATAGTTGGTCTACTATTTCAAGTTTAGCTGAAACTTTAGCTATTTCTAGAGCAACATACAAATGTTTGTGTTATAAACACCTACCTATTTTGATTGTAAGTCTTACTGTAATTATGAACATATAGTTATATATTTATAAACATACATTTTTAGCAAACTTTAGTTTGAGTACACTCATGTTTAAAGTCACCAGATAGCATGGTAATTATATGTAAAAATATTAATTGTCCCATTGCTCTTTGAACAGAAATTCACAAATAAGTCAGTGAATTGGTCACTTATTTATGAAATTTATATGCCACCTCAATCCACTAGGACTCTAGGCAATTTACAATAATTATTGAATGATACATTATAATTAGAGCAATACTTGAGCTGGTATAACTTAAGCAAAATAGTTTCTCAACTAGCCTCGAGTTTGAGACTAAATTTATATTTAGTTTAAGCAATGCTAAAACTCAGACTCCACTAGAATCAGGAAGAGTCAATCACAAAAAACAATATAAGAAACTTAATGTTTTATAGACCTAAAGGCAAAGCCCACAAAAATGCTCAGTTCATTGATATATTACCACAACATGTGCATATTTTCTGTCCACAGGCAATACTGCTCACACCTAATGGGCTACCAATATAAGCATATTAGCCATATTACAAATGTGTTTTAGACACAAAGCAGAAACTAAAAGTACATGCAGTTAAATCATTTAAATTGATATGTGCAAAGAAGATTAGTTAAAGCTAACTAAATTGCAAATGATGTCTTATATTTCTACAGGGATATTTAATCAGCTGATATCAGGGAAGGTGACGGGGAGGGGGGGGCAAAATCCTGCAATATTAACAGGGATTATTTGAAATTTTAGAAGATGGATAGATCCTTTGTATATGAACTCTGCCATCTTTGGGCTGCATGCTTGCCCATCCGGGATCCTTCCAGGCCCCCTACCCAGCACAATGGGATGGCTTTGGGAGGCAACCAGTGACATTTTGAAAAACAGAAGGCTATTGCTAGCCTTGAAGGAACATGTGTTTCCTCTTTTAAGGATGCCCTTTCTCAGTATGAATAACCTTTACTTAGTCTCCAATCTCTCCTCTTTTGTTCATATTTTTGAGTAGGGGTGGGGAATCAGCTATAGAATATTTTAAAGAAAAAAGATTATCTAGATCCTTTTCAGTCAAGGTCCATACCAGACACAGAAATCAGCATCAGTTATTTTTGGGCATGATCTTTATCAGAATCTGGATATAGTACACAACATTTGGGCCTATTTTGGGCAGCCATTAATTGAATCCAGTTTCCCCATTGACTTTGCTTGTTGAAAGCTGGCTGGGAAGGTTGCAAATGAAGGTACTAAAGATTACAATTAAAGGAAGAACACTTAAATCTCGCTTATTAATTCCAAATATGTCTGCCATTAGAGATTGTTTTTAAAGGACTTTATGGAACAAGTTTTACTAAAACAAGACTCAGACTGATAGGAAGGGGATTTTAAAATGAGAGGTTATGGGGCCATGGAAAAAAATTCTGTGCTGGACATAGAAAAGATATTAGCTGATGTCTTAATAATTAAAACAAAAGAAATATAGAACTAATGAACTAAAAGTGTGATTTGGGTATGTTTTCCAAATTGAATTTACAAAAGTTTTTGAAGAATTTATGAGAAAGAATAAAGAAAAAAATGAGTCACGTTCTAGGACATTATTGAAGGTTGAGAAGATTAAAGATCAAGATTGTAAAAAGTAAAAGAACATAAAGTTGGTTTATTTGATCAAATAAATATGTTAAGTAATCTTTAATAGACTTTTGCTGATCAGGACTGACTGACAAGATTTTTAAGGAGCTGTTTTTAGATAGATGAGATATGGGAAGAAGATATTGTATTTTAAGAGAAGGTGATAAGTTATTAAAATTATGTATATTTGTGATGAAGGGGAACACATTTACATATTTTTATTTACTATTATTGACTTAATTTTTCTGTCTTCTATTTTTCTTTCTATTTCTTTTTGTACTTTACATTTTTATTTTTCTTAGTTTGTATTTTTATCTTTCCTATTACAGTTTTTAATAAAACTATTTTTTTGAAAATATTCTTGCATACCATCCAAAATCATGTGACTGAAAAAGTATAAAAGTAATGTTAAATAAATTGAAAGTTGAGAGATGGCCTTAATCCATTTTTTGCCAATCGTCCAAAGTAAATGAAGAAACACTCATATGAATAAATGTTATGGGCACTAAAATAAATGATCTTATATGTGAAATATGGGAGGCAAGTATATGGACACACACTCATAAGAATACATATAAAATTAACATTTTAGGGTTAGCACAATCACATGATAGCTTATTAACTTGATTATGTGCCGCAGAATTTGTAACTATAATGGCTCATGTGTTTAAAGTAAAGTAGCTTGACAAAATATGTTCATTGGTGGTAATTGCCTTTTGGGTAAGAATGGGTTAAGGATGCTTTTTTAACTGATACTGCTGCTGTCATTCCATTCTGATGAGTGGAAGATAGCCCAATTGGAATTGGAAATATCCCATGTTTCCAGTTTTATCATACATGCATCTTCAGATATGTTTAGAAATATCACTTGGTTTATGTTTTGTAGGTAGGATAGTAGCAAAGTAGCCTAGAACACATTGTTGCTATTTTTTAGATTTGTATAGATGCTTTCAGCCTGTGGATTTTGTATAGAAGTTGTATTAGATGCTTTCATGGATGTTGCAGATTATTTAAAAACCTGATCATGAATTACTGAAGAAGCTTGTTGAAATATATGAAACTAAATACTAGGATTTTTAGAAGTTGTCACTATGCCATTATTGTAACCTAAAATTAGTGAATATAATAATGTATTAAAGTTGTATGTTGCCCAACTCCCAATGACGCCTTGTCTATAGAACAAAAATATACTAAAGAGTAACTTCATTGGCTTATTTAATCTAATATAGAATTGCATTAAGAGGGATAAGGTGAAAGTAATTGGTGCCAAAACAGTATTAAATATGTTAGTTCAAAGGAAAGTTTAAAAAAATCCACATTGAAATTTTTGGTTGATGATAACATTAATGAGGAAAATAAAATATGATCATGTGACTTCTGCTTTTTAAAGGAAATAGTACTGTATCTACTTTGGGAAATGTTGCTTGCAATGGGAAATATACTGATGTAATATTTTTATGACATTTGCTGATATTCTGCTGAGGGTGAACTTGACTATACTGTTCATCTCAACAGCTAACTTGCCTTTGAATTGTTTTTAAGGATTTGAAAATCCTTAAAATTGAAGGATTTTGGCTGAAAATTGAATTACTTTATTGTCCCCTTTCATGGAAAATTTGCATTCTCAATATTTATTAAATCTATTTCAGGATGTTTATTTTCAAAAAAACATTTCCAGCTTGTCTAGAGAAGTGAGCAAAGTTCCCAGGATCAAAAAGGCATTGGAAAACGTTAACTTTACAAATTACTGGATGTTTTTGAATAAGTAAGTATTTGGATTGGAAATACAAATATTTTTTAAACATTAACTGTTTCAAGCAGTCAATTGAATTGGGGGGAATTAAATATAAAATTAATTAAGTAATAAGAAAGATTGACCATAAAAGGCTTATTGAAAACAGTAGCTTATATAAGTAGTTCAAAGAGTTCAGTTGCTTATGCTAACCAGAGTAAGAATTAAACACTTCCCAAATGGGAGGTAGAGTAATTTGTTCAGAATTTCAGTTTCTTTCAATCTTGTGCGGTTTGGGTAGGGGAAATATGTCAAGCTTGTTACAATTCTAAATGTATTTGAACTCTGATATTTCATTTTTCTTTAAAATTTCTTTACATTATATTTCAAACGCTATAAGTTGCACATGAAAGTAGGATCTGCCATGTCTGGGCTTCAAAAATACAGATAACTAGGTAGTAGGAGTGATACTCCCCCCCCATTCTTTTACTGCTATCTAGTAGCCATCTAAATTTGGGTTGTCTAGATATGATATACTGTACCTATGTGAAAGCCAGAATTTTCAAAATGTTAGTTTACTATGACTTACCAGATTGCTGATTTATACAGAATTTGTTTTACTAGATTATAAGTAGCTTAATGGGACCCAGTTTGATATAGCAATTAAATTTACTGGACTAGAACTGGGAGACTATGTGTTCTAGTCCTTAGCATGAAGCCACTAAGGAGTGTCTTAGAACACTAGTCATTCTCTCACAGCCATTGGAAGAAAAAAAAGTAGTAAACTACTTTTGAAAATATTGCCATGAAAACTGCATATCTCTGTAGTTGCCAGGAGTCAAGACTGACGCAAAGCTGTAGATAGGTGGATGAATGGATGGACAGACTGATTGAGGGATGGATAGACTGCTGGATAGACTGACCAACCTTTATCAATTCAAGACTTTATTGGCAAAACTGGATTGGACCCATACAAACCCTAAATTTGATTTGATGTGATTTGATTTGATTTCATTTAAATACATACATTGTAATCATTGGTTGTGGCAGGAATAGACAGACCAGCTTTTTGCCCAAACCTAATGTCATGAGCTGAGAGAAATGACTGTCCCAAAGTCACTCAACTTAGTATTGCCTAAGGTGGGATTACAACTCAAAGTCTTCTGGTTTTTACCTGGTGTCTTAATTACTAGAACAAACTGGCTTTTCTCCAGTATTTTTAATTATTTCATTTCATTAATAAGATAAAAATTTGAAGAAGCTCCATATATCACATCCCAGAATTGAGGGAGGGGACATGTGGCCCTAGGACTTCAGATTTAATTAACCAAGAGAAACAGAAGCTACTTATCAGCTTTGATTGTAATGGACTAGGAATTCGCTTTTGCTATCCTAAAAAATCATGGTTCTCGGTTCTTAGATTCCAATGTATGCTTTGTTTCAGAGAAACAGTTCAGTTCCTGGATTGCTATTTTAATTGAATTGCTTTTTTTAATTGAGCCCTGCTTTGCAAGAGGAGATGATAGAGCACTGGGCTTAGTCATTCAATAAAGCCTTGCTTTGTTTTATTTAGAACATACCGTATTTTTTGGAGTATAAGACGCACCGGAGTATAAGACGCACCCTAGTTTTAGGGGAGGAAAACAAGGAAAAAAGGCCTTTGCCTCCCAGCAATTTGGCAAACAGCAAACAGCACAGATGATATACACTGTTTGCTGTGTATTTCTGTGCATGTGTGTCTGACCCATAGAAATAGCAAAGAATTGGAGAAATGTACATTATGGCCATATATTAATCCAAGAAAGTTTTCTTAAATGTAATCACACTAACTCCTCCCAATTATTTAAATAGATCCACTCCAAACATGACTAAGTCAGGGTTTAACTCAGCTGCCTTCTTTTAATACTAATACTTAATACTAATACTTAATACTAAAACAGGACATTTCAGATTATACTTTTACAGATCTTTAAAATTGATGTGGCTTTCTGGAAGTATTCTCTGCTATTTAAAAGAAGATACAATAGCACTGGGCCTCTTCAGATCAAGCATTTATTTTAAAAAGCTTCTTCATTTTGTTAAGTTGTCTAGAACAATAATAAAACAGTCTTTAAAAATAAGTCTAATAACTTGAACATTCTATAGGCATTTATAGTTATTGACTTATCTCCTTGCAGCAAAAAACAGCCAGCCAGTTTCAGCACAGTCTGGTTAGCACAAGAAAATAAAATTCTGTCTTTGCCTCTCCCTCCAGCAATTTGCCACGGGGGCTTGCCCGCAACTTCAACCAATCAGCTGAGTGTCAGGAGGCAGATAATCAGTGGCTTGTTCTAATCAGGCTCTGCTGCTGTTTGCTGCAAGGAGGTAAATTGCTGGCAGGCAAAGATCAAAGAGTGGGGGTGGCTGGATGGGGCTACATTCGGTGTATAAGTTTTCACCCTCTTTCGGGGGGTAAAAAGGTGCGTCTTATACTCCGGAAAATACGGTATTTAAATAAATTAATAAAATAAGATGGAAAATAATAATACTTTGAAAAATAATTTAAAAAATAATCAGATTATGTTATAGTGAAACTGCTTTCTCTTTTTGTAACAGTTTTTCTGGAAGGCCAGAAGGTAGCTGAAAATTGGCGTTGTCTGAACCTACGTCTGGTTTATAAGGGCTTATCACAATGGCAACTGGCCTAGCCAATGTAGGAAGCTCTTTTGGAGGTCCATCTAATTCTCTGGTGTCTAGATCTAAGTTCCAGAGTACCTCCATAGAAGATGATGATGATGTTGTGTTTGTTGAACCTGTACAACCTCCACAAATCTCTACACCATTAATAACAGAACACAGAAATGTTTTTAATTCATCCAGTAATGAAGAGCAACATGGAAATGATCCTAAAATATCAACTCCGTCAAAAGACATGAGTGCTCAGAAGGGAAGTATAACTGAGACTATTATTATTGATGATGAAGAAGACATTGAAACAAGTGAGGGACAAGAGAGAAATGATTCCAGTTTCAATGAAAGAAGATTTCCAGAGGGTAAAAACAGAACCAATGAAATGGAATTCTCAACATCCAGTTTTTCAAGAAGTAAGGTAAATGCAGGAATAGGTAATAGTGGTATAACCACAGAACCAGACTCTGAAATTCAAATAGCTAATGTTACTACATTAGAAAGAGGTATGAGCTCTGTGAGTGTTGGCCGTTTAGAAAATACTGAAGGGCGTGACATGAACTTAATGATAACACATGTAACATCACTACAGAATACCAACTTGGGAGATATATCTAACGGACTGCAGTCAAGTAATTTTGGTGTTAATATACAAACATACACCCCATCTTTAACTTCACAGACCAAGACTGGTGTAGGACCTTTCAATCCCGGTAGAATGAACGTAGCTGGTGATGTCTTTCAGAATGGAGAATCTGCTACTCATCATAATCCAGGTAGGTTATATCTATATGTATATTTTTATCCTAAGACTTGAAAATTTTCGTAAAGCCAATTCTTTTGAAACTATTTTGGTGCAATTTTATAAAATTACATTGTACGATGCTTGAAAGGTTAATTTAAATCACACTTATAATAAAAATGCTTTAAACAGTTAACATTAATTGAGTACAATTATCTGGAACTTTGGAGCCTTTAAAATAATTCCTATCTTTGGGGGCTGATAAGCAAATTAAATATATTGAGTATTGTGGATCCCTTTATAATGGCAGCCATAAGGATGTAGTTAGTTAGATGTTCCAATATTATATCTTATATGTTAAATATTGGAACAAATATGTTCCAATATTTGAGGGGCTGTCACAGAGAAGAATGGGACAACCTATTTTCCAAAGCACCAGAAGGCGAGACAAGGAACAATGGGTGGAAACTGATCAAGGAGAGATTCAACCTAGAAATAAGGAAAAAATTTCAGACAGTGAGAACAATCACAATGGAACAGCTTGCCTTCAGAAGTTGTGGGTGCTTCATCACTGGAGGCTTTCAAGAAGAGACTGGACAGCCACTTGTCAGAAATGGTACAGGGTCTCCTGCTTGAGCAGGGGATTGGACTAGATGTCCTATAAGTCCCTTCCAACTCTGTTATTCTAAATAATCTAAAAATGTCTACATTGTGCAGAAAGCGAAAGTGTAAAATTCAAATCAAATCAAAATCTAATCTTTATTGTCAATGCACAACGTGTACAATGAAATTGAATGAGCCTCCCTTGGTGCAGCCCCCCTCCCCCGAAACACAAAATACATCTCAATAACTCAATAAATGAAAGAAATAGAATCCCTAAACCCAAATAAGTAATAACTAACACACATTCCCATATACTACTGTATTTTTCGGAGTATAAGACGCACCGGATTATAAGACGCACCTTAGTTTTGGGGGAGGAAAACAAGGAAAAAAATGTTTTCTATGCAAAGCCCATTAAAAGTCTTCTACTTACAGTGGCCAGAAGTAAAACAAGGCCAAAAGTGATAAGCAAAAGGAATTTTAGCAGGTATATCCTGCTTATCATCTGGTCATCCCACATAAAAGTAATTCAAATAAGCAAAAGATTTATTTAGGATATCTTTTTCAATAAATTATGCCTAGATAAAGAGACCTTGACAGGGACCTTGACAGACAAGGAAAGGAGAACTTTCCTATGGTACTTTTTTTCACTAAAAGGAACTTCATTCTGATTAAAACTGCCATAAACATGCTGCCATTTAGATAGATAGTTGGCTAGTTCTTAAAATTATCAGACACTGCAGTGGCTGCTAAAAGAAAATACTGTAACTAGATTTGCAAATGTTGGAGAGAAGAGTTATAAACATCTATACTATGTTTTCTTCTTTTAAAAAAGTAAATACCTCTGAGGAATATTTCTGCTTCTTTCCAGTACACTAAAGCAGATATAGGAATAATAAGAATAAATAAGATTGACAAGTAGTATTCTGCTATTTAAAAGAAGATACAAAAGCACTGGGCCTCTTCAGATCAAGCATTTATTTTAAAAAGCTTCTTCATTTTGTTAAGTTGTCTAGAACAATAATAAAGCAGTCTTTAAAAAATAAGTAATAATTTGAACAT
This sequence comes from Diadophis punctatus similis, assembly GCA_023053685.1. Taxonomy (NCBI): domain Eukaryota; kingdom Metazoa; phylum Chordata; class Lepidosauria; order Squamata; family Dipsadidae; genus Diadophis; species Diadophis punctatus. Next base: position 7,153,748 of record JALIGW010000016.1, on the reverse strand, counting down.
TCTATAGACATTTAGAGTTATTGCCTTACCTCCTTGCCAGCAGTCCACCTCCCCAATTTGCCTCCGTGCAGCTTTAGTTTCACTTTCATTTTACCACCTGGCAGCCTCTCAGCTGTCTGTCGGGAGGCTGATTCTGACCTGCTTGTGCTAATCGGGCTCTGGCTGTTTGCTGCAGAGGTAAATTGATGGGAGACAGAGACCAAAGGGTGGGGGTGGCTGGGTGGGGCTACATTTGATATGTATAAGACACACCCAAGTTTTCACCCTCTTGGGGGGTAAAAAGGTGCGTCTTATACTCCGAAAAATACGGTATATGTATGTAACATTATATTACATCGGTATGAACATGTTGCACGTTGTGCTGGCCCTGCAAGTCTATCAAATTAAAAAATTAAAAGAAAAGTAATTTAGCATAGAATCTAAGGGAAAAAAATTAAATGGGTCTCAGTTGTAAAACAGAAAATTATTTAAACTCTTTTCTAAAAGTAAGCTTGAGAGAGAGAGAAGTTTACTGAGAAATTGATTTAACAGGAGCAGAACTGAAGCTGAACACTGCACACTAAATCCTGTATTTACCTTTCCAAAGCATAAAAATAATGATTTTTTATTTATTTTATTTCTTTATTAAATTTGTTTGCCAATAATTTTGCCTGTCTTACAAAAACATACTCGAGATGAATATTATCACATGCACATGGAACAGCAAAACCATTCTCTGTTTCCAATACTTTTCCTCCCTCGCCTCCCAAGATATGCTCAATGCTCCTACTTACCATTTTTGTGCTTTTACTGGAAATTCTCATTAGAAACTGTCTGGCATTCTTAAGAATGAAAGATTGCATTTGAGTCTGGCAACCTGTTTTGAAAACATCTTTTTTTAGCTGGGTAGTTTGAAGTACAATCAATAACTACTATGCAGGCTATCTACTGTAAGATTAAGCTGAATATTCTCAGCATTCTTTCCATTTGAATAAGCATTAAATATATTTGGTGAAAATCTGTCAAGGTATAAGTTTGTTAATAAACATAAAATGAAACCATACTTGTTTAAATGTTTACATATAGAACAGTAACATTGGCAATACAGATATTTGCTGAGCTCCAATAGCTAACAGTTATGTACAGTAGGACTGAGCAGTGGGAATTAGAGAATGTGCTCACTCAAATCAATCACCATTGAAATACTGTGCAATGGTAGCACAGTGTATTGTAGTACTTTGCAGTTTTCCTTTTGAGTTGTAGTTTTAGACAATTGTCAGGCTGTAATCAAATTTAATAATCTATTTGCATTATTTATAAGCCACTGTTTAATAAAGTTTCTTACTATTTATTACAAAAATAATCTACATGGAAAGCCAAAGAAATTATTCTTAAATTTATATGCTGCCCCTTCTGACAACTGGGTAGTTTACAGGTAAAACATTTAAAAACAAAGAACAATGCAAAAAACAAGCAAGACAAAAGAATGATGGCAAACAAAACAAACCTGGCAAGAAACATGAAAGAGGAAGAGGCATTCCCTCCTAACGTCTGAAGAGCCAGATCTTTAAGACCCTTTGAAAAAGCAGGATTGCCAGTTCAAATTTGTGGGTGGGAGGCTCATTTCAGATATTTTAGTTTGTTAAAATAAAGCCTATTTATAATGCAAGCTTTTATGCATCATTTATCTGACATCTATAGCTTCATTTTGAGATGACAAATATGTGATAGAAAATAGAGGCGTATCAGGTAAGACCAACACCCCTTTGGTTGAAAAAGATGTATAAGGAAACTGGTGGTGCTTGAAAAAAGAAAGTTAGCTTAAGAATGGTGAATAAAAAGTTACATTTCTTATATACATGTACTAAGTATATCAGTGACTCTAATTAGTAATCTTGTTCACTAATAGCTGAATTTTGAGTATTGAACTGTTCATAACTATTGGATTTTGATGTGCTTCCTGACAATTTCTACATTCCTTTGTGAGTGGTACATGTATTTTGATAATAGTTAAATGTGTGTTAAATGCCACATATTTGATTCTTTTCTGAAATACCGTATTTTTCAGAGTATAAGATGCATCGGAGTATAAGACGCACCTTAGTTTTTAGGGAGGAAAATAGGGAAAAAAATCTACCTACCAGGTATTCATCTGGCTAGCGTCCTTAGTCTGGTCAGCTTCAGCACATTATTTTATCCCCTGATTAGGGCTGAAAAAAACCTTTTTGGGAGGGAATAGCAATGAAAACAAGCCTGCAAAGACTTAGGGCTGGAAAAAACTTCTTCGGAAGCAATAGCAATGAAAAAATCCTGCAAGATCGTTAGCACCTTGTTAGGGCTGGGGAAAAAAAAGCTTCGAAATGGAGTATAAGACACACCCAAATTTTCAGCCTCCTTTAAGGGGGGGGGGGAAAGGTGCGTCTTAAACTCCGAAAAATGCGGTATATTGAATCCCAGCTAGCATATTGAGAAGAATTTCCCTGCTCTGTATCATAAGCTACCATTATTGTTATGTGTTAGCATTCTCTCTTACCTGGGGATAATATCAGGCCTGGTTTTATACAGCAAGATTAGAATCCATACCATGCAACTACAGATTATGAAACCTCATGTGTCTCAAAAGAACAAAGATGCAAAGAAAAAGAAAATTGGATCTTTACCTGGATTAAAAATACAAAATAAAAATAAAGCATTGGGGCACTTCTTCTCAAAGCTGTAGAAATAACAGTGTCATCTTTTGATGACTCTGCACCAATCATAGTAGTAGCTACATTCTCAAAGTAGCTATTGATAATGCTTTGCTTAGTGTTGCTTTGTAGACCCTAATAGTACACTATTACAGAGTTGCAGTGAAGGTTCCAGCTAATTTTTGAGCTTGATGCCATTCTCCATCAGGGGTTGAAGGTCATATACTTTCTTCTCCAATGCATTTCCCATCAGTAGGATCTCAGTTTTGAGCAAACATTTGCCACTTTCCTCTGCTGTGCGCTTCCTCATTTTCAATGTGATGGAAGTAAACATGAAGAAAGCATTATAAGGTCAGAATAATGAAGATGCCAGGAATTATTGGGGGTAGAGACTGGATGTTAAGTTTTGCATGTGCACAAAATAGAGACCACAGTGTGACAAAAATTGTAGATATGTGATATCATTTACTCTGCCTAATGGGTTCCTGTCTATAGTTATCAACTTCAGATACCTGAAACCACAGGGGGGAAATGCAGTTTTCACACCTGTATTGTTTTTTCAGTGCATTCACATATAAACTTTCCAATGTTTCATGAGCATCACTAGCTTTTAAATAACATTCTTTAGGACAGATATATGATATCTGTATTACTTTTTGCATGGTTGTTTGATAATTTTGCAAATGTAGCAAAATAATTTGTGAAAACATCACTGAAGATGTGATGTTACTGAGTTGATCATTACTAGAAGTTAAAAAGATGAAAATACAACTGTATTTTTGCCACATGAATAGAATTTGACTGCATTATCAATTGTTCTGCAAGACAGTGCAATACTGAGTACAGGAACCAAAATTATTGGAATGTAACCAATGGCAGAAAATGCTGCCGAAGCAATGGTTTTTCATAGAAGATAAAAATAACCTTGAAATCTAGAGATTGCAGTTGTGGATATGGTTAATAAAAGCGGTATGTATCAAATAGACAGTGTGTTCTATCACACACAACAAAACTGCACCAGTTGAAATGTTTTGCCTAAATGTTTCAAGTTGGTTGTGTTCTATTGGAACAAAACTCACAACAGCTCAAGTGTTCTGTCAGAACAGAGCTGGAAATGTTTTTGAGTCTCCTGGCCATCAATGAGAATTTCAGATCAGCTTCCATCCAATAGTTTCTTATCTCAGATAGGGAATGTAGTAGTTTATATAAGTGCTGCTTATTGATCAGATTGTAAAAGAATTAGTCAACAATATGATTGTGGAATATTTTTGTAACATTACAATGAATTTCCTAAGAAAAAAGTCTGTTGTCATCAACTGTTATTAAGAAAGTTAGTTCCACACTGTCTTCAACCAAAAGAAGAGAGAAGGGCTTTTTAAATTACTTTAATTTTTTTATATCCATATTCTTTGGGTATATTTATTTATTTAGTAAATTTATATGCTATCTATCTCATTTTGAAAAGTAAATATATAGGCCAAAGAGAACATTAAACACTTTTAAGTTTATCTATCTTACTATAGGCCAGTGATGGCGAACCTATTGCACACGTGCCATAGGTGGCACGTGGAGCCATATCTGAGGGCATGCAAGGCTTTGCCCTATGTCAGTTCCAGCACACATTTGCGTGCTGGCCAGCTGATTTTCAGCCTTCGGCCGTTTTTCGCCTCCCCGGGGTTCAGGAAAGTTCGTTTCCAAACTTCCGGTTGTCCAGTTTGTTCATTTTTCACTCTCCCCAGGCTTCAGGAGGCTTTCCTGAACCCTGGGGAGAGCGAAAAACAGCCCAACGGGCCTACCAGAAGTTCGGAGGCTTCAGTGAGGCCTGTGCACATGCGCGGGGGGATTGTGCGCGTACGGGGGGGGCAGCACACATGCACGGGGGAGGGCATTGCATTATGGTTGTGGGCACACGTGCACACGCTATCTCGCATGCGCGCACCCTTTTGGCACCCAAGCAAAAAAAGGTTCACCATCACTGCTATAAGCGCTGGGTTGTTTTGTTTTGTTTTTGTTATCTGTTAGAGTGAAGCCCACAAAAAGAAATTGTTTTCATTTTCCTGATACTTTTGCTTGCATATACTAATAGCTGACAGTTACAAAAATAAAAAGGGAAGTATTGATTTTTTAAAACTATTTTGAGTACTATTAATATGAGAGCATACACAGTGTTACATGCGTATATCAACATTAAAAAAAATCCCAAGAAAATAAAGATTCTTTATATATGTACCATCTCAATGGTAATAACAATACTGTGTTACCTGCCTACAAAATATTTGGCTAAACTCAAAGTTGATAGGACTCAGTTATCAAGTTACATAAATGAGAATGAAATTAACATGCTATATCTCAGTGATGGCGAACCTATGGCACGGGTGCCGCAGGTGGCACGCGGAGCCATATCTGCCGGCACGCGAGCCTTTGCCCTAGCTCAGCTCCAGCGTGCATGTGCATGCCCGCCAGCTGATTTTTGGCTCACGCAGAGGCTCTGGGAGGGTGATTTCAGCCTCCAGAGGGCCTCTGGGGTGGCAGGGGGGAGCATTTTTGCCCTCCCCAAGCTCCAGGAAAGCCTCTGGAGCCTGGGGAGGGCGAAAAATGGGCCTACCGGGCCCACTGGAAGTCATGAAACGGGGGAGTGGGGGGGGTCACACACGCATGCGCAGGGGGGTGGGGCGAGTGGGGGGCTTTGAATTATGGGTGTGGGCACGCATGTGTGTGTGTGATAGCGCACACACACACACTATTTCGACACCCGAGGAAAAAAAGGTTCGCCATCACTGCTATATCTGAACTGCAGTTGCTGAGATATAAAAAAAATGTACCTCAAGTCAAAAGGTATTCCCAAAAGCAGGTAGCTAACACTGAATTATGGAAAGTATGTTCAAGTTAAAATAATAGTAACAATAATTTGATTTGTAGTTTAAAATCCTCTACTGCTACTCAAGGTAAGTATTCATTACTTGTATATAATACAGACACAATGTAAACAATATGAGATGCTTTTCAGATACTGAATTATTCCTATACAGTTTTGTAAAATGTGGTAAGACACTAGGGAAGTAGACAAACTTGAAACTTCTTGGGAAATTGACATTAAATTAAATTAAATTAAATTATTAAAATTGACAGCCCTTATTTCAATAATTAAAATTAAAATGTAAAGCTTTATCCTTTTTCTTAAACTAAGGCTTGGAGGATGTTTATTTACATGACCAATAAATCATTTCCATTTTGCCCTTATTTTCTCAAGCCATTGTCAAAAGTAATTTTATTGTTTAACTTGCTTTGTAGTATGTTAAATTTGGACAACATCTTTACATAGGAACAATTCATATTTTAAAAGTTTTTGAAATGTTGATTTAAACAGTAATATGCTCAAAGTTACCATGGTTTATAACAGTGATGGCGAACCTTTTTCTGGTTGTGTGGGTGTGCGCGCGTGCGATAGTGTGTGTGCTGGCACACACAATGCAATGTGCGCCCCACCTGCGCATGCACACATGAACCCCCACGCTCCCCTGCGCATGCGCCCCACACCGTGCATGCTTCACCTGCGCATGCGCCCCACACCGTGCATGCTTCACCTGCGCATGCCCCCTGGCCCATTTTGGGCCTGGAAAGCCTCCTGCACCGAACTTTGCCTGGGCGAACGGTCTGCCACCGCCACTCCTCCTGCCAGGCTCGTGCTCCAGGCAGCATCCAGCACGGCCATTCGTGCTGGCAAAGGTTGGTGCAACCCTCTTCCGCCATAAGGGAGCATGACTGTTTCCTGGCCAGCACACCTCTTATTGCTTACAGCGCTCTCCTCCAGTCCTCCTGGGAAGAGCTTGCCTCCCCGCTGGCAGCTTCTCCTGGCTGCGCGGGGGCACAACGGAACACAGAAGAGGAAAAAAAGCAGAGCTGACAGCCAGGCTGGGGCTTCCCTGTCTCCCTGCCTGAGCAGGATTCTGGTGCGGCCTCAAGCCTCTGGCGAGGAGGGAGAGAAGCCCCAGTCTGCTGTTCTTGCCGCCCCCATCCCCTCGTCCCTGGTGGTGGCGGTTCTTGCGTTGCCGTTTCCCTGGCCAGGCCGGGGCTTCCCTGTCCTTTTCCTCTTCTGGGTTCCGGCATGCCCTCGCCCCTCGCAGCTAGGAGAAGGAGAAGCCTCCGGCGGGGAGGAGGGAAACCCCAGCCAGCTGTTCCTGCAGCCACCGGGAAGCAGCAGTGAGAACTGCCGTTGCAAGGGGGAGGGGGCAGCAGGAACAGCTGGCTGGGGCTTCTCTCTCTCCCTGCTGGAGGCTTCTCCTAGGGGCGAGGGAGCATGCCGGAACCAGAAGAGGAAAAGGAGCAAAGCTGCCAGCCAGCTGGGGCTTCCCTGTCTCCCCACCCGAGAGGGCTTCTGGTGCAGCCCTAAGCCTCCGGCGGGCAGGGTGGGAAACCTCAGCCTGCTGTTCCTGCAGCTGCCGGGGAAACAGCAGTGTGAGAACCACCGCTGCCAGGCGCAAGGGTGGGGTGGCAGGAACAGTGGGCTGGGGCTTTTGTTCCTCCCCGCCAGAAATCTGCTCGAGCGAGGAGGCAGGGAAGCTCCAGCCCACCTGTCCTTGCCGCTGCCACTACATCGCCCCAGGCAGCAGTGGTTCTCACACTGCTGCTTCCCTGGCCAGGCTGGGGCTTCCCTGTCTCCCTGCCCGAGAGGGCTTCTGGCGGGGCCCCAAGCCTCTGGCAGGGAAGGAGAGAAACCAAGGCCTGCTGTTCCTGCAGCCGCCGGGGAAGCAGCAGTGAGAACCACTACCGCCAGGCGCAAGGGGGTGGGAGTGGCAGGAATAGCGGGCTAGGGCTTCTGTCCCTCCACGCCGGAGGCTTGAGGCTGCGCCAGAAGCCCGCTCCAGTGGGGAGACAGGGAAGCCCCGGCCCACCCATCCTTGCTGCCGCCACCCCCTTTCCCCAGTTCTTGCACAGCTGCTTCCCTGACAGTGGCAGGAGCAGCTGGTGGGGCAGAGAGGGCTGCGGCAGGCTGTGGAAGCAGGCCGTTCGTACTGGCTAAGAGGCAGGGGCGGCTCCTCATCCTGCCAGCGTCATGCTCCGGGCAGTGTCCAGCCATGTCTGTCCTCTCCCTGCAGCAGCCCACGTGGATCCCGAGTAGCGCAGCTTTGGGGCCTTTCCTTGCAGTGGCGGTGACAAGGCGGGCAGGCACAGGGGAACAATTGGCGGTAGCGTTCCTGGCTGGCAAGTGGGTGGATGTCCCGGGGCACACATGCGCACCGGCCAGCTAGTGTTCTGGTTACTGGCATGCATATGTGCGCGACCAGCTAATCTTCCGGTTTCTGGCACTGCCGCACACGTGAATGCCAGTTGATCGTTGTGCGCGCATGCGCACCAGTAACCAGAAAACTAGCTGGCCAGTGCACATGCGTGCACCGGAAACCTGGAAGAGGAATGGGCGATGCCGCACGTGCAGGCAACATGGCTCCGTGTGCCACTTCCGGCACGCATGCCATAGGTTCACCACCACAGGTTTATAATCTGCTATTGCAATTTCTATAACTTAAGTATTTTTTTTAAATAGGGCTATATAGAAATTATTGCAGTTCAATTCACTGTTAACAACAGTTAAACAATTTCTGTAGTTTTTACCTGCACTAGCAATGCAATACTGTGCTTTACTGTCAGAATAATGCCAGTCTATTGCCATTGTAAACTTCCTGTTTACTTAACTTCTAGTTTCTTCATTTTGTATTTTTAAGATTCCTGGATATCTCAGTCAGCTTCATTTCCAAGGAATCAGAAGCAACCAGGTGTAGATTCCCTATCTCCTGTGGCATCTCTTCCCAAACAAGTCTTCCAACCACCTACACAACAGCAACCTTCAAAGCAGGTTAAAGTTACATGCGCTAACTGCAAAAAGCCTTTGCAGAAGGGCCAGACTGCGTATCAGCGGAAAGGATCTGTTCATCTTTTTTGTTCTACTACTTGCCTTTCATCATTTTCACATAAACCAGCTCCAAAGAAACTCTGTGTTATGTGCAAAAAGTAAGGATTTTTCTTATTTCTTGATCACATTTATTAAAACTATAGTGCCGTTAATTGTTCTAATAACTTTGTGAAATCCATTTTATTATTTAAGAGACAACTGAGATACTTTTCTTTATGTTCTTTCATCATTTGTTTGCATAGTAATATAGTCCTGGGCGAATGATTAATAAGAGCAGGCTTAGTTAAGTTTGTTATTGGCTAGTAATAATTTACTATAATTGCTATTGTCTGTACTGACATTTGGTGGGAATTAAAATTAATAGTGAATGTAGACATAAGCATGGCTCTATTTTATAGGTGCATAAGTCAAAAGTGCCCTGTTTTAAATAAAAAAAGGGAGAAAAAAGTCACATTTTCTAATGGCTTGCATAATGATTGAAGTAACCTAGATTTTTTGTGATAAATGTCTACAGTAAACTAGTAGTCAAATTGGAAGTTATTTTATTTCTATAGCTACCTATATCAATAAGTGATATATTAGATTAATTCTTATTTAAAACTGCTATAATAATTATAATGCATTCAGATTTTTTTTAAATAACTAAGTGGTTATAGAACGTTGGGCTTCATACAAGCTTATAGCTGTTCAGTCCTTGACATTTATCTATTTAATATATGTAAATAGAAAAGCAAGATCTTTTGTTTTTTGGTGTTTGTCAGCAATAAACAGGAAAAGCATAAAGGAATAATTTTGCTTGTAGTGGCATTTATTAGGTCACCATTTTTATCTCTTAATTTATCTCATTCCATTATTGTTTTCTGATTACTAATTAAAGGTAATAAACTTAATATTATTTGTAAAACATTGTTAAATGAAAAACTGGCTGAAAGAACTCATTCCTTTTCCAGTGTCTCTATCTCAAAAGCAATATTCCCATCTTTTTTGATGTCATTCATAATCAAGAATTACCAGTTGTATCACTTCAAAAGTTGATAACAAAACATACTGTGATACTTTCTGTCTCATTGACAGTTCATTCCTTCTTGTATATACACATATCAAAACATGATTAATTGCATAAAAGGGGATAAATAGGGGTTGGAGGGAGAAGGTTGTTGGGGTTTATATCTTGTTACACCAGTACAAGAAGATAAACCTGTTAAAAGCTTCATAAAAGCAGGATGATAGAAATTACTTCGTATTTGACCAATTATATTTGTTTTCCTCTGTGTCACTTTTTTGTAGCATAATTGCTTTTTCATTAAAAATAGAAACTGACTCTTGTTAAGAAGTTACACTATCTTCTGGTGAGATTGAGAATTGCATTCATAAAGATCTGATAAGTTGTTTTTTTTAAAGAGCTGAAATTTCTGAGAATAAGAAAACATACAATGGTTGCTGAAGTACTGAGACATAATCGTTTTGTTTTTCAGAGACATAACAACAATGAAAGGAACCATTGTTGCTCAGGTTGATTCAAGTGAATCTTTCCAGGAGTTTTGCAGTACATCATGTCTGTCTTTCTATGAAGACAAACAGAATCCTTCAAAAGGAATCTTAAATAAATCAAGATGCACTATCTGTGGTAAACTAACTGAGGTTTGTTTGCTATTTTTCACTGATTTTTTTCCTAAAATCAGTTTTATTTGAGTTGCTTAAGAAACTATCGATATAATTATATCATTTTTAGAGAAAAACAGTGGATTATTTAGTCAAGGCTCCCTGCTAACTGTAGATTAAATTTTATTTGATGTATCACGTTTCATCTCTTGACAAATACTCACTCATACTAAGTAGAAGACATAAAAGTTCTATAGTTGAATCAGTAAAGTACCATATTGGCCTTTGGAAATTCTCCTGTGTACATCTACTAAGCCTTTCCCCTTCAGATTTGTTTTTAAAATGTTTAAATATTTCTTAATTGGAACATTTGCGCATGCAGTCCCAGCATGTGGTGCGCTCACGTGCACGCACCCCCCTCCTGTATCTGCAAGAATGCGTAGTCTATTTTTCAGAGGGAGGAAAATCAGTTGTATACCAAATCTGTGCTAATTGCTTGCTGTCCAAAGAAAATAAACTGTTGTGGAATAGGACTATTAGGACAAGCAGAGGTTGAGAAAAAGAAAATTAGTTTTATGTTTGAACATTGAAGAGCATTCTTACATTTGTGTTTTTTTAAACTCACTTTTGTTAACATCTGTGAACATCATTAATTTATTTTTAATTTTGTGTAACTTATAAATGCATTATCATGACTTACATTTTTTAAAACCAATAATTACAGGTCTATTTAATTTCTGTAGTGACTGAATATAGGGATGATGAAGCAGCATGTCCTTTGTCATAATCTTTATAACAAGGTTAGAACTCTGTGCCACCTCCTTTTTAACATAAGGAATTTTTCTAAATTGTTATATGATGTATTTTGTACACAGCTAAAGTGCCTAACATCTATATTTTAAATGGCAGTGCAAGCTTCTATTTCTGAAATGGCAGATTCCAAGGTTGTGTAAACAATTAACCTAAAGTTATGTTTGAAATTCATAATTAAAATAAAAGTAGATCTTCATATAAAACTAATTTTTTGCTTTTAGATACGTCATGAAGTTAGCTTTAAAAACATGACTCATAAGTTGTGTAGTGATCACTGCTTCAATCGATACCGAATGGCAAATGGTTTAATCATGAATTGTTGTGAGCATTGTGGAGAATACCTTCCAAGTAAAGGTGCAGCAAACAATATTCTTATGGTTGATGGAGACCCGAAAAGATTCTGTTGCCAAAGCTGTGTTAGTGAATATAAACAGGTAACTTCTACATTTATTTTTATGTAACACTATTGTAAAATCTTCAGTTAGATTGTATCATTACAGTCAAGAGTTGTGCTTTTTGTTATTAATTTAGAAGCATGTTTGCTAAAGTATGAAGAGAAAATAAGAATATGTTGTGACTATTGATTGGAGTAGTATTTCCATAAGTTCTTTTCACATGGATTTGTAAAATATTGTTTAGCTTTTTACAGGAAAACTATGTTCTATAGCATTCTGTTATTCACAGTAAATGAGGTTTCATTTTTTTTATCATGACCTAGAAATTATGTGCTTCATTTTAGAAATTCCCAGTTGTTTTGAAATGAATACCAAAATAATAATAATATTAATAATAATAATAACTATTACCTTACAAGTTTTGTCTGCCTGCACACGTGTCTCACTAAGGATCTTGAAAGAGAAATAGTAGTTGACTTTTTCCAGACGCAATTATTATTTTGAATGTGTCCCCCTTTCTGTGGATAGCTCATCTGTAACTATGAAGCTAAATTGTCACAACTAAATTTCTACAGCAGGCTCTCTAGACAACATAACCAATAATTTCCAACAATATAGGTGCACTTACACTCTTAGTGTTTTTGTTTTCTCAAGTTTAGGGTGATATATTTCTGTTTTTACATGGGGGGGGGGGTAGTTTCAATAGCCTGAAGTTATTCCATCCAGTTTTTCCTGCTTCCCTGTATCCCAGTTCTTTCAAAAGTATTTTCTTATCCTCAGAAGATTCTTCTCTGGAAGCACAGATTTTTGGAGGTCAGGAAAGTTTCTGTAACAGAAACTTTCTTTTGCATTGAGTGTAATCTTTGAACTTTAGGCTAGTACAATGTTTTTTCAAGATACTTTTTAGAAGATCCTATTTTAAATGAGGGATTTTCTATGGTTTTTTTTTAAATGAAAACCTTTAGCTAATCTTCTAAAGATACATTATAGTGAGTGAAAATACCCTAGAATTTCTGTTTTAATTTATCCTGTTCGAAATGTTGAGATGCTGCTTATATTTTTGATAATATGCAACCAGCACTTTTAGAAACATAACACAGGCCTTGTTGTTTTATTACACAGCAAAACAAAAGGGGCAAAATAGGTTATCCAAGATACTAAAAATGATAGGCATACAGAGAAGCCACGGAGAAACTTGGAGAAGCCTTGAATAAGATTTCATGAAGGAACCCAAAAGATACAAGAATAACATGCATTGCAGAAATTCCAAGTGAACATGAAATGTGGTTAAATGATAACTCTGTATCTCAGTTTATTGTGACTTGTACATTTTTTTCATCTGTATAGATACTTCATGCTATTTTACCATATTATCCCATATGTTTTCAAAAGAGTGAGGTCATTTGATATGTGTAGAGGTCATTCTAAATTAGTATTTGAATCCTTGATATTTTTTTTAACTTTGGGATCTATATTTGGAAGTTATATGGGATAGAATAACACATAAAATAGTTTAAATATATAAGTGATAGTGGGATGAATGATTTCAGTATCCGTAAAATGGAAAGATGATAAATCATTACATTCAGTTGTCATTAAGCACTGTTATAGTAACTTTTTTCTGGTGCTTTTTGACTTCAGTGGATAATAATATATTTTACCATTGCAATGCAGTAGAGTTGTATGTTTTATAGTGAAATGTAGTAGGCTTACTTTCCTTTATTGTTGCTTATTCTCAGAAGCAGTTCTAATGAGTAAATTTTCTATATTTCACTGTAAGCAACTGTTGGATCTTACCATAAGAGAAAGTCATAAATTCCCATTGCAGTTAATATTTAGGCACGTAGTTGATTTTATATGCTTCTGACATGCCCCAATGAAACAAGCGAGTATTATAGTGTATGAATAATATTTTGTGGAGATACTTATATTATTATTTTATCTCTCTATACATGAAAATCTGTTAGCTTCAAATAACTTAGTTTAGAAGCATTTAATAAATCAGTGGCTCTTTAGGCTAAACTTAAATTATCTTTATGTAGGATGTAGGATAAAATCTTAGTACCCTTAGATTTACGTAGTATTTCGCATAAGAGTTTTAATATGAGCTGAAATTTTATATAAAAAATGTTAATTGCATAGGTGTTTGATTTAAAATTCAACATATCATTAGTTACAGTTAAAAACATTGTTAAAAAATGTTTAAATGTTGAGAGGTTTTCAGTAATAGAATAACAGAGTGCCATTACAGGGCTATATGATTGTTTCAAAATTTTGGGCTTTATCTTGAAAATTAGTTGAAATTTCTCCTAAATACAGTAAGCTATAAAAATGCTGATTTTGCCTTTTGCTTTTATAAAAGTTGTATTAAATAGCTGCACAAATATTTGATATTTATGTAGTAAGAAAAACTAGAACTGATACTCGCGATATTTGTTCCTACTTAATATTTGTTAATAAATACATTTTTACAAATTACTTTTTTTGAAGTAATTGCTTGAGTTCCAACTCACTTTGGTCTTGTTCAGTTTCATTCTTGTTAGCTTTAAGAATAGCTTTCCAAACCACTGTTCTAGATTGTTTATTCTTTTTGGGCTATCAGGTTTTATTGTATTATGATTGCCATGTGAGAAAAGTGCTCAGATGTTTGCAAACTAAAGCATACTTCATTCTGCATTTGACATGGTTATGCAGGAATGTATGACAAGTAAGACAGCACTGCTTTTTAGCTATTGTACATACTACATATCATTGACCATTTTCTCAATGACACCGTAGAGTTGTAGACCAAATAAGGTATTTCTGTTTCCGTGAAGCCATACTGAACTGCCAAAAAGAATTGAGTTTTAATTTAATTCTTCTGAGAAATGACCCAACATTTAGTATGGTCTCAGGGACCAACTTTATAGACATCAGTCTGCAAAGAGGAATGTAAAATGAGACATATTAGGCCATCTAATTTAGAAATGTGCATTCTGATAGTTGGCTGATTCTAGTTTTTGAGGGAACTAGAACTTCCTTTCCCCCCCTTTATCGCAGTTATTGTTCACTAAATAAATGAGGGTAACTCTAGTTTAAGAATTTGGAAATAATTACTTACGGGTAGTCCTCATTTAACATCGGCAATTTGGACCAGAATTTCCATTACTAAGTGATGTAGTTGTAGGCTCAATGTCATGTGGTGACATTCAATCATCATGGGTCATTAAGCAAGGACATTGCCATTTGCAATCTCTGACCATTGACTTGCTTGTAAGTCAGCAAAGGAGGCTGCAAATGGCAGTCACGTGACTATGGGATGCTGCAACATTGTACAAGTAGTCCTCAACTTACAACAGTTCATTTAGTGACCGTTCAAAGTTACAACCGCAATTAAAATAGTTACTTATGACCATTTTTCACACTTAAGACCGTTGCAACATCTCCATGGTCATGTGATCAAAATTTGACGGCTTGGCAACTAATTCATTTAAGATGGATGCAGTGTCCCGAGGTCATGTGATCACCTTTTGCGACCTTCTTGCAAGCAAAGTCAATGGGGAAGCCAGATTCAGCTAACAACCTTGCAACTAATTTAACAATTGCAGTGATTCACTTAACTGTGGCAAGAAAGGTCGTAAAATGGGGGAAAATTCACTTAAGAAATGTTTCACTTAGCAACAGAAATTTTGGAGTCATTGTGGTCACAAATTGAGAACTACCTGTAATTGCAAGCTGAGTACCTAGTGCCAGGATCATAATCAAATGACAGGGACACGGCAGCGATCATAAGTACAGAAATTGGTTGGAGGTACCACTTGTTCTCTGCCATCATAAGTTTGAATGGTTTCTGAATGAGTGGGCATTAAGCGAGGACCACCTGAAAATGTGTGATAACTTTTATCTTACTAGATTATCTGCCTTATGTAGTATAATGATTGTCATATTTAGTATTGGGACATTAAATCCTTAATTGTGGTTTATTTTTAAAATGAACATCTAAAGTTACTATAGCAACAAATACATGTAAATGAAATTGCAAAGATTTATTTTAAATTTAATTATTATCTATTTAAAACAGGGCTGTCAAAGCCGCGAGCCGGATGCATCACACTGGCCACGACCACGCCCGGTTTAGCGAAGGGGAAAAAGTCACGATACGTCACATGACGCCACCGTGACTACACGAGTTTGACACCCCTGATTTAAAAGATAATGCTGTTCTTTAAAAAAATTGAAATAATATAAAGAACTTCAATTTATTATACCAGGAACTCAATTGGCCATGTATTTTTATCTGAATTGATTATAGTAAAGCCAAAGTGGAACCAAAAATATTGGTTAATGTTAGGGCTAGATGTTTTATTTAAGGCAAGTTTTGAGTAGACAGAAAAAAAATTGGCAGGTATATGTTTGGTTACTTCGTCCTATTTTATTAGTGAAGTTAGACTTATTAAGTATCCTTCCTATGAACAGTTTTGAAAGTCCAGGACAAAATCTAGGAATCTTTGAGAAAAAACAATATAGGCCCCCTTACTTTTCTAGGTATTAATATTGGATACTGTACAGAATGAATTCCCTTAAAAATTGTGCTCAGCTCCTTTTCTGTTTGGTTTTTAGGACATTTTTTTTAGTCAGGTTTTATTTAAATTACTTAGTGGTTACGTTTAACAATTTAATTAGTTGATTTTTTTTTAGAAACATACTGTATTGTAGTACTTTAATAGTAAGCATCCTTTGAGTGTTTCTACCCCAAAGATAGAATAGAGCTCCTGGTAAAAGTTTGTCTGACTATAAATCTTTACAATGTTAAAGTAGATAAACTTTGGGTTGGAGAAAAAAAAAAAGAAACGTGGAAATGATATTGAAACATTTTGTAGCCATATTTATTTTATTCATTATTTGAATTTTGTAGCTCCTCCAAAAGCTATGGAATATGATAGTACTTCATAAATCATATACTCTATGTTTTAGTATGGCAAGTCTTTAGCAATTATGGGCAATATAGTGAATATGCATGTCTGCTTAAATACATTTTCATAATTCAGGAAACATGTTTTACATAATACTTTGAATGCATAAGTTATACATGTGAATAAAAGCATTATAGATTTGAGAACATAGTTTTTAATCATTTGTTGGCAAGCTGATGGGTTACTGGTCCAACTTGGAATGAAATATATATTATTTTATTATTTACATGCTGAAGCGTTCATGATCCTTGTAAAACAAATATTAATACCAATAAAAATTTGGGGAAATGTTGATGTGAACTTTTTTTTTCTCACTGTTTTGGAAAAGACATATTGTTGAAAAATAATAGAAATCAAAATAGATTTTTAAACAAAAAATTTTGTTTAAACAAAAAAATATGGTAATAATATTTTGCGTAATTTGATTTGATCCTAAAATCTTCATGTTGGTATATTAAATTTATAATTAAATGTATGCTTAGATAAATCAGAAAGTATCAAATATAAAGAGTTAAATTATGATTTATTAGAATTTAGATGGTACTTGATCTTGTCTAATACTGATCAGAGTTAGATCTGGTTAGATAAGGATCTTTTAGCTAAAATAGAACATATATATCAAATTCAGAACTCATTAACTTTCAAATAAGTATACAACACTTTTGGGGATCCAAAAGGCAAATTTGTGGAACCAGGAGGAGTTCTTTCCAATGCTGAAATTTTTAATCTGGAAAGAACAGGAACAGATGACTTTTATAAAGGTGAACAAAAGAGTTGATAAAAATTAAGAAAATGTCCTGTAAAGAAGAGTAGTAAAGACTCTTCTATAAATGGCAATGTTCCTTTAAGGAAGAATTACTTTGTTTTAAAAAATACAATTATAAATACAATAATATTCCTTTCGTGTTGTGATACTGATATCATTTGAGAAGGATAAAAGTCTACTATTCTTCTGAAACATTTTATTCATAATTATAAAAGAATGTGTATCATTCCTGTTCTTCTGACAATAACTTCAGGCTATTAGGAAAAGATAATATAATGGTTTTTCTGGTTCCATGGCACCTTCACAGTTTTATGCTTCCAACAGCCCATGAACCATAAATTGGAAATGACTATTACATAAACTGCTAGGTAGGTCATAATTATCTTCCTTATTTAAAGTTTTTGGCTGCTGCTTCTGGCTTACCTGCTTGCTTTCGCTTGTTGATAATTCTTAATTTCTTTGCTGCTGTTTTGATGTTTGCACAAATCTGTCTTGCTTTCTGAGGGGCAAGGAAGAGTAGACGGCAAGTGTGAAGCAATAAAACTGACTTGATTTTGAGCAAAGGAATTTGTACCATAGAAAAATCTGAAAAAATATTCAAATATATTTGATATACTCTAATGAATACAGTGTATTCAGAAAGTATTCAGTCCCCCTTCATTTTTGTCAGTTTTGTTATGCTGCAGCCTGATTCTAGTTGTTGAAATTCATTTTTTTCTCATTAATCTACACTCGGTACCCCATAATGAGAAAATGAAAACAGAAGTTTAGAAATGTCTGTAAATATATTAAAAAGAAAAAAAATGAAATATCACATTGGCATAAGTATTCAGACTCTTCACTCGTTACTTTGTTGAAGTACCTTTGGCAGCAATTACAGCCTCGAGTCTTTTTGGGTATGACGCGACAAGCTTTGTACACCTGGATTGAGGGATTTTCTGCCATTCTTCCTTTCAGGCCCTTCCAATGACCAATAGGGTTCAAGTCACAGTCAGAGAGTCCTTCAGGTGCCTTTTTTGCAAACTCCAAACGGGTGTTCATGTGTTTTGCACAGAGGAAAGATTTCTGTCTTGCCCCTATGCCATAAAACCCAGATCGGTGTCCCATCTCCACACATGATCTTTATGTCCCATCTCCACACATGATCTCTCAAGCACAATCAGAGTGACCATTGGGTTCTTGGTCACCTCTCTTACTAAGGCCCTTCTTCTGCAATTGCTCATCTTGACCAGGCAACCAGCTCTTGGAAGAGTCCTGGTTGTGCCAAACTTCTTCCATTTGACAATTATGGAGGGCACTGTGCTCTCAAGAACCTTCAGTGCAACAGAAATTTTATTGTGGCCTTCCCCAGATTTGTGCCTTGCAATACTCCTGTCTCTGAGCTCTGCAGGCAGTTCCTTTGACCTCATGGCTTTTGCTCTGCTATAGTACGCATTGTCAGCTATGAAGCCTTCTATAGAGAAGTGTGTGCCATTCCAAATCATGTCCAATCAATTTGATTTGCCACAGGTAGACTTCAATCAAGGTGTAGAAACATGTCAGCAACTGTCAAGAGAACTGGGAGGCACCTGAGCAATATTTCGAGTGTTGTTGCAAAGGGTCTGAATCTGGTGAAATCCAGCAGGTTCTGACAGGTTTTGGAGAACCGGTAGCGGAAATTTTGAGTAGTTTGGAGAACCGGTAGTGGAAATTTTGAGTAGTCCGGAGAACCGGCAAATACCACCTCTGGCTGGCCCCAGAGTGGTGTGGGAATGGAGATTTTGCAATATCCTTCCCCCTGGAGTGGGGTGGGAATGGAGATTTTGCAGTATCCTTCCCCTGCCATGCCCACCAAGCCATGCCCACAGAACTGGTAGTAAAAAAAATTGGATTTCACCACTGGTCTGAATACTTATGCTAATGTGATATTTCAGTTTTTTCATTTTAATAAATTTACAGACATTTCTAAAATTGTGTCTCACTTTGTTATTATGTGGTACTGAGTGAAGGGGGCCTGCATACTGTAGGTAACATTCATTTTTATAATCGTATGATAATTCATATTTATTTTATAAAAATGTATATTGAGGTAATTGTTTCACAAGGGGAATATAGTGAATAAATCACAAGTTATACATCAGCAACAAAAATTGAGCAAGAAAATTAATTCGTTTATTAAGATTTTTAATATAGATGGGCAAATCTTGGTAGTAGGTGGAGGGAGACTTGTAAGGAATGTATGTTTGCTGAAAGAAAGAAGTGGTTTCTTTAAGAAAGAGTTTGGTTTTGCCATTTTTTTATATGCAAGGGGGAGAATTTGTTATATCAAGGAAAAGATAAAAGTAGAATGGAATGGGAATGAAATACTTTTAAGAACTGTGCCTGGTGAAAAAGAATTAGGATCAAGAATGATTGAATGCTGACCATTACAAAAGAAATGTTGAATTAGTTAGACAGAATAAGAATAAATACATAGATGAATGAAAAGTAAATAAGGTGGAGAGGAATGCCAAAGAAGTTGTGATTGGATGAAATTAATGGATAGTTGAAAACGAGAAATTTAAAGAATGTGAATTTGTGTGGATGTGATAAAAGATATGGAGAAGTGTATTGAATATGCTGGTTTAAACTATATTTAGTTAGATTATCTTTTCTGATTTCATGCCTCTAATTTCTTTGGCTTAATACTACTTAACTCTGTCTACATAATGTTGCTTGCCCTGAAAAGAAATAGCTTGATGATAGGTATGTATATATGTACTCCTGTCTCAAGATTGAAAACTTGATTTACAATATTATGTAAGGTTTATTTACATAATATTACCCCTTTTAAACCACTCAGTTTTTGTTTCTCTGATTTTTCTACCGCTGCTGATCTTTTTTTATGCATAAGACAGAATATTGCATCTGAGTAAACATGATGTTTCAATAAAGCCCCTTTCATGAGGGAAAATGTTTTGTTCCATGTCTATTAACATTAGTGTATTTATTTGAAAATAAAGTTGTTTAAAGCTATTATGCGCCTGCATCTTGCAAGTTAAACAGACTTTGTCTGATATTTGCAATGTGTAAAATATATTTACTTTCATCCTGTTCTTCATCCACAAAATTTATAGCGAAGTGTTTCCTGCCCCTTGCACTCCTCATAAAATCCTTATCCTCATAAAATCCTGCAAAAGAGTTAGGGTGAAACTTAATTTTTATAAATGATGGTAATTTGATAATCAACTATTTAATAGCCTATAATATTTAAATATAGTTCCTTAGTTGAAAGTGTTTTTTTTTTAAAAAAATTAATTGTTATAATATATAACACGGGCTGACATTCCAAGTCAAAGAAGCTCATCTGCTTTGGAGCACATAAACACACATGCAGTACATTCTGAAAAAAATATAAGGCAATTATATAAAAAGCAAACAATTTCAGCTGACTTTCCTAAAATTCAGAGGGGAAAAAACTAACTGCTTGGTATCTCTTAACATGTAACAGCATGTGAGTAAGTTCCTATGTGTTCATATTTACTCACAATCAGGGAGATAAATAATCATGTTAAAAAACAGGTTACTGCAATTTTTATAAATTGTGAATGCTAATTTTATATTGCAACTGCTGTTAGTCGTCTTACTAAACCTCCATTATAAAAAAATATATTTTTTCTTTAGTGATCACAAGTTCTTTTAAAATTCCTATTTGTTGATTTGCAAAAGCAAATACTATCAAGACTCTCAGAAACTACAATAATTACAATTTATTCACCACTTCTAAAAACCGTGCTGGCTCACACAATGCATGAAGCTATAATTGGTGCAGTGTGTAGACTAGGTCAAAGAGTATTCATCCAGTATGCAGTGGAGAAATTGATATATGAATATATTTCTGCACTTAGCCCTTTTGCTTTCCTTTATCTTGGTTGCCTTTTATAATTTTTTACACTTTATTTGTCATTTCTTCTACAGATTATTATTGTAGAGAAGTAAGAATACGAATACCCTGTGCTGGGACTTTAGCTGAATACTTGAAAATAGTGAGGTCCCCAAGAGAGCTTTTGAGCAGCACTTTATGATACAGATAAACTACAGGTAGTCCTCAACTTACAATCATTCCTTTATTGACAATCCAAAGTTACAATGGCACTGAAAAAAGTGACTTATGACTTTATTTTTCACGCTTACAACCATTTCAGCATCCATGGTCACCTGATAAAAATTTTGGGCGCTTGGCAACTAGCATGTATTTATGATTCACTTAACAACTGTGGCAAGAAAAGTTGTAAAATGGGGCAAAACTCATTTAACAACTGCCTTGCTTAGCAACAGAAATGTTGGGCTCAATTATTTTCATGTCGAGGACTACCTGTTTGCAAAAGGCAAAGCAGCATAGTGTAGTCTACATAAAAAGCAAATGGAAGGGAGGGGTTTAGCTCTAAAACTGGAACATTTAGAGTAGTATAAAAGTACAAGACAGAATTTACCTTTGGGAGGAAAACTATATTGTCACAGAATGATGTCTTGATAAAATGTAAATTATGGTGAGTCCATTCTTAAGTGCATGCAGTTCAGAAGTTGATGACTAAATGGAATTGCCACTAGAAGCATCACCTTGAGGTAAGTAATGTAAAATTTGATAGTCAAAGGTTTTGTTTTTTCAAAAATTACACATTTTAGAGAAAACAAACAGAAATAAAATTGCAAGGGAAAAATTATAAAAGAATATATAAATAAGTATAAAATAAAATGCTATGGAGATTACAGCTTTCCAATAAGTTGTTAACTACTGAATATATAATACTGTGTTAAAAAAAATAAAAAAATCACTATTAAACTTTAACAAAAATACATGGTTAACCAGTATAAATTGAAATAGTAATAGGAACTATAGTACTATAGTACTAAACAAACTATAGGAAAGCCAAATGTTGGATAAAGTGCACAAACCATTGTGTTAAGTTGTGGTCCAAGAATGGTTTTCAGTTAGAACTGAATTTTACATCATATTTACGTTTTAAGGTACAATATTCTCAACATTGAAACATACTACCTCAACTTAGTTTGCCATTCTTTCATGATGGAAATAAGCAGTCATTTTCATTAATGAGCATATGAATATCCTTGCAGTAGTTAACATATATAAATATTCAGTATACTTGAAAGAATATATAGTTCAGTAAAATTTAATAAAATATACCTTGAAATGATACTTTAACTTTTAAAAACTTGTTTAATTCTAATATCGATCATTTCCAAAAATTATTAAGCTTTACAGCATTGCCATGAAATACGAAAAAAGTGATAGATCTCATTACATTTCCAGCAGTGTTTAAAGAATAAATAATTCATTTTAGAAATGAAGTCTGAAATAATATACCAACAATAAATAATCTTGTATCACTTTTCTTTTAATATAATATTTGGAATAAATTTAATGGTCCTGTTGAAAATTGTTCATGACATTTATACATTTCCCATCTCAATTACTCTGCTACTGTTTCAAGTCTGCATCCATTTAATCAAACAATCTTTTCTTCAGTTTCTGAATCACATTTCATCAACAGTTCTTAATTAAGACCCAGCATATGTTTGGAACTGCATGTTACAAGATTTTTGAATTTGCTCTCTCAGAGCCTTGTTTCTTCTGTTTTAATACTATACTACTTACTGAAGATAATGAACCCAGTCACTTCAGTCTTGCAATTTGAATAAGTTATTACTAAAGAGTTTGAAGGTTTTCCCCTAAGAACAAAAAGTACAACTGATAAGTGCCACTGCAGTCTTTAGTCTTATTGATGAGAATGAATTCATAAACTCATTTCACTATATGTTGAAAAAGTCCTGACTGTAAGTAATTGGAATATGTATATGAAGTAGATTTTTAGAAGAAATAGTAAAGGTTGAGTTGTCAACATGAGAAAATTATACAGAAAACTCTTAAACGGAAGATCAGCAAGAAAGAAAATGCTTCTTTTTCTTATGAAGTTCAGCTAGATAATTAGCATGTCTTTTTTCAGGACTTAAGCCATTTCTGTCAGATTCTGTCATTCACATAACAGGAGATCGGATTGCTCAGTAACTGAGTTAGTTGGGATACAAGAACATTCCTAAGGTTCTTGTAGTTGGATTATTTTATAGATATGATAACCCAAGTCCCTAATGATGGACATTCAGATCAGCAAAAGAGGTTTTATGCATTGTCCGGTCAGTCATAGGAATGCTTTAAAGACTTATTGCCACTAAGATGGCTTATATCTGAGTGCAACCACTGTCAGGTTGAGCTCTATACCTGGTTTTGAGGTTTGAATCAAGGGAAATGTTTGCTTATTTATTAGCTTGTTTATTTATACTTTGGGTTTCCAAGGCCTCTCAGTCACCCTAGCCCAGGGGTAGGCAAAGTTGGCTCTTCTATGACTCATGGACTTCAACTCCCAGACTTTCTGAGCCAATCATGCTAGCTCAGGAATTCTGGGAGTTGAAGTCCATGAGTCATAGAAGAGCCAACTTTGCCTACCCCTGCCCTAGCCCATGCCGGGGTGGGGGGGGAGGGCAAGTGAGGCTATATTTAATGATCATCTGTACAGAAGAACCAGTGATACGTTTCTTAAAGTGAACAAGATTTTAGGGAAGCCCTATACAAACGTGAAAAGTATTGGAAAAGGTTGAACACAAGGACATCAAAATTTATACTACTGGAGCAAAAAAAAAAAAAAAAAAGAATTGTGTCCCACAAACTGAAAGTGGTTAATCTTGAAATATCTTTTGTGCTGAATTTGAATGTTTTCAAGATTCTCTATTTATTAGGCAATGTTTTTGAGCAACACACCACTTAGTTTGTAATAACCTATATTCACAACTCAGTTAAAATCACAGAGATTTGCCTTAAAAAAAAGCAGTGTTTGGTTTTCTGCTGAATTTCACTTCAGGAATTTCACTTCAGGAATATCTCTCCTAAGGGTCCAGCATTAGTCAGCCAAATATGGACTCCACTTGCCTTGGTACCACTTTTCTATTTTTGAAATGTCCCAATAAAATTGTTCAATGTGTTCATCACTGAATGCTCTAAGACTGGGGAAAAGTCGAAGACACAAATTTTCAATGACGTGTTCCATCCCATATCTTAGCCTTAGTACAACATTAAGAGGTCACTGTTTCATGTTAGTTTCCTACCTTATGATTTCCAAAAGATTTTTATACTGTTTTTGAATGATTGCCAGGCAGATTTTTCAATTTTGCTTAACTCTATCATTTTTAACATCCTAGAATCAGTTTTCTTATCTGTGGATCTATGGAAATGTTTTCTTAATTTAGCATCAGAAATCCTGGGAAATTTGATCCTCAAAGACATGAAACCAGTTCCTGTTTTAACCTCAAATACATGAAACCAGTTCCTGTTTTATACAGTAACAATGTTTTTTCGTAAGTCCAAGTTGGATGTGCAAAAGAGGAAGGAAAACCTTTTCGGGTTCAACAAATGGACCTTTTATCACATTCTTTTGCTGGAACAAGCGAAGTACATTTTGGCCATTCTTTGTGAATGCAGTTTTTTTTTCCTATTCGTACTGTCCTATTCACACACAAAATGACAATTCTTTTTGTATGCATGTGTAGGCCAAGCTTAAGTGCAGTGACCATCATAGCTCCACATTTATTTCATTTATATTTTTCAGACTGGATCTTTTCAAAAGTAGTTTCATGTTCTACAATTCTTAACTGTTAGCAACATGGGCTAACAATACATATGGTAATTTATCTCTGCTGTGAAAAGATAACGTTCAAATTAACTTTTGAGATGTCACCTGCACACATTGTATTCATAGCCAAGAACTTCCATAAACAATCATCTTCAAAAAACCATCTTCTTGGGAAAAGGAATTAATTCAATTCAGCATCATTGCACTTAAAATAACAGTCTGATGGTCTTTTGGGCGCCATCCAAACAACAGGAATGGCAAATGGCCTATGGCTATCCTGCTAGAAGTCTTAACACATGTCACCCAGCAACAGTCTGGCATGCAGTTTTTAGCTTGGTCGCCCGCTTTATAAACCAAAATTCATAGGTTTGGGGAGTGTTTTGGATGAGTGATGAAGGTTTCATTTCTAAGATTTATGTAGTAGCTGACTATACATAGCAGAAAGTATTACATGATTTACATCATATTTAACTTGACTACAGAAGACAAACATTTAAGTTGTTTCACTGAGCTCTGGCACCAGTTTCTGATAAGAAATTGCTCTCCGGCTAGAGAGACTGGGCTCATGTCTAGACATGCCCAAACTTGGCTCAACCTGAACAATAGGCTGTTCTCTGCAAGTTGTCCGCCTTTGTCTTGAGATTATTTATCTCAGATTATCTCAAATTATTTATTATTATTTAGTATAATAATAACTAGATGTTGTTCAATGATTCGTATAAACATAGTTAACACTCTTAATTGAACAGAATAATGAAGATGGGGTCACAAGAAAACAACCTGATGGAAAAGAACTGATTTCTTTCTTTAAAAATCAGCTTGAAAAAATCAGTGTAGAACACTCATTACAGTCCATGTAAAAAAATTGTTGACCGCGTAATCAGTTTGTTTCTGATCTTGAGAAGAATTTCAAAGTTCTCTTAGATCTGAATTAGTAAATACACGATCTTGCAAACTGGATCAAGATTGGTGATCCTAAAGCAAGGGGGTTAAATTAGTTTCTCAACAATTTGGAGATTTCAATACTGAATTAGGTTTAAAGGTTTGATTAATGGTTAGTACGGATAGTCCTTGACTTGGGACCACAATTCAGCCCCAAATTTATATTGCTAAGTGAGACATTTTTGCCCCATTTTACAACCTTTCTTGCCACAGTTGTTGAGTGGAACATTCCAGTTGTCAAGTTAGTAACATGGTTGTTATGTAAATCTGGCTTCCCCATTGACTTTGTTTTCAGAAGTTCGCAAAAGCTGATCACATGACCCCAGGACACTGCTACTGTCATAAATATGAACCAGTTTCCAAGCATCCAAAATTTAATCGTGTGGCCATCGGGATTCTGCAACGGCCATAATTGTGAAAAATCATCTTTACAAAATACCTTAATAAGTCATAAAGGTCATAAGTTACCTTTTCAGTGCTACTGTAACTTTAAACAGTCACTAAACAAACTCTTGTAAGTCAAGGACTTACCTGTAATCTTCTAATTTGGAAGGTGAACAACTTGTTAACAAGTCTAGACAATACAAAGACTAAAGAAAGGGTGGCTTCAGAACCATCAAAAGAGCTAACAGCAGCACTTTTTCCTGAAAAAATGCCAAGTCTTATCTTACATCCCTTGCTTAACAAAAAATGCAGAACATGAGAAAGGGGATTGGCTTACTTTCACCGTGTATACATATGCATGTACAAAATGGTGTTTTGAAGGACAATGATCTTGCAGAGAACAGCTAGGTTTAAAGGCAAGTCCTTCGAATTTTCATTCCCAGCAACACAATGATTTTTTTTAAAGTATCCTAAGTTCTCAGAAAAAAAATCCATGTCAAATGCTCCAATCAGATGGCAACTGTAAAAGGTTGAAAAGAGGAGAGTAATACTATTTAGGAAATAAACAGTGAAGTTTTACTTCCCACTAAAAATCTCCACTCTAGTCCCCAAGTGTCTCTTCAGCACAGATGCAGAACTCATTAGGATAAAGAAGTTATGATGAAGAATAAATCCCAAGATTCTACTGTTCAGTTGTTTCAACCCTGTGATGACTAAATTCCATCGTTCTTCCGCATCCACATTTGCAAAAAAAAAAAAAAAAAAAGGGATGGTTTTCATTTTGCTTTGCAGATCTTAAGATATAAAAATTTACTCATGTATCCCAGAGGTAGAAAAGATTGATTCAAAAGCACTTTGAAAGAATGACCCTTCATTCCTCGGCTGTATTCTCATAACATGCAAAGCCAGTCTTTCCCAACCTGTTTCAGGTTGGGAATGTTTTGAACTATATCCCCAGCCAGCATGAATCAATACTTCTACAAAATCGAGGAAGGCTATGCCAAGTTATGTTCTGCTTTGTCAATTAAGCTATAGTCACCTGGGTTTATACAGCATGAAAGACCACAGACAAGTGAATCATCTTTGATATACCTATACTTCCCCCATCAGAAAAGTTTCCCAATGTATTGATGGGTTGAATTGCATTACACAGTGAATATCTGGAAATGCAGGTGTATCAGTTTTTAATTTATAAAATACTATTCCTTACCATTGCTAGGTTTTACTTTGTTAAAAATCGTCAGACCTCCCATCTTTTAAGGTACTCTTTATAAACCAACAGTCTATTTTGTTGTATCGGCTGCCAGTGAAGGCTTTTATTAGGCCAGAGGTCTTCAAACTTGGCAACTTTAAGACTTGTGGACTTCAACTCCCAGAAATCCCAGAACTCTGGGAGTTGAAGTCCGCAAGTCTTAAAGTTGCCAAGTTTGGGGACCCCTGTATTAGACTGTCACAGTCATACAGTTACATTATAGATGCCTTAGCTAAGTTTTTTATTAACCAAAAACCATGTTCAGAAAACAAGCTAATCTTAAAGCAAAATGAATTGATTTTTATAAACATATTAAATAGAATCTTGACAACTGAAGTCGTAAAACAGGGTAGTGTTTAAAGAAGAATAAAGCAAAGCAAGCCTTGGGCTTTCTTAATTAGGTTCCTGTTAATCAACTCTACCTTTTATTCAGAAGCTTGAGGTAGTATACCCACCTATTTCTCCTCACAACAATAACCCTGAAAGGTAAGTTGGGCTGAGCCTAAATGGCTGGCCAAAGTCACTCACAGAACTTTGATGCTGAGAATGGACTAAAACCTAGATCTCCCCATTAATGGGCCCAACAGTTTAATCATTATCCTACATTGATTATTATGAGTAATTGTTTCCCATTATTGCTCTGAAGCATTCTTTTGTCTGTTATCTATATGGAAGTTTTCAGACATATTCTTTAAACGTCCTTTCCAAATAATCCTATAGTTATATCCACTTAATAGAATTCATTTCTTTTGTTTGCTATATATAAGCAATGTAACCTTTGATAGCCCTAATATTGGAATGTATTTTAGTATGTCAATATTGGGGACTTTTCTTTAAAACTACTTTCTCCTATATAGTACCTTCCAACCAGCTGAGATTGATGGAAGTATAATTTAACATACCTGAAGGGGACATAACAGGGAAGTCATCTTCAAGATTCTTAATAATGTGGTTTTTTAAATTATTATTTGATCGTTTTAATGATGAAAGTAATCTTTAAGATAGCAGGAATCTCAATGTCCAATCCCCACCTTGTTGGTGTAACATTGCTAATTCCAGCTGCAACAAATCCTGTGAATCTCCGTATGCAAGTTTGTGTGTGTTTGTGGGCATGCATATATGCATATGTCCATTATGCAGGCTAGGATTTTAAAAAAAAGTAATTTTATATTGATGTAATTAATTACTGCTCATTAAAATAAACTGCATATAAAATGTCTCCAAATTTATAAAATTAATTAATTCCATGTGCATATGGCTATCAATTTCTTTTGTATTAAAAGAGAGTCACTGCTCCCTGCATATAGATATGTAAATATTTCCTGCCTTTGTTCAAGGAGAAAAAACAAAAAGGAAAAATAAAACAGGAGGTAAAGAAAGGGGCGGGGTGGAGAAAGTCAACTAGACAGAAAAAGTTGAATTTATCAGATATTCAGCACTTCACAAGTAACTGCTTATCTTCAAGCAGAATCTGTACTTCAAAAACATCCACATCTTGTAGCAACTCCATCTGCACTACAGCCATCCCTGCATGTATTCATTTTCAGCAGTAAATATAAAGAACCCCCCCACCCTCCATTCACAAATAAATATTTTAGAGGGGGGAGGACCTTACCCTTCTAATCAAGTAACTTTAATATAATCCAACCATCTTTTTTTCTGAGTGGTTTTTGTTTCTTCATGAAGTTGTTTAAGCAGCATCCAGAGCTCTTAACGGTTTTTGCCGAGCAATATTGAATACACTAAAATGACAGATGTAGTGATATATTCTTCAAGTAACAAAGCTGAAGCTAAAAGGAGTTACCATTTGGTTGCAATCATAACTGGTGTTGGAGTTTCTCTAGCTGAGAAAAGCAAATCTGGGTGTCTTCTTTCTTTGAGGTAAGAAAATAAGCACTCAGAATATTCAAAGTCTTAAATTTCCAGATACCATTTAGAATTCAGTTTCAAAATGATGTTACACAAGTTAATTTCATGCTTTCAAATATGACTTGGACTTTATGGCAGATCCTGTCATTCTTTATTATTTTTTTTCACATAGAATGCTTCCCTCCCCGCCCCTTTCTCAACATCTGAACAGATAGTTCATTTCAAGGCTGCCCACTGCATCCCGTTGTTAAGAACTCAGTTATAGAGTAGTTCACAGTTATTCATGAAACAGGGATCCCAATACCAACACAAACTAAGTGTCTTAAATTTAAACCTATATTAGCCATGCATATGTGCCAATCTATTGTGTCACATGCTTGGGCATTGAGGTGCAGCAGGATGTGAATGCGATGTGCTCCTTCCCTCCCCCCTTGTATATTTCAATTTTATTAAGTATGTATGAATAACACTCAGATGTATGTTGATAGAAAGTTTAGCAAATATGTTGCATTGGGAAACCATACATAAATTCCTGCATGCTTGTTGAATGAGATTAAATCAGATATAATTAATATAATTATTGCCTTTTTTATTTGCTTTTTAGAAATATGGCAAATTAACCACTTGCACTGGTTGCACAACTCAGTGCAGGTTTTTTGACATGACACAGTGCATAGGAACTAATGGACATATGGAGCCATACTGCTCAACCACATGCATGAACACACACAAATCAAAATATGCAAAATCACAAAGTAAGTGAAAGGGGTGGTGTGTCTTTCTCAACAGATAAAATACCTTTCCAAAATAGAGAAACTCTGTTTCAGTTTTTGCTTCTATCTGGTTTTCTTCTTGAGAGGATATTTGATGTCCACATTATATTTAGATTATTAGAATATGACTCGTATGAGTTAAATCAAAAATTTAATATATTGAAAACATGAAGTTTTAATATTTGAGCTAATGTTTTCAGCCAGCTACAGATTTTTCAGACTGTTTTTAATGGTAACTCCACTCTTGGTTTGAATGTATTTTAGTATTCTGATATTTAATGATACTGAAAAATTGACCAGAAATATAGGTAGTATAATATTTAAGTGTGTGCTTTGCTAGAAACAATACAGTTGCATGATTTATGTAATTAATTCGTACTTTTCAATATAGAGCTAACTTATACATTAATCAATAGTGTTCCTTAACCAGTGGTGGGATTCAAATAATTTAACAACCAGTTCGCGATGGCCAACCTGACCCTGGGCACCTGGTTGTTAAATTATCCCTCCTGCTATCAAAGTGGATGCTGGGCGCTGCGCTGCAATGCAGAAATGGGCAACGGAGCTGCTGGCACGAAGGAAGGAGGAGGAGCAGGGAGAAGAAAGAAGGAAAGTGGCCTTTTCCTTCCCTTCCACTGGCCGCTCCGTTGCCCATTTCTCCACTGCAGCACATCACCCAGTATCCACTTTGATAGTAGGGTGGGTGGGTAATTTAACAACTGGTTCGGCTGAACTGGTGTGAACCGGCTGAACTACACCAGTGACCTTAACCCTAAAAGAGGATAGTCTGGTAGGTAGGTATATAGATTAGGTAACCATATAAATAGTGTGAGTTTATAGAAAAACTCTTAAATTCTACAGAGTCTCTCTCTGTGTGTGTGTGTGTGTGTGTGTGTGTGTGTGTGTGTGTGTTGTATTTGAAATTAATAAAATGTAACAGTGAAAAACGTACATTTATTGGAAAGTCTAGGGCTAGGCTACACATACCATTCCCACTGATTTTGGTCATCAAAAAACTTGTTCATTAATTATACTTTTTTTTGCCCTATCTAGGAAAATGTGTGTAACTAGAAATTGTTTTGTTTGATTGTTTACTCCTAAAAAGGCTGCTTGTGTAGGAATAAATGATTGTTCATGCCTCAGCCATTGCTGTACTTTTAATAAATGCTAGCTTGTCATTTATAATCTGGAAATTTGCATTTATTTTTTTTTTGTATACTACATTTTTCTTTTAGGTTTGGGAATTGTTTGCCAATTTTGTAAGCGAAACTCTTTACCTCAGTATCAAGCCACAATGCCTGATGGAATACTGTACAACTTTTGCAGTTCCAGTTGTGTAGCTAAATTTCAGGTTAGCTGTTGTGTTCAATCTCTTCTTCCCTGGATATGTATTATTCTGTGCATATATCCTGTTAGGTATTCTTAGGAGGCTAATATTACTGTGAAACCACGTTTTACTTAATGGCTACTCTTCACAAATAAAATTCTTTGTGTTTATCACTTACCAATAAAGACCTTGTTAAAGCTTGGCTATTATCAGCATAGTGTATATATAAGAAAGTGATTTCCAAAATTCATGGACTATCGTTAGTGCTTTCTTCTTGAGGCTGTTTGAATTTTATTCTGCTTATTCTGAGAGGTATGTGGCTAATGTTTGACATTTTCATTCTCTTTTTTTAAAAAAGATAATTTAGCACACGGGTAATCCTATGAGTACTTGAATACTGTATATCCAGCTATTTTATAATTACTACAGGATTTTCTGGTTTGGGCAAGAAGTAAAAAATTAATTCCTTCCTTATGCCAGTGAAAAAGGAACTTGAGTTCCTTCTACTGCTAAAATAGCAACATTAGCTTACTGACAAATCCTATTCCTTTCAGGGATTACATTATACGAAACAGAACACTTAATTGGTTTTAAGTACATTGATTGTCAAATAGCCAGTATTTTAAGATGATCACATGCAAATATGAAATAAGATTGCCATGTATTATTTATGCTGCATAATATTTTATGTGCTAGAGTTCTGAAGGCCTTTGTGTATTAGATTTATACCACAGCTTTTATTCAGCAGTTCAAGGCAATGTCTATAGCAGGGGTCGGGAACCTTTTTGACTAAGAGAGCCATGAAAGCAAAAAATTTGGAAATTTATTTCAGTGAGAGCCATATATGGCGGCGGTTGCGGCGCGGAGAGAAATAAAAGAAATCTCTGCCTTAAACTCCACCAGCTTTAAGCACAAAAGCACCCGGGTTCGAGGGCGTAGAAACAGACCCCCCAAATCAGAAAAGAACAAGGGTGACGGAGGGAGAGAGAAGGGGAAAAACCCCAAGTCGCTGGCCGCAGGGCAAGAGAGGAGAGGGGGAAAGCCCCAGGAAAGAGGACTTGGCAGCGCGTCCCTCTCTTCCTGCCCCTCCTTCCTCGCTTCCCTTCCTCTCCCTCTCCTTCTTTCTCTCCCTCCCCAGCGCATCGCGCACGCCTCCCCTCCGCCCGTCCCTCAGTTAACAAGGCCCCTCTCCCCCTATTGCTCTCGCACGCTCTCTCCTTTCTCCCACCTCAACCCCCCCCAAGATACACACACACACACACACACTCGCCAAAAAAGGGGGGGGGAGAGAGAAAGGAAAAAAGGAGGGAAAGGGGGGGAAATATAGCGAGCGAGCCCTGGCGCTAATTCCCGCCCGGCGCAGGCTAATAGGCTCCCTCGAAGGTGGCGGGAGCGCAAGGGGGCGCCGAGCCGGGCAGAGGCGTTCGTCGCTGGCTGCCCAACTTGGATGATGACCATGACTACGATGGCTGACGGGCTGGAAGCGCAAGACTCGTCTAAATCTGCCTTCATGGAGTTCGGGCAGCAGCCGCCGCCACCGCCGCTGGCACCTCAGCAGCCTCCCCAACCACCACCACCACCGCCGCCGCCTCCAGTGGCACAGGCGCCCGGCGGCTCCTCACACTCAGCGCAGCAGCAGCAGCAGCAGCAGACCTCGCCGGCGGCGGCCATGGCGGGCGCCCACTACCCGCTCCATTGCCTGCACTCGGCGGCGCTGGCCTCGCATTCGCACCCGCACCACCAACATCCGCACCACCACCACCACCACCACCATCCCACGCCACCACTGGCGGCGATTGCGGCGCGGAGCTTCTCCTGCCCGCTTTCCCGTCCCGGCTGAACGCCGCCATTTGGGTTATTTTTCCCTCTGTGCATGCGCGCGCATGCACAGAGGGAAAAATAACCCAAATGATTGTGGTCAGCCGGGACGGGAAAGCGGTGATTGTGGTCAGCCGGGACGGGAAAGCGGGCAGGAGAAGCTCCGCGCCGCAACCGCCGCCAGTTCCATCGGCTATACGCCGAAGGACTGGCCCGGGCGAACCGGGAGGATTTCACCCCTGCTGCGAGCCATATGCAATCATCAAAAGAGCCACATCTGGCTCGCGAGCCATAGGTTCCCGACCCCTGGTCTATAGTGTTCTCTCCTCCTATTTTCTCCACAGTGACCAAGGTAGATAAGTTGCCTATAGTCACCCAGGGATATTCGATGGCTGGTGGCAGTTTAACCATTCTGCCATGTTGCATTACTCCTAGCATTATTATACATTACTTCAATTGTAAAATAAAGGCTGAGGAAGAGCAAAAAAAAGTGGGGAAGAGGGGGGAAAAGCAGAGTATGAATTCAATAATAGATAAAATGAATGTGTTTTGAGGATAGATAAAACTGCAGCTTCTTAAAAGTTTGCACCACTTTTTATTGAAAACTATACAGTGTGGGCTTATGTACAACTTCCAGGAGCATAAATTCAAGCATTTTTTATTTGAACGTATAAATCATGATAGTTTTGTCTAGATCTGATATAAACAAATTTAATTTTGATGTATTTTTGCCAACTTAGCTTTGTATAAATGAAATAGAAATATAATAGATATATAGAAAATAGAACAGAAATATTCCATTGTGGGCTGACATTTTAATTGATGATAGGTGCAAGCTAGTAAAAATTAATTTCTATTAAGCATTAGATAGGTTCAGGCATCTTTTGTAGAAGAACCAGCAGATCTTAAAACTGTTTAGTTTTGGCTAATTTTATTGGAATCTTTAATAGTTAAGCATGAAAGTGATTCTTGATTTCATCTCCAGATTTGATTTAGATTTATTGCAACCAGCTTTAACCTGAACTTACCATATATTCATAGATCATCCTTACACTATTTAAGATGAAAGTCTCATTAAGTGAAATTTCAGATCCACTACATTTTTGCTGTTTGGTGGTTTTTTGTTTGTTTTTTACTAAATTATATTGGCAGACATGTATCTTGAAACAACTACAATAATTTAACCTGCACCGCCCTTATACCTGTAATCTATACTTCCTTTTCAACTATATGCTGTTTTATCTCAACCATAAGTACCTTCTTTGGACAAACTGAGGAAAATAAGGCATAAAGCAGTAGTGTCAGACTGTCATTTTGGGCTATTTCTCACTTATTTTTATGTATGTATTTCTAGCCTAAATCTCACTCTATTTCTAGAGACCTATGGTAGATTAATTTCTTATGTTCCCAGTAGTATACTGGAAATGAAATAATTCTAGATTTTTTGTAACAGAATTGTTGGCTATTTTGATTACCATAGAAACTGGATATTGTGGTTACAAACCACTGCATATAAAGTATTTGTATGAGATAATATTGTTTCAAATGCACATATGGAGAAATACAAATAGTCCTCAACCTATAACCATAAGTGGAACCCACACTTGTCATTAAGCAATGTGGTCTTTCAGTAAAAGATAAATGTTTATCTTTTTTTAAACCTTTTTTTTGCTGCAGTTAAGCAAATCTGGCTTCCCTCATTGGCTTTGTCAGAAGCCCCCTGGGAATGTCACAAATAGTATACATGTGACCATGTAACCATTGTAAATGCATGCCAAGTGCCCAAATTTTAGCCCATGACTACAGGGACATTGCAGTGGTCACAACTATGAGGAGCTGTTGTAAGATACTTTTTCCAGCTCATAACTTTGAACAGTTGTTAAACGGTTGGTTAAAGGTCAAGGACTACCTGTAGGTCGCATTTGATGCAAGTAGCCTGTAATAGTTAATTTATATGGTGGAAAGGCAGGCAATCCTTTCAGTGAAAGATTCTTACTCATCGCAAATTGAAAATGCACAGATAAAGTAAGATGGATGAGCACAATATTTGTTATTATCAATATATTAATGATAGCCAGGTATATATATATCTCATGCTCAGCCTGAACAGATGATGAGGTGGAAGTGCTTATATAATATTTGAAAGATCTGGATGGGGAGGAACAGACATTGGTTGAATCCTTCCAAGGCAGAGGTCTTGGGAATGTAAGCCTAATGATTCCAGGGAAATTTTATCACTGATTCTGAACAGAGTTGTACTCCATCAATCAGAGATAGTCTGCAATTTGGGAGTTCTTATAACCTCACAGCTTCTGCCTGAAAAGTAGGTGATGCTATAGCCAGGAGGGGTCTTGCACAGTTACAACTATTGTGCAACTATTGCAACCATTTCTGGACCAGTCACTCGTGCCCTAGTCACCTCCTGCTTGGACTAGTGTAACATTAGGAAACTACAGTTGGGACAAAAATCGGTAGGTTAGACAAGATCAGTAGATTGGACATGATTGTGCTCTGATAGATTTGGATGTCCCCCTCTTTTTGAAGCATTGTTTGCAATCTGGGTGCATTTCTAGATGCTGCTTATAACCTCTATGGTTTTATATTGTTCCAGACTTGGCTATCTGAGGTTATATCTTCCGTATTTCTGTATCCACTTAATCAGATCAAATGTGGTCAGTTTCCTCCAGGTCCTATCACTATGAAATTGTCATCTAATAGACCCCAGAAAGTCTTTTCCGTAGTTACCCACACTCTGGTAACTCACTCCATGCTACAATTCAGTCAGCTTTCTCTCTCTTAAGCTTTCAAAAAATTCTTACAAGCTACCTGTTTGTCTAGTACAGGAAAAGTTGTGTTGTAATTCAACGTTTTCAGGTGCTTGGTGTTTATATTTCTTTTGTTTTTATCTGTTTTGCCCTTTTTATTTTTACATATGTTTTGAAGATTAAAAATCATTTTGTATTTGAGATTATCAGCTGCCTAGAGTTTTGATTTGGGCAGAAAACAAGGAGAGTGAGTGAATGAATTGATTGAATGAATGAATGAATGAAGTGAATTACAAATGCTGTTCCTTTTGAAAAGCTTAAGAAAACTATTCCCTGTGTAAGATGCATAGTTTGATGGTTCCAAAGATACTTCTACTATTTTTCATTCTGTCACTACTTACTTTCACTTTACACAGAACCAACTGATAAGAAATTGGATTATTAAAATTGTACATGAAACACAAGCACAAAAATATTTCTGGTGATTTAAAGTATGTATTGAATGATGAATTGCATGCCATCAAATTGGTGTGAATTCTTAGTGATTGCATTGATTTTCTCCAGGATGATCTGTCATCATCCTGGACCTTCTGATCTTTCCGTGGTTCTCCCATCACTGCTCTAGTTGAATCTATCCATTGTGCTGTTGCTTGTCCGTTTTCTTCTCACTTCTCTCAAGATTTTAAAAATGCTGACTATATAAAAATGAATGGATTGCAATCAGAGTCTGAGTCACACCAAGTTAGCTTTGGCAAATGAGCAATGGAGGATTTGGTGGGTGCTTTTGTTTGTTAAGTTTAGTTGAAAATTCTGATTTCTTTTTTTTAAACAGAATCTTAATTTGTTCATTTCCCATATCATGGGATAGCTTTTTCTTATAAATTGAACATACCATGCATCTAAAATTATTATTATCTAGTTTTTTTGCACAGTCAGCTAGACGTTTAGACTGGATCTGGCCCTTTTATCAACCTATCAAGTCCTTTATTATCATTACTATGGTTCATTGCATAGTCAGTCAGATGTTTAGACTGGATTTGGCATTTTTGACTGCCTATACACTGTGTATCTAGACATGAATGATTAAGCCCCCACTATAATATTAGTATGTGAATAAATTATGTTACTTCTTTTAAATTATTTTATTTACAACTGTGGCATGAGAGCAGTGGCCCATCATCTTTAAAGTAAAAAAATAAAATATAGTTTTGGTAGTAGTTGGCAAATGTATGTGTATGTTTGTTTGTATGATACCAAAAATTATGAAGAATGAATTTGATTTGAAAGGAAAGAATCGGGTGAAATATAGGTTATATATTGAAGAATCGTTCTCTGTATTTCATATTTCATCATAGCCTAATTTCCATCTCATCTTCCTTCATATATAATGCACTTACTCTTGGCAACAGTTGCTCTTCTAGCTCCCCCCTATATTAATTAATTCTGCTCTCTCAGACAAATACTTTTATTCTCCAGCTTCTTCTTATACACAGTGTTTCTCCGTTGGGCTTACATTAATATTTGTTCATGTTTATCTTTGCCTCTATCATTCCTCTGACTCCCACTGTTTAAAATTTGAATTTGTGGGTCATTTGTGGTAGGGACCTGTTGTCTTCCTTACATGATCTGAAGTTGCTATATGCATTGATGCATTAATAATAGAGTAAGCTTAGAAATTCAGTGGTTTATCCTTTTTAGAGTAATGAAATTA
Source organism: Diadophis punctatus similis (assembly GCA_023053685.1). Taxonomy (NCBI): domain Eukaryota; kingdom Metazoa; phylum Chordata; class Lepidosauria; order Squamata; family Dipsadidae; genus Diadophis; species Diadophis punctatus. The sequence continues at coordinate 7,116,144 of JALIGW010000016.1, read as the reverse complement.
AATGTGCAAAGAAACTAGTGAACGTTAATTTTGGCACTAATTCTTAAATAATTAGCAAATTGCTATGTTATTGTCCTGGAATAAATTGTGTATCTTAAACTTTTTTTTTCAGACTCTTAACGTACCATCTTCAACCAATGGCCAGTTTGTGGCTCCAAGTGATATTCAGTTGAAATGCAATTATTGTAAAAATACTTTCTGTTCAAAACCTGAAGTACTGGAATGGGAAGTAAGTAACTGATAGTGTGATTTTTTTTAAGTACATGCAAATTAATTGATTATAAATTGTTCATCTTGATAAATAATATGCTTCATCCTTTAATATTTCATACTTTAGCAATGGTTGTTTAAATAATGCTTTTAGCATTAATTAATGCACTGACCATTCCCTATTTTTCTCTTTCTTGTAGTTGCCATTTGTGCCCCTAGTCTGATTAGATCCTCAGGTCACAAAACCAAGCAGGATTATTAATTTACAGGGGTTTATAGGTCTTTCCAACCCATCAGGACTAATCCAGCCATAAAAAGGAGTCAGTTCTCATTTGCAGTGATAATAACATTGAATAACCATAACTTCATTGTAATACTTATTGTAATTATTCACATCAGTGTGTTCTATATGTATGCAGAACAGATTAAGAACCTTCCAGGGTTCAAGAATTTAGACAAAAGACCTGTTCCTTTACTTCTAGTGCTTCCGCTAGGCATGTCTCTTCATTCAACTTTCAGTTACTGTTTCATACCAAAGCAGTAGCATCTTTCTTTCTTTCTTTCTTTCTTTCTTTCTTTCTTTCTTTCTTTCTTTCTTTCTTTCTTTCTTTCTTTCTTTCTTTCTTTCTTTCTTTCTTTCTTTCTTTCTTTCTTTCTTTGCATTTATTTTACATCCAATTGAGGACTTTGGAGTTGTAATACATCAAAATCACACAGCTATTAACAGAAATAAATCAAACACATCAACAACAACAGTAATATCAAATCAAACTCCTGAAGATGGATAGTGGAAGGTCAAGTTAAACAAAACCTTATAAAAGTGATGGGCTTCTAAAAACTTTAGGAGAGGATGTTTTATGAAATCTGGAGATAGAATGTTCTAAAGTATGGAGCTACAGTGAATGTCTATCATCTTACTGATGCTCTCCTTACCGTTCTTCATTTAGAGGAGAGCTTTCTAACAAGCCTTTCAAAGCTTTTTCTCATCAGATGGACAGATTCATTTTGGCAAGGCAGTGCTTGATGTGCTTACTACACCATACAGGTCTTTTTTAAAAAAAGTCATACACCAACTGCTTCAAAGGAAACACAACTTGATCCAAAATAACTGCTGGGAATGATATTTTTTATATTTATTGATGAAGAGCATCTCAATTTTGGAGAGATTTATTTTTGGCTTATTTTGTCTCGTCTAGAGGCTTGATAGATACCAGGCACTGGTTCAAGCTTACAATATCAGCTCTGGTATGATCCAGAGTAGCAAAATACATCTGAGAATCACCTGCATTAGTTGATAAAGCAGATGTTGTTGCTAATGTTCATAAATGCAGTAGTAAACATCCCTCATCAGACAGGCAAATCACCTATTATTCAAGGAGAGGACCATTTTGTAGAATTTTGCAAGCACTGCCAGGCAGATCCCATTGCTTCATGGGGATCCTTTGTGAGCAAGAACTAAAGGCATTTAATTTACCTCATGAAAAGACACAGTGCCCAAGGTCTTAGATGTAATTTGGAAGTTTGATTATAACTTGACAGTGGTGTTTCTGGATATGCCAGGATACTTGTCTTTGGACTCAGGTATTCTTATGCAGTTGCTACTGTAGTCTCATGTAGCATGTTGAAAATTTGTACTGGATGACAAACAATTGTCTCTCCCAGAATCCCCTTTTAATTCCATCACAGTAGACATATTTAGTCTATGTGTCGGTGTAGGCAGCATTCGACTTGGTGAATAAACAATGCAAGACTCCTTTCTTTGAGGACCTTTAATTAACAAGTTTGCACAAATATCATCATTTCCTTTGGGAAAAGATGTTTTTCTTCATCCATTTGCCAGATAATAGTAGGTTGTTAGCACAGACCTTTGGCTGTGAAGCCACTGATATCAACCAGGAAAAAAATCAATATAATTAGGCACACTGCAATGCCTGTGGCTTAAAGCACTGACTCTCTCTATTATTGCTTGATGCCCTGGTTTGATCAGCTCTGTTGTCTGATAGAAGAACTGAAGGCAAAATCAAAATCATTTCATTTGATGCGGTAGTTTGTTCAGCGTGATAGACAAGGTTCAGAAAATCACTTTTAAAGTTTGCTGCTAGACACTTTGTTTAACATGAGGGTCCTGGGTGCTCTCTGAACTTGCTTGTTTTCTTGCAGACATTTCATTATCCAGACTAGGTAACATCATCAGTGCTAGTAAGGAATGCAGTTTGCTGAACGCATCCATGAACATCCAACTAGCAATTAGAAGACATAATGAAAATCCCTTAATTTCACAACATATAGACACATTTAACCATAGTTTCAGTTGGGAAAATGTGACCATCCTAGTCCAAGCTAAGTCCAAAAATGCCAGGAAATTTCTAGAAGCCTTCAATGGAATGATTCTTTTATCCATTGCTGCCTGAAAGTTCCCATCTGCTACTATTCCCTCCTTTTGTGAAATACAGACACTTAAATGAAGAAATAGTGGTTATTCACTGGTGGCAATATTTCTTTGCTTCCCATTCTCTGTCTTTCCTCCCTTGTCCTGCGGCTTTATTTTGATTTATTTTGCACTTGGTTGCCAGACTCAGGAATCTGAACAATAAACACAAGCTACAAACCAGGAATATTTATTATAGGCAGAGAAGCAGGTTCCCATCAAAGTTCTTAAGCTCCGTAAGTTTCTGAATTTATTTAACATAGGCACGGAGTCTATTTGTGTGAATTCACAGATGACCTATCAAAATGTAACAGTTATGGGTAAATAACTAATTCTTTTCTTTGGTAAAATGAAATTTTTCATTGAAGGTAAGGAAGTCGAACATGATGGAGATAAGTGAGATCCGTTATCAAAGCAATGAAGAGAAAAACAAGCAAAAAATATGTAGAAGCAGCTCAGAAAGGCCCCTCCTTAGTTAACAAAGGGAGGGGATAAAGCACAATCAGACTAGCAAAATTCTCTTGTTATAGCAACGATAAAAATAGTCATAGCCTTTCTGTGGAGTTGATTTCTTTTTGGCCTATTTAGTGGGGCTGATAAAAATCTTATCACAAGATTGTGGTAACAGTCTTGTCCAGGTCATCTTCCTTATTCTCTACAATTTTGCTATTTATTTATGTAAAATCTGCATTACATTTAATTCCTTGTTGCTTACCAGATTGCCTACTGTGGTATTTTTGTTTCTTTAACTAGAACAAAGTGTACCAGTTTTGCAGTAAAATTTGTTCTGATGACTATAAGAAGCTACATTGTATAGTAACATACTGTGAATACTGTCAAGAGGAGAAGACTTTGCATGAAACGGTAAAATTTTCTGGTATCAAGAGACCATTCTGTAGTGAAGGTATGTTGAATATATGATTGCCAGTATAGTCACGTAGAAGTATAATAAGAAAATTAAAAAAATGAGTTGTGCAGAATTATTTAATACACTTCTATATTGGTAAATCATCCACCTCAATGGCAGCATACAATAATAAAACACAAAACTCAGTATAAAGTTAAACCAAAAATTAATAATGACAAAACAGATTATTTAAAATAGAAACTTTCTCAGACTGTCTCAACTATTCCATAATCACAAGGATCCAGCAATATTAGCAAGTAAGTGTCTGGACTCCAATTCATGTGTAAGGAATGAAATGTCATTTACTTTAAATTGAAGTCAGTGTTTTGTCAACTGTTTTCTCATATGTACTGAGGCCACTACTGCAATACTATGTACATTTCTGGTCACCATGATACTAAAAAGATGCAGAGATCCTAGATAATGTGCGAACTGTATGATGAACGATTGATTGAGCTAGCCTAAGAAAAGGCTGTAAAGTATTGTGTAGCGGTATATAAGTCTAAATGCTATTGCTAATGATGAGAAGGATTGGGTGGGGGGACATAATAACTGTCTTCCAGATTTGACGCGCTGTCAGAGAGGAGGAGATTGGCTTATTCTCCAAAACACCAGAGGGCAGGACAAGAAGTAATGGGTGATACAATCTAGAAGTAAGGGAAACTTTTCTGACATTGAGAACAATTAATCACCCCTGGAGTTGTGGGTGCTCCTTTCAAAAATAGGTTGGATAATCATTTGACTGGGATGTTATAGCAATAGCAGTACCGTGTTTCTCTGAAAACACGACACATCCCAATAATAAGCCCAACCCTAATTTTTTGGGGGTAGGTTAATATTACCCCTACCCCAAAAATAAGCCCAGGGGATGGGCGTGGCCAGCACGAGTGGTGGTGCAGGGGGGGCAACTGTCCAGCTGCAGCTTGCTGGCTCCTTGGGGTAGCATAAATACCCTAACCGTTTTTGGGCGCAGCGCTTCTGCTTGTTGGGCCGCTTTCCCGAAGCCGGCAGCTCTGTGGCTAGCTGCTTTGCTTTTTCCCTTTTCGTGGGAGGCTCGTGGGAGGCTTTTTGGCGAATAGGAGGAAAATGGGGAGGGGGGATTTTCCTGTCTGTCATCCATTCCTCAAGCTCAGCACAGACTGAGGGAAGGAGGGCAGGCAGGAAATTCCCCCCCCAAAAAAATTTCCTCCCATTCGCCAAAAAGCTTCCATTCCGAAAGCTGAAGATTTGGTGAAGGTTCAGAATGGAGGCGACAGTGCGTCCACGGAGCGTCCAGCACACCGAGTCTGGCCTGCTGCACCTCAAAAAAAGTAAGACCGCCTCGAAAAAAAGCCCAAGTACTTATTTTCAAGTCTAAAAGAAAATAAGACTCGGTCTAATTTTCTGAGAAATACAGTAGCATTTAGACTTATATACCACTTTACAGTGCTTCACAGCCCTCTCTTAAGTGGTTTACAGTGTCAGCATATTGCCCTCAACAATTTGGGTCTTCATTTTACCCATCTCAGAATTCCCTTTGAGAAGGGAATTGGACTACAAGACCTCTGGGGTTCCTTCCAGCCCTATGATTCTAAGTTCTGTACATTAAGAATATAATATATTACAGAATAATATATATTCTGTATATTCTGTAGCCCTATTTGTACATGAAAAATACTACAATATTTTGTTTCTTGTAGTAGCAGTGCTATAATTTGTTTACATTGGTGTTCATTTAGAGCCAAATAGTTTTTTATAGGGGTTCAAAATAAATATATAGCTGAAAGTATCCATGGCACACTTTCTACTTTTTAACCTGACTATAAGTGAGTATATAAGTACAGTGCAGGTAGTCCTTGAGTAATTGACTATAAGGTTTATGACTTACTGATTTTATCATATTTTTTTGCAGCAGTTGTTAAGTGAATGCCATTGCCATTAAGCGAACCAATGGTTCAATATGGGCTAGTTTTGCTGAAAACTGAAGTAAATGCCAGCTTTCAGCAAAACTGTCATAAAACACAATAGTATGACCAGGGGACATCTCAAATGGCCATTGAAACTTCAAATCCAGTAGTAAGCACTCCCAGGGAGGTCTGTTGTGACTTCATATAGTCACTAAGCAAACGGTGGTAATTCAAGCACTGCCTGTAATTGAATCTAAAGATAACAAGGACCTCAAAGTTGAATGTGCAAACCATATAGAATAAATCAAAAAGGTTGATGATTATTGACTTGGGGAGTGGCTAAAATTCTTTCTCAAAATTGGTATCACCACTTTGCAAGACAACCTTGTAAAAGCTACAAAACTAAACATAAAAATTCCAACTAAGAAACAGATCTGCAGTGGCACATAATTTCGGCAAATCATCTATTCTGCTTCCTTTTTTCCAGGTTGCAAGCTGCTATATAAACAAGATTTTGCAAGACGGTTAGGATTACGCTGTGTTACTTGCAATTTTTGTTCTCAACTCTGTAAAAAGGGAGCATCAAAGGAACTTGATGGCGTAATAAGAGATTTCTGTAGTGAAGAGTGTGGCAGAAAATTTCAAGATTGGTACTATAAGGTATTGCAATATTTAACAATCCTCTTTTATAATGATTGCTAAGTACATATTTAAATTATTAGTGATATCTTCCACAATATTGGTGTGTGTGTGTGCGTATTTTATACATACATACATACATACATACATACATACATACATACATACATACATACATACATACACTGAAGCCTGGGACGGTGGAAAACATCAAAACAGGCAAACCGGAAGTTCGGAAAAACGCACTTCCGGTTTGCCTGTTGGGCTGTTTTTCGCACTCCAGGGCTTTAGGAAGCTTCCCTGAACCCTCCATAGTGCGAAAAACAGCCCAACGGCAAACCGGAAGTGCGTTTTTCCAAACTTCTGGTTCGCCTGTTGGGCCGTTTTTCACACTCCGGGGCTTCAGGAAGCTTCCCTGAAACCTCTGGAGGACGAAACGGCCTTCCCCAAGACCGAAAACCAGCTGGCGCGCGCTGGAGCTGACATAGGGCAACGCCTTGCGTGCCCTCTGATATGGCTCCGCGTGCCACCTGTGGCACGTGTGCCATAGGTTCGCCAGCACCTTTTTAGCCTATATTGCACCTCTGTCTTTTTCTGGCCATGACTGCATATTTACTGTGCCTATCCACTTTCAATTCAAGTGGATATCCATCTTTGGGTTGGTAGCAAGAAGAAAGCAATGCAAAGACGCTTCCTCTCTGAATAAGGTGTCTAAGCTTCTTAAATGGCAACGTGTCCCATTATTCTTGAGAAAGCTACTTCAATTATCTTAAGAATCATGTTTTTACCAGTTTCTTGAAGATCGGACATGTGGGGGTGATACATGCTTTGGAGGGTAAACTGTTTTAGATAAGGGAAAATGTTCTCACCCATTTGGCTCCTCAAGATGAAAACACAGTAGCCTTTCTTGTACACTTAATTTTGTTCAGAAGAGTATCAGTCCCTTTTGAATTTGTTAAGTTCTTATTTTTCTGCTTATGTTTGTTTGTTTATTGCAAAATTAGAGAGGATTCTCATAGGTAAGGATATACTTACCAGAAGCTTCAAATCTTCTCAGATTTTCTGTCTTCTGAGAGAGCACAAGGCATTACTCAATCATGGAGAACTTCATAAACCAACATTGCATTAAAGCGTTTATGTGGCAGTAATTCTTTTTCCAAATCATTTTAGCTAACAGTATATTTTTTTAAGGCTGCAAGATGTGACTGCTGTAAAAGTCAAGGAACTCTTAAAGAGAAAGTACAGTGGAGAGGGGAAATGAAGCACTTTTGTGATCAGCATTGCCTTCTGCGTTTCTACTGTCAACAAAATGAACCGAATATGGCAACACAAAAAGGACCAGAAAACTTACATTATGGTATGTTCCTTTTATCAATAACTCTGTACATTTTTTTTTAACATTTCAAAAAAAAGGCAAATTGTATAAGCTTCTCTTTTCTAATATCAGATAACAGGGGCATACTTTTTTTCAACCTAGGAGATAGGATTACTGAAGGTCTAGATTATCACACATCAAATGAAATTGGCTAGTATATGGTAATTAACAATCTGGCTACTTAACTTAACAATTTTTCTTCCAAAAGAAAGGTGAGCATGCCACTTTCTCCACACTTACAAAGTTAATAATTGTTTTGAAAACAGCTTACTGTTTAATCTTTTACTGGGTAATCTATAAAACTAGCATGACTAGGATAAGATATTGTGGTATTTATCATCTACAAATCATTGTAAGCAACAAATTATGTTAAGATGGTTGTCTTCTGTTTATAGATCAAAGCTGCCAAACTCCCCGAACAAAAAACACCGTAAGTAAATCATAAAGTATTCCAAATTTGTAAATCATAAAGTATTCCAAATCATAAGTAAATCATAAAGTATTCCAAATTTGTAGCTAGGATAACAAAATCCCTCACAGCCTGTAGAGAATTGTATATTGTTTTCTGTCTTAACCCGTAGAATTCCTCATTATCTGCTAGGATGCATATCCTGTACATTTAAAAAATATGACAAGACATGACGGGTTGTATTCCTTCATGGGTATTTTCAATATTGTAAACTGATACAAGTTACAGTGAGAAGACCATACATTTATACTTTGATAATATATGATTCTCAATGATAAATATCGTAAATGTGTAATTGCTTAGATAACATACAAATACAAAGTTGCAGATACTAACAAAACACATATTTATGTTAATGAATAAATTGTGTAATAATCACTTATAATAATTTTAAGTACGGTAGCTAATTTGTTTAGAACCCATTATTCTACATTTAAAAGGATAAATTAAGATACTTAATTTTTTGAAAAGAGTTAGCTAAGGATTTTGAGAATTTTTCTCCTTTCCTTCATGGATTCTTTTGCTCAAATGAATCCATCTCCTGAAAAAAAAGTTGAAATGTAGTTTATTTTATCATTTGCATTTTCTAAAATTTACCTTTTTTTAAATCTGCAGGGATCAGCCCCACCTCCTTCCCCTACACCAAATAAAGAAATGAAGAACAAAGCAGTTCTCTGCAAACCGCTAACGATGACAAAAGCTACCTTCTGTAAACCCCACATGCAAACAAAATCTTGTCAGACAGGTATTTATTTAATAGAAGAAACTGTTCTTATGTATGGCGTTCTGTCAGAGGGTACAATTACAGTTGGGTCACTTTTTGAGATGTATGTAGTGGTGGCAAGTAACATTACAAATTGTCTTTTATTGTAGATGATGATTGGAAGAAAGAATATGTCCCTGTGCCTGTTCCTGTACCTGTATATGTACCTGCTCCTATGCATATGTATAGTCAAACTGTTCCAGTTCCTACAACGGTTCCTGTTCCAGTAAGCTAGGTTTCAGTCTACATTTGAATTTCATTTTCTCTCTCTTGGTTCTATCAAAATTCACCATACCAGCATTCCTTGCTTGAGGAAATGCTTGGGAGATGCTGGAATTAATCCTACCCTAGTGTGATTCATCTTGGCTTCAGGTTTACTACACAATACAGACCAGACAAAAGGGGAAAGGGCCAGGCCACAGAAGGGGAATCTGGTTTTTTTAAAAAAGTAATAGGACAGCAGGCAAGACCAAGAGAGATCCATGAAGATCATCCCAGGGATGAAATGGTGATCAGGGATTGGCTAAAGCTTTGTAAGAATATTAGATGTCTGCTGAAGATGTTTATTGTCAAGTCATTATAAACTTGATGCAGCAACTTTTTCTAAATAAGCTGTTGGTAAAAGACTTGTAAAAGATGGAGACGACAAGTTAAAACAGGGCTGTCAAACTCGATTTCATTGAGGGCCGCATCAGGGTTGTGTTTGACCTCGGGGGGGGCAGAGTGGCCGTGGCCAGGGAGGGCGTGGCCAGCTCAACGTCACTCTTGTCAGGGGCACCTGCAGTGGCCTGAGCACTCTGCCAGCGAAAACAGGCTCCCGAGCTCAGTTTTCACTGGCAGAAGGTTGCAGGAGGCCCTGGCAGCCGAAAATGAGGCTCAGGAGCTCAAGAGCCGAGGTGGCGCAGTGGTTAGAGGCAGTACTGCAGGCCACTTTAGCTGACTCTGATCCGCAGGTCAGCGGTTCAAATCTCACCGGCTGAAGGTTGACTCAGCTTTCCATCCTTCCGAGGTAGGTAAAATGAGGACCCAGATTGTTGGGGGCAATGTAAACATACATTGCTTACTGGTGTAAACTGCTTAGAGAGTGCTTGCACTGTGAGGCGGTATATAAATCTCACAAACAAAACAAACAAACAAATAAATAAATAAATTTTTGCTGACAGAAGCACTGCAGGCCGATCCTTCGCTGTTTCCAGGGCGGCCTCATGGGCCAGATCTAAATACCCCCAGGCCAGTTCCGGGCCCTGGGCCTTGAGTTTGACACCCCTGAGTTAAAACCTCACTCTAAGCATCTTTCTGTTGTATGTGATCTAAAGAGGGAAAATTAATGTAAAAGAAAAACATAACATGGAGCTTTTATCTCCTGTAAGTATCTTGCTATTGATATTCCAAACTAGAATATGGGTTTTAAAAATGAGACAATTGTATACCAGAATTGGGATTTTCATTTTAAACCAATTTATTTTGTCAAAAATACATCAAGTTATATTTAACATGTCTTCAGTTATACCATCTACTCTTGTACTCTTAAGCAATTTGTAAAATTCTTATGCCCTTTATGGCTTTTCCCCAAACATTCATATCTGAGTCTTCCTTTACTACTATGCATTAGACCATAATATATAGCTAACACTAACCAACAGATTCCTATTTTCATATAAGAGTTGTGGTGGTGCAGTGGTTAGAATGCAGTATTGCAGGCTAACTCTGCCCACAGTCAGGAGTTTGATCCTGGCCAGCTCAAGGTTGATCCATACTTCCAAGTTGGTAGAATGAGGACACAGATTGTTGGGGCCAATAAGCTGACATTTGTAAACTGATATTCTCTCAGGGGAGAATGCTGGAAGTACTATGGAGCGATATATAAGTTGAAGTGCTATTGTTATTGCCATAAATGCCTGCAACAAGCTAGATGACATCAGTTCATATTTTCTGATATACATGTTAGCCCTTTCATTCATAGTTAAGTCTGCATCTTCACTTCTCTGCACTTCTCATCAACCACTCCACCAGATTAGACTATCAGTACTCATATGCAGTATATCAATCCCCTTTCTGTTAGTTTCATAGACTCACAAGACATCTATTTTTATTCTATTCATTTCACTTGTTAATATATTATCATTATTTCTCTTCTCATTCTCATTCTAAACCATAAATAGATCTGTCTATAGCTACTTAGATGAAATGTCAATCAGAGCTTTGGTTAATTGACGCTTTCACAATGCTTTGATTATATTTTTTTATAAATTCAGGGAAGGTATAGTCTAAGCAGTCAGCCTAAATATATTGCCAGAGGTAGCATCTTTCCCTGCTTATTTATTGTACTTACTGTACTGATTAGAGCCAGTCATGCATGTTTATGCTATTGTAAGCAGGCTAGGATTCAGAAGGTACTTTTCATACCAAAATGCCATCATCAATTCAGAGGTACATGCAATAACATAGACATTATTAAATACCATTAAATGCTACAAGGGCCTTATCCAGTTCTTCTCTGTATTTCATTTGATAACAGCACTTAGCAAAGTTACAATATTATGATTTATATTCTAGGTTCCAGTTCCAATTTTTCTGCCTACTACGCTGGATAGCAGTGAGAAGATACTTGAAGCAATAGTAGAACTAAAAAATAAAAATCCCCTTCAGAATCCTGAAGAGACTTTGAATTCATTGAATGTAACAGAAGATATTTCTGGAAAAAAAGAGCACGTAGAACCTGCAGAGTTCCAAAGTATGTCTTCAATTTATGTTTTGCCAATATCGGTGGTCTATGGGTTATGTCATTAGTTTTTCTGTCATACTTAGTCCATCTTTGATTTACTTACATAAAACAGTATAATCTTTGCATCAATCAATTAGCACATTGTACAGCAATTTCGGCAATTGCAATACAGGAAAAGGAAATACATGAAAGAAAGTAGAATAAAATGTGAGTGACTCAAGGAAATGAAAATATGAGCTAGGTTTGAAAAAGAAACAGAAACGATTGTTCTGTTTGATTTAGAGAAAGCATGTGACAAAGTGAAGAGGCTGAAATTATAGAATGTTTAGCATGAATATGGAGTAGTAAGCAAGTTGCTAAATGGAGTAAGAGTAAAACTTTGGTATTTCATGAGGGCATTGTAGGAGCTGTGTAATACAATTATCAAAATGCCCACACGTACACTGAGAAGGAGAGAGAGAAATGGGTAGTAGGTATTTAGTCTAATGAACAAAATCTTAAAGTTCTAAAACTCAGTTTTATTTGGTTTTGGTATCTCATCGACACTATCTGGGAAGAGGATAATGTATATCAAGGTGCCTGGGAGCATTGTGTTGTTAATTTTTGGTTTTTGACTTTTGAATTATGTAATGATCTGAATATATCACTTCATCTACCGTATTTTTCGGAGTATAAGACGCACCTTTTTACCCCGAAAAAGAGGGTGAAAACTTGAGTGCGTCTTATACACCGAATGTAGACCCACCCACTTAGCCACCCTCACCCTTTGGCCTCTGTCTTCCAGCAATTTACCTGTTTGCAGCAAACAGAAAAGAGCCTGTTAAGACAAGCAAGTCCTTAGCAGCTTCCTGATCCCCAGCTGATTTGCCACATGCTAAAATGAAACTGAAAATAGCAAAGAGGCAAATAGCTGGGAGAGACACGCAGATTTTTATTTTCTGCTGAACTGGATAAAAAGGGGAAAGTGAATAACTATAAATGTCTGTAGAATGTTCAAATTATTAGACTTATTTTTTAAAGACTGCTTTTTTATTTGCTTTGCTGACTGCTTTATTATTTGCTTTGCTGGCTGTGGAATTCTAGGAGTTGAAGTCCACAAGTCTTAAAGTTCCCACGGTTGGAGACCCCTGTAAATCTAGACAACTTAACAAAATAAAGAAGCTTTTTAAAATAAATGCTTGCACTGAAGAGGCCCAATGCTATTGTATCTTCTTTTAAATAATAAAGAATAATGTATACTTCCAGAAATTTTAATTAATTTTAACAGCTCTGTACAAGTATAGTCTGAAATGTAACAGTGTCCTGTTTAGTATTAGAGTTAAATCCTGACTTACCTTGGAGTAGATCTATTTAAATAATTGGGAGGAGTTAGTGTGACTACATTTAAGAAAACTTTCTGGCATAATGTACATTTCTCCAATTCTTTGCTAATTCTATGGGTCAGGCACACATGCACAGAAATACACAGCAAACAGTGTATATCATCTGTGCTGTTTGCTGTTTGCTGTTTGGCAAATTGCTTGGAGGCAGAGGCCTTTTTTCCTTGTTTTCCTCCCCCAAAACTAAGGTGCGTCTTATACTCTGGTGCGTCTTATACTCCGAAAAATACGGTAATTTTCAACAGTTGCTTGTTGCTTTTTTCATTCTTTTGAAATGGAGTGATTCTTGGATTAATAAACTTTTTTCTTTTCTTAAATATTACATATCACTTTAACATATAAAGGCTCATTTATATCAGATATTTTTATATGCTTGTGCTGCCTTATTGCTCTAAATCTCCTTTATTGAATATTGCATGGATTATACCAAAAAGAATTGTAACATATTTGTCTTTATTCAATTATAGATGTAATAATTGAGACAGAATTGCTTAATTCTGTGACAGAAACGCAGACAAGCTTGCCTGATGTCCCATATGAGCCAGATCTTGATATCGAGGTCGATTTTCCTAGAGGTCTGTACATTGATTTCTTAAAAGTATAGCATGATTGTTAACTTGCTTTGTGTTTTAAATGATTGCTTCTATATCCCCATTAAAAAATTGAGGTGGTTTATAATTACAGGTAGTTCTTGACTTACGATTGTAGCTGAGCCTCAGATTTCTGTTGCTAAATGAGACAGCTGTTAAGCAAATTGCATCCCATTTTATGACAGTTTTGCTATAATTGTTAAGTGAATCACTGCAGATGTTAAGTGAATCACTGCAGAAGTTAAGTGAACCACGTGGTTGTAACTGAACCTGGCTTTCCCCATTGGCTTTTCTTGTCGGAAGGCAAGAATACTTTTCTTGTGAAGGTCACAAATGGTGATCACATGACTCCAGGACACTGCAACTTTCATAAATACATGCCAGTTGCCAAGCGCCTGAATTTTGATCATATGTCCTTGGGAATGCTGCAATGGTCATAAGTGTGAAAAACGGTCATAAGTCACTTTTTTTCAGTATCGTTACAACTGTGAATGATCACAAACTGAATGGTTGTAAGTTGAGGATTACCCATATTAGATTTTTAACTCAAAATTTTATAAATCTGCCATATTCCAGAAAAGTCCATAATCAAACAGATAAGCCAATAACTTTTCGAAGGAAAAATAGATGATCATAGATGCTCCATTCAAACAAGAAATAAAAATAAGACCTAGTGCTGACTGCGGCTCAGATCACAAATTTCTTCTTGCAAAATTAAAACTTAAACTTGAGAAAGCAAATAAAACCATCAGACCAACAATATATGTCAATAGTACTCTATATATGTTTAGGCAGTGAAGCTAAAGAGAGGATTGAATTATGGATTACATTTGATCAATAATGTTTGAAAAGGCACTATTGCCTCTTTAAAGAAATAAAGGATAATAATAAAACAGGGACCACAGATATATTTAAGCAAAAGGTTGAAATTAAAGGAACATTTCATGCAAAGATGTCCATGAGAAATCCAACGTCAATAAGAAAGACATAGAGATAAATATAGACAAAATATCTTGGTGCTGAGTCATCACAGGAATATGGGACAAGAATACATTTAGCTGCTAGCTGTTATATAAAACTCTTGAAAGTTAAATTGTCAAAAGACTAAATGAAGGGAAATGGATGCTTTTCAATTGCAATGCTGCCAGAAATTGGTTTTATTTATTTATTCATTTTATATGCTGCCCAACTCCTAATGGTTCTGCACAAGGCACAAATATGGGAGCAAAGAAAATTTAAACCACACAATCTTAAGGGACCTTCGTTCACCTTCACCAAGGGCCTGGCAAAGAGCCAGGTCTTCCAAGCCTTCAAAATACAGTAAGGTGGGTGGGGACCATCTGAATCTCCAGGGGAATCTTATTCCAGAGGGCAGGTGCTTCTACAAAGAAAACACACTTCCAAGACCACAATAGATGACACTGAAAAAAGCACCCCAACCTTGCCAGGAAAACACTTTAAGTCACCAAAGGAAAAAAAAACCACAATGCTTCCTGGAAGTTAAAAACAGATTGCCCATGAAAGAAGTAGTAATGAAACTAAAATTTCAGTATTTGAGCACATAATACAAAGACAAGTCAATGGAGATGCTTGGAAAACTTGAAGGCAATTATAAAAGATACTTACAGAATACGAAGTGGCTAGGTACTATTATTAATAACACAAGCTGGAGTTTACAAGACAATTTGAATTTGAATTTATTAAAATGTCTATGCTGCCCAACTCCCAGAGGGACCCTGGGCGGCTCACAGTAGGGTATAAAAATAACAATCAGTAAAAACAATTTTAAAAATATATTAAGAAATACAATCATTATTTAAAAGAACTTTCACTCCAACATGCATACATGGGCTGATCTAACAAGACCACATCTTCGAGTCATTGGCCCCAAAATGAAGTCCATGGGGAGGAATGAGAACAGCACCACATTTGGGAAGGAACCAGTTTGGGAAACTGACTTGGAACATTTTTGGAAAGAAGTTCTATGCATAAAAAGATGCAAAAGGTCATATAGGAATAGGAGTAGGCAAATGCTGGGAAATTGTGTGTGTGTGTGTGTGTGTGTGTGTGTGTACATAAATCTGTATTTATTTGCATTCTGTAGGTTACAGACTAGAATTTAAGTTTATGAGGATTCAGTTATTAAAGTATTTTTATATATGGAAAGACCCAATAATTTAAGTTGTGTGTGTGTGTGTGTGTGTGTGTGTGTGTGTGTGTGTGTGTGTGTGTTTACAAAGACTAAAAAGGGAGTGTATGTCAGATATAATTGATATAAGTTAATTAAAATAACTAGAATATTCACTTTCATTGTTTTCTACAGTACCTTTGAATCCTGAGTAACATATATTGTAAAACAAATAATTTCTTCATCACTTATAAATACGGTATATGTACAAAATGTTGGACTGCATGTTTACTATATCCTTCGTGGTTACCCTTTTATATATATGCAGCAACAGAAGAACTTGACACAGAGAATGAATTTTTGCTACCACCTGTATTTGGAGAAGAATACGAGGAACAGCCAAGACCTCGAAGTAAAAAGAAGGTATAATTTATATTGTTATTAGAGTGGTAAACATAAATAGTGTCGTCTTGTGATGGGAGTCTGATAACTGTACCTTGAGGAGCAATGAGGCATGTGACTTGTATTTCTTGTTATTGTTTTATACGCTGTGTGTCTTTCCAAATTTCATAATGTATGGTGTGAAATAGACATTGCTTTTTGCATACATTCATGAGCACAACTAATTTAAGAATTTCAAGCTAAAATATTAGAATGTGCAGAAATGGATAGACTAATGCTTACTATTAAGGACAAAGAAGAAACTGAATACTTTTTGACATGGGACTCATTTTACCAATGGTTAGACAATAAAAACAGACGTTAGAAATGAAGGGATAAATGTTAAAACGGAAATTTGATAAAATAGACAAACAAAATATTATTGTTATTATAGTATCAATATTATTGTGATGAATGTTATTGTAAACATTTTGATTACGATTGCCCAAAAACAACTGTACCCACGCTGTTTGATTGAAATGGAATTTTTATGTTATTCAAATAAAGAAAATAAAACATGGGGGGGGGGGAAGAATTTCAAACTTTGCTCCCAATGCCTATTTCATAGTTGGTGCTGACTTGGATCTCACCTCTCTTTCAAAAAATAGCATCATTGATTGTTTAGCATTAATAAGCACGGTTAATTAACAAATTCTATTTCAATGGCAGGGACTAAAGAGAAAAGCAGTGTCAGAATACCATTCTCAAGATGATGGCTCTGAGAACTCAGAGTGCAATTTTCCTTTCAAGTATGCATATGGTGTAAATGCATGGAAACACTGGGTAAAAGCTAGGAACCTAGAGGAAGATCTGTTGGTACTAGATGAGCTAAAATCAAGTAAGTATCTCGCTTACCTTTAAGTCTTTAGTTTAAAACATAGAGACAGTATGCCTAGCAGATAAGACTGTGGAGCTTGGATATGGATTCAGATTTTGTTTTTGTAATGGGGTTGTGAAGGGCATGTTAGGTCTTCATTTTCAGAATCTGATCAGTCAAATGAGGTCATTGTATGTGGACAATTACTGCAAAGCCACTAAGCATTAAGCGTAGCATAGAAATCAATATTTTAAGTGGAAAGCCCTTACTATATGTCTTATGTTTGAAAGAGGTTTTTATGGTGATGTTTGCAATTTTTGAATATGTTTTCTTTATTTTGTACTCATCTGCTGGGTGCTTTATTTTATCAATAAGAGACAGCATTACATGATACCCTACATTTCCCACTACAGCGAAGTCAGTAAAATTGAAAGAAGATATTATATCACATTCTTCTACTGAGCTAAATTTTGGGCTGGCACACTTTGTAAATGAAGTCCGAAGACCAAACGGAGAAAACTATGCACCTGACAGTATCTATTATTTGTGTCTTGGGATTCAGGAAGTGAGTAATTTAAATATTAGATAATCTGCATGTGGTTGCTATATATTTTTTCAAATAAGTGATTGACAGAACATAGAATTATCAGTTGAAATACTAGCTGCATTTACACTTTCTACAAAGCCACGGTTTAATGTTATGTAGATCAGTTGGAATGAACAGAAGCAGGTCCCAGGCTTGTGTGCTTTTTCTCCTCCTGTTCTTCTATGGCAGGGCTGTCAAACTCGCGGGCTGGATGCGTCACACGCTGGCCACGCCCATGCCCAGTTTAGCGAAGGGGGAGGATGTCATGATACGTCATGTGACGACGCTGTGATGATGCAAGTTTGACACCCTTGTTCTATGGGCTGGAGAACTCATATTTACCCTGTCATACACTCCCTGAATTTCAGCTTTTCATTGCACACTATCTAGGGATCATGGTTTATAACAAACCCTGGCCAGTTTTAAAACAAGGCTCCTCCAAGTCATGTGTTTTGAGATTGACTTGCTGCAGGATCCTTGGAATAGAATGAGAGGTTATGTAAAAATCACTCCCTACTTCCTCGAATGAATCCTAAATCCCTCACAAAGATCAAGCCAATTAGTAGTTAAATTAAGGTTGCTTTCTTATGCAATTATTTTTTAATATGCATGCAAATGATCAAAAACAGTTTGGCAATCTTCTTTTGTTCGAGTATACTAACTTTTATCTTCCTCTTTTTCTATAGTACCTGAATGGAAGCAATCGAGAAGATAATATCTTTTTGGATACTAATTATCATACATTTATGCAGGAAATAAATAAAATACTCAGAAGCTGGCAGCCCAGCATACTTCCAGATGGTAATTTATCTTGTTTTGATATTTTTTTGTCTTTGGCTTTATGTTCCTTAAGCAATTCACGGCAGAATAATTCATGACTAATTGTTATAAGCTAGGTAAAGAATGTTGGGTTTATAAGCACAGTTAAATCTTTAGTTAATTTGTTGGGCTAAGCTAAGGTACTTGGTCTTAAATACTTAACATGTTTTTCAGATTAATATAACCTTTTTTATTTTCTTAGGTTTTTTAATGTTGGATTTGCTTAGGTCTGTTTCTTTATAAGTCTTTTCTTTTTCACCTGTCAGGTTCGATATTTTCTCGAGTTGAGGAGGACTATCTCTGGAAGATTAAACAGCTGGGATCCCATTCTCCAGCTGCTCTACTAAATACACTATTCTACTTCAACACTAAGTATTTTGGTCTGAAAACAGTGGAGCAGCACTTAAGACTTTCCTTTGGCACTGTTTATAGACATTGGAAGAAGAATCCTCTAACGATGGAAAGCAAAGCTTGTCTTCGATATCAGGTTTCCTCCCTGTGTGGAACAGATAGTGAAGGTATTGCAACTTTTTGTCCCAGTGGCAAAGCCTCTGTGATACTTGGGCATGATTTTTCCTATTATTCATTGGTCTCTAAAGCAGAGGGCTCTATTTTACATAGCTTCTGGAAAGAAAGTAAAATAATGCAAGATCGATTCAGTATTGATCTCTCTCTCTCTCTCTCTCTCTCTCTCTCTCTCTCTCTCTCTCTCTCTCTCTCTCTCTCTCTCTCTCTCTCTCTCTCACACACACACACACACACACAGAGAGAGAGAGAGAGAGAGAGAGAGAGAGAGATAGTTAGTTAGTTAGTTAGTTAGTTAGTTAGTTAGTTAGTTAGTTAGTTAGTTAGTTAGTTAGTTAGTTTCTGGCAAGACTTCACAGTTTTCAGACTGGTTGTCTTTACCCAGAGATTAAATTCAGTACCTATTATATGTGGAGTATCAGTCCTTTTCTGTAGCTGGGCCATAGCAATTTAAGATTATTGATTTCATTAGATAACCTTATTTTTCTGTTATTGTTTATTCTTTAAATATTATTCACCTTACCTCTACTTGTCCTCATATTAACTGGGTTCACACATTATTCTTTGTCATATGCGATCTGTTTGGGTTTGGTTTAATATATTGTGTGGTTATAGCTCGGTGTTATAGACTAATTAGTTCAACAAGCCATCCTTAAGTATTGGTAGAATTAAAGACAAGTAAGCTAAGTAACTAATTACTAACTTTTGAGGGCTGAGATAACAGAATTGTGTGTCAACTTGGGACAGAGATTGATGAATTAGAATAATATATTTGCTTTAAATAGCAAATTTAAATGAAATGTAGACAATCAGATTCTCAGCTTATTCTGTAAGATAAAATACTTGTGTAGATAGAGTCTTCATTCAGGAAAGGAAAATAACTGGGACTTTAATATGTCTATTTTAAAAATAAAATCAATAACAAAAATCATATTGTACTATTTTCCTTTTTTAAAAAAGAAGATAAAATTACTACTGGAAAAAGGAAGCATGAAGACGATGAGCCAGTATTTGAACAAATGGAAAACATCGCAGATCCTTCTAGATGTCCTGTGAAAATGTTTGAATGCTATTTATCTAGGAGGTATTTAAAAAAGAAAAGATTTTAATTGTATCTGTGTCTATATGTGGACCTTTTTTTCATTGGGTTTTACAATTTTTATCAATGGGCACTTGAAAACATTCCAAAGGAAAGAAACCGTAAAACTACATATTAATTTTAACATCACTCATATTCAGCGATAATTCTGCTAAATGATCTTATCTCCCAACATTCTTACATATTGTATTAAACAAACCTAGTTACAAAGTATCCTAAATGTTCACACATCTAGTTACCTTTTCATGCTTAGCAGCTCTTTCATGCTTAACAGGCCAAAACTTATAATACTCTGGTGTTCCTCCAGGTTTTGGAGCAAACAAAATCCAGACTAGGCAAGAAGGGTAAGGCTGTAGTACATCATCCCCTCAGCTTTATAGCAGTTCTCAACACTTTTCTCCCTATCCTCCCAGCATCTTCCCTTTCCTCTGTCCTGCTTGTCCTAGCACCTTCTCCCTCCAAAGTCCCAGGGTAGCGTATCCCCTTGGCCCACCTTCCCTCCCCACCCCTCAGTCCCTGCCATTGGTGATATGCATCGCACATCCAACTTGTATGCCCATCTCAACAGCCACCATTACTGAGGTCCCAGGATCCCTCCAGCCTCCTCTTCTCAGCCATTTATGTCCTTGGTTTTCCTTTGCTCCTTAACTGGACCACTTTTCCCAGAGCAAATGTGCCTCTTGTTTTATACACATATCAGTCCCCATAACGCAGTCCAAAATACTTGCAACAAGTATATTTCAGTTCAGGCACAGATCACCTGAAACCAGCTGTTATAGGAACAGCAACTTTTGTGTTAATTCTAAGAAGCCAATATAGGGAGAACTGGACACATTAGGAAGTTTTTAATAAGTAAGTAAAATAACAGAATAACACAGTTGGAAGGAACCTTGGAGGTCTTCTAGTCCAACCCCCTGCTCAGGCAGGAAGCCCTATACCAGGGGTCGGCAACCTTAAACACTCAGAGAGCCATTTGGACCCGTTTCACACAGAAAAGAAAACACCGGGAGCCACAAAACTCTTCCCGTGCCTGACTATTTCCTGAACGGCCACAAAACTATCATATATAGTTGAATTAAAGATTGTTTTCTTCTGAAACTTTTCTTTTCTTGGATTTATCCATGGTTGGCCTACTGGGGGTTGAAAAGCTTAATAAATTGTATATCGGTGGGTGTCGCACATTGGCAATTGTGACACATATTTTGAATGACAGGGAGCCGCAGCAGAGGGATGAAAGAGCCACATGTGGCTCCAGAGCCGCGGGTTGCTGACCCCTGCCCTATACCATTTCAGACAAATGGTTCCAATCTCTTCTTTAAAACTTCCAGTGTTGGAGCATTCACAACTTCTGGAGGCAAGTTGTTCCACTGAACAAAATGTAAATTACACGTACAAATTTCAATTATTTGACTTTATAAACATGGTTATTATGTCAGTGATTAATATCATTTCATGGCAAGAAAACAAAATCTATACAGGTAGTCCTTACTTAATACCCATCTTTCAGCAACAGTTTGAAGTTAAAACAATGCTAATCGAATGGCATTTAGGCCTGGTCTTTGAAGTTGTAGTCATTGTGGTGCTCCCGTAGTCACGTGATCAAGTAGCCTGCCTATATTTACAACTTCAGGGTGCCCTTGAACTCTCTCACTCACAATCTCCACCCCATCTCCAGCCTTTCAGCTGCCTCATACTTTACTGGATCTGCCATCCGCTGCCCCCGCTGACCTGTACTCTACCCTCAATCCCTGTTACCGCGCACTCCTGTTGCCCTGTACCACTACCGCGCCCTTCCATCCCAATTGACCATAATCCTCTTCCTCCTGCTGCTCACAAGGTGCTCCTGGCCTGGCCCTTTGTGATGAAACTGCTGACCTTGCATAGTCTTCCCAAGGCTTCATTTGGCCCAGCAGCTGCCTTGTGAAGTTCCAGGTCCAGACACATCTCATCAGCACTGGGAGGAAGAAGACAGTGAAGGTCAACTGGGGGTGGTTTAGGGCAGTGGGGATGCAGGGCAGCAGAGTGCAGGGTGGCCAAAGGTAGAAATGAGGGGAAATAGGCGCAGAGAAGAGTTGAAGCAAAGGCAACTGTAGCAGAGCAGAAGAAGCGTGAGATCCTAGCCTAACAATGGCGCAATCCTGACCTAACAACTGCAACCAGGTCTACCAAAATTGTCATCACTAAACAGTGCATTCGGGTGATGTTATACTTAAAGCTTAGATGTTATCTAAAGATGTTATCACTTAGCAATGGAAATTCCAGTCCTAATTAGGGTCGTTAAGCAAGGACTTACAGAACTTTGTATCCCCCTCAACACCCAAAGCGGTAAAAGAGAAAGTTAAGAAGAAGAAGAAGAAGAAGCAAGGACTACCTGTATAATAGCAGTATTTTAGAAATCCAGATTGTATGAAGTGAATATTCCATTGATATTCAAAAGTCAATAGTTGTTGTGTGGAAAATAAATATTTCTTCTGCTCTAACCTACTTTATATTATGCTTTAAACCAGGGGTGTCAAACTGGATTTCTTCAAGGGCCAGTTCAGCATTGCAGTTTCCCTGCATCAGCCGGCTGGGGCGTGGTAGTGGGGGGGAGGGGGAAGATGGGACGGATGCCTCCTGCAGCACCCTGCCAGCCAAAATGGAGGGGGTGCGCGTGAGGGGCACCCTGGAGGGGCACCCTGCCAGCCAAAATGGAGGGGGGGCACCCCATTTTTAGCCTGGACGGCCTCCTGCACCACTTTGCCAGCCAAAACGGTGCACAGTGGGAGCTGCGTGAGCCCCCCCCCCCGTGCCCCATTTTGGCTAGTAGAATCCAGGCCGAAAATGGGGCGCAGCACATGCCCCCCGCTCCCCGTTTTGCCTGCCAGAGGCACCGCGGGCCGGTCCTTTGCTATTTCCAGGCCGGCCCCCGCAGGCCGGATCTGGCCCATGGGCCTTGAGTTTGACACCCCTGCTTTAAACTGAGGTTATTACAGTGACCATATATTTAAAATAATATGTGCCCCTTATTAATTTTGCTCTTGTTTTGTTCCTTTCAGCCCGTCAAATCTCAGTCAGAGAATGGATGTGTTCTATTTGCAGCCAGCTTGCCCAGTATCTTCGGAGAGTCCCATTTGGTATACTTCCACTTCAGTGGACCGCAATACTTTGGAAAATATGCTCGTACGGGTTCTTTTAGTAAAAGATATTTATGATAAAGACAATTATGAACTGGATGAAGACATAGATTAAACACTTCACAAATTCAAGGAAACACAACAGCATTAGCTAGTCAAGCTGCTAGATTTTTATTACGAAAAAAATAAAATAAAACATTTCAAGTTTACTCTTTGTTTAACATGTTTTGTAGCAGTGTACCCTTGGCTGGGTATTACCATGTATATAATCTGTGAGAGAAAACGGCCATTATTCTGCATAGTGGTTTTAGGATACTAAACAAACACATTCATTTTTAATTATTATTTATTTGGTTAGATATGTTTGTAACTTTTTACATTGCAAAATTTGAAAGAGAATGTGCCATGTGTAATATTCGGGGTGCGTGGGTGGGGAGGGTGTCATCGTAAGCAACATCCATATTGCACAGCATCACTGTGGCAGAGCTTCCTTGAAAGAGTTGGGGCTTTTAACTGGGTTCTGAAATCAGGTAGTTGTGTATGGATAGCACTACTAAAGTTTAGGACTTGCTGTGTATTTCCGAATTTTTTAAATAAATTGTAAACTAATAGGTTTTTTACTCTTAGTTACTGATGCCTTATGAGGTTATCTAGAAAGGTTCCATCTTATGTACCAAAAATAGAAAAAAAAAAGAGAATGCTGTTAATATTGATGTACTGTAATGTGAATCAATGCTGGTGAAAATTACTTTTCTGGGTTGCTCTTATTAAAAAAAAATCTTAGTATCTTTCCTTGTGACTCTCTGAATTTGAACTTACAAATACAGTGTATTTTAGATAAGAGCACAAGAGGGGGAAATGTATCCATTTGGATTTTGCCCTTGGATAGGATGCATACTGCAAAATTTTGTTTGAATTTTTACTTAAATTCAAAATGTACATCTATCTTATGTTGTTAATATTCTTTATGCTTTTCTTCAGTAGATTCACAGGAAGGCATATCCAAAAATAAATGAAACAAATTCAACAAAAATAAATAGCATATAGCAGCCAGATAAAACTTAACAGCAATATAACGTAACAATTTTAATTGGAAGAAATAAGAACAGGTTTAATTAGCATTGAAAAGGTGGGTAGGTGTCGAGAAAGCTCTTCGGGGGACAAAATTCTATAATTTGACATCCACTGCTGGAAATTGCTGTATCTTCATTAACAGATTACAGCATAAAAAATACCTGCAATTCTGTAAATGAAATCCTTACTTTGTTGCATGTACTTATACATTCATTTCTCTTCACTCTCTACAATCATTGCTCCCCATCATCTGGAATATTTCTTGTGCAGATGTGAGCTATATGAATGGCTGCTGCAGAATTCCGACAAGTTCAGCACAAATGATGCAGCTGCATTTTGCCTTTTGTAAGTAGTCACCCAGAATTGCCTTGCACAAACAGAAAAGGGTTCAGAAATGTACAGTAGTTTTTTTGCCTCTCGTTACTTCTCTGTGGCTCTGTGGAGTACAGTTGTGGAGAATTCCTGGAGTTGGAAGGATTGGATTTTTCAGGCACCAGTGCAAAGGGAAGGGTTGGGATCCCAGCACAAAACCAGTAGTGTATTAGAATCAAAACAGTCCAGATGATGGTGGCAACCAAAGTCCCTTTTATGAGAGGAAGGGGAGCCATCCTGATTTTGGATACTGATATCCTTCCTTGATGCCTCTGGTATAATCCTATACTTGCATATAAGAATTATACAATTGTATTTGCCTGTTGCTTGGCCCCATTTTTAGGTTATATACTATTGGATATATGCTTTCCTCAGTGCAGTACAGAAATACTTAGCATGCTAATAGTTTCACATTAAAGATGATTCTTGAACAAGTATCTTGCTGATGTCCATCATTTAATAAACAGTGGACCAATCTGAGGCAGATTTACGTAGTCTCAAAGACGCTAGATTCTTGGAGTGAACATGGCAGGTAGGAATTGACACTCATTTGAACCAGAATATTGTGATAGAACGCATACTCTGCATACAATGACTGCACATCCAGAATTAGTAGTGACATTTGGAAGTGGGGAGGGGCACCACAATTGAGCATTTTATTATTAATGCAAATGCTTTTGCCACAAAATTGTAGTACTTTAAAAAAAATAAATTGATTTGTGGTACATATTTTAAAGCAACATATCACATGCTTATTTGTGTGTGTGTGTGGTTTCAGTTTAAGACTGCTAACAGAAATCAAGTGATAGCCATTTGTCATTTTAAGGATGCCATTTTGTTCCAAAAGCATGCAACATTGGGGAGAAAGCAACCTCATTGAAACCAGAATAAGCTAAATATAGAGAAGAGTCTTTTGAAGCTATCGTGAAAATCAAAATCTAGTATCTATGCGGGAATTTTAAAGATCAGTCAGGGCGTTCAACGCAAAATCATAGCTGAACAACGTTAAGTCCAAAAGCACATAACCCCATGTTTTTACTCTGCATGGAGACTTAAATGTTAGCTGTATTGATAATAGCATGCTAAAATAATCTTCAAGATTATATATTGAAAAATGTGCTTGTTAAGATCCATACTAGAAATGTGCTGTTTATCTTTTTTCCCTGCAGTTCTTTTATTACCATGATTCCATTCTTACAGTAGGCATTAAAAGTTGTGTTTCTTTAGTATCAATTCAATGCACTCATAGAAAAACAGCTAACATGTATTATTTTCTATTGCAGTATTTTATTACATCAAATTAATTACTAAAAGAAGAAAAACTACAGGCTGAAACAGTTAATATAATGGTATAATATTGCAATTCACCCTCCTACCCACATAACTGGGAGGTGGGAAAGGCCGGACAATTTGACTTTATTACTTGAAAATGCTCTCCTTGCCTCCATAAAAAAAACATGGATCACAAATCTATTGCAACAGGTACAGATTTATCCTTCAAGCATCAAAATGTTTTTAGCGCTTTCCATGCCCCAAAAAGTCCATGGATCTTGATGGTGGACTGATTCCAAACACTGGTTATATAGTCAAGCAAAATATGCTTCCTTAATTAGCAAGGATCAATGTTAGACCAGTGTTGTTCAACCCTTTAAGTTGTGTGGACTTCAACTCCCAGCATTCCTCATCCAGCCATGTTGGAAGTCCACACATCTTGAAGTTGCCACGGTTGAGAAACACTGATCTAGACTTTGATCTCAAACATTTTCTTTAGATAGCAATAACAATCTTCAAGTTTTTGAAGGGTATTCAGGCCAAAACTCAAACTATTTTGATAAGATACTAAACAAAAAGAAACAGTTCAAACATGTACAGCTGACCTTAACTTGGAGCTCAGGGACTTCTCTTTTTTTTACTTTTAGGCAAGAGGCTCAGATGTGTCTTAAATTTATTTTTTAATGGAGGGATTTTAATCAATCTTGTGTTGAATTCTCCTTCAGTTGCGGTTCTGGGTATATGTTTTGAGAAATAAACATGTTTGCAGGTTTTCACTGTATAGTGCAACATGCATGGTTACCAATAGTTACCAAGCATGTGTACAGTCCCATTTTAATCCCTGCCACATATGACTCCTTAATATAGATTACAGGCTTCACATGTTACTGCCTTGAATCAGGATAAACCAGATGGTCTCCTTTAAAGTTATCATATTATGTTTATGAGAATAACAAAATGGCAGCTGTTTTGATTTTACATGCACAATAATCCTATAGCCTTGTTTAAAGAGTTCCATTTGTGTGTGGATGTAAAACAAGATGTATCACTTTATTATGTAACCACAGACAAAATGTATTTCTTCCAATGAAATATGGCATTGCGTATAGCTATATTAATAGACCCTTAACAGCAACTGTACTTTAGTTATGAATTACATTTTTAAGAGAAAAAAACTATGTCAGTTTACAAGGTGTGTATCCCACTAAAGTGAAACATGTAAGTTTAAAAAGGTAAAGGATTCCCCTGCACATGCGCGCTAGTCGTTTCTGACTCTAGGAAACTATGTAAGTTTCTATGTAAGTTTAGTCAGTAACAAAAGTAATGCTTCTGATCTCATGGCCATGATCTTCCCTCTCACCCTCACTTGGCTTTAACCATGGCAGAAGATGTAAATCTCATTGAAAAAGTTTGTTAACTCATAATTTCAGACTAGTTACAAACTTAGAAAAATCTGATTTTTAATAGCCATGGTTAGTCCCGATGCAGAATAATTTATTGATTCACATAGCACGATAATCCATAATGGGGGTTTCTTGGTTTTGGCTTAGCACAATGTATACACTGCAGTAGTGCTCCATGGTTAGGATAATTGCGATAAATGGCACAGTCTCATGGAAGGCAGTGGTGTCTTAGGTTATCAGAAATGCAATGTGTGTGGATCAAGCTGAGTATTGCCTGGCACATCTCTTTGACGAGAAAGTTGTTCTTTGCAGTAAAAATGATCAGAATTTGCTGCTGATGTGTAGTTAACTTTCTGTATATAATTGTATTTGTTTATTTAATGCTATGCTGTCTTTTTCAACTCTGTTTCTTAAAATTTTGTTTGTTTATTCCAGTTTTACTGTCTTAATTTTTTAAAAAATAAAATTTAATTTGCTCCTCCTCAAAAGAAGACTCGGCAGCTTAATAATGGTCACAAAACTAAGCGCGTAATACTTTCAAAACCTTCAAGAGCCGTAAAACGTTCATCATCAACATTGGCTGTTCATTCTGGTTGTTCTGGGGTTTTTAGATGAAATGGATCAAGAAGGTTCATAAACATTTGTAGATGTTTAGATCTGTATTAATACTGTGGCCACTTTTGCATGGCATGCAAGCATTCACAAGACACCATTTTCTATCTAAATCTGCAGTTCCTTAATTATTTTTTTATCATGGTTTGTCTGATGCAGATAGATCAGGGGTATCAAACTCAAGGCCCATGGTCAGGATTCGGCCCGCAGGGTGCTTAGATCTGGCCCGCGGGGCCGGCCTGGAAACAGCAAAGGACCAGCCCGTGGTGCCTCTGCCAATGAAAACAGACCTTGGGCAGGGTGAAAACGGGGTGCAGGGGGAGGGGCAAGCCTCATTTTCACTGGCAGAGGACTAGCAAAACAAACTAAAAACAAAATGAGAAATGTCTCCCCTTTTGCATTTGAGCATGCAAGAAGGGACAGGAAAGGAGAAAGGGAAAAAGGAAAAACAAAAAAAGCAGGGAAGAGAGCAAGGAAGGAAAAATAGAGAAAGGGGAAGGAAAAGAAGGAAGGAAGGAGATTATATTGAGAGAGGGAGGGTCTCAGGGAAGTCCTGGCCTTAGCACTTGGCCATCACTGATGCCCCGATACGAGTCCCGTGTCACGCCCACCATGGCTACGTCCCCCTGGCCATGCCCACCATGGCCACACACACACACACACCACTCCCCCCCCCGGCCCTCCGAGGTCAAACACAACCTTGATGCGGCCCTCAATGAAATAGAGTTTGACACCCCTGAGATAGATGATCTATGTGCTTATGTAAAGGTAGGTTCAGAGCCTACAGTTCAAAAATACTTTGTGTATCATGCAACTTAAAGCTTAAAACTTAAAATTTTTAAATGTGGGGGGCGTTTGAAAGAAAAAGATTGACAGGTACTTGTAGCTCAATTCAGTTTTCTTTGCTTTAATGGCTGACAGTGGAAAAGCACTGATTATAGAGCTTTGTACAGCTTATAAAAGAGTATCCCCCCCCCCCCCGGCTTTTCTCCTTGAAAAGGAAAAATTTGAAAAATTTTAGAGCTTGAGGACATAAAAAAAAACCGATCTTTAAGATTTCTTCTCAGGGATCTTAAGATGTTAGCTTGTGTGTGTGCATGTGCATACTCAGGATTTGTGCATCGAGACTACAGGTATAATAGCAGATGAGGGAGTTTGTGCTATATGGCCCAATCCTTTACTTTCTGATTTTTGTAGAAACCTTAGGTGTTTAATAATGTTTACTTTCTAGCTTTTCATAAATCATTGATTTGGATTTTGTGCTGGTAAACAGTAGGTGGCAGTATTGTGATTTGATTCATTTAAGATTTTGCTTTGAAAAATTGGAAAATTTCCCTCTGGTGACAGAAGACTGAAACTTAAATGATGGTAGAATAATTTAAAAGGTCTGATTTACAAAAATCCCTATGACCAGTAGATGGCAGCAAGATGTTAGCGATATCTGGATTTTTGCAGCTCAAACCTGTAGCCATAATCTCTCCAGCCTTTCTCTAAATACATTATCATTACAGAGTCAGCATATTGGCTCCAACAAGCTGGGCCCTCATCGACCTCAGAAGGATGGAAGGCTGAGTCAACCTTGACTCAGATCCAAAGTTAGTATGATAACTAATATAACTATCAATCGGTACTACAGGGAGTCCACAATTGACAACTGTTGAATGTAATTAAAGTTCAGCTGCTTGGCAACCAGCATATATTTATAATGGTTGCAGCATCTTGGGGTCATGTGATTGCCATTTATGAGTTTCCCAAATGGCTTCTAACAAGTAAAGTCAATGAGAGAAGTTGGAATCCCTTACTACAGGGGTGGCCAAACTATGGTTCTTTGAGGACCTGTGGACTTCAATTCCCAGAATTCCTGAGCTAGCCATGTATGCATGGCTGGCTCAGGAATTCTGGGAGTTGAAGTCCACAGGTCCTCAAAGAACCATAATTTGGCCACCCCTGCCTTACTACTTGATCCACATAACAACTGCAACAATTCACTTAACAGCATAGCAAAGGTCATAAAATCAGGCATGACTTATTTAACAACTGCCTGACCCAATTTTGGTCCTAGTTGTGCTTGTAAATCAGGAACTACCTGTATCACATTGGCCCTCATTCATCTTTTTTCAGGAATAAATATATTGCAGTTTTCTCTGATCATCCAGATTGCATTTTTTGGGTGGGAGGGAGTGCTTTTCTAATGAGTTTCCAGAATTAGGCTAGTAATCATATTAATTTTGATTTTAATCTAGATTTTAAATGCATTTTTAAAAAAGATCTTTTTAAAAAGAGTTGAAGAACAGAGCTATTAAGGATGAAGGATTGGTTCAGTCCCATTTAATGAAGATCTCTTCCAAGTACAATTACTGAGAATAGCATTTTGATTTTTAGGGATTGCATCAAGCCGATTAAGCAACATGAGAAAACACTTCCTGATCATAACCTGATCAGGTTTTTACAGGTTAAATATTACAAAAACCTTCCTTGCAAAATTAAAAAGAGGTGGAGGCTTCTGAAACAAAGATCTATAGTATCTGCTGATCCATATTTAAAGTGAAGATTTTGGAGGATTAAAGGCAGATTATCTACATGTTATAAAGCTGGGGATTTTGAAGGTACTTCCTTAAATTACTCAATCAGGACAATAACCTAAAGCAGGGGTCTCCAACCTTGGCAACTTTAAGCCTGGCGGACTTCAACTCCCAGAATTCTGGGAGTTGAAGTCCTCCAGGCTTAAAGTTGCCAAGGTTGGAGACCCCTGACCTAAAAGACAGAAAGACATTTGCATGTATCCAAGTGTCTAAAGTTTCTAGCTTACAGGAGTATTGATCATAAACTTTTGTTAACTAAGGGGAATAATCTTGCAATGTCTCTCTTGCTTGTACACTCTTCTCGGGTCAAGAGATATGTTAAATAACAGTTTAAGGCAGGGGTCCCCAAACTTGGCAACTTTAAGACTTGTGGACTTCAACTCCCAGAATTCTCCAGCCAGCTATGTTTTGAAGACCTCTGGTTTAAGGCAAGATGGCGTTTCTTATAGCCATATGCTCAGCCTTCCAAGGGCCCAAACCCTCATCCCCATATGTCATTAAAATGTTCCTTCCTTGTTTATGATCAAAAGCCATTAACAGAGACTTCTTAAAGAGGGCAAGCAGTGGGGGGAGTTCAACCATTTTATTATTTTTATTTATTTTTATTCAATCATTGCAAGAATACTAGACAGCGTTTTTGTGAGTTAAAATGCAATGCAAAAAGTTATTTTGGTTTTCCCTCCTATGTATTCCTGATTATTTGGTTTCTAACTTCAAGAAACAAAAAGAAGAAGAAATTACACTGGTGCAGGATGCAATAAGAAAAAAAGTGGACTTTTTATTAAAATCCCTCATTACTGTGGTATTCTTTACTACCAAAGTTTGGTAGCAAATTGCATTGTTGAATTTTGATGGGTTAGATTCTATAATGTTCACCATTAGGATGAGAGAAAAGTAAGTGATAAAAACGTTTTTAAGGATACCTGGATCTCCCTGTGCCTAATTCAGCACTTTAACCATTTCCCCTCACTGCCTTCTATAACTGTGTGTGTTTGTGTGTGTACTGACTGTCTCAATTAGAAACTGCAGTTACAACAGTGATGCAAAAGTAACTTTGTGACCTCACATTTATGACCTTTGCATTTGTGTAAAGCAATTGCAATATCAGCAATAGCACTTAGACTTATATACCGCTTCAGTGTGCTTTACAGCCCTCTCTAAGCCATTTACAAAGTCAGCATATTGCCCCCAACAATCTGGATCCTCATTTTATTGACATCGGAAGGATGGAAAGCTGAGTCAACCTTGAGCTGGTCAGAATTGAACTGCTGGCAGGCGGCAGAATTAATACTGCATTCTAACCATGGTTCTAAAGAAAAAATAAACTGAAATAAGATCATAAGCACAGTTATGATTTCACTTAGCACCTACCTTGCTTAATGAGCAATCATGGTTGCTAAATGAAGACTATTTGTATACATAGATATACACACAAGCACATCATTGATGGCAGTAGTGAATACAGCCTTGCCTTCTAATACAATATTTTCATTCCACCTTCTGGATCTCTCAGAAATATCTGACTCGCCACAATTAGAGATGAAATAACTCTTTTTTTTAAAGTTGCTAAATTTTAAGTAGCATTTCCCCCCCCCCCATTTCTGTTTTGGGAGTTCTAGCTTTTTCCTTTTGCATACATTCAAAAACTGTTGAAAGCTATCGGGTCCCAAAAGATTGCAATCCTTGTGTTAGACCGATGCCAATAGGAATATAAGTAGTACTCACTTAACTGTAATTGGACTGGCGATCCAATCACTAGGCAAAGTGGTCTTTAAGTGAAATATTACGTGACCATGCCAACCTATGATGGCACAGTTGCAGTTGACCCATGAAGCGAATCACCCAGTCGTTAAGTGAGACTGCAACTTGCAACCTTCTGTTGTATTCCCCATTGACTTTGCTTGGTGGAAACCAGCAGGGGAAGACTGCAAATAGTGATCACAAGAGCCGAGGTGGCGCAGCGGTTAGAGGCAGGTACTGCAGGCCACTTTAGCTGACTGTGATCCGCAGGTCAGCGGTTCAAATCTCACCAGGCTCAAGGTTGACTCAGCCTTCCATCCTTCCGAGATAGGTAAAATGAGGACCCAGATTGTTGGGGGCAATGTAAATATACATTGCTTACTGGTGTAAACCGCTTAGAGAGGGCTTGCACTGTGAGGCGGTATATAAATCTCACAAATAAATAAATAAATAAATAAACAAACAAACAAATAAATAAATAAATAAATAATTGTAGGGACGTTGCAATGGTCATAAGTACAAGAATCAGGTCATAAGTCAATTTTTTTTCAGTACCATCGTAACTTTAAGCAATCGTTGAACAAATGTTAAGCAAGGACTACCTCTATAATAAATATGTCAAAGAGTGATTGTGGTAAGTTCTAGGAGTACTTTGGTGACTTGGACCTTGAGCTTGTTTGGAGATTCTAGCAGGGGAGTGCAGCTATCATATAAACTTAATGGGAGATCTGAGATGGATGTCCTCTTCCACTGAGCGTGCAGCTCTGGGAGCGAAACATGGAAGCAATGAGATAGGAAGGGGATACCCATCTAGTCTGCCAGATCTGCCAAATCTACATTAGAGATCAATGAGGTGACATCACAACTAGATCACTTGCCTCCCTTTGAGCCACTATTTTGTATATAATATGCAGGTCTGTGAAGAACCATGCAGGGTTTCCAAACTTTGCAATAAAGTGACCAACCTGTTGATACGACCTGTTCAAGCGTACAGTACAACTTGCAAATATTGATCTATATTGGGTTCCATTTTCT
This sequence comes from Diadophis punctatus similis, assembly GCA_023053685.1. NCBI lineage: Eukaryota > Metazoa > Chordata > Lepidosauria > Squamata > Dipsadidae > Diadophis > Diadophis punctatus. The sequence goes on along the minus strand of JALIGW010000016.1, from coordinate 7,083,152 downwards.
TTTCTGGTGTGATTCCATCTTCTGATTTAGGACAATTAGCAGATTGGAGTAGCGTGTGACTCTTTGAGCATGTGCCAGAGCAGAAATATAGCATTTAAATCAATCAAATAAATAAATACCTGAAAAGATTGTACCTTCCCTAATAACCTCAGATTAAGCTGCCTTAAACTGCCATTGGAGATTGGGAAAACAGCAAAAGGGAAATAGAGTATCTGTGGTGGCATCTCAACCCCTGTAACATTCTCTCCTGAAACTCTTGATATTAAATTTCAAATGAGATTTTTTGACAATTATACAGCTAATAAGGAGTCCTTGGTGCACCCTGATGCTTGTTTTCTTGCAAGCATTTCATTACCCAAACTAGTAACATCATCAGTGCTAGTTTCACTAGTACTGATGATGTTACCTAGTTTGGGTAATGAAACATCTGCAAGAAAACAAGCAAGCTCAGAGAGCACCACATCTCAACCCTGAGCTACAAATATTCTCCTTTATTGATACAGCTAATCTCTATATTTTGTTTTTGATGAGCTTAAAATTGTGTGTGTTCTTCATTGGGTAACTTTTTGCTCATAAAATTTATTCTGTTGAATTGATTCTGGAACATTTATTAAAGCAAGCTTGAGACATTAATTTCAGAAGTTATGAAGATGGAAATTATGAAGTTAAGCATTTTACTTGTATTCACCCAAGGCAATCATTTTAAAACGATCTTCAGCTGCCCTAGGTCTGGACATGCTAAATACCATAGTTACTTTCATACCAGAGCTGTGATCACACGCCCATTAAAACCTGTGGAATATTTGCAATTAACAGATTTGCAATTAACAGATTTCTTATTGCAAAGGAAAACTATCCAAATAGTAATATTAACTGTGGATGTGTAACTTTGTTAACCCCAAGGATCTTAGGTGAATGATAACAGATCCCATTTTAGGTCATATTTATGCAGAAATATTGAATATTCAAAAGATTCACAAACTTTTAAACACCACTGTGCAGCAAACTGTTAAGATATCATTCATACTCATTCCTTTTTACCTTTGCCTCCACCCATCAAAAGATTTTGGGAAGGGCTGCTGGAAATTAAGGGAAAGCAACAAGTCCTCTCTTGCTGCTAGGTTGGAAAATTGGCCTTTTTTCTCATATTCACTGGGAAAAAATGAGAAGCAACTATCTATGTCCCTTTTCTCAGTTATTTGGCTGGCTGATCGACAAGGGTAAATGGACAAGGGAAAAATATTGTAATCTGCATAAATAGCAATAAGAAATGAAACTATTTATTTAAATTAGCTATGTAGGTAGTCCTCGGTTAATGACCATCGTTCAGGAACTATGTGAAATTACAATAATGCTGATCAAAGTGGTACTTATGAGTGTTCCTCAAAGATCTGGGCATTCCAGCATCCCCACAGTCATATGATTATGATCTGGGTCCTTAGCAATCAACCGTCATTTACCATGGTTGCAATATCGCACAGTCATGGAATTACAATTTGCAATCTTCCCTGCCGGCTTCCTGCATGGAAAGTCAACAGGAAAGCGGGAAGAAAAGGTTGCAAGTCTCTCCAGTAAGTCATTCCCTCTACTTTCCCACGTCCCCTCCTGCTCTCTAGAGGACTCACTACTTGCCTGACCATACTTGCACTGCAGCAATGTGATGAAATGTGCACCTGGAGAATCAGTGGAGAAGAGTTTTGGCAACACAGAGCTTTCCCAGAGAGATGCCCAGATTAAGATACTGGGCAATCCTTAGAATCTCTCAATAAATATCTAGTATGTTGGGTTATAGCTTTAGTTTGGCAAGATTCTGTCCATTAAAGGTAAAGGTAAAGGTTCCCCCACACATTCGTGCTAGTTGTTTCCGGCTCTAGGGGCGATGATCATCTCTGTTTCTAAGCCGAAGAGCCAGTGCTGTCCGAACACGTCTCTGTGGTCATGTGGCCGGCATGAATAAACGCCTAAGGTGCACAAAGCGCTGTTACCTTCCCGCCAAAGTGGTCCCTATTTTTCTACTTCTGAGTCCTTAGGGAGTAGGGCGGCATAGAAGAACTCCAAAATAAATAAATAAATATTTGCATTTTTTACGTGCTTTTGAACTGCTAGGTTGGCAGAAGCTGGGACAAGTAACGGGAGCTCACTCCATTACACGGCGCTAGGGATTCGAACTGCTTACCTTCTGATCGACAAGCTCAGCGTCTTAGCTACTGAGCCATCACATCCCATTTCTGTCCATTAGGTATAAGCAAATAAAGGATTGGATTTGATTGGATTTTGCTGCATTGTCTTTGGGCTTGGCCCTGACACGCAGCCATTAACCTGTCCACCCTTCTCCTTGTGAGTCATCTGGCATTTGCTTCCTCATTGATTTTGTTTGATGGAAGCTGGCAAGAAGTTGTTAGGAAATCCTTGCTTAATGACTCATGTTCCTCGTTTAATAACAGCAACAGGACTGCTGGAAATGCCATTGCTAAGCAATGCAGTCATTTGTCATTGCACTCTAAAACCACATTACTTGTCTTGGACCATGGTGGTTCACATGGTTAGGATACTGGGTTGGAGGTTAGCAAGCCCACGTTCGAGACCTGAGTGCTGCTGCGTGGCAGGGTGAACTTCCATCACTTGCTCCAGCTCCTTGACTTGCTCCAGCTCCTGGACAGACTCCAAGAGTGTCTGCCAGGCAATGGTGATGCCACCAGCTAATATTTTCAACCTGGAAGCACTTTAAATTGGACATGAACAGGATGGGGGGACCACATTATTTAGTGATGGAAATTCAAGGCTATTAAGCTCAATATTTATTTCTTCTGAATGTTACTAGTTTTCCTGTTTCTTTGACACCTGTATTGGATCACTTGAGTGTCTGGTCTCATATTTTCATTAATTTATTTCAATTCTGTATTAAAATTGTTCCAGGTGTACTATTCAAGCTCTGTATGCTATGCAAATGGAGTTTCTATTATAGTTTTGATGTACAAAGTGTATAAATACTTATTGTCTTAAAGCCAGGCTATTTCATTAAATTACCTTTGTCTCATTGTGCAAATAAGCACTTCTGCATAGTGTTAAAATGTTTACCAAACCAGTGTTGCTTTTACACAGTTCAAACAATTACCAGTGCTGTTTCACAGTTTAATTGGCACCATTTTTTATTTATTAAGCATAGTACTATAGGTTACATCGTATTATTTAACTCTTCCAGTAACAACAAATGTCCAGGTATGGGAAATATAATTTAGTTATGAGTAAACAATATAGTAAAAATATGCTTATTATAAGTGAAATAACTGGAGTAGTGGTTATGAAACAGCAATTCATACTCTTAACAGTTAAACAAACACTATTTATTTTATTTATTTTATTTTGTCAACAAGTACAAGGAAACAAGTATCAGTATAGACATAGACATGGACACATGAAAACAATGGCACAAATAAAAGGTTATAAATAGCAAAACATAGCCATAAACACATAAAATGAGTACATATAAATGGGGACAGTAGGACAGGGACGGTAGGCACACTGGTGCGCTTATGCACGCCCCCTTAGGGACCTCTTAAGAAACGTGTAAAGTCCACGGTAGACAGTTTAAGGTAAAAGGTATGGGGGTTAGAGAAACTAACAACAGGATCAGGTAGAGTGTTCCAGACATTTACTATTCTATTGCTGAAGTCGTATTTTCTGCAATCAAGATTAGAGCGGATTACATTTAATTAATTTGTATATATTGATAGCCCTTGTTATTGTGGTTGAAGTTAAAGTAGTCGTTAACAGGTAGGATGTTATGGTTGATAATCTTGTGTACTAAGCTTAGGTTGGAATGTAGATGGCGTAGTTCAAGGTCTAAAATTTCAAGCCTGGTGGTATAAGGAATTGTATTGCGAGTAGAGGAGTTGAGTACTCTTCTTGTAAAATACCTCTGGACCCTCTCTAATGTATTAATGTCTGAAATACAGTGTGGGTTCCAGGCAGGTGAGCAGTATTCAAGGATAGGTCTGGCAAATATTTTGTATGCCCTAGTTAGCAGTATAGAGTTACCAGAGAGAAAACTTCGTAAAATAAGGTTGACAACTCTTAATGCCTTTTTGGTAGTTATTACAGTGAGCTCTGGGGCTTAGATATTTTGAAATGAGTATTCCTAGGTCCTTGACAGAGTGTGGGTCATCTTTTAGATCCTTTCCACCCAGCTTGTATTTGATGTTCTGATTTTTATTGCCAATATGTAGGACTGAGCATTTATTAGCAGAGATTTGGAGTTGCCAATTGTTTGACCATTCAGATACATAATCTAGGTCGTTTTGTAGGGTAGTAGAATTGTCTGTGGTGTTAAATAGTTTTACATCATCTGCAAAGAGGACACAGCTGCTTATAATATGATCACAAAGGTTGTTTATGTAAAGCAGAAAGACTGTTGGTCCTAGAATGTTTCCTTGAGGAACACCACTGTTAACTGGTGCAGGGTTTGTGGTATAACTAGGAAATGAGGAGAAGATGCCATTGCTGTGGACAAAGACTGAACTGAAAAAAGTGCTGAAGAGATTGGCCTTAATGGCATCATCGTTACAATCTTCACCATTTTGCCCTTTTTAGAGGTGGGATGGTTTTTGAGTCTTTAAGGTTGGCATTTACGAAATTATAGAAGGCTCGATTGGATTTCGTGTTTAACAGCTCTTCCTCCTGTTTGCAGTGGTAATTGGTACATTCTGTTTTTATTTGGCAGCATAAGGTTTTGTATCAGTTTTTGCATTTAGCTTTTTTATTACCAGTTTTATTTTTCCACCAAAGGGATTTTTTTTGGATTGGAGCTTCCTTACTGATATGGGTAATTTGTTCTTTTTGGCTTTGGGTGTTACTAAAGGTACATATAGATTAATGACTTTTTGAACTTCAAGTAGAAAAGTGTTATAATAATCTTCTGCAGTGTTGCAGTCATTAAATAGGATTTGCCAATCTAGAGATGAGAAGTCGGTAGCTATGAGATTGTAGTTTGCTTTTTTGAAGTTGTATTTAGGTGTCCTATTATGTATTGATGTAAATTTAGACAAAAGTCAATCATGCTGTGGTCACTGCTGGAAAAAGGTTCTTTGATATGAAGGCTATAAATTGTGTTTAAACTGTTGCAGAAGATTATAGATCAAGGCAGTTGTTGAGTCTAGTGTTGATAGTTACCAACTGATCGAGTCCTAAAGTAGTGATGGCATTATACAAGGTCGTATGTATTGTTTCAGTTGTGCACTCATTTAGGGTCCAATTAATAAGAGTTAGTTGAGGTCACCAAGAAAGATAATGGGATGTGGGCATGAGGCTGTCCACGTTAGTAATGTAGTTACGTAGTTTGCTCGCATGATCAAGGTCATAATCAGGAGCTCTGTAACATAATAGGAAGCGAATGTGATATTTAGTGATAGATTGCACATAATGGTCTCAGGAAGAACAAGCTCTTGTGTTACTTAAATATTTTTCAGATCTAGGGACTTTTTATAGAAGATGGCAACACCACCTCCTCTTTGGATTTCACGGACATGGTAGTCACTTGTAGTGGTAATGTAGTCTGGAAAGGATTTGTTTAACCACATTTCGCAGACAAATATAAGGTCAAATTGAGCCGTATTTAGTAGAAGAAGAAATTCTGGCATTTTGTTTGCGAGGCTTCTTGCGTTGAGTAGTTTGCATTTAAGGTTTGTAGCGGTGAACCTGGATGATCTTGGGGGTGTGCATGCTTAGTTTTGGATGTTGGGGTGCTGAAGTTGTTGATTGTTGGTTATTGGGATGTTGATTGTTGATTATTGGGTTGTTGTGGTTATAGGGACGTGAGCCGTTGGTCTTGCATTTGATACAGTCAGCACGGTAGTGGATGTAAAGGTCAGTCTCTCCATGATCCAGGCATCTTTTGAGCTTTGTGCGAAGCTCACGGGAGCGTGCACGTTGTAATATGGATAGATTGGGCCACGAACGCAGTTTATTATGGTTAGTGTAATTTCTGGCGAGTATGTTTATTGAGTGGATGAATTTGCATTTACTGGCCTCACTATTGCAAATGACTCTCCAGAAGCATGGAGCCATCGTGCCGTCATTGTTTTTGTATTCAGGGCTGCCACAGGAGATGTCAATAACTTCATCAGGAGAGATGGTTGATGCCGGAAAGTTGATGATGCTGCGAACTTCAGTGATGTCATCTATTTCACTGTTGTACTCAAGTCCAAATAAGATGATATTTGGCCGCTTCTGTTCATATTCAAGTGCATCTTTGATGAGGATTGAGATATCAGTAGTAGTGTAGCTGGTTCCATGAGGTTGTGGTTGAGGCTGAAGTTGTTGAGATGGGGTAGGTTTTTGAGATGTTGGGATTTCACTTTTCTGCTTTATATCATCTTTTTTGAGGGATGCTATAATGGTGTTAAGGGATTTTAATTGCGCTTCAATGGTGTTGAAGGATGCTAAATGAGATTAAATAGTTTACCCTTTCTTGCAGGACATTGGCATTGTCTAGTTTTGGTTTGCAAGATGAGCAGAGAAGTGGGAGTGCGAAATGGGAGGATGGGAGTGAGGCCTCTTGTATGAATTGGACCATGGCTTTGGTTAATTTCATGCATTTGTGGTGAGCATACATGCCGCATAGCAGGGGTGAAATCCAGCAGGTTCTAACAGGTTGTGGAGAACCGGTAGCGGAAATTTTGAGTAGTTCGGAGAACTGGCAAATACCACCTTTGGCTGGCCCACAGTGGGGTGGGAATGGAGATTTTGCAATATCCTTCCCCCAGGAGTGGGGAGGGAATGGGGATTTTGCAGTATCCTTCCCCTGCCACGCCCACCAAGCCACACCATGCCCACCAAGCCACGCCTACAGAACCGGTAGTAAAAAAATTTGGATTTCACCACTGCCGCATAGGGAGCACTTTATTGATCTCTCATCTTCCTCAATGGGATCTAAACAGATGAAGCCGCATGAATTGGAGTTTTGTGGGTCTTTAGTAGAGATTTCTTTCATTTTGAGTGTGGGTTTGGTGGTGGAGTGTTTGCTAGGCATGGCAGTTTTGTATTTGCAATCCAAGCCTTGCCAATTAAGTATTCAATGTAGCTGATTTGATTGCCCAATTACAAAATCAATCATCAATAATAAATCGATAAACAAAGTCTGACTAATTAGACAGACAATTTAACACTGAAGTATTAATTATTAATGAATGCAAAACTATTTAATAGTGCCTAGTCAATTAATTAGTTAATTAGTTACTATACAATCAAATAATGTCAGTAAATCAATTATACGATCAATAATCCACTAATCAATTAAACTAAGCAACAAATTAATATGTATAACAAACAGAACTATAAATTACATCAAAAGTCATGAATTAAGTATATTCTCACAGTCCAATAAACCAGCCAACATAACAATTGAATCCAAGCCTTTTGTATAAATTTAATATTGGAAGATCCTGACACATATCGATGTGTTTGAGGATTGTGGCCGTGTTCTAAATAATGAATTTAAAAGATGGATATCAGCCAATTAATTTAAAAGCATTTAGAATATTATCTAGTCGTTAAAAACAAATTAGCTGTTTAGAAGCATCATTCTTGGAATAATTTCAGTAGCAAAATTTGGCTTTTCTTTTCTTCCAACAATATAATTATGGCTATTAAAATAAGACTCCATACAATTTTCATGATGACTGGAGGTATTGTTGACTAATGTTTACAATTAATACAAAATAAAAGATCAATAATATACCGTATTTTTCAGAGTATAAGACGCACCGGAGTATAAGACGCACCTTAGTTTTTGGGGAAGAAAATAGGGGAAAACAATCTGCCTACCAGGTATTCATCTGGCTAGCATCCTTAGTCTGGTCAGCTTCAGCACATTATTTTATCCCCTGATTAGGACTTAAAAAAACCTTCTTCTGAGAGAATAACAATGAAAGAGCCTGCAAGCCAGTAAGAGCTGGGAAGATCGTTAGCACCTGGTTAGGGCTAGAAAAAAACTTATTCGGAGCAGCTTCAGCACATTATTTTATCTCCTTGTTAGGACTTAAAAAAACCTTCTTCTGAGAGAGTAACAATGAAAGAGCCTGCAAGCCAGTAAGAGCTGGGAAGATCGTTAGCACCTGGTTAGGGCTAGAAAACAACTTCTTTGGAGCAAGTAGAGCAATGAAAAAAAAAACCCTGCAAAGACTTAGGGCTGGAAAAACATTCTTTGGAGAGAGTAACAATGAAAAAGCCTGCAAGGTAAGAGCTGGGAAGATCTGTTAGCACCTAGTTAGGGCTGGAAAAAAAGCTACATTTGAAGTATAAGACGCACCCAAATTTTCAGCCACTTTTAGGGAGGAAAAAGGTGCGTCTTATACTCCAAAAAATACGGTACACATTTAATGAATAGGCAGTGAATTTACACTTCTTGACTTCTTCCTGCAAAACTTTATCACTAAATAAGATAATTCAAGCACATTTAAAAACATACAAATGCCCGAAACCGCAAGCATGAAAATAGTAAATACAGTTTTTTCAGTGGGTCGGGAAATAAAACAGTCAACTGTATTTGGGCAAGGAAAATCAGTACATCTCACTACCCGAGGCATTTGATAGTCTCTGTATATGTAGTAAAATATATATATGAAGGCTACCTCAAAGATAATTCGGAAAAAAATGCTGCTAGTGTATGTCCACCACAGGGGACCCTCGATATGAAACCGTTGCGTTTTGAGATCTTCGATGGCCATTTTCTTGAGCCTGCATTCCTGTTTTTTCTTATGTCTTCTGAATGCCACGTGCATGGCCACCAACAGAGCAGGAGTAGAGACAAAGATAAGTTGGAGAGCCCAAAGTCTAATGTGAGAAAGCGGGAAATGCACGTCATAGCAGACATTTTTACATCCAGGTTGTAGGGTATTACAAGAGAAATCTTGCTGCTCGTCTCCCCAGACTTTTTCTGCTGCAACTACAAGAATCATAACACGGAAAATAAACAGGACGGTGAGCCAGATTTTCCCAATGCTGGTGGAGTGTTTGTTTACACCTCCTAAGATGGCTTGTAGAGCTCCCCAGTCCATAACTGAGTGTGTCGTTTAGTCTATTAAGACAAAAATAATATGCCAAATTTATAAGTAGTTTCATGAGTTGAAATTTTCTATATCACTATTATTAAACATTTCTACCCTACTAGGAAATAACACCGTTTGGGTTTCTTTTTTCTTTTCCTCTCAAAATATTCCATAGAAGGGAAGATAGGACAATATAAATAGTTAAACTCTATTGGTTCACATGATTTATGCAGGGGTTTACAATATCTTTTTTAACGTATTGTGGTTCCTCCCGATGATCACTGTACCTGATAACATCACACAGGGTATACGTGCATAAGTAAGGGGCATGCATAAGTGCACCAGCGTGCCTACCATCCCTGTCCTAATGTTCCCTCTTATCAGTACTCATTTTATGTATATAAACAATGTTATATCTATGTATATTACCAACACGTATTTGACAAAAATAAATAAATAAATAAAATAAATAAATAAAGAACCCCCATATACTTTCCAAAGGGGAAGGAAGTGATGTAAAACACCATATGTGGAAGCATTATGTAACACAACATCTGTCTGCTATGAGAGCTTAAGGGAAGGTGGATTGTATATACCAGGGGTCCCCAAACTTGGCAACTTTAAGACTTGTGGATTTCAACTCCCAGAATTCTCCAGCCAGCATAGCTGGCTGGAGAATTCTGGGAATTAAAGTCTACAAGTCTTAAAGATGCCAAGTTTGAAGACCTCTAGTGTATACCATACCGATAGCACATCAAGCATTCACAACAACTCACTACACCTTTAACGTTACAATAGTGATGCTACACCAGAATAGTACATATCTGCACAGTGTAGGTGTCCTCCATACAAACATCTGTATTCTACCCAAAGGTGCTTTTTCCAAAAGTCAACTGGTCTTACTTTGTTTTTCCTTGAAGACATTTTGCTTCTCATCCAAGAAGCTTCTTCAGTTCTGACTTCTGAACTGGAGAAGCTTCTTGAATGAGGAGTGAAACATCGTCAAGGAAAAACAAAGAAAGTCCAGTTGACTTTTGGAAAAAACATCTTTGGGACAACCATGACCTGGATGACTGAGAATCTCCATAGACATCTATGTTCTACATCATTCTACATGATTTACTGCTGCTATTTAAGTGATGATTTGAACTCTGTTAGAATATCTGCAAGATACTTACGTAAATGTCACATTGTAAACACATATTTGTGTGATTATGAAGCTCTAGTATTAGCTGCAAATATTCTACTGATGTGACTTCAATAGAATCATTTTAACGATATAATTTTAACTATTCTGGTTCATTCAGGAGCTAAGGTGGCGCAATGGTTAGAGTGCAGTACTGCAGGATACTTCTGCTGACTGCTGACTGCCTGCAATTTGGCAGTTCGAATCTCACCAGGCTCAAGGTTGACTCAGCCTTCCATCCTTCCGAGGTCGGTAAAATGAGGACGCAGAATGTTGGAGGAAATAGGCTGACTCTGTAAACCACTTAGAGAGGGCTGTAAAAGCACTGTGAAGCAGTATATAAGTCTAAGTGCTATTGCTATTAACACAAATGTACTCACAGGAATATTAATCTACTAGTGTGGTTTAAAATATCATGTACATGTGCCCACAAATGTGTTGTTAGTGTTGCTAAAGACTAGTTTGTTATCAATTTGTAAAATTACCAAATTCTTCTTTATTTCTTCTTCAGACTTTTTCCAGTGACCTGCTTAAAAGTACTTTTAAAACTTAGAGGATGACTTCACAATATAGGGCAATCCTCAGTTAATGACTATTTGTTCAACAACCAAAGTTATGGCAGCTCTGAATAAGGAGATTTATGGCTGTCCTTGGAAGGAGCTTGCAGTCTCCCTGAAGTCATATGATTGTGATTCAGGCACATCATTTTAAAAAAATGATGATATGAATATAGGTAGTCCTCGACTTAAGACCACAATTCAGCCCAAAACCTCTGTTGCTAAATGAGACAGTTTTTAGTGAATTTTGACCATTTTACAATCTTTCTTGCCGCAACTATTAAGTGCATCACTGCAGTGGTTAAGATAGTAACACGGTTGTTAAGTGAATCTGGCTTCCCCGTTGACTTTGCTTGTCAGTAGGTCACAAAAGGTGACCCCAGGACACTGCAACCGTCATAAATATGGAGTCAGCTGCCAAGCATCTGAATCTTGATCATGTGACCATGAGGATGCTGCAACAGTTGTAAGTGTGAAAAATGGTCATGTCACATTTTCCAGTGCTGTCGTAATTTCGAATGGTCTCTAAACGAACTGTTGTAAATCAAGGATACCTATAAAATAGAAAGCGTATCCTTTGACCCCTAGATGCACTAATTAGCACAAATACACTAATTGAGAAACCATTTCTCTGTTTGAATCCATAATGGAATGAAAAAAAGATACCAGCTTGTTATTTGCATGTCCAAACAAATTTTAATTAATGTATTTGCAGGGTTTATAGATTGCTCAAATCCACCAATATGGAGAGAAGTGCAGCTTCCAAGGCCTTATTAAAAATATAACAGATGCAAAAGAAGTTAAAAACAACATTATGCATCGCAAAAAACTGGGAGAGGTTTCAAAAGCTATCATTAAGGAATATAATTTACTATGCAGTTGATTATTAATGAATGAATGAATTTGTACTCTGATTTTGTGTTGATCTAGCCATTTAAAATGGCTTACAACGATCAAATTAATTAATTATGTAAAATGGATGTTGGCTAAACAATTTTCTGGAACAAAGTTTTACAGGTAGTCCTTGACTTACAGCAGTTTATTTAGTGACAATTCAAAGTTACAACAACACTAAAAAAAAGTGACATAACCATTTTTCACACTTATGACCATTGCAGCATCCCCGTGATCACATGATCAAAATTCAGATGCTTGGAACTGACTCACATTAAGACAGTTTCAGTGTTCCGGGGTCATGTAATCCCCTTTTGTGACCTCCTCACAAGCAAAGTCAATGGGGGAGCCAGAGTCACATAGAAACCATGTCACTAATTTAACAACTGCAGCGATTCACTTAAAAACTGTGGCAAGAAATGTCATAAAATGGGGCAAAATTCACTCAACAAATGTCTCACTTAGCAACATAATTTTTGGCCTCAATTCTGGTGAATGGAAAGATAATCTAAGGCTGAAGCAGATTGTCTGAATCCAGAAATTAACAAACTTGAGAGAAAGAATTGTTTTCCATTCAGAATAAAGCTATTAATAATCTATACATTTATAATATATCTATAAACAATAGTACAGAATACAGGATACTTTCTTTCTTTTAAAGTGCCTATTAAAGCAACTGCAGAGGCAAGAATGCTGCTTCTGTGTGGTTCACAGGGCTATTCAGGAAAACTGATCAAATCCACATCTTGAATTTTAAGTATCCTGTTAATTTTTGCATAAACATGTAAAATTATCCTCCTTATATTTGCTTCTGGATCCAGCTTCTATTTATCTCAAGTAATTTGGAGAGAAAAAAAACTGCAATGAAACTTCAAACATTAATCCATCCGTAACACAGCATACAATATTTTTGATTGAAAACTTACCACGATTGAAAAGCTGAATACAAATCCGATCTTGTGGTTTCAATGGGGGAGAAATGGGTGTTCCCCTTGCAAAGAGAAAAAGAGAGAGATCCTTTTCATCACACAATTTTGGAGTTTTGTTTGGATGTCTTCTTCTTCACCAATTATTTGCTGAATCTCTTCTAGACAAAATGACTGATGAAAGAAAGAAACATCTTTTACTTACGTCATCCATTCTCCTGTCTGCAATCCGCTCCCAAGAACAAGGGAATCCCGCTGCTTGTAAACTCCCAGTTTCTTCCTACAACTGGAGGAGCAGCTAGACATCCAGACAGCAAATGTAATTTGCTGAACCTGAATGTGGCTAGGGGAAAAAAGCATTCCCACCAAATACTTGCCCTCTTCCCTCCCCCTCTTTTTCTCCCTCTCATATAGATTTCTCCCAGGGCAAATCTATAGCACCCCACTGTTTCTCTGAAAAAAAATCCAGATTCCTTCAATAAAAGGGAAAGGAATTTCCGCCCTGATCTGTTCAGCTTAGATGCTTCTGGTTAGCTCCAACAGGTTGGATGCTCGCCTCCCCGTCCCCCTTTCTGGCGCTCCCCACTGTCCAGACTCTTGATGGATTACAACTTTTAAGACGTGTGGACTTCAACTCCCAGAATTCCCCAACCGGCCGGCCAGAATCATGGGAAACGGAGTCCCACAAATCTTAAAAGTTGCCGTAGTTGGGCAATCCTTGGATTAGAACTTCCCATTTTCCTTCTTCATACACTCTGCCGCCCTCTCCAGCTGCCATCGCCTTATCCTCCTCCGATTCTTATTAAAAAGATCTCCCCTCCTCTCGTCAGTTTTGGGTGGGAAACTGAACGCGCCCCCAGCGCGGGCGGTAGCAGGCGCCCCCCTCCCTCCTCACCTTTGTAAGCAACCTGCAGCCGGGAACCCCGAAAGGCTTCGTGCGTCTTTTGGCGCCCGGTCCTCTTGGTCCTCTTGCGCGACCGCCGGCCGGTGCGCCCCTCCGCTCACGGCCGCCTCGATGATTTCGAGGGATGTTCCTCCTGGTTGATGTGCGGCAGCTTTTTAGTTACGCCTCTAGCAGACGCTGTTGCGAAAAAGAGGCGGGAAAAGACCGGAGGCGGGCGAGAAGACACATTCACGTAGCAAATTCTCCCAATCCGGATCCTCGTCCGGAATTATACAGCTCCGATTTGCATCTGCCCAGCACCTTTGGGATCAGATTAACAGAGTTGGAAGGGACCTTGCAGGTCATCTAGTCCAACCCCCTGCCCAAGCAGGAGACGCTTACATCTGCCTCTACCTAGGATCGAACTCACAACCTCCTGATTGTGAGGCAAGAGCTCCACCTCTAGGTCACAGCAGCTTTCATATCAGCAATAGGACATGGTTAGAGCTTTTTTATTTTTTTGAAGGCATGTACACTTTTATCTCCCAATTCAAAAGGTGGAAAATCAAGCTCACTCAATCAGAAAGCATTAGTGTGTCCTGTCACTCTTGGCTGCTATAAAAATGAAATACAGGTACGGTAGTCCTCGACTTAAGACCATAATTGAGCCCAATATTTCTGTGGCAAAGTGAAACATTTGTTAAGTGAGTTTTGCCCCGTTTTACAACCTTTCTTGTCATGATTATTAAGTGGATCACAGCAGCTATTAAGTTAGTAACATGGTTGTTAAGTGAATCTGACTTCCCCACTGACTTTGTCAGAAGGTCTCCAAAGGGATCCATATAACCGCAGGATATAAATCTGAGTCAGTTGCCAAGCGTCTGAATTTTGATCAAGTGAGTATGGAGATGCTGCAATGGTCATAAGTATGAAAAATGGTCATAAGTCACTTTTCCCCAGTGTTGTAACTTTGAATGGTCACTAAAGGAATTATTGTAAATTGAGGGCTACCTGTAATAACAACACCTTTAAGTTAAACTTAGCCTTTTTGGGCTCCATGGATACATCTAGTTTGCTTCCTTGATTCATACATAGTTTATCAATTATCTTGGTTATGGTGCTTTTTTCAAAAGGCACCTGTACTTTCTTCGGGTTTTTTCGTTGAAAATGTTTAGCTTCTCATCCAAGAAGCAAAAAAATCAAGAAAGTCCACTTGCTTTTTTGGAAAAAGCACCTTTGATGTGCTTTGATAACATGGTTTATCATTGCCTCCCCATGAGATGTTTTCCACCTTCCCAGGTTAGCCTACAGACCTGTTACTTCCTACAGGGCTTCCAACCAAGTATCAGACTGAAACAGGACATATCCTGCTTCACTTCCCAGCATGTAACAGGAGCTGGAAAAGAGAAATAGAATAGAGTGGAATGGAATGGAATAGAATAGAATAGAATAGAATAGAATAGAATAGAATTTTATTGGCCAAGTATGATTGGACACACAAGGAATTTGTCTTGGTGCATATGCTCTCAGTATACATAAAAGAAAAGATACGTTCATCAAGAATCATAAGGTACAATGCTTAATGATAGTCCGGGTACAAATAAGCAATCAAATCACATTAGGAAACAGTCAATATAAATTGTAAGGATACAAGCAACAAAGTTACAGTCATACAATCATCAGTGGGAGGAGATGGGTGATAGGAACGATGAGAAGATTAATAGTAGTGCAGACTTAGTAAATAGTGTTGAGGGAATTATTTGTTTAGCAGAGTGATGGCGTTCGGGGGGAAACTGTTCTTGTGTCTAGTTGTTCTGGTGTGCAGTGCTCTATAGCGTCATTTTGAGGATAGGAGTTGAAACAGTTTATGTCCAGGATGTGAGTGGTCTGTAAATATTTTCACAGCCCTCTTTTTGACTCATGCAAGTCCTCAATGGAAGGCAGGTTGGTAGCAATTGTTTTTTCTGCAGTTCTGATTATCCTCTGAAGTCTCTGTCTGTCTTGTTGGGTTGCAGAACCGAACCAGACAGTTATAGAGGTGCAGATGACAGACTCAATAATTCCTCTGTAGAACTGTATCAGCAGCTCTTTGGGCAGTTTGAGCTTTCTGAGTTGGTGCAGAAAGAACATTCGTTGTTGTGCTTTGTTGATGACATTTTTGATGTTAGGTGTCCATTTTAGATCTTGAGATATGGTAGAACCTAGAAATTTGAAGGTCTCTACTGAAGATACTGTGTTGTCTAGTATTGTAAGAGGTGGAAGTATGGGAAGGTTTCTCACTTCAGTTCCAGATTGTTCCAGTAGCACCACAAAGCTAGTTAGTTGTTCAACCTCCTGTCTGTATGCGGATTCATCATTGTCTCGAATGAGACTGATCACTGTTGTGTCATCTGCGAACTTCAGTAGTTTAACAGATGGATCGTTAGAGATGCAGTCATTGGTATATAGAGAGAAGAGAAGTGGAGAGAGCCCACAGCCTTGGGGGCCCCAAGGAACAATTAGTTCATTTCTTGTTAGGATTTGAATTAACTGCTTGGGACCCTGGGACAGTTACAGTGTCTCAATCTGTCCAACAGTAAGGTCAGCCTGCTTGAAGAAAAGATCTAGAAAACCAACCCCGCTAAAAATGGATAGACCGAATACTTCTACAGTGTCTTTTGAATGTTATTGTTAGGAGCTTGAAGGCATTTTGGATTCTATCCATCTTGTTCCTTCCACAAAGATGTATGTTTTCTAGTCATGCTATCCTAGCAAAATATTGTTAATTATTAAGTTATTCCTATCCTTCACTTATTGTCTCCTGTGAAAAAGAAAAATGGAGAAAATATAAAGTTGGTTGCTTATAAATTAAATTACCCAATTCTATACCAGTCTCAGCCAACAGTTTGCACACACCAACAGATGAGACCAATGAGCAGGAAAATTGGGTTGGATTTACACAGAGTTGGGGATGACAGGTGACTCCAAGGAGTGTGTGTGATAAGGTTCATTGATGGAAGAATACAGCTCATTTTCTCCCTTTCCCCCAGTATAACAAAATATGAAAAT
The DNA here is from genome assembly GCA_023053685.1 of Diadophis punctatus similis. Lineage (NCBI taxonomy): Eukaryota > Metazoa > Chordata > Lepidosauria > Squamata > Dipsadidae > Diadophis > Diadophis punctatus. The sequence continues at coordinate 7,066,614 of JALIGW010000016.1, read as the reverse complement.
TTAATTTAAACAAGTGAAACACATTGAAATTGTTTCAGAACAACTGAAGTAAAATGGAGATTCAGTGCCTGAGGATGAAAAAAGATTCAGAATGTTCCTCATTTTAATTTCATTTCATTAAATTTATTGACTGCCCATCTTACCACAAGGTAGTTCTGGGTGGTTTACAATATTAAAAAGATAAAATTTTACAAAACCTATACACAATACGAACTAAATAATATAAAAAGATAAATATTCAACCTAAATAAAAGAGAGGGAAGGAGAGAGTAGGATGAAGGTGGGGGAAGGGGGGAAGGAAGGGATTTATTAGTCTGTCACCCACCACCAATGTGAAGTGCCCCCACCCCATTGGAGCCTCAACCCCAAATGGCAGATAATTAAGCTCTTGTGGAAGATCAGGACTCAGGAGTGTTGGAACTGACCTCATTTTGAGATGGGGAAGGAGGGGGGAAGATTTGCAGGAATATTAGACAGTTTATGATGCCTACAGTCAACTTTGGAAGGTCTTTGGAACGAGAATGATTTTTTTTGCTGCTATTATATTATTATTATTATTATTATTATTATTATTATTATTATTATTATTATTATTATTATTATTATTATTATTATTATTATTATTATTATTATTATTATTATTATTATTATTATTATTATTGGATTCTATTACGTTATTTGTTTATACGTTATTTTGTACCTGCCTAGAGTTTTTCAGGATTAGTGCAGTTAATAAAATAAACACATATCGAAATTATGGAATTTTGTAGAAATTTTGTGTAGAAATTATACATTGTAATTTGTATACAACTGCCTAATCTGAGCTATCAGATTAAAGAGATAGATCTGCTACCTTATATCATGTCCTCTGTGAACTTAGATAATTGCATGTGAAATTCAACAAACATTTTTCAAATCTTGGTTCCTCCTGCACTGAATGACTTCTTCATTTTATTTTGCATAATTCTTTTCATCGGATTATAGTTCTGATTCATCAAAATCCTTAAGTAGGTATGGCTTAATACTGTACATTCTCTTAAATAACATGTCGTTTGTTGAAGGATGTCTCTGTAGTTAGCACAGAGTATTCTGGTATTGCTTCATTATGAAAATGTCTCCTAATATACCTTAGTATTCTACCCGTTAGTTAAGTTTTAATATGTAGCTGAGGTTCTATCTATCCAGCTCTGGATTATGCTAGATTCAGGATATGTTTTGATGCTTGATAATAATATCTTTTTGGTGTTGCTAAAAATGTATGGTTGCAATAATAAATTTATTAAAATAAGGGAAAACCAGTCTTGGCTTAAACCAGTCAGTATGTGTCTCTTCCAGTCAAGGAAAAATTAAATTGCATTTACTTCCCTTCCTGTTATTCCTAGCCTTGGTTACTCATGATCATCATATTTTTTACCTGCTGTAGTAAAGAACTTACTTAATTGTTTTTTAAAATTTGTTCTGCTATGACAAGTAAAAATAAACTCACTGATCAGGGCACTTTAATGTGTCAGTAACTTTAGGAAGAATGGTTGAGTTATGCATTGCACAAAACTACGTATTACAATTTGTTCAGTTGTGCTTTAGCATGAGATTTATGAACCTAATTGGTTATGGTTTGCAAAGCATAATTTATGGCATAATATGATGCTTGAAGCTAGCCACTCTCAGATTCAGTAACTCATGGGTAAAGCAACCACAGTTTATTCTAATGTGGGTATCCAATCTTTGGTGACCATATACCCGTGATGGCGAACCTATGGCACGGGTGCCACAAGTGGCACGCGGAGCCATATCGGTGGGCACGCAAGCTCAGGTCCGGCGTGCATGTGTGCACCAGCCGGCTGATTTTCGGGCCTTCTGGGCCCACTGGGAGTCGGGAAACAGGCTGTTTCCAGCCTCCAGAGGGGGTGGGGAAAGCTGTTTTCGCCCTCCCCAGGCTCCTAGAAAGGCTCTGGAGCCTGGGGAGAGCGAAAAATGGGCGTGCCATTGCATGCTGGGAGCAGGGGGGTCATGCGTGCATGTGCGGGGGTGCATGGAATTATGAGTGTGGCACGCGAACCAAAAAAGGTTCGCCATCACTGCCATATACCATACAATGTTCTTGAAAGGGACAATATGCGAGCTCCTAACAGAGTAACACTTACATAGGTGTGCTGTTGATAATTGATGCCTATGTGGGAACTATGAATGTGGCTAAATTTTCCCCACGTCTTACAATTACACAAATTCCAAAAGTTTTTCTGCACCTCAAGTGACTTTTAGCAGTGAACGCTATCAGCTCACAGTCTCTGCAGATGGAATCAGGTTGTGAATCACTACTTACTACAAAAGATATAATGATAACTAAAATATGTGCTCCAGAATGATAAATTCCACACCTATTATGTATCAGAATATAAATCTGATGTATGGTTTCCTCAAACGTCATATATGATGTTCATCTAGTAAGAGACTACTTAGTAATGCAGTGTTCTTCCATATTCCATTTTTAAAAAACCAACCCATTTATATAAAATTAATATTGAATTTTCCAAGCAGCAAAAAAAAAGTAAAAAAATCTTGTTTATCATGTTTATCACCTTACCATATAGCTGTTAAATAAAATAAAATAATTAAATTAAATTAAAAAATAAAATAAAAAGTTTAGGGTGGAAGGATTATTATGTTTACTCTTTGTATATTGGATTTTTATTTTTTTGTAAGCTACTTAGAATCACTGAAAGGGAGTGGGCAGCCATATAAATTCTCTAAATAATAGATAAAATGGCAACCATAAATCAGCAGGACAAACATGAGCGATATAGATGTGCTTTGTTGAATGTTTAAAATAATATAAACCAAAAATGTATGCCTATTACTTAAAATATTCTTTTGAGGCCAGCCTTTCCCAGCTGATCCTTTCCAGACATGCAGTGTCCCCATTCTCTCCAACCATATCTGTTGGGTAGACCTGACTTAGAAAAATGAATTTAGCAATTTCATTCCCCCTCCCCAATCATATTTTTAAAAACTGAAGACATTTACCTCTCAGTTATGAAGGCATATAAGCATCTCATTGTGTTATCTTGTTCTAATTGCATCTAAATCAGTTTAAAAGCTCTTGTTTAAGACAAAGTAGGTAGGTAGAGTGTGACAATTAAAGTAGCCTGCTTTAGAGTTGGTTTGCTAATGTGGGGTATGTATATTTAACATTTAGGGCAGCGCAGTGGCTCAGTGGTTAAGATGCTGGGCTTATCAATTGGAAAGCCAGGAGCCCAGGTTCAAGACCCGAGTAGCACATGATTGGGTGAGTTCCCTTCCTCGTTCAGCTCCTGCCAACCTAGGAGTTCAAAAGTATACAAATGCAAGTAGTTAAATAGGTACCACTTTGGTGGGAAGGTAACAGTATTCCATGATGTCATGCTGGCCAATGACCGTGGAAATATCTTCAGACAGCAATGGCTTAATGGCCTTGAAACCGAGACGAAAACTGCCCCCTATAGTTGGCAACAACTAGCGGAGTAAAATCCACAAGGGCTCCTTTACCATTTATATTTATATTTCACCTTAGCAGTTGCCTACAATGTATTGGTAATAGGGCTATTCTATATATTTGGTTATTAGATGATTTATACCTTTTTTTTACTATATTCATTAAAAGTTTATTCCACATTTCCTCCAAGGAGTTCAAGGCTTCTTTAGTACTTCTTTGCGCCTCAACTAATTTCATATAGTGCCGTGAGTAAAGACCTTCAAGGTTGCCTTACTGAGTTCTACAGAAAGAATAGAATACAAGATATACAGTATAATGAGTGGAAAAATAATTTTGTAGCAAACCATTTGATGAGTCTTCATTAATAAGTTGTTGTTGTCTTCTAACTCTTCATAACCCAATGGCCATTATTTCATCGGGATTGTCGATAACTGCTTCTACAGGTTCTAATAAGCTCAGGAGATAACTACGGTAGATATTCTCACTAATGCTTGTGTCATCAGTGAGAATGTTTATTTTTTATTTTTTTATTTATTTTATTTATTTTATTTATTTGTCAAACATGTATAGTAGTAATTTGTATAAACATAAGTAAAAAGTAACGATAAAAGAGGACAATAGGACAGTAGGACAGGGACGGTAGGCACAGTGGTGCGCTTATGCATGCCCCTTACAGACCTCTTAGAAACGAGGAGAGGTCGACTGTAGACAGTCTAAGGTTAAAGTTTTTGGGGTTTGGGGAAGAAACCACAGAGTCAGGTAGTGCATTCCAGGCATTGATCACTCTGTTGCTGAAGTCGTATTTTCTGCAGTCGAGTTTGGAGCGCTTTACATTTAGTTTGAATCTATTACGTGCTCGTGTATTGTTGCGGTTGAGGCTGAAGTAGTCATTAACAGGAAGGACATTTTGGTATATGATTTTATGAAGTACATTTAGATCAGATCGGAGGCGACGTTGTAAGTTGTCTAATCCCAGTATTTCAAGTCTGGTGGAATAAGGTATTTTGTTGTGAGCGGAGGAGTGAAGGACTCTTCTTGTGAAATATTTCTGGACTCTCTCGATTGTATTTATGTCTGATATGCAGTGCGGGTTCCAGACAGGTGAGCTATATTCCACAGTGTAGCTGTGTTGTCTTCTGTCAAGCTGTTTTTTGCTTGACCCTGATTTTACCAAGCAACAGGGGGAATTGGTTATGGATATGGTTCAAAACTAAGAGTTCCATCCAATAAGTTTCATCTCAAAACCAGGCTTTCATCTTTTGATTTGAAGGTGGAGTTTGACTTAAGTTCTGCTGATGGAATATACTTAGGAATACCAAGAAATTCACAGAAACACACAAATCAGAAAGAACATTTGGGAGTATCTAACATTAAACATGATGACAGAACCAACTCATATTTAGGCAGAGGAATAACTGGCCTATAATTATATGGATCTGACCTAGTTCCTTAAAAAAATATTTCACTTCTCTATATAACAGAAACTTTATCTGAGTTTGCTATGTGTGTAAAAAAATAGTCACAAAGGAACCTGCCTTGGTACTTTACCACTTGAGAATTTTTTTTAATAATTAGAATTAAATCACAAGTTACATGATTAATAGTGGACATTCATATCACAAATTTAATTAAATATCCAGTGGAGATGAATCCATACCACAATTTGAAAAATGGAAAAGAAAACCATGTCATCTTTTATTAACCTTTGGCAAAAATATAAAATCCAGATGTAGCCAAGGAGATATTAATTTTTTTCCATTAAAATTCTTAGCCATGCATAGAAGGGGATTTTCTTTTCTGTTGTTCCAGAAAAGAAAAGACTCTTCACATACTGGCTACATATACCATATTAGCTGTTTTAGTATGGTTGGGTTTTTAGCTTTTGCTTTAATCTATGATCTTAATTTAGCTACAGGTTAAATCATACTTTATGGTTTACAGAATTGATGGACAACGTGAAGGCCATAGTGGCTTCTTGAAAACTTAGTAACTTGTTACCAAATTGTAAATTCTTATGTGACAGAAGGTGCAAATTATTAAATACATAAATTGATGTTACCTTTATTTAATTTCAAGGTTACATTAAATTAAAGAACACTTTTTGGAGAATGACCTTTGGCATGCCATTCAAAATTCAGATTTAGCTCTTATTTCAGAAAATTCCAGAACTCTGGATTAGATTGTTGTGTGAACACAGGAAATTTTAACATTCAAGCAAAGCTTTTTTCAGGAGTGATTTTAAAAAAATCAAGATGGCAGGCACAACTATGCTGTTGAAGCCCCACCTTCCTTTGTATGCATGTAATTGTACAGTCATGCCCATCATTTTGACTTTTTTTAATCACTTGGCTATCTCTGCATTCAGTAAACCATGATTAAATGAATTGTGATTTAGAATGAAGAATGAATACTGTAGAAATGAGTACCTGTCATGAGCAGCACATTATCAAATTCTTGAATAATAAAGGATTCCATTTATTTAATGTATACTTAATGTATACTTGTTCAAGGTAAAGATGTTCGTCCATCGTGTTCGAAGAGGACCTTGACATCTATGAGAATCGGGGGGGGGGATGTCAAGACTTGTGCGTGAATTGGATTAAAGTGAGGGAGAGGTGCGCATAGTCAGCCTCACTCTCTCTTTCCAGATTCCATCTTGCTCCAATAGCAGGACAAGAGTCGAGACAGTTGGATATGGGCTGGGCACAGTGGTTGACCAGGGCGTCTTTCGTGTTTTGCCATGCTCTTAGCGTACCACATCGCTTGCAGAGACCGCCTTCATGACCTTTGTCCTATTCTAGTAGATTTCATCCGCTCAGTCCACTGGAATCTGACTTCACATGCTCGGGATAGACAAGTCCCTATCTCACTGAAGGTCAATGACCCAACGGCTACTCTCAACCTGGTTTGGCCAGCCTGTCGAAGCTGTTGCCCGGGGTGTGGCCGCTGCGCATGCTACAGCTGCTAGGAGCCACAGGTGAGAGCTAAGTGACAGGTGGGGACCAAAGGTGAACAAGCTGCCCTAACAGCTGCCCTAGAATGAGCTGCCATAAAAGGACACCACATGTCCCTACACCAGAGGTGCTACCCCTCCCTAAGTACCCCATACACCCATGAAGGTAAAGAGTGAGGCATGTAAATATCTATATTGATATAACTAAAAGGAATATATGTATTTAATAGAAGAAAGTATTTACTATAGAGAACTCTATAAAATATTCAGCCAGGGTGATCAATCATGGCAATATTTGATAATACATGATAATAAAATATAACAGGAAATATAAATTTAAACAACAGAAAATTGTTAGCTTTTTGATATATTGTTGGTAAGTCTATATACTGCAGGCTGGAAAAATATATATGCACTGGAAGTAGGGATATTTGCTCTTCTGCCTCAGAAAGTCAATGAATTGGATCAGTCTTGTTTCAGTTGCATAATTGGTGTGTTCACCAGGATATAATGTCTTTTCCAGCGGAAGGGCTGGACAGAATTTGGGGCCATGAGGTTAAGACATATTTCAATCATACACATCTAAATACACACCTAGATACATTTGACATCAGAGATAAAACATGAAAAAGAGTGAGGAAATGTTTCAGTTTTCCAGGACACATTCAGTTCTTGCTGTTCATAATATCTCCTTTTGTTTTCCACCCATTCCCCTCAGAGCAATGTCATAAATTCTAATTTGTGAATTGTGTGACCTGATGTCAGCCGGGCGATTCAGAAGAACTTGGCAGTACAATAAACCTGTTAGCGTTTAAAGTGTCACAATATAGTTTCTAGTGTTAACACCAAGCAGAGGTGTTGAAAGCACAGTAATTAAAGGTTTTCATTGCTATGATGCAATAAATCATTCAGACTTTGCACCCTGTCTTGATGATGTAATTGGTAGCCCAAATCTTACTGATTGGCAATAAAAAAAAACAGTGGCATGGGTTATGGCAGCTGATGTGAAATTCTTTTATGAACTTGGAAGAAACTTCCTTCTAACTCCACCTCACATATGGAGAAAAGGTATGACTAACTAGCACAGTAAATCTCTGATTCATATCTTATAGAAAAGGTTCCTAAGGATGATGAAAGAAAAGGGAGGAAAGATATATCCTTGAAACAGTTTTTGCAGGCCACAACACAGCTGTACTATGTATCATCTAGATCAAGGATGTCAAACTCATAGCACCACATTGTCACATGACGTAATGGGACTTTCCCCCCCCTTCGCTAAACCAGGGTTGGGCGTGGCCAGCGCGTGACGCATCCAGCCCGCGGGCCACAGGTTTGACACCCCTGATCTAGATCTCAATTCTGCAACTGTGTGGACTTCAACTCCCAGAATTCCACAGCCAACATGTTGGAGTTGAAGTCCCCATATCTTAAAGTTGCCGAGATTGTCATCAAAAGAATGATTGTCATCAAAATTAATAAAATCCAAGATCAACTCCATAAATCCCTTTCACTGTTGCAAAAAAGTGCTGGCATGCAAGCTTAGATTATGCTCGACTTCATTGGTACCCTAAAAATATAGCTGCCATAAGCCTATCTAGAAAGATTTAAGAAAAGCAACTGAGGAATGTGATTTAACTTTCCCTCAACTTATCTTCCTTACAGCCCACTTTTCTGTTTCTTCAATGGAATTAGATTTCCAGTAACACTAGAAAAAAAAGGAAAGATTGTAGTTTTGAAAGGAATTATGATATTTTTTTAATCTGCAAATTTATTCCTGCAGATTATATGCTCAACCTGTTTTAAACTGAATAAGAGTGTTTTGTAGTCCAATAGCTTTCCAAAATGTTATTGGTTTCTCCATTGCTCCCCATTATTCACTTAGTAGAACATTGATTGTATTCTTCTTAGTCTCCATCCTGTTGTCTTTTTTGTTTTTGTCCCCCCCCCATGTTCAATATTGTTTATTTATTTTTATTTTATTTATTTATTTTTGTCAAGTACGTATTGGTAATATACATAGATATAACATTGTTTATATACATAAGAGTACTGATAAGAGGGAACATTAGGACAGGGACGGTAGGCACGCTGGTGCACTTATGCACGCCCCTTACTGACCTCTTAGGAATCGGGTGAGGTCAACAGTGGACAGTCTAAGGGTAAAGTTTTGGGGGTTTGGTGACAAAACCACAGAGTCAGGTAGTGAGTTCCAGGCATTTACCACTCTGTTGCTAAAGTCATATTTTCTACAGTCAAGTTTGGAGCGGTTCACTGAGTTTGTATCTGTTGTGTGCTCGTGTATTGTTGTGGTTGAAGCTGAAGTAGTCGTTGACAGGAAGGACGTTGTAGCAGATAATTTTAGGTCGTGCCGAAGGAGACGTAGTTCTAAGCTTTCTAAGCCCAGGATTTCAAGTCTGGTTGCGTAAGGTATTCTGTTGCGAGTAGAGGAGTGGAGACTCTTCTTGTAAAGTATCTCTGGACACTTTCTAATGTATTTATGTCCGATATGCGGTGTGGGTTCCAGACAGATGGAACCCACACCATGGACAGATTGTTGTTGTTGTTGTTGTCTTTCTTTCAAACCATTCCTCAACTAGCTCTCCTCTAATTGGTGACAAACCCTAACAGATTTTAGACACCTTGAGGTTTCCCTTAAGCAGAGTGAGACTACTGATGCCAGTAGAGATACGGATAGCTTCAGCCTATCTCACAAGGGAAGAAAGTATTGTGAGGATATGGCAGGGAAAAAAAAGTTGTTGTGGTTCAGAGCTTTTGTGAAAACCCATAAGTAGGACTCCTCCCAGGCAGTTACTTGATTTTCATTTAACTGGAGATGCCAGGACCTGAAGCAAGGATCTTCTGTATGCAGAACGATAGAGAGATAAAAAAAGATGTTTAAACATGAGAAAACTTTGTAGTAACCTTGTTTGAACTCTTAAGCTCATTCAGCAGGAGATACATTTGTGAGTATATGACTACCATAACTAGGCTGCAAATCTTCCACTGATCACTAAATGGCTGAGGCACCTTTTGGGCTGTGACCTCTGCCACATGCAGGCTAAATTCTTGCCTCACTTGGCTTCTTCGGGTCCCCTGAATCTAGAGGACTGTAGGAAGAGATAATGCCAGTGGCCCTGCAGAAGGCAGTTATGCAACCCCTCTTTAAGAAATCCTCCATAGCTCCAGAGGCATCAGACCAGGGGTGAAACCCAGCAGGTTCTGACAGGTTCTGGAGAACTGGTAGCGGAAATTTTGAGTAGTTCGGAGAACTGGCCCCAAAGTGGGGGTGGGAATGGAGATCTTGCAGTATCCTTCCCCTGGAGTGGGGAGGGAATGGGGATTTTGCAGTATCCTTCCCCTGGAGTGGGGAGGGAATGGGGATTTTGCAGTATCCTTCTCCTGGAGTGGGGAGGGAATGGAGATTTTGCAATATCCTTCTCCCAGGAGTGGGGAGGGAATGGGGATTTTGCAGTATCCTTCCCCTGGAGTGGGGAGGGAATGGGGATTTTGCAGTATCCTTCTCCTGGAGTGGGGAGGGAATGGAGATTTTGCAATATCCTTCTCCCAGGAGTGGGGAGGGAATGGGGATTTTGCAGTATCCTTCCCCTGGAGTGGGGAGGGAATGGGGATTTTGCAATATCCTTCCCCTGGAGTGGGGAGGGAATGGGGATTTTGCAATATCCTTCCCCTGGAGTGGGGAGGGAATGGAGAGTTTGCAGTATCCTTCCCCTGCCACGCCCACCAAGCCACGCCCACCAAACCACACCTACAGAACCGGCAGTAAAAAAAATTGGATTTCACCACTGCATCAGATGATCCCACCCAGTTTCCCATCTTCTCTTTTTAGGCAAGATTGTCAAGGCAATGGTAGAGGACCAAACTTTGTTATACCATAGATGGAACAGATTATCTGGCCCATTTTAGTTAGGATTCAGACCTGGGTATCAGATAGACATAATGTTGGTCACTCTATTGGGTAATTTTTGTGGACACCTGGACCAGGGATTTATTTCCTATTTGTCTTTGAGCCGTTAAATGTTATCCTTCTGGACTGTCTTGAGCATTGGGAACTCTGTGCTTCAGTACTTCTGTTCCTTGCTCAGCAGATGGGTCCAGTCGATGGTGGTGGAGAAGAACAATTAGCCTGATGGTCACTCTGTTGTAGAGAGCCATTGGATCACTACTTTTCCCTATACTGTTTAATACCTATATGAAGCCACTGCAGACGATCATTTGATGGTTCAGGATTGATATCATTGTTATGTTGGTGACACCCAGCTTTACAGTGTTAGCCCTGCTGTCAAATTCTTGTTCAGCCTAGAAGCTGTAAATGTCTGGAGAAGGACAGAATGTGGAAATTGTTTGTCTACCAAAGTTCTCTGTCTACTTTAGTAGGATAGGAAGACGTCACCTCTGAAGGAAAAGTTCCATGACTTGATGGGGATTTTCCCCCTGGAGCCATGGTTACAATTTGAACAACAGGAGAAGATTCTGGTTTAAGGGGCTTTACAAAATAAACAGAGTTGGAAGGGACTTTGGAGGTCTTCTAGTCCAACCCCCTGCTCAGGCAGGGAATCCTATATCATTTCAGGCAAATAGTTGTCCAGTCTATTCTCAGAAAGAAGTATTGGCGCATTCATAACTTCTGGAGGCAACTTGTTCCACTGATTAATTGTTCTAACTGTCAGGGAATTTCTTAATTCTAGGTTGCTTATCTCCTTGATTAGTTTCCATCCATTGCTTCTTGTCCTGCCTTCAGGTGCTTTGGAGCATAGGTTGACTCCCTCTTCTTTGTGGCAACCCCTTAGATATTGGAATATTGGAACATACTATCATGTCACCTCTAATCCTTATTTTCATTAAACTAGACATACCCAATTCCAGTAGCTATTTTATATATGTTGTAGCCTCCAGTCCCCTAATCATCTTTGCTGCTCTTCTCTGCACTTTTTTTAGAGTCTCAACATCTTTTTTACATGGTGGCGACCAAAACTGGATGCAGTATTCAAAGTGTGGTCTTACCAAGGCATTATAAAGTGGTATTAACACTTCATCTGATCTTGATTCTATCCCTCTGTTAATGTAGCCTGGGACTGCATTGGCTTTTTTTGGCAGCTGCTGCACACTACTGGCTCATATTTAAGTGACTGTCCACCAGGACTCCAAGATCCCTCTCACAGTTACTACTGTTGAGCAAGGTACTACCTATTTGGTTTTTATATTTTTCACCATTGAATTGCCAAGCTTCAGCTGATGTACCAGAAAAGTACTGGGAAATGTTTGCTACAGGGATTCATGTGCTTGAATACCTCTGGCACACTCTATGTAAGGCTGTCTTTAAAATTGCCAATGTGCAGGGGTATTCAACAGGGGCAGGTTGCACTTACCTCGCTACCAGTGCACTGCCATGTTGTGCGTGCGCGCTCGCTATGCGTGCACACCCCCCTCACGCGATTTTGTTTCATGTGCATGCGCAGAAGCAAAATCTTGCTGAAATCTTGTGAGGTGACACATGTGCGGGCGATTTCGGCAATTTTTTGCTTCCACGCATGCGCAGAAGCAAAATCTCGTCAAAATCTCACGTGCGTGCGCATCCCCTTGCAAGATTTTGCTTCCGCGCATGCACAAAAGCAAAAAATCGGCAAAAAATTCCGTAAAAAAATGGTGGCGCACGACAGACCGGCAAAGATGGCACCTGAGCCATTGCGCGCAAATTGGGCAATTGGTGGGTCCCTACCGGAGCGGCGCACTGGACCGCACTGGTAGGAACCCACCTCTGATATCCAACCTTGGGACTTTAATACTTGTGGACTTCAACTCCCAGAATTCTGTTGTTCAACTGTGGAGTTGAAGTCCACAAGTCTTAAAGTCCACAAGGTTGGAGACCCCTGATCCAATGTACAGTGGTCTGTATACTCACTAATACCCAGAGTTGGAGCACATCATATCTGTGCTATGTGCCCTGTAATGGCTACAGTAAGCTTCCAGGTGCAATTTAAAGTGTTGTTTTCAACCTATAAAGTTCTCTGTGGCTTGACAACTTACTGGACACCCCCCTCCCCCTAGTGATCTGATACCCATCTTATATCTGTGACTCAGGGCAGTTCACACAATACAAAAAAATAAGAGAAACCAAAAGCACCTAGAAATAAATAGCCAAAACATAACGTCAAAACAAAAACAAGTTCAAATAATATGAAATTTCTGGGTGAAGCAGCTTGTCTTTCCTCACCTCTGAAAGGTTAGCGGTGCCAAGACAGGAAGTGTTTGATTCTTGGTGGCAAGACCAGCATTTTAGAACAGCCTTCCGATTAGATGTACTCACTAACTTCTTTTCAGAAACAGAGCTATTTTGCATTTGATTTATTATTATTTTACTGCTTTTCTATTATATTTTCATTTTAAATTTAAAAATTTTAATACTGATATTTTAATTGTATAGATGTATGTTTGTGAATCATTCAAAATCCCTAATTGGACTGTAGTAAGTTATAGATAATGGTAATAAATGGCAACGAAGTTTTATTAACATGCAACTTTTGCTGCCAATTCATCATCTGGATTCTTGCAGGCCAAATATAATTGTCCAATGTAAGTGTTTTATTGTCTAGGCCAGTGTTGGTGAACCTTTTTTCCCTCGGGTGCCGAAAGTGCGTGCGCGTGCGCTATCATGCACGTGCAAGTGCCTACACCCATAATTCAATACCTGGGGAGGGCGAAAACGGCCTCCCCCGCCCCCGCAGAGGTCCTCTGGAGGCCAGAAACAGCCCATTTCCTGACTTCCGGTGGGTCCGGTATGCCCGTTTTTCGCCCTCCCCAGGCTCCAGAGGCTTCCCTGTAGCCTGGGGAGGGCAAAAATGCCCCCCGGAGGCCCTCAGGAAGCCTAAAATGTCCTCCTAGAACCTCCGGGGGAGCCAAAAAGTCAGCTGGCTGACCCATACATGCACGCTGGAGCTGAGCTAGGGCAACGGCTTGCGTGCCGGCAGATATGGCTCCGCATGCCACCTGTGGCACGCGTGCCATAGGTTCGCCATCACTGGTCTAGGCAGTGGAAGAGAGAAAAGGATTTTCAAGAAAATAGGCTTGAGAATAAAGCAGAAAATGTCTTTCATTCAGAAAAAAGCAGAACAGAGACAGAATAAGGGGGGGGCAGGGAATCTCTTCTTGCTGTATCTACTTATAGGAGCCAATAACATAAAGAGTGAAAATCGTTATTGAAGCTTTTGAAGCTGCAGGAATGTGAATAAAGCACCTTTGAACCATTAAAACCAACCCTTCTTTTTCCATTTCGGCTTCTTTAGGAGTTGCTCCTGGCCATCTCTGTGTGTATGTGCTTTAGGGCCTGTCAAATGTTTCAACTTTCAATTTCCAAACATTAGGGGTGCTCAGAAGTTGTGAAATGCCTTGGGCATTGTAAAGATATTTTGATTAATTTAATATAATTTAGATGTGCTTGGTAAGTAACTGCATACTTTTTAACATTTTGTTTGTTTCATTGTGCAAGCATGCCACTTACTTTGCATACATGGTGAAGTACTTCTTTCAAAGGATTACCCAGCCCTAATTATCTTTCATTCAGCTCTTGCTGTTGTTTTGGTTATGTTCCCTTCTCTTTACTCTTGTAGTAACAATTTTCCAGAGTTCCAGACACATGCTTGTAATGGCCAGCCTGCCACTTGAACTCTATAGTTTGGAGGAAAAGGTTGTAGAGCCAGAAGGAGAAAGAAATGTTGTGAAGGAACCTCCAAATATTTTGGTACTAAAAATAGTCTACTGTGTGTGTTGTAAATCAAAAATGCCCAAGAAAAGAGGTCTTTAAAATTGAAAGAAAAAGATGCTTAATAATATTAATAGTTATTTAATCAGATTTGTGTTACCCAACATTTCTGTTACTAAGCAAGTCAATTATTAAGTGAATGTTGCCCCATGTTTGCAACCTTTCTTGCCATGGTTGTTAAGTGAATCACTGCAGTTGTTAAGTTAGTAACATGGTTGTTAAGTGAAACTGGCTTCCCCATTGACTTTGCTTGTCAGAAGGTCACAAAAGATGGTTACATCACCTCCAACATTGCAATCATCATAAATATGAGTCAGTTGCCAAGTGTCCAAATTTTGGACTATAGGGATATTGCAACGGTCATGTATGAAAAATGGTTCATAAGTTATAGGTTTTTTAATGCTGTTATAACTTCAAGCAGTCACTAAACTAATTGTTGTAAGTTGAGGACTATCTGCAACAAACTAAGTTGCAGGATGATGTCAGGAAACAATTTCAGCAGCAAAGGGAATTTCTGTAAAGTAGAGATAAGGGGATGTTGGACTCTTCGCTTTTACATAGAGCAACTGTGTTTATCCAGGATAGGTGCTAAAACTGAAAAAGGAAAGGTTTGGCGCAGAAAAAACAAATTGGGCTATGCTGGCTGCAGAATTCTGGGAGTTGAAGTCCACAAGTCTTAAAATTGCCAAATTTGAAGACCTCTGTTATAAGAGAAAGATTCAGCAGACAGAAGAAACACCTTTTTGCAACCTCAAATCATTTCTCTACTTTAGGGGTATATTTGAAAAACTCCTTTGTATAAAAGTCAATCACCTATGGTTAAAAACAACAAAGATAATTGATGGTGTCATGCAGGGGTGGGTTCCAACTTACCTCACTGCCCGTTCGGTCCCTCCCGTGCTGCATGGGCGCGCCTCGTGGCCATTCGCGCGCTTTGTGCTCGCGCGCATGGCAGTAACGAAAAACAAAACAAAAAAAGGCAAAAAAAGGCAAAAAAAGGCAAAAAAAAGATGGCGACCGCATGCACAGTGCCAGAACTCAGCTTCTACACATGCTCAGAAGGAAAAAAAAATTTAAAAAAAATTTCAAAAAAAAGATGACGGCGCTCACGGACCGGCACCGACCAATCTGGTTCGGTGATGTCATTGTGACGTCACCAGTGGGTCGCTACCGGCTTGGGTGAACCGGTCCAAACCGGGAGGAACCCACCCCTGGTGTCATGGATATATATCCCATGTGGCTTCTTTGGCAATTTATTGAATTGAATTGCATTTATTGAATTCAATTCATTAAATTCAGAAGTGGTTTGCCTTTGATGCCTTCAGGTGCATTTTTTCAAACTTTCCAGTATTGTGTATAATTCTGAGAATTCATGGTGATCTTCCATCCTAAGCAGTTCCATACTTAGCTGTTTGAGACTGTTGGAAGACATATCCATCTGGTTCAGTTCCAAGTGGGGAGAAAGACACTGGAAACATGGAGGCTGATTGGAAAGATGGTTTATTGATGGACAGGACCACATGGGTTTGAAGTCCTGGGCAGCTGACCACATGGAATTGAGAGAGATAGGTATTTGTGTCCTCTCTTGGGCCTTGCCCTTGAGCTTTCTGTTGCTGTGCAAGAAATGTATTCTATTGGCTGTAAGACTCCCAGGGGGCTACTTTTTATGTTGTCTGAATTAAGTTTCATTGAAGCCTGGACTCTCCGAGATGATGTAATGAGGAGGCTTGTATTCTGAAAGGATGCTGGGCCATTCCAGATAGATTAACAGAGTTGGAAGGGACCTTATAGGTCAGGGGTGGCCAAACTATGGTTCTTTGAGGACCTGTGGACTTCAACTCCCAGAATTCCTGAGCCAGCCATGCATGCATGGCTAGCTCAGGAATTCTGGGAGTTGAAGTCTACAGGTCCTCAAAGAACCATAGTTTGGCCACCCCTGTTATAGGTCATCTAGTCCAACCCCCCCCCGCTCAAACAGGAAACCCTACACCATTTCTGACAAATGGCAGTCCAATCTCTTCTTGAAAGTCTCAAGTGATGAAGCTTCCAGAACTTCCGAAGGCAAACTGTTCCCTTGGTTGATTGTTCTCACTGTCAGAAAGTTCCCCCTTATTTCTAGGTTGAATCTCTCCTTGGTCAGTTTCCATCCATTATTCCTTCAGGTGCTTTGGAAAATAGCTTGACCCCCTCCTCTCTGTGGCAGCCCCTCAAATATTGGAACACTGCTATCATGTGTCCCCTGGTCCTGCTCTTCACTAGACTAGCCATGCCCAGTTCCTGTAACCATTCTTCATATGTTTTAGTCTCCAGTTCCCTAATCATCCTGGTTGCTCTCCTCTGCACTTTTTCTAGAGTTTCAACATCTTTTTTATAGTGTGGTGACACAATTCCTATTGTGTCTTAATAGCTTTCCTGGTTTGGATCTTGAGTGAGGGCTGATCCTACCATTCTACCTAATTCTGCCTTTGTTCAAAATATCCTGCCTTGAATGGATTACCCAATTTGCATTTCTAAATGCAGCTTAGTATCTGCTTGGGGGCAGGGAACTGTGGCTCTGAGTTTCTGTCTCCCTTAAGATTTCTAGTTCTCTTTTATTTATTTATTTATTTTATTTATTTATTTGTCAAACATGTATAGTAGTAATTTGTATAAACATAAGTAAAAAGTAACGATAAAAGAGGACAATAGGACAGTAGGACAGGGACGGTAGGCACGCTGGTGCGCTTATGCACGCCCCTTACAGACCTCTTAGAAACGAGGAGAGGTCGACTGTAGACAGTCTAAGGTTAAAGTGTTTGGGGTTTGGGGAAGAAACCACAGAGTCAGGTAGTGCATTCCAGGCATTGATCACTCTGTTGCTGAAGTCGTATTTTCTGCAGTCGAGTTTGGAGCGCTTTACATTTAGTTTGAATCTATTACGTGCTCATGTATTGTTGCGGTTGAAGCTGAAGTAGTCATTAACAGGAAGGACATTTTGGTATATGATTTTATGAACTACATTTAGATCAGATCGGAGGCGACGTAGTTGTAAATTGTCTAATCCCAGTATTTCAAGTCTGGTGGAATAAGGTATTTTGTTGTGAGCGGAGGAGTGAAGGACTCTTCTTGTGAAATATTTCTGGACTCTCTCGATTGTATTTATGTCTGATATGCAGTGCGGGTTCCAGACAGGTGAGCTGTATTCCAGAATTGGTCTAACAAATGTTTTGTATGCTCTGGTTAGTAATGTAATGTTGCCAGAGAAGAAGCTACGCAAGATTAGATTAACAACTCTTAGTGCCTTTTTGGCAATGTTGTTACAATGGGCTCTAGCACTTAGGTCGTTGGATATGAGTACTCCAAGGTCTTTGACAGAGTGAGGGTAATCTACAAGTTCGTTTCCTCCAAGTTTGTATTTTGTATTCTGATTTTTTTTGCCAATGTGTAAGACAGAGCATTTGTTGGTTGAGATTTGAAGTTGCCAGTTGTTTGACCATTCTGCTACATGGTCAAGGTCTTTTTGAAGGGTAGCAACATTGTCGGTGGTGTTAAATAGTTTAACATAATCAGCAAAGAGAACGCAGTTGCTTATAATATGATCACAAAGATCGTTTATGTAGAGTATGAAGAGTGTTGGTCCTAGAACACTGCCTTGAGGGACACCACTGTTGACAGGAGCAGGATTTGATATGGCACTTCCTATTTTGACCACTTGTTGTCTGTTAGACAGGAACGCAGTTATCCAATCATGTAGGGGTCCAGAAATGCCATAGGATTTTAATTTCAGAAGTAGTTTGTCGTGTACAACTGAATCAAAGGCTTTACAAAAGTCTATGTAAATTGCATCTATTGTTTTACCCTGATCAAGTTGAGTGGTCCATATGTTTTTGCAGTGCAAGAGTTACAGATTACAGGATAATTTTTTTCTGAAACCAAATTGTTTGTTGGAGAGTAGGTTGTTTCTCAAAGTATTTCATTCTTCTAGGAGAGGGGTGGCTGCTAACTTTCTACAAGACCAACTATAGAATAGAATCTCCATACTGCAGATATGGCTTGTAGTTCCACACTGTAGCACTAGATGGGAGCAGGAAGTTTTTTATGATAAACTCCAATGACAGCCAACAGGGCTGATGTTAAATTCCATGTGCCTTTAAAAAAAAGGAACTTGCAGAACGAGATAGTTCAGCAATAGTCAACTATTAATAGAATAAAAATTTGCTGAGTCAATAGAGTTCAGAAAGTGGTGTCCTAATTACGCTCAATTCATAAAAAGAAACATATTTTTAAAAATCTGATCCAGTTCCTCAATTTGGTGCCATCCAGATTGTAATCAGAAGCTCAGCATACGTCTATGTTGTATCTGCATTCAAGCTAATTCTATTGTCAACCTCATTTTCCAGGTAAGTAGATCTACAAGTGCTTTCTAATGATATCGGAATCAGATACACATTATATATAAAGAATGCTTGTAAATATTCAAATTGCAAGCATACATTAAGATTATCTATCAACTGACTACAGCCTTATTATGTATGCCAGCCTTTCCTAACCTGATATTCTTCTGATGTGCAGGGATACACCTCTGAGAATTCTAACAGGAATTCTGGGAGTTGAAGTCCAACATTTTTGAAAGACAAAGTGCTGAAAAGGACAAATCAGCAACAAACTGCAGATTCTGTCAGTGTGTTATTCCTTCATTGGTGTAGAATAACTGAGCACTTTTGTACCATCTTGCCCTTGTTTCAGGTGGAGTTGAACAGAAGAGGAAACAGAGTTGGCAGCTCATCTGTGAGACCTGATTTGCAGGACCAGCTGCTAGATATTTATATGTAATTTTGATGGGTGGGGAAGCTAGTTAGTTGCCTTGTCTTGAACATAAAGCAATAAGCTCCAGTAAATCTCAGATTTGTGAAGTACATTAGAGGAAAGTTTCCTTAAATCATGAACAAAAAAGTTGGCTAATTCATTCACAGTCAAGATCATGTTCAAATGGCAGCATTTAGTAATGCTGAGGAACACAACATATCAGTTAGCTGTGTTTCAAAGAAAGAACAAGCAACCCACTTATGGTCACCCCATAGAAAATTGGGAACATAGCATAGCTACAAAATGAACTTGTGACTCTTGAGGAAGTACACAGGATCCTTGGAAGAGGTGAAATCCAGCAGGTTCTAACAGGTTCTGGAGAACCGGTAGCGGAAATTTTGAGTAGTTCGGAGAACTGGCAAATACCATCTCTGGTTGGCCCCAGAGTGGGGAGGGAATGGGGATTTTGCAGTATCCTTCCCCTGCCATGCCACCAAGCCACACCCACCAAGCCATGCCCACAGAACCGGTAGTAAAAAAAATTGGATTTCACCACTGATCCTTGGGTTGATGACTCTTTTGATCTCTATATGACACTGCATGGTGAAGGCCATCTGGCAGATGACAAATAGTTGGGTTTCTGCAAGAATATTTGTTTCTTTAAGAGTGGAGTTGGTGCCCTGGACTTGAAGGAGGCACTCTCAAGAATCCTTTACTTGACTGATGGTTTTGGATGGTTTTACTGACCCCTCTCATCCTGGACATAAATTGCTTCAACTCCTACCCTCAAAACATCGCTATAGAGCACTGCACACCAAGACAACTAGACACAAGAACAGTTTTTCCCCGAATGCCATCACTCTGCTAAACAAATAATTCCCTCACCACTGTCAAACTATTCACTAGGCTGCATTACTATTACTATTAGTTTTTCTCATCGTTCCTATCACCCATCTCCTCCCACTTATGACTGTATGACTGTAACTTGTTGCTTGTATCCTTACGATTTATATTCATATTGATTGTTTCCTGATTGCTTACTTGAACCCTATGACAACCATTCTTGACAAATGTATCTTTTCTTTTATGTACACTGAGAGCATATGCACCAAAGACAAATTCCTTGTGTGTCCAATCACACTTGGCCAATAAAGAATTCTATTCTATTCTATTCTATTCTATTCTATTCTATTCTATTCTATTCTATTCTACTCTATTCTATTCTATTCTATTCTATTCTATTCTATTCTATTCTATTTTCATCCAGTCACCAATTTTCCCTTTCCCTCTGGGAAAGTAATTGGGAAGGTGCTCAGATTGTAGCTTCAGAAAGCCCTGGAAGATACGGACTATCTAGATCTTTTTCAATATGATTTCAGACGGGGTCATAGTAATGAGACAACATTGATTATGTTATTAATTTCTGGCAAAGCTGAGATGGGGGCAGTGGAAACATCCTTCTGCCACTTGATCTGGTGACAGCTTTCAATATCCTCAACCATATTATATTCTGAATATCTGTAGTGAATGAAAATGTGGGCATGGTGTTCAAGTGGTTGTTCTCCTTTCTCTTGGAAGGGAGGGAGACAGAGACAGAGACAGAGAGAGGGAGGGAGGGAGGGAGGGAGGGAGGGAGAGAGGCTGGCTCTTCCTGTAGGAAATTGATCAGAACTCAACCAACCAGCCAAGAAGACCTTTACATGAATTCACCTTGTGTGCCAGTTTGTGCCCGTACCTACTGAAAAACAGTTAAGACTTCAGTGTCTTAAGAAACAGTCATGCTTTGGTCACCTTGTGATTGGACTCTTGCAATTTACTTTATATGGGGTTGTCTTTGAAGACAATTTGAAAACTGTGGGTTGCCCAGAATGCTGCAGCATAGGCAGTTATGGGCAGGCCATGACATTCATGAGTTGCATGGGTTACCATTAGTTACCAGGTGCTATTGAAGTGGTGGTTATCATCTATAAAGCCATTCATGGTACAGGCCCTGGTTAGGTGAAGTACTGCTTATTTAATGTAGTGTTTCTCATAGTCTGACAGAATTGACATGTCTGGGTCCCAGCAATGAAGCAATGTCATTTGGTGGAACCAGGAAGTTGGCTTTCTCTGTCATGGTGCCTGCTCCCTGGAACACCCCCCCCCTAAAATCTCTCTGGTCCTCACCCTGGTCTAATTAAATGAGACCCAATTTTCAATGCCCCCAGGCTCTGGATTAGAGAGTGACAGACTCCGTGTATGTTTATAGTGGTATGTTGGAATGATTTTGGGAGGTAGAAGGAAAAGCAACAGCCTAGATATCAATATGATAACCAAAACGCTGACTTCATTTGTGATTTAGAAGGGATCCTACCTAGTTTTTGGGTGAGAAGGGGAGAGATACTTTCAGACTTTCAAGGTTCTCTTCATGTAACCTTATAAAAAAGGCAAAATTAGTACTCCTGAGTCAGAGGTGGGTTCCTCCCGGTTCGGGCTGGTTCTCCCAAACCGGTAGCAAATTGCTGGTGATGTCATGGTGATGTCACAAAACCGGTTCAGTCAGTGCCGGTCCGTGGGTGCCGCCATCTTTTTTTCCGAATATTTTCCCCGAATTTTTTCCCCCGAATTTTTTGGGGGTTTTTTTTCTTCTGCGCATGTGCAGAAGCCGAGTTTTCGGCACTGCGCATGCATCGCCATCTTGGTTTTTTTGGGATTTTTTGCCACTGCACATGCGCCCACATGGCGCGGGAAGAAGCAAACCGGCAGCGAGGTAAGTTAGAACCCACCCCTGTCCTGAGTATGCTTCTTGTCTGGACTACCTTACTAGGCTGAAAATGAATGTTCCAGTTTTTAATATGATTTATTTTCTGGGCTTTAGATGGGTTTGTGTTTTTTTTATTTTTTTTATTTTTTGCATTTTGGGTTGTAGTATTATTATTATTATTATTATTATTATTATTATTATTATTATTATTATTATTATTATTATTATTATTATTATTATTATTATTATTATTATTAATTTTGTGGTTTTATTTTGTAAGCTGTTCAGCATTATAACAGATTCGGGTACCCAATATATCATGCATGTCAAATCATTTGGCTTACCTGGACCATATTGAGTGAAGAGGAATTGTCTTGAGCCTCATGTAAAATATATAATATAGTTAATATATATAAATATAGCTGAAAATCACATAATAATGTTAAAAGTTTACAATCTAGTGATGTCACATTACTAGCTGTCAAGAGTTGCATGCCGCCGATAGCAGTCAGACATACCTGCTATACAGTAACTAACTAAGGATGGGTTGTAGTATGTTGCCCATTTTGATATCCAATGATAGAAGAAGCTATTTTTAAAATTCTACTGAGAAATCTCAGAAGCTTTTTAGCTATAAAATATTGGGTAGCTTTGTTTCAACTTGGTTATTATACTACATGTTTGAACAAGGCTGTCTTTGAATTAACTGTCAACTCATGTCATGTACTACAGGATGTTAAATGATGTACAATAGCCATTTTTTCATGTTTATCTCAAATACTATTTTCTAATTTGGGGATCTGCAGAAAAATAATAAGGGAATATCTGTTACTACATGACCCAGGATAACTCTTTGTACTTACAAATACTGCTGACTTCGTCGGGACGTGTTTTTAAATAAACTTGAAATTGATTTTTACCTTATTACTACCATTTAATTTCAAGTAACACAGTAATTGAGGGCAGAAAAATTTTGCTTCTAATTTTGCTTCTTCAGCTTCTGACTCTATATTTATTTCATAACAAAGAGGGAAATGTTACATTTATTTAAAAAAATAAGTTTGCATACTAATTTTTATAAGAATTTCTTTAAACTGTTGATTAAAACAATTCATTACATAGGCATCTGTTACAAACCACAAGGAAAAAAATGACAAAGCCCGCATTGCAATGTTGGACACAAGTATGTTAGTAATGGGGCTTGTGTTGTGATGTCATGATGCATCTTTCATCACTTAATCCCTTTGCCCTGCCAGAAGGTGCCTCATTATTATGTACATGGACTGGCATTGCTGTTCAAATTTTAAGACTTTCTACATCCTACTGAGAATTGCTAGCATTTGACACTGGGATTTCTGCTTGCATAGCTATAGTCCTTTCATAGAAGAATAATGCTTTAGAGCAGGGGTGTCAAACTCGTGTCATCACGGGGGCATCACGTGACGTATCGTGACTTTTCTCCCCTTCGCTAAAATGAGCATGGGCGTGGCCAGTGCGTGACGCATCTGGCCTGCAGACCGCAAGTTTGACATCCCTGCTTTAGAGGCCAGTATTTTAGCGGCATATTAAAATAGGGAGCTATCTTATTGATGCTGGGGATCCATATAATACAACAGATAAGAAAAATTAATAGCTTGTGTTGCCTGATAAATATTTCAGATGTGGAGAGGAAACAGTAAATAGGACTGAAAAATCATCAGTGTCTTGTTGGATTAGCTCAAGCACCTGCACTAGCATCTTACTTTCAGCTGTGTTCAGCAAAATATATCCCCAAAAGCCAAAACAGCAGGATGCTAGTCATAATTGCTAGTCATAATTGATCTAAGCCTCACCCTTTTGTACATATATGCAACGTATGCTTAAAATCTGTGTTTAAATAGCCGCTCTTTTTTCTTAACAAAGCTCTCACTCTCAAGGAAAACAAAAACCTGCCTAAACCATCCAAATCTGGAATGTGTATTCTGCTACCCTGTTTTTGTTTTTGGGTGAGTTACGCCTCCCACATTACTTCATCCAGCTGTCAGCAGTGTATTTATTCTCAGAGATTACACCTGAGACATTCCACCTGCATTTCAGCTTGATTTCCAGGTATGTTACCACCACCAATGCTCACTGCTGTGTGCTTTCCCATTTTTAAAGTGAGACGACAAGTTAACCTAGAAGTCAATTGGTAGACAGTGCAATGACTGAAGCATGGATGTTATGAGGTTAAACCTGCTACCCCAGGTAGCAGATGGGCCTCTGCAGTTTGGATCAATTGAAGTATCCAAATTGTCTTCAAAGGCAGTCTCATTGCTATGCAGTGACAAAGGCATGAGTCACTGTAATCAAAGTTTCCTAACCCAATAAGTCTACAATTGATGCACCAGTTGGTGTTTGGCAAAAGCCCTCCTGGCCACAGTTTCTGCTTGCTTCTCCAGTAAGGGCCATGAATGCAAAAAAGGGCCTCCAGACTGCAAATCTGACCATTAAGTAGAAATATGATCAGATAAATAGCATCAATTGGAGGTAAGATATAACCAGATATATTGCTGGTGACAGAAATCTCATCTTTCTGGAACTGAATCTGAAATACCATGCAAATCATCAGGCATGAAGTAGACAGGATTTTGGCCACATCTCCAGATCAGGAGCCCTGGCTCTTTCTCCCCCAGCAATTTCATGTACATGTTAAATAGCCTACAGGATTAAACATTGAGAGGCCTAACAAGACCTTTAATGACTAAGGTGACCAGACGTCCCGCTTTTGGCGGGACAGTCACGCTTTTGAACAATTTGTCCCGCGTCCCGCGTCGTCTTAAAAAAGTCCCGATTTTCTTCTTCCTCCTCCTCCAAACAGCACTTTCTGTTTTCATGTGCCGAGCCTCAAAGCCACGCCTCCGCCACCCCCTTAGTTAACCACCCGGCGCTGTCCCCGGTCGCCTTTAGCTGGAAGGACCGCGAGTGCACCATCCATCAGTGGCTTCTTACAGCTGCAAGCTGAGACTGGAGGATCGAGCGTGGGATCATCGGGGAGAGAAGAACACATTTACCTGGCCTCACCCCCCCCCCACGGAGCAGTGAAGCCCATGCTGCAGAAAAGCTAAGCTTCCAGCCTTGCTCTCCCCCTGCCAGTCACCTCCTCGCTCTCACCCTCTTTTGTCTCGCTTCCTCTTTCGCTGCTGCAGGAGGATGGAGGAACCTCCTTAGAGTGAGTGCCCCGGAATGCGGTAAGAGAGGGCGGCTTCAGAGTTGTGCAAATAAAGGGTTAACTTTAGATTTCCTTATGAGGAAGGCGGGGCAAAAAGCGAAGAGAAAAAGCAAAGTGGTTGCTAGGAGAAAGCCTACTCTCTCTCTCTCTCTCTCTCTCTCTCTCTCTCTCTCTCTCTCTCTCTCCTACGGTATCTTTCAGATGACGTGGGAGACAGCTTGCTTGACAAAGCCAAGCCAGTAAACAAGATCTGAATGTTTGAAAAGTAACATTCATATATCTGTTTATACAATGGTAGTTTGGATGCTTAAAGAAAAATTAGGTATAACTGTATTTGTCAATACAACGTTAAAAAGTTTTAAGCTTTTTAAACGACTGGTCCTTTTGGCAAATGAGAGCTTGACAGTCATAAACCCATTTTCCCATGCTTCGTCTACTAGGCTTCACTGCAAGAGACCCGGGGCGGAGTGATAATTTCAACGCAAGAAGCTAAACCGATTGTCTTCATTCTATGAAATTTTTTGTTGCTCCATATAGATGCAAATTATATTATGCAAATTTTATGCAAATTTTTAATCAAGGAACACCCCCCCAATGGTGTCCCGCTTTACCAATGTTAAAATCTGGTCACCTTACTTTAATCTGATGGGATAGGCTAAACAAACAAGCCAACAAATGAAGTCCCACAAACATGTTCTGAATCTAATTGCAAAACTCAGAAATAATTTCCTTCTGCTTCAGGCTGTTACTTCTGATTCAGTAATAGATGGGCTACAGGCATAGGCAATTTTCCAGAAATTAAATCTAAGGGTAATCAGAAATCAAGATAAATGTATACCGGTAGGTTGGTTATTTGCAGAAGATGACCAAGAAGTTTTAAATTTAAATTCTTTAACAATAGCAGCAAGTAAGAGTAAGTGCCCTGCTTTCAATACACACTAAAAATTAGGCTATGAAATAAAAGTTTTATGAAAAAGCTGGAAATTTGAGAAAAACATATCAAATTCACCTTTTGCTGCTGGGAACAAATTCCTAGTTAAGCATGTGCTCAGAGACACCTAAATCTGATACCAAGTACGTGTACTTTTAAACGAATATCCATAGGTTTGTGCTACAAGTGTCGTGACACTTTCTCCCAGCTGTTATTATCAACTTGGTGTTACTAGTACAGTAAATGAATATTAGAATTAAGGGAACAAATACAATTCCGAGGTGGCGCAGTGGTTAGAGGCAGGTACTGCAGGCCACTTTAGCTGACACTGATCCGCAGGTCAGCGGTTCAAATCTCACCGGCTCAAGGTTGACTCAGCCTTCCATCCTTCCGAGGTAGGTAAAATGAGGACCCAGATTGTTGGGGGCAATATGAATATACATTGCTTACTGGTGTAAACCGCTTAGAGAGTGCTTGCACTGTGAGGCGGTATATAAATGTCACTAACTAACTAACTAAATAAATAAATAAATAAATAAATAAATTATTGAAGCCTGAAATTTTCTAGTAGGCTTACTTACATAAAACTCAACTTAAAGCAAGCTGTTCTTGTTTTAATGAAATTTATTTCCTAAGAGCCAGAAACTCATTGCATTAATCAGAATAGCCAGTTAGCTGTTTTTTTCGCATTCATTGGGAGACAAAGATTGTTTTAGAATTTTGGTCAAATGTGCTATTTTCATTTGCTTTATTTAATGTTGCTTATCAAGCTAACTGATATGGAAGAAAAAGAAAATCACTATAATTTCTTTTGGTGTTTATAGTAGAATTGAACAGTAAGCATAATCTGCCTCTATCTTTTCCTTGATGCTTTATAATTAGAATAGCATGAGTTGTGTCGAAAGCATTAATCTCTCTGACCATGGCTGCTGAAAATTAAATCTATATTTTCCTACCTTCCTATATGAATTAAAATCCCAGCCCCACCAATTGATATGATAGAATGCTACTCAATTTGCATCTTCCTCTTCTTCCTGTCTACTCTGAACCATTAGTCTTCCAAATAATAGCTGTACTCCTTCCTGTATCTCAATAGCTACTTCCTTTTTTATTTTATTTTATTTATTTATTTTTGTCACGTACGTGTTGGTAATATACATAGATATTACATTGTTTATATACATAAGATGGGTACTGATAAGAGGGAACATTAGGACAGGGACGGTAGGCACGCTGGTGCACTTATGCATGCCCCTTACTGACCTCTTAGGAATCGGGTGAGGTCAACAGTGGACAGTCTAAGGGTAAAGTTTTGTGGGTTTGGTGACGAAACCACAGAGTCAGGTAGTGAGTTCCAGGCATTTACCACTCTGTTGCTAAAGTCATATTTTCTACAGTCAAGTTTGGAGCGGTTCACTTTGAGTTTGTATCTGTTGTGTGCTCGTGTATTGTTGTGGTTGAAGCTGAAGTAGTCATTGACAGGAAGGACGTTGTAGCAGATAATTTTATGAGCTATGCTTAGGTCGTGCCGAAGGCGACGTAGTTCTAAGCTTTCTAAGCCCAGGATTTCAAGTCTGGTTGCGGAAGGTATTCTGTTGCGAGTAGAGGAGTGGAGGACTCTTCTTGTAAAGTATCTCTGGACACTTTCTAATGTATTTATGTCCGATATGCGGTGTGGGTTCCAGACAGATGAGCTGTATTCAAGGATTGGTCTGGCGAATGGTTTGTATGCTCTGGTTAGTAGTGTGATATTCTTCCAATTCTTGGATATCCTTTTCCAATTGGATATCCTTCCAATTCTTTTTGTAGTAAAATAAATAAATGCCTTCCAAAGCCTATGGCTTAGCTTGCAGTTCCGAACTGAATCAGTTCTTTCTGGGAATGTGAGTGTTGCATAAGCTAATGGAGCAGGGGTGAAATTCAGCAGGTTCTGACAGGTTCTGGAGAACCGGCAGCGGAAATTTTGAATAGTTCGGAGAACTGGCAAATACCACCTCTGGCTGGCCCCAGAGTGGGGTGGGAATGGGGATTTTGCAGTATCCTTCTCCTGGAGTGGGGTGGGATTGGAGATTTTGTAGTATTCTTCCCCTGTCACGCCCACCAAGCCACGCCCATGGAACTGGTAGGGAAAAAATTTGAATTTCACCCCAGTAATGGAGACTGAAACTTAAATCTTGTGTAGAATTTAAGTTAACTCTCAAATGTAATTCCAGACTTAAGTATTAAACTATGTGAGATATTGAGTAGAAATTCTGTTGTAATGATCATGCTATTAAATATCAGAATCTAGCCTGCTAAAACTTGACTAAATCTTTCTTCAATTTTCTGCCCTTTGGATGAAACACTGGGTTTTTTTTTTTAGGTCTCAACCTTTTTTAAAAACAAAAAAATGTAAAGATAAAAATGTCAAAAACATTTTTTCTTTTATTTAGGACAAGTTGATTTAAATGTTGCTGACAGACATATTCTTCACATTATTTTCAACCAACTACCACTACCTTTCCTACTTTTATCATTTCCATTTATGGTTTAATAATGATATTTAAAAATAATAAAAATAATGGATATGCTCTGTAGTTGATGAAACACTATATCGGTACCTTCTTTAAAATTATAATTAATGCATTTCAATACAAGGAGATTTTATAACTGGCATTAGACAGAATATTCATAGAATTATTTATTGTTCATGGTTTACAATGTTTACTTTCCAATCATATTACAGTAAAGACATTAGCATTTTGTTCATTTATGAAAATAAAAATAAAAAAGACATTAATTAATCATATGTCTTAACATCAAGTCAGTCCTTAGAAAAATATGTTAATTTAATTTAGTTGAAAAATAGAACAATTACCACAGTGGTAAATGGTCTTTTAATACTAACAGTATTTAATCAGTAAGGCAGTTAATTCCATCTCTTTAGTTTAAAGATTAATTTCAATATGAAGGCACTATTTGTTATTTCTTTAACAAATCAAAATAGATTTGGTAAAGTTATACATACAGTAAATCACATCATCTTAAAATCTTCAACATTCTTATGTCACTATTGACCTTAGAATACATGTCTAGCATGTAGACATGTAGTAATACTCCTCTTGACTCTATTGCTTAATCAAATCTAACCACTTTCACAGCAGCTTTATGAATGTGGTTATTCAGTTACTCTACATCAAATGCAATGTTAGACATACGGTCACTCTAGTTGTTTGTAAATGGTGTTACGGTATTCTGGCAGCTATCTGATATGAGCTCATTCATTTCATTTTGCTTGCTTTCTTCTTTGTTGCCCTGGATGGCATGATTTCTGGGTATTTTTCCTCTTCGAGACCTTCTAACACAGAACTTCAGCAACAAATACGAGAATTCTGCTACATTTAGTAGAATGCAAATGCCAGACACCGCAATCATAAAAATGGTAAATATTGTCTTTTCGGTGGGTCGGGAAACAAAACAATCCACTATATTGGGACATGGCCAAACACTACATTTCAGTAGGCGAGGCATGTGATACCCCTCATACATATAGTAAAACACATACATGAAAGCAGCTTCAAAGATCAGCCTGCATAAGATGCTGGCAGTGTATGTCCACCACAAAGGGCCCTCAATGTGGAACCTCTGTCTCTTTATTTCTTCTATGTCCTTGAATTCACAGTTTTTATCTCCTCTTTGGAACTTTTTTTTCTTTCCATGCCTTCTATATGCCACGTGCATGGCCACCAAAAGTGCAGGAGTAGAAACAAAAATGAGCTGGAGGGCCCAGAGTCTGATGTGAGAAACTGGGAAAAAATAATCATAGCAGACATTTTTGCATCCTGGTTGCAAAGTGTTGCAGACAAAGTCATCTTGCTCGTCACCCCAAACTTCCTCTGCGGCAACTACGAGGATCATAATACGGAAGATGAAAAGAACAGTCAGCCAGATCTTCCCAATGCTGGTGGAATGTTTGTTCACTCCCCCTAAAACAGACTGCAGGGTTCCCCAGTCCATGTTACTGTCTGAGTTTTGGGTCCTGTTAAGACAAAAAGATGTTTTTAAAAATTATATAATAGTGTTGTAAAGCTTCTTCTGGATTCTCATGCATAGTTCATTCAAATAAATGATATAGCACTAGCATTTAGACTTATATACCGCTTCACATTGCTTTACAGCCCTCTCTAAGCCGTTTACAGAGTTAGCATATTGCCCTCAACAATCTGGGTCCTCATTTTACAAACCTCAGAAGGATGGAAGGTTGAGTGAACCTTGAGCCTGGTGAGAATTGAACTGCTGAACTGCTGCAGCCAGCAGTCAGCAGAAGTAGCTTGCAGTACTGCATTCTAACTACTGCGCCACCACGCTCATATATAAGCAATGAAAAAAAAATTTTTAACAACAGTCCATATCTTAAACATCGATTATTTTTGATGTCATTTCAACAGGGACAGCAAAAATATTGTAGAAAGCTAAAATGCAATTACCCCTTTCTGACTTAATGATACCAAAATAAGCGCAACCGCGCTTAAACTAATTCTATAAATAGTGATAGAAGTAAAAGATTTAGATTTTTATATTTATTTATAAAACATACAGTATACAGCCACCTATTTCATAAAATGATCCTAGGTGGCTCACAACAGTCCAGAAAAATGGTTAAAACAGAAGTAAACTGCTCCTCCTCCCCAAAACAAACAATGGTCCATTGCAACGGCCCAGAGTCACTTTGCAGAGTGAGATGAACGGCATATAAATTTAAGAAATAAATAAATCTCAACCACCATTCTAGGCCAATGCTCAGGGGGAAGCATTTAGCCTCCTCCCGAAGGCTAAAAACAACCTAGGTTAGGGGTGTCAAACTGGTGGCCTGTGGGCCGGATGCGTCACGTGCAGGCCACACCCACTCCGGCTTCGCAAAGGCAAAAAAACCATCACGATATGTCATGACACATGTGACGTGATCGAGTTTGACACCTGTGACAAGGGGACAGGTGAACCAGGGGACAGCCAAAACTATGGTGCTGCTGCTGCATTCTCATTCAGTTTGCAGCTTACAGATGGCCTCTTAAGAAAGCGCCTATGGAGGGCATTGCTGTAATGCAAATGGGGGGTGACTAAGGCATGAATGTCAGTGAGCACTCAACTCACATCTTTGCTTGTATTTAATTTGTACACAACCATTTTTGTTTCATATTTTATAAATTTACAATACAGTTGTAATATTGCAACACCATAATCGGGGTGCATTTAACTTTAGTCCTTGTAACGTGTCATTCGTAGAATTTTCATAATCCTGACTCAGTTGATGAATGTTGAGCAGGAAACAAGCCTAGCCACTTGCAAGTGAATCTGTGTGTCACACCCATTGATTACCCAGGCACCAAAGTATTCTATGCTGACCGAAGAAGATAATGTGGCATTGTTGCTTATAGAGTTAGAGAGATATCTAATATTTAGATTTGGCTACCCCAACTGCTGTTATTCAAAGGATGGATGAAATTGAAAGTTTTGAAAAGAATCCAGGGCTGTTTCTGGAGTCATCAAGAATGAGGGTTTCCCCCCCCCCTTAAAAAGAATGTATCTGTGGTAAATGTACAAAATAAACCTGAATTAATTCTTGAGCACAACATTAAAAATACATGATCTCATGTATTTGTAACAATGGAACTTATTTTAACAAACCGTGAAAGTTCAATTTAGAGTTCTTAAAGCCACTTTATTTTTCACATATTAAGTCTATGCTAGGGACTGAAGGGTGGTTTTTCTCAGTGCAGGTAGTCCTCAGTTAGCAACAGAGGTGGGTTCCTGCCAGTTCGGACCGGTTCTACAGAACCGGTAGCGGGAATTTTATCCCACTCGCCGAACCAGCAGCGATGGCCAGCTGGCCATGCCCCTGAACCGACTCGCTCCGCGCTGCCATAGGTGCTGCCATCTTGTTTTTCACTTCTGCGCACGCACAGCTGTTTTTTGCTTCTGCGCATGCGCAATGCACACTTGCCCACGTGGCGTGGGAGGAAGCGAACCAGCAGCGAGGTAAATTAGAACCCACCTCTGGTTAGCAACCATTTATTCACTGACTGTTCAAAGTTACAATGCTCCTGAACGAGGACAGCTATGTCCGGTCCTTAAAGTTGTAGTTGTTATAGCATCCCTGAGGTCATGTGATTGCCATTTGCAACCTTCACTGCCAGCTTCCAACAGCAGCATGGTGGCCTAGTGGTGAAAATGCTCACCTCCCATTCGGAAGCCTACCAATCCTAGGTAGCGACAGATGTTTTTCTCTCAGGATACAAAGAGAAAATGTCTACTGCGAACTTCACATAGGCATCGGGAAGGGCATCTGACCAGTAAATGCTCAGCTCCATTCAGTTGTCTTGATTCTACCCCAAATTTAGGAATTACAGGGCTGTAAAAAGAAAAAACCCTGCCAGTTTTCAACAACCAAACTCAGTGGAGAAACTGTCAGGAAATTGGGATCACGTGACATTGCACTTAATGACCACCCATGATTTGTTTAATGACAGCAACTGGAACTACTGTTGTAACTTGGTGCAATCACATGGGTTTTTTGTTTTATGATAAGGCTGAGCAATAGAGTTACCAGTCCCAATTACAGTTGTTAACTGAGAACTACCTGTAAATGAGAATGTGAGGAAAAGAAAGATGCTAGGTAGCTACAAATCACTCGTTGTACATCTACTGCATGTGCCAAATTTCTGAATTCCTTGGGATATTTTTCCGAAAGAAAAGAATTTCCCTAAGAATATGTAACATCCTTAAAAATAAACAAACAGTAATATTGATTCTTGGTATGACAAGAGGCATTTGGAAAATAGTACTTATGAATTAATCTTAGAGTCAAAAATTGACATGTCTACGATTCTAAGATAGATAATGACATTTTTTATTTAAGAAAATTCTATTGTCTTACATACATGATACACTAGAGTAGCTACTCATACAACTGGGCTTCCTTGGAATGTCCTAGATTCTGTTCTCCTGAAAAGTATTGGTTTTCACTTAATAAAAAGCCCCATAAAGCTTGTTCAGCTTTAATGAAAATCCAAATAGGATGATCATACTTTCAGAAATTTGCTATTTGGATAGTGATCTTTATAAATCCTTTTTAATAAATGACAATAGTATATAACCCACTTTTTGATGGAGTGATCTCAGGTAATCATAATGGTTGAAGAGCCAAAGACTAATGATATAAGTGTGATCTACCTATCTGACTATATATATATGTCTGAGTAGCATAAACTACTCCAGTTCTATAAAATCATATGTCCCAAGATATATGCTGGGACATGCAAGTCATTTCTAGGACTATATAATTTAATAAAACAAAATCACATTTTATTTTCACTATAAATTACATTATTGTTTTTAAATGTCTTCCACTGTATATAATAACCGTTCTACTGAATTGTGTACAGATTTAATTTGCTTAAGGAACACATGGATTTGTCTGCTGGCTTCAAATCAATAGTTTAGTGTCTTCTGTGTGCAGAAAGTGGTAGAGACATTGCATGAAGTAATGCTGGACTTTGGACTACTTCCCAGACATTGAACTATAAAGTTAATTTCTGATTTGCAAACTTGCAACCTTATTTTGATTGCCTGGCAGGGGAAAGCTATACTACCTGCTCCTTGCTAGTTAGGGAAGTCCAAAGTCAACTTGACTTAAAGATCCAGCTCATGACTGTGGTAGATTTGCTGGTGAAAGAACTGAAGCAACCAAACCCACTCCACAAATCCAAAAATTTTAATGAAATAATTTTAGAATTTTCACCCATGTGTCTGTCCCTCACTCCATACACTGATTGATAAACATTTTATTTTGTTCTCCTTAATGTGTATGCAGAAAAGGAGAAAGAAGAGAAAACCCAGTAAGACAGTCAATACTGTTCTGTGTATTAAAGTTTATTATTTGTTACAAGAAAAAATTTAAAAAATCAACACAAACATATTTTGCAACTCATTAAATGAAGATTATCTTAACAAACAAGTGCTACTTACCCTAACTAAAGCAATACACTAGAGACTCAAAAACCAGCAATTGACAATTTTATCTACTCATAATATTTCTACCCTGCTTTTTAGCGATAAAATAATCACAAAACTAAGCTTAGAATTGGACAGACGAACAACAGACCCTTCACCAGTTCTGGAATGCCTGTTTTGTCAGAAGAAAACTCTGCAGATAGAAGATTATTCTTGTGAGGGTAGCTGGAAGGAGGATCCTGGATAAGACACCTTGTGAATGGGTGCTTAGAGAAGGCCAGTTCTTTCCACAGTCTTATGCATCTGCTAAGAGGATCCTTAATGAAGCCTCTTAGCCACACTAGCCTGAAGCAAATCCCTTCTGTTCACAATATGGAAAACTTGAAAAATGCCATATATACTCTTCTGTATAAACAGTTGTTTTTAGAAGCAGCCAGACTGGAAAATGAGCAATGAGTCACTCCTGTACTTCAGCTCTTGGGTGAACTACAAGATTTTGGCGGGAAAAAGACTACATCTCTTCAATCCCCACATCATCCTTTTTTCTTTCTTTCTGAATCATGGTGTCTAAATCAGAAAGGATTCAATACACTGTATTGATAATAGTTTATTAAACTTGCTGCTGTTGATTTTTTTTTAAAGCCACAACTTATCAAATAGGGCATGCACTCTGGTCAGCTATTTTATATACCTGATCAATGCCCCATTTGTATAACATTGTTCATATTGGATGATTGGCTGACATGGTGTTAACTAACTTCAACCGATCTTGCGCAAATGATCAAGGACAATCCCAGGAAATCCTCAAACCTGTCATTTGCCAGGGTAGTTGAAAAAAAAATCCCAAAAGGCGGGCACAACAAACCAGTTTCACATTATTGTAAAGAGAACTAGTCATGTCCCTTAAATTGACAAGAGTGAAGGTTGATACCAAACAGTCTTTACTGTACTCATGTCTTTTGAAACAGAAGGAAAGTACAGCCTCAACCTATGATCCCAAACTGTTATAGTTAATGAAGTAGATGGAGACCAACATTAACGGGAAAATTATTGCAGGGGGAAGCATATGTATGTGTAGAGTAACAGATTTATTGGGTACTGAATAAAAAAAAGTGAATTACAAATTTTTTTTAA
Source organism: Diadophis punctatus similis (assembly GCA_023053685.1). NCBI lineage: Eukaryota > Metazoa > Chordata > Lepidosauria > Squamata > Dipsadidae > Diadophis > Diadophis punctatus. The sequence continues at coordinate 7,031,640 of JALIGW010000016.1, read as the reverse complement.
CTGTATCATATAATATTGGTGATGATGAAAAGTGAAATTCAACAATAACTGGAGATATAAGTGAATAGTTTCTGAACTATTTTAAAACAATAAAAAGTCCCCCCAGTAAATTTGGTAGGAGGAGAGCTATGCCATTGCATGGAAATCAAAGATCAGGAGTCTGGTATCTACCTGCGTTTCCCCGAAAATAAGACCCTGTCTTATTTTTTTTGAACCCTGAAATAAGCGCTTGGCCTTATTGCCATGCACTCAAAAGCCCGATTGGGCTTATTATCAGGGGATGCCTTATTTTGGGGGAAACAGGCTACTAAAAGAAATGCTAGGGCTTCTTCTGATTCATAGCAAACCTGTTTCTCCAAATTAATCCTAGAACACATTGTATAGGAGAATTAGCAGGCAACATTCCTCTGCATATCTAAAGAGGCTACAGGCTATCTCTTCCCACTCAGCATTAGCTGAGCTTGGGGAACAAAATAGAGGAAGACATTTTTAGGAGAGATAGGGTGGACAGGGAAATAAATAATTATTTTATTGATCAATCAACAAGTAAAAGGCTTAAATCATCCTTTCCTTTTGACAGATGCCTCTGCAAAAGTTCCCTTATTAGCATTTTCCCATGTTATTCTCCTGAAGTATAATTAGGCTATCAGAGATCAATGACAATGGGAAAAGTAAAACGTTTATTTGAACCACTGTACAGAAGAAAAACTCCAAGAGATAAACGAAGTGTTTGGTCATCAATCCAAAACCACATTAAAATATCACTTCAGTTAAATCAGAGTTTTTGAGAAACAGTTAACACTTTTCTTAATCAGTAGGAAACCAGATAGTTACTAAGGAAGAATCTATGACTTTACATTGTAAATACAAAAGTGTTTAATCTACAGGCAAGACTTCCATTTTTTTAAAAAAAATGGCTATGTGTTGCAAATTTATATTTAATTGCCTATCTTTGTTTTATTAGATCATAAAATATCCAGAAAAATCACACATTTTCCCGAATATGTGAGCAACAATAAGTTAAGGATGTTGTCATAACTTCTTTATGGAGTATATAAGTATGACTTTTAATACTCCAAATTTCACGAAAATAAGATTGTAAGGTAAAAGACAAGGAAATTATCTGTTATATGTATGAAATATTTACAAAAGCCCATTTGTTTTATTTTATTTATATTTCAATCAACTTTCTAAAGGGGAAAACAGTTATGTGAAGAAATTTATACTGCAGTTACACTTCACTAGTAAGTCTTTACCACTGGAGCATTAAGTACTTCCACATATTTTTTCCCAAAGAAGGAATGTCATTCCAAAACTACATTTTGATCCAACATTCATTTTCAATCACATCTATTATATTGTCACATTTTGTAGCCTTTATCACAAATAGTTTCAAAGGAACTTGTAAAGTCACAGGATGATGTAAATTCCCTAAATATTTCAATATTGTGGTTAGAAAGCTAGCTTCCCAACTTGATGAAACAGCTTGTGTGCAAGAACAGACCTCCATAGACAGACATTGTTCCAGTGTCCAAACAGACCTTGAAAGGCTAAGCACAGTCAGTCTTGATTAATACTTGAATGGGAGATTGCCAGCAAATTCCAAGGCTGTAAGATAAACTGGGAAGACAACCCCAGAAGAAGTCAGTGGTAAACAACCTATGTACTGTTGCCCACTTACCTACAAAGTCATCAAGACTCAAGATAGACTACAAAGATCATCCACATCTACATGAAGTACATACAAAGCATTACCACACCATACAAATGGGTGACAAAGACAAAATGATGAAAAATGGGAGACACTGATTACAGCATAGACAGAAAAATAATATATAATTAGTGGGTAGGGGACATAGCAAAAAAGTAACATAAACCACTCATGGTTAGAACTTGTTTGCTTGCTTTTCCAAGTGATTAAAAAATAAGTTGTTTTAAAATTTGGTAATTTAGGGTGCTGTTAAATTTGTAAGTGCATTCTTGGAAAGGTTAACAAAAGAACAATTTTGGGGATTAGCCAAATAGTAATGATTTGAATCTTCTCAAAGAACATCTGAAAGAAGAATTGACTTTTATCAGCTAGGTTGAGTGATCTGTGCAATTTATTATCTTTGTATGTGGCAGAAGAGAACAAAGTAAAATACTCTGAAGTCTTAATTGTGATCAAAGCAAGAAAGGAAAATCTGATTTCTCTTCAAAGAAATTTGCTTCTATCCCTGGATTGTCATTATGGGAGAGATAAGAATAACAAAAGAAAATGCAAGAGATCAATTGGAGAAATAGATTCCACATTGTGAGATCATCTTTAACACCACATTTACTTAACCTGCTGTGCTGCAAGTCAATGACAAACCAGTCTACTACTTTAAGTAAAGAGAACAGACACCTTACCTTCTTTAACCCTAGTTTTTGATACTAGACCAAAAAAAAAAGCCAAGTAAGGAAATTCTACCTGAACTGAATGGACTATTATTACAGAATTGTAAAACTGGGAAAGGAAATTTGAAAAAATGAAACAAGATTTAGTGGTACCTAAAAGCATTCATGAATAGATCCTCTTTTCATAAATTATTTTTAATATTGCTGTCACAGGACTCCTTTTTTTTATTGTAAAGAGAGAGAAAAAACCCTCCCTTAGAATAGTCCAATTGGACAAGAAAATGTTCTTTGACATTCTTTCCAATAGCACATAGACGGAGCCCCAAAAACTGTTTTATGGTCACCAAAATGAATCCTCCCATATTCAAGGGATGAAAGATACAACTTCTTCGGTTGTTTTTCCATCAGCATCTGGGATTTGACCCTCCAGAAATGAGGAAGAACCCTGTTGGACTGGACCAATTCAACATCCCCACATATCACCTGGGGAAAGTCCATATGGAGCAGGGGTCTCCAACCTTGGCAACTTTAAGCCTGGCGGACTTCAACTCCCAGAATTCCCCAGCCAGCTGGCTGGGGAATTTTGGGAGTTGAAGTCTGCCAGGCTTAAAGTTGCCAAGGTTGGAGACCCCTGATATGGAGGACAATCAGGAAGTCTATTACTTATCTATTTATCTATTTATTAAATTTACATGCCACCCGTCACAGTCGGCGGCATCTCTCCAGTCAGCAAAGGACGATTCCTCGCCCGGAACTCATTTGACCGTCTTTCTTGTCCAGCTCCTCTTTCACCTACGCCAAATAAATCTGACTTCGCGACCCTCCGGGCCCTAAAAAGGGAAGGACGCCGCCGTGCAGGATAACGACTTTTCAGGAATGTAGAGGGCGCTTCGCAACTCCGTCCGAGAAGGAGGCTTGGGAAGGGAAGGCGGGCGTAATTTGAGTCCCCCCACTTTAGGATCGCGCAGTCCATCGGCAGCCGCGCAAAGCCATCCATCCCCTTAGAACCATCTATTCACTACACACACACACCGGTCCTTTATCCTCGCTCGGAGGCGTCGAGCTCCTACAGGGTTCCCCTCCCTTCCGAGGAAGCTCACCTGTTGGCGTCCCAGGTAAACCGAAAGCCCCGAGCGCCCCGCCGAGCCGAGCGCACCAGGTAGGGGCGGCTTGGGGATCCAGGCTATCGGCGGGGAGAGGCTTCCCAGCTAGCTAGCAACCGCGGAGCGTCCCCTCTGCGCCTCGGGATTCCTCAGCAAGCAGCCTTTTTCTCCGCCGCGATCTTCGAGAGCTTCCCTGTTGGAGCGCGGCGGCTTTTAACCGCGCCCCTTTACCTGCCCGCCTTCTCTTGACGCGCCGTGGGTGGCGGAAGGAAAGCCCGGTCTGTAGAAAGCGGCGAGGAAAGGAGGGACGTCAAGAAAGGCAGAGGGGAGAGAAAGAGGCAGACGAGAAGAAAGGGCCGCCTGCGTTAACCTGACGCTCCTCTCAGGCAGGATACCTGCAGGCTCAAGGAGGAAGAGAAGAAATTCTCCTCAGCTCGAAGAAATGGTCCAGCCCAGCGCCTTCCAGATGTTTTAAAGGACCTTCCCCCTCCCCTCTTCTTCTGGAATTCAGTCGCAGGTGTGGGGGGATTGAGCTGCCCCAATAGAATAGAATAGAATAGAATAGAATAGAATAGAATAGAATAGAATAGAATAGAATAGAATAGAATAGAATAGAATAGAATTCTTTATTGGCCAAGTGTGATTGGACAAAGAATTTGTCTTTGGTGCATATGCTCTCAGTATACATAAAAGAAAAGATACATTTGTCAAGAATCATGAGGCACAAAACTTAATGATTGTCATAGGGTACAAATAAACAATCAGGAAACAATATTAATATAAATCGTAAGGATACAACCCATAAGTTACAGTCATACAGTCATAAGTGGGAGGAGATGGGTGATAGGAACGATGAGAAGACTAATAGTAATAGTAATGCAGCCTTAGTGAATAGTTTGACAGTGGTGAGGGAATTATTTGTTTAGCAGAGTGATGGCGTTCGGGGAAAAACTGTTCTTCTGTTTAGTTGTCTTGGTGTGCAGTGAGCTATAGCGTCGTTTTGAGGGTAGGAGTTGAAACAATTTATGTCCAGGATGCGAGGGGTCAATAAATATTTTCACGGCCCTCTTTTTGACTGGTGCAGTATACAGGTCCTCAATGGAAGGCAGGTTGGTAGCAATTGTTTTTTCTGCAGTTCTGATTATCCTCTGAAGTCTGTGTCTGTCTTATTGTGTTGTGCCCACCTTGCCTTGCCTTCCAGGCTGGGAAGGTTGCGATTAGCCCCTCCTCCACATACACACACATTGGGGCAGCTGTGGTCCACAAAAAAATGACAAAGACTATGGAAGGAGGCTTGCCTTACAGGTAGTCCTCGACTTACGACCACAACGGAGCCCAATATTTCTATTGCCTAACATTGGTTAAGTGAGTTTTGCCCCATGTTACAATCTTTCTTGCCACAGTTGTTAAGTGAATCGTTGTAGTTGTGAAGTTAGTAACACGGTTGTTAGGTGAATCTGGCTCCCCCATTAACTTTGCTTTGTCAGAAGGTCACAAAAAGGGTTCACATGACCCCGCAACAATGCAACTGTCTAAATACGAGTCGGCTACCAAACATCTGAATTTTGATCACATGACCATGGGAATGCTGCAACGCTTGTAAGTGTGGAAAATGGTCATAGGTCACTTTTTTCAGTGCTGTTGTAACTTTGAACGGTCACTAAATGAACTGTTTTAAGTCAAGAACTGTCTGTAGTTTCTTAATTTCTCAGCAGAATGAAAGCCTTCAGACCACAGGTGGGTTCCTACCGGTTCTAACTGGTTCTTTAGAACTGTTAGTAAACCGGTGATGATGTCACTGAGCCAGTTCTGTTGGTGCTGGTCCGTGGGCGCCGCCATCTTGGATTTTGCTTCTGCGCATGCACAGAAGCTATTTTTTGATTGCTGTGGGCACGCGCGCGGTGCGACCCTGAGCAAACCGGCAGCAAAAGGCTCTACAACCCACCCCTGCTTCAGACCCTTGTGCAAAAGAATAAAGGAAGAAAGAATTGAGATTGGAGGAGTCAAAGTCTAGAATGTACAGGTACTGTATTCCGTGACTTACAACTACAATTAGGACCAGAATTTATGTTGCTAGGCAAGGCAATTGTTAAGTGAATCACACCCAATTTTATCACTTTTTTGCCACAGTTGTTAAGCAAATTACTGCAGTTGTTAAGTGAATCACAGTTAACTAAACCTGTCTCCCCTAATTGACTTTGCTTGTCAGAAGCTGGCTGAGAAGATCTCAAATGGTGTTCTCATGACCCTGCGATGCTGCAACCATCATTTATAATGTTGGTTGCCAAGTGCTTAATTTCGATCACATGACCATGGGCATGACAGTGTGAGGACCGGTCATAAATCATTTTTTTCTCCAGTGGTGTTGTAACTGAATGGTCACTAAACAAACAGTTGTAAGCCGAGGACTAACTTCAGAGGTGGGTTCCTACCAATTCGGACCGGTTCTATAGAACCGGCAGTAACTTGGCGGCCTGGGTCACTGGAACTGGCAGCAACCCAAGCCTGCTACGCCCCCGAGCTGGTTCTCTCGGCAGTGCCATAGGCGCCACCATCTTGTTTTTTGCTTCTGCGCATGTGCTAAAGCTTTGTTTTATTACTGCGCATGCGTGCGCGGTGCACATCCCTGAGCAAACCGGCAGTAAAGAAAACCGGAACCCACCCTTGACTAACTCTATATCACAAACAATAGGCATGAAACTCACAGTCCTCACATTCTGTTTAACCGCGGACTGAGGATCAAATGGGGTTGAGGGAGGGGGGAAAAACACTAGTACCATGTTTCCCCGAAAGTAAGACCCCGTCTTATATTTTTTTAACCCTGAAATAAGCGCTTGGCCTTATTGCCATGCACTCAAAAGCCTGATTGGGCTTATTATCAAGGGATGTCTTATTTTGGGGGAAACAGGGTACTTAGAAATTCATGGTGATCTACTATATACCACCCAGAGATCAATCAGCTCATACAAATCTACCTTGATCTAAAGTAGGGCTGTCAAACTCCCAGCCCATGGGCCGGATGCGTCATGTGCTGGCCATGCCCACACCTGGTTTAGTGAAGGGGGGGAAAAGTCACGATACGTCATGTGTCGCCACCATGACAACGTGAGTTTGACACCCCTGATCTAAAGCATTCAACAAAACCCTGTAAGATATTCCTCATAATTTCACTTCACTAAGAAGACTGGTGTTAATAGAGATTAGGAAAGGAAATGTGTATGGGCGAGACCTTAAGAAATTAAGTTCTGTCTCCAAGTTCATATTTCTTCATTCTGCCGGGACAAGGTCATTCACAAAATGCATAGCAAAAGTGAAACCTTATAACATTATTTCCCTGTCAGGATATGATGTTCAATTCCAAATAACAGCTTCCTTGTGTACATCAATAAGAGAATGCCAAGATAAAGTACATGAGTTTGTCCTGTAGCAGATATTGTAGAGAAAATATTTAAATTTCAAACGTAGCAAGATCAAACATGAAGATTGGATATTCCCTTTTCTTTATATGCCAAAGAAAATGTTTAAGGTAAGCTGAAACATAGTTTATGTGACTTCAGCTCTAGCTTTCCAGAGGGTTGAAACATCGTAAATATGTTCAAAGTGTGTTAACTTTTTATATTACAACATTAGCTGCTTTTGTTAAGATCCAGACAAAAAAAAAAACCAGTGTACCCAGTATTCAGAAGTAGACAGGTTTGCTTAATTTTAGAAAACACATTGAAACTCTTGCCTTTTCAACTTTTTAAGTTACTTGTAATTAGCATGTACCGTATTTTTCGGAGTATAAGACGCACCGAAGTATAAGACACACCTTAGTTTTGGGGGAGGAAAACAAGGGGAAAAGGCCTCTGCCTCCAAGCAATTTGGCAAACAGCAAACAGCACAGATGATATACACTGTTTGCTGTGTATTTCTGTGCATGTGTGCCTGACCCATAGAAATAGCAAAGAATTGGAAAAATGTACATTATGCCAGAAAGTTTTCTTAAATGTAGTCACACTAACTCTTCCCAATTACTTAAATAGATCTACTCCAAGGTAACTAAACTCTAATACTAAACAGGACACTGTTACATTTCATACTATACTTGTACAGAGCTGTTAAAATTAAATTAAAATTTCTGGAAGTACACATTATTCTCTATTATTTAAAAGAAGATGCAATAGCACTGGGCCTCTTCAGAGCAAGCATTTATTTTAAAAAGCTTCTTTATTTTGTTAAGTTGTCTAGATTTACAGGGATCTCCAACCTTGGCAACTTTAAGACTTGTGGACTTCAACTCCCAGAATTCCACAGCCAGCAAAGCTAACAAAGCTGGCTGTTGAATTCTGGGAGTTGAAGTCCACAAGTCTTAAAGTTGCCAAGGTTGGAGACCCCTGGCTCTAGAACAATAATAAAGCAGTCTTTAAAAAATAAATCTAATAATTTGAACATTCTACAGACATTTATAGTTATTCACTTACCCCCTTCCATCCAGTTCAGCAAAAAATAAAAATCTGCTGTGTCTCTCCCAGCTATTTGCCTCTTTGTAGTTCGTTTCACTTTCATTTTCCCACGTGGCAAACCTAATCAGCTGTAGATCGGGAAACTGCTACTGACTTGCTCTTCCCTCTTTCCTGCAAGCTCTTTATAGAGCTCTTCCCTCTTTCCTGCAAGCAGGAAAATTGCTGGAAGACAGAGGCCAAAGGGTGGGGGTGGCTGGGTGGGTGGGGCTGCATTTGGTGTATAAGACGCACCCAAGTTTTCACCCTCTTTTGGGGGGTAAAAAGGTGCGTCTTATACTCCGAAAAATACGGTAGTTTTTCTCTATATATTTCCATTACTCCTAAAAGTGCACAGTTTGGTTTAAAAGTCATTTGGTAAAGAGAACAGATTAACAGAGTTGGAAGGGACCTTGCAGGTCATCTAGTCCAACCCCCTGCCCAAGCAGGAGACCCTACATCTGCAGAAGTACAGCATCACAAAACTCTGGATAATATATATATATATATATATATATATATATATATATATATATATATATATATATATATATATATATATATATATATATATATATATATATATATATATATATATATATATATATATATATATACACATACATACATACATACATACATACTGGATTTTCCCTTTCCCAGGTGCTTCCAGATAAGGCTTTGAAAGTAATTAAGAGCACTTAGTCACATCGAAACAGCACATAGGAATTGCCTATTTGATAATGAGCCTGGATGTATGTGATTTCTTTTAAATGTGTGCCTGCACAAACTTTAACTAGCTATGCCTACGCATGCTGATGCGTTGCTCCCTCTTCAAACTGGGCCTATTCTGGCTACAATTCTGGCAGGAGTATTAGAACAGCCTATTCGCCTTCCGGATATTTTGGACCAACTCCCAGCAGCCCAACAGTTCATGCAAAGATTGTGAGAAATATAGTGCAAAACATCTGCTGTGTACCCAGTTGCTTACCCCTGAGCTATGGTAAATATTTAGTGCACATACTTTACAAAGAAGAAAAATCTTTTGAACCCAGAAATTAGCTCAAACCGTCATTTCCTTTTGCACAATTCTGCACAATTAACTAATGACAAACAAGTGGTGTCACATGGGTTCTCCTATTGGCAATCTAGCTCCCATAATATATTCCTTAATCTTTAGTTTCAAATATATGTATTTGGCTTTTTAAAAAATCCTTAATTGGAGGCTGTCAAAAGAAGACCAGAGCTGTCCTTGAAGGGGGATTTCATTTGAAGCAATGTGCTGATCTGAACACATCCAATTTTGGTCACCACATTACAAAGAAGATGTTGAGACTTTGGAAACAGTACAAAAAGAGCAATTAAGATGATTAAGGAGGAGGGAAAAAAGCATAACTGAAAAACTGAAAGCATAACTGCATAACTGAAAGCATAAAAGCATAACTGAAAAACATAACTGCTGTCGATGTGGTTTACTTGGACTTCAGTAAGGCATTTGACAAAGTAGATCATAACCTACTACTAGATAAAGTAGAAAAATGTGGGTTAGACAGCATCACCACCAGATGGATTCGAAACTGGCTAACCAACCGCACTCAACGTGTAGTGCTCAATGGAACTGCATCTACATGGAGGGAAGTATACAGTGGAGTACCTCAAGGCTCTGTTTTAGGCCCAGTACTCTTCAACATCTTCATCAATGACTTGGACGAGGGGATAGACGGGGAACTCATCAAATTTGCAGATGACACCAAATTGGCAGGAATAGCCAACTCTCCAGAAGATAGGCTCAAGATACAGAAGGATCTTGACAGACTTGAACATTGGGCACTATCAAACAAAATGAAATTCAATGGTGAAAAAAGTAAGGTTCTACATTTAGGCAAGAAAAACAAAATGCACAGGTACAGTATATGTGGTACCTTGCTCAACAGTAGTAACTGTGAGAGGGATCTTGGAGTCCTAGTGGACAACCATTTAAATATGAGCCAGCAGTGTGCAGCAGCTGCCAAAAAAGCCAACACAGTTCTAGGCTGCATTAACAGAGGGATAGAATCAAGATCACGTGAAGTGTTAATACCACCTTATAATGCCTTGGTAAGGCCACACTTGGAATACTGCATACAGTTTTGGTCGCCACGATGTAAAAAGGATGTTGAGATTCTAGAAAGAGTGCAGAGAAGAGCAACAAAAATGATTAGGGGACTGGAGGCTAAAACATATGAAGAACGGTTGCAGGAACTGGGTATGTCTAGTTTAATGAAAAGAAGGACCAGGGGTGACATGATAGCAGTGTTCCAATATCTCAGGGGTCGCCACAAAGAAGAGGGAGTCAAACTTTTCTCCAAGGCACCTGGGGGTAGAACAAGAAGCAATGGGTGGAAACTAATCAAGGAGAGAAGCAACTTAGAACTAAGGAGAAATTTCCTGACAGTTAGAACAATTAATCAGTGGAACAGCTTACCTCCAGAAGTTGTGAATACTCCAACACTAGACATTTTTAAGAAGATGTTGGATAACCATCTGTCTGAAGTAGTGTAGGGTTTCCTGTGTAAGCAGGGGGTTGGACTAGAAGACCTCCAAGGTCCCTTCCAACTCTGTTGTTGTTGTTGTTGTTGTTGTTGTTGTTGTTGTTGTTGTTGTTGTTGTTATTATTATTATTATTATTATTATTATTATTATTATTATTATTATTATTATTATTATTATTATTATTATTATTATTATTAAAACAGTTGCAGGAATTGAGTATGGTCAGTCTAGAGAAAAGAAGGACTGGGGTGACATGATAAAAATATTCCAGTATTTGAGGAGCCACCACAAAGAGGAGAGGGTCAACTTATTTTCCAAAGCACCAGAAGGCAAGACAAGAAACAATGGATGGAAACTAATCAAGGAGAGAAGCAACTTGGAATTAAGGAGAAACTTCCTAACAGTAAGGACAATTAACTAGTGGAACAGCTTGCCTTCAGAAGTTGTAGGTGCTTCATCACTGGAGGTTTTTAAGAAGAGAGTGGACACCCACTTATCTGAAATCGTACAGGGTCTCCTGCCTGAGCAGGGGGTTGGACTAGAAGACCTCCAGGGTCCCTTCCAGCTCTCTTCTATTGAAATTGATTGATTTGCAGGTAAGAGGTGATGAAATCATGTGATCAATATTTATGCAGGGGGTTCTGCTTAGAAAGAAAATATGATCAAAAGACATTCTTGTTACAATGTTGGTGAAAGACCAAAAAACAAACAAACCCCCAAACAGGCCTACCCCCATAATGATAAGGGTGATGAAGTGTCAATTACTTATCTGCATTTATAAGATCCATTGGTTGTCCTTCTATAAGATCCATTGGTTGCCTTCTTTAAAATTATCTGTTTTATATTGGCAAACTTCTTTCAGTCTGCTGTGACAATTTTGCCAAGCCTTACAGACAAAATTGCTCACATTTCACTCAAAGGGAGGTGTTGGCTGGGCAGTGTCTTGTGAGATATTTGGTTATTCATTTATGTAGACATTAAGCCACTTCAATCTGACCAACACTAAGCATTAACTATGGGTCTCAGCAACTGCATTCAGACTCATGAGCCAAGAACAGCTACAATTCCCTATCTTCTCTATCTATGGCTATGACCATTGTACTCTGGCTATGGGCTCCAGGGAAGTGACATTTTCAGAAGTAATCTGAGAGTCATTTGAACTTGTGGACTCTGGGGTAGTGATTATGACACAATGAATTGTGCTACAGATTGTCTGGATCTTGATCTTTCTGATTGGTTCAAGCTGACGTTTTTGACAGAGGGAATGATGCTAAGGGCCTTTAAAGAGGTAATATAACTTCCCTCAGAAATCCATGGTTTGACAGCTATGGCCCTGTCTCCAGTCTTCTCTTTTTGGGGAAGATTGCAGAGAAAGTGCCTAGGAGACAACTAGAGAGAGCCTGCACAAAGTGGATTATTTAAATCCCTTCATGTCTGGGTTCAGGTCTGAGCATCAGAAAGATGGCATGTGCCAGCCTTATACAGTAGACCAAACCATGCTATGTAGATGTCTATGGAGATTCTCAGTCATCCAGGTCATGGTTGTCCCAAAAGTGCTTTTTTTTCAAGAGGCAACTTGACTTTCTGGTTTTTCTTTGAAGACATTTCGCTTCTCATCTAAGAAGCTTCTTCAGCTTTGACTGGATGATGGGGAATGGAAGGATGCTATGTAGACCTAAACTATTTTTTTTATTGGAACAGCTATAATAACAGAATCTTGTAAGTTTGAATGTGCTCCATCCCTCCCTTACTTTAGGAGGGGATATCTGAGACAGATGAGGAGTAATAAAGGAGAATATTTGCAGCTCAGGGTTGACATGAGGAGTCCTTGATGCTCTCTGAACTTGCTTGATTTCTTGCAGATGTTTCATTACCCAAACTAGGTAACATCACCAGTGCTGGTGATTTCTTTTTGGCAGATGTCACCAACAAAGATTGCAAACAACAAAGATGGTCATTTTCTATGAGACAACTAAGAATAGCTTGAAGACGCTTTCCTTTTGCATAGTCACTATTAGGTTGTGTAGTCACTAGGTTGTGGGATCACCTCCAAGCATTTTCTTTCTATCTGAGTCCAACTGAGTCAATTGAAGTAGCTATGTAGGTTCATAGTTCTTCAACTTAAAAGATAAAACTAAAAATCACTTATCTGTTCATTAACTAAGATTAAAAAATTTTATTTAAAAAGTTATTTGTGGAAGTATTCATTATAGTTGAAAATTACTTTTCATTGTGGAAAATAAGGTGCCTTATGCATTCGATGTGTAAAACAAGTTTTAAAAGTTGAATTTTTCTAAAACTTTTTCAAAATATTTAAACTAAATGTTGTATTTCAGGTAATCCTTGTGTGTATAAATTATTTTAGTATTGTTAGCACTGATGATGTTATTTAGTTTGGGTAACGAAACCTAAAGAAAACAACCAAGCTCTGAGAGCACCGAAGACCCTAAATTATTTTAATTCTAAAAAATTCTAGTAACTGAAAGTGAAATAGGGATGACCATGACTTGAATGATTGAAAATCTTCATAGACAAGTAACTAAAATATTTTACTAAAACAAAATGTTCCTTAACATATAAAGCTACCATATTTTTTTTAAAAAAAGACGTGATACAATTTTTGGTTCTAAATTCAAATATTTAATATTCATGTTATCATCACATTCAAGTTCTATGGAAGCTCAGGATATAATCCTTTTAGGTAATTGGAAAAATTACAAAATAATGCATCTCTGAACTTTTTTTAAAAAGTAGGAAATTTAGGAAAAGAAAAATAGTAATTAAATTGTCTATGTGGGCTTTAAATCAGCAACTTTCTGTTTGCAAAGTAAATAATATAACCATCATGCTATTATGTGCATAATTAATGATAAAGCTGGCCATAAAACATATCAGTGACAACAGTAAGCACTGACTCAGCTGAAAGGAAGAAGAGGAGAATTAAGGAGAGAGAGAGTGAAAAAAACCCTACAAAAATAGTATAGATAAATATTTGGTTTCTGAATTCCCTCTTTTTTTTGTACACCAAGTGATTTACAGTGTTTATAAACACAAACTTTAGAAATCATATTGTTGCTTTATATGTCTGAGAGTACCGTAATTCTTGATTAAATTTAAACTAAGATAGAGAAATAGAGAGATATAGAGAGATAAATAGGTGTGTGTGTGTGTGTATACATATTAGTTTATGCATACAAATATATACAATATATATGTATATATATTGTTAATTCTGACATTGTTGCACATTCTTCAAGTTTAAGTTCCCAATCAGATATCATTGGTGGTGTTTCCTTTTTTTAAAGTTGGGCAAAGCTTTTATCTTAATAAACTATGGTGTTTTTTATTGGTATATTCTAGGATTATAGTTAGTAAAAAGAATATTGGTTTCATTTTGTCTTTGATTTCTAAGATTCTCTGAATGGTGCTGTCTATGTCTTTGCAATAGTTTTGGTTTATTTAAGAGGTTTACCACATGTGCCAAAATGTCCTACCTGTCAATGAATACTTCAGCTTCAACCGCAACAATACAAGAGCACACAATAGATTCAAACTCAATGTAAACCGCTCGAAACTCGACTGCAGAAAATACGACTTCAGCAACAGAGTAATTAGTACCTGGAATGCACTACCTGACTCTGTGGTTTCTTCCCCAAACCCAAAAAACTTTAACCTTAGACTGTCTACAGTTGACCTCACCCCATTCCTAAGAGGTCTGTAAGGGGTGTGCATAAGTGCACCATTGTGCCTACCATCTCTGTCCTTCTGTCCTATTGTCTAATTTTTATCTATACATACTTTGCTTTTGTTTATGTTTATATCATACCTGTTATCTTGTACACGTGTTGACAAAATAAATAAATAAATAAAATAAATAAATGTGACACCTCTAGCGCATCATAGGAGAAAGACAAGACTGAATCTGACCAAACACAAGTAAGAACTCATTTTTAGGCCTACATTATGGCAAAAAGAGTGATAAAACATTGCTATTTCTCCATCCCTTTTGGAACTCTGATAGCCATTCAGCAGCACTGTTTAGGGTGGTCCACTCCCTATTGGGGGAAGGTCTGGGCCACAGGATCATTTCCAGGTGAGGCATATTGATGCTATCTAGCAGATTAAGTTGTTTGGATTTACTCAGAGTTGGACTTCCACTGGACCTTGAAGACCATTCAGAACTACAACTGGTTGAAAATGGAGCAGCACAAGCAATAATGGGCATCGCTTGGTGTGCCTAGGTGCATAACACCACTGTTATGCAAGCTGTATTGGATACTAGATGGCTTCTATGTGCAATTTAAGATGCTGATTATTACATATAGGCCTGTATGGCATAGGGCCGTGATGGCGAATGGTAGCACGCAGCGCCCTCTCTGATGGCACGCAAGCCGTTGGCTCAGTTCAGCTTTGCCACACGTGTGTGCGCCTCCCGCCGTCCAACTGGACTTGGGTCTCTGCTGCGCATGCGGGGGTGCGCATGCAGGGGGTGCATGTGCGGGGGGCTGTGGATGTGGGGGGTGGATGTGGGGGGCACATTGCATTTTGGGTTGGGCACACGCGCGCATTCGTGTATGCGTGCGTGCCTCCCGCCGGCCAGCTGGTCTTCGGGTCTCTGCTGCGCATGCGTGGGGGGTGGGGCACATGCAGGGGGCCACATGCACATGTGCTGGGTGGGGTATGTGTGGGGGCCGTGCATGCGTGTGGGGGGTGGGGCACATGCAGGGGGCTGCGTGCACATGTGCGTGGGCAGGGCACATGCACAGGAGCCACACACACATTGCATTTTGGGGATTCAGGCACGTGCATTTGCACACATGCGCGTGCTTTGGGCACTCAGTCCAGAAAAGGTTAGCCATCACTGGCATAGGGGATGGATATCTAAGACATCACTTGTGTTCAACAGTTTCAGCCTACCCAGTATATTCTAGAAGAGTGGGTGTGCTGCAGGTTCCCTCCATTAAATGTTGTCATTTTGTGGGACCTAGAAAGCATGCTTTCTGTTTGTGGCGTCCACCTCTGGAATAGCATCCCCCCAAAGATAAGGATGGCATTTTCTTTTCTGAGGTACTGGAAAATTTTGAAAACCTTCCTTTAGTCTCAGGCCTGGAACCGATGTTTATTCTTTGTTCAATGGCCCCTGTTTAGTTTTGTTGGTTTTACTCTCTGTTTGATGATTTTAGTCTGGGTTGTCTGATTCAGCGTTTTTAGTTGTTTTTATAGTTTTGAATGCTTCCCAGAGTCCACTGGAGCTGGGCATTCCAATATATTTAAACAAACAAACAAAGTAATGCTTGAATTAAATGTTATTCTTGTGATTTATTTTAATTTAATTATTCCACTTCATCTTAATTACTGTCTGAATTTAATTTGTCTCTGGCTTGCTTTTTGCTGTATCTATAAATTACATTTCAGTACAATATTTCCTTGTAAACACTTGTTATGAATTGTTATATAAGCAATAATGCTTTTGGATTACTTTCCTGTCCCCCCCCCATTCATATTATTTTCTTTTGCCTCCATTTTACCTCATACAATATTTCTTCTAAGTATTTTTATTGCTTGAACAATTCTTGTATCCAGGATTTGCATTGCTAATCTACGCAGATAGTTTGGGGGTAATTACAAAATAGTAAAACAACTTCTACAGATTTAAAAATCTATCTTTCTTTGAAGTTTGTTTATGGCTTGGTACTTTATGGTAGCACTATCTGACCAGACGTCATGAACAAATTCTTTCATTCTTCATGCAAATTCCATACCCCCCCCACAAACTCAGCAAACTAATCGATCAATCCAACTACTAACCACAGACTACCCATGTATTTATTTCTTTATTTTAATTTTCTGTCAACGTTGCCCATTTTTTAATATATTGATGGTGCAATGGATTTTGAACCCATGGTGAATAACTACATGAAAAATGTTAATGCAACACACAACCACTATAAAAGCATCTGGACGTCATTAGGACCGGGACTGAAACCAAACTGCTGACATAGTAATGCTCTAATCCAGTGGTTCCCAACCTTTTTGTGATCGAGTACCACTTGGAGGTCCCGTACAGTCGCCGCATACCACCTGGTTCCAGAGAAACTAAATTCGATCAGATATCACTTTATTTCCATAATTGTACCGTTCCTTTTTTGGCCCCGCGCATCCAGCAACTGGATTCTCGGGCCGCTGGGACCAGGTGGGTGGCGTGTGGCAACAGTTGCAAATCGTTGCCAGATTATCTTGTGTTAGGCAGTAAACATTTTTGTGAAGTAAAAAATAACTAACTAAAAATCGTTCATGACCCCGAAAGTGTTCGCGTACCACCTGGAAGGCCCTCGCGTACCACTAGTAGTACACGTACCACAGGTTGGGAACCACTGCTCTAATCTATATAATTTCTGTGCTCAGCAGTGGCCACTATATGTCTACAGAAATATTGTGGCAAAGATACAGAAATTGCAAACAAAATAGTTCAGGATTAAAAAATAGTTCCTCTGTAAATAAAGATTACAGCAATATGTTATGATTTCAGCATGATAGAAGTACATAGAATTTTGTGACTAAATTCTAATCCTGCAGTATTAGAATGTGGAGTCCTTTGTTAAAGCTAACTGTGAGATATTCAGGAAGTAATTAGTTATTTATACAAAGTGTAATTAAACTGTTCATTTGCTGACCAGCAATTTAGAGGTTTCTGATTTCAGATATAATTTTCAATGCTTAATTACTGTACTTTATATCAACTACAGAATCATTTAAACACAACACTGGAAGATGATTATTACATTCGGGGTCTGCTTGTGAACTGATGCAAGCGATCAGATACTGTGTGACATAACTTTTCCCCAGTTTCATCTAACCACAAGACCAACGTGCTGTGACCAGTGACGGATTAAGGCTCACTGGTGCCCTAAGCACTGACGAATCTTGGTGCCCCCCCTCCTTTTTTTTTTTTACAAATCTTGTTTTTCTTTCTTTCTCAACTTTGTGGTGGTGCCCTAATCACGTGGTTAGTCTGCTTAATGGTTAATACACCACTGCAGTGGTGGGTTCCTACCAGTGCGGTCCACTCTACAGTACCGGTAGCGGCCAGCAGATGACGCTATTTGCATGCGACAGCTCCGGTGCTGTCTTCGCCGGTCTGTCGCGCGGTGCCATCTTTTTTTTTTTAATTTTTGGGCTGATTTTGCTTCCTGCGCATGCGTGGAAGCAAAATCTGACGAGGGGACGCGCACGCGAGAGAGATTTCGGTGATTTTTTGCTTCCGTGCATGCGCGGAAGCAAAAAAACAGCGCCAAAATTGCATGCGCGTGCGAGTCTCCTCATAAGATTTTGCTTCCGCGCATGCACAGGAAGCAAAATTGCATGAGGGCGTGGGCGCACACCGAAACATAGCGATGCGCGCGCAGCGCACCAGTATCGCAAAGAATCAGCAACCTGCCCCTGCACCACTGGCTGTGACAACCCCATTTTTATGGCATGTATCCAAGATAGTATGTTTTATGGCATGTCTTCATGATATTATCATATTGAACCATGCATGAAACAAGCCTAAGATTGTTCTTAGCTGTTCCAGTGTTAAAGTAGGATTTCCCCATTAAGTAATAACAAGCCACAGCAGTTCCAAGGTACAAAAAATATTATGCCCTTTACCAGCTGACCTATTGGTGCAATTGGATGGCCTACAGAATGTGGAATCAGCCTGGTGCGTATTGGCTCCTTCATGCTGATGTAGATATCCTCTTCCCACTGCTGCAGCCAAGCATTCTGTGCACCAATAGTCTATTTGGAGTTTCCTTACCACAGAAAGAATTAGACAGATCTCCAGGCTCATGACTGGATTCAGTGGACTTACCGAGATGTTGAGCTTTCACAGACAGTTAGATCTGCAACCACTGGCTTTACCATATTCTCAAAAGAGCTCAGTTTGACGCTTTTTCAGAACTTTACACTTAAGCTGCTGAACTGATAGATACATCAAATTGTTCTCCCTCGCTTTACTCTGCAGCAACGAAGAAAATGTGTCTACTAATCAATGTACAACTTGAAGAGGTGCAGAGTTTGAAAGAATTCTCAATCTACACTTTTTCCAAGATTAATAAAGAAGGAAATTGAGGATCAAAACATCTGTCAAAATTTTCTACCTCCTCAAGTCTCTGAACAGCTGCAGTCGGCAAGTAGACACATCCCTCCTGTTTTGCCACAGTAAAGAGTCCTCCTCTCAAAATTTGTCGGTAAATATAAAATTTAACACAAAAATAGTTTGTCGCGAAAGTGACTGCTTGCGAAGGCTCCTGGATTGGGGCTGAAAGAGAAGCAGTATGCTCCATCCCATATTTGGATAGACCAGGTTGCCCTGATAAAAAAAACACTCCTTTCAAAGTCACCTGTTCTTCAATCCCACTGAATTTGTGGTGTTTGCTAACAAATATCGTATTTTTTGGACTGTAAGATGCACTGGAGTATAAGACGCACCTTAGTTTTTGGGGAGGAAAATAAGAAAAAAGCTGATTGTGGGGTGGATATTCCCAGAGGTGAACTTTAGCAACAGGTTCGTTGGTTGTGAGCTCTGTGCCTTGCTTTTTCAGCCTGTGAAACCTCTGTTTCAGAGGCATTTTTCCAGCCTGTGAAACCTCCATTTCAGAGGCTTTTTTTAGCCTGTGAAACCTCTGTTGTAGCCCCGCCCAGCCTCTCAAACGGAGGTTTCAGAGGCTGAAAAAAAAAGCCTCTGAAACCAAGGTTTCACAGGCTGTTTTCAGCCTCTGAAACCTCCGTTTGAGAGGCTGGGCAGGGCTACATTCGTTGTATAAGATGCACCCAAATTTTCACCCTCTTTAGGGGGGGAGGTGTGTCTTATACTCTGAAAAATACGGTATGTGCTCTCCTGGTTTGCAGTGTTTAAACTCACCGTCTCCTTAAACCCAAACACAGTATTTTGCTTTTGACAAAATGACAAAAGTGTTGAGCTGTTGCATTGCTCCTATCGTTGCTGCATAACATGTCACTTTGCGATGCACAAAAGGGAGAGGCCTTGCATCATGATACTGCTTTCATTATTCTGCCCATTCCCCTTGTCTTCTTATGGATGCTAAGCCCACTTTAGCATCACTGTCATGATGGTGGATGGTTTCTCAAATGCTTGTGGCATTTGGAAAGTTCGGGGGTGGGCAGGTGAGAGGGAAATAGTAAAGCCAGAAGTGCCTTTCCCATATGAAATCATGGCACTTGCAACAATGAGCCATGGTAGCACAGTGGTTAGAATGCAGTACTGCAGGTTAATTAACTGCTCATTCTAGGACCGTGATGGCGAACCTATGGCACGAGTGCCACAAGTGGCACGCGGAGCCATATCAGTGGGCACGCGAGCTCAGGTCTGGCACGCATGTGCGCACCGGCCGGCTGATTTTCGGGCCTTCTGGGCCCACTGGGAGTCAGGAAACAGGCTGTTTCCAGCCTCCAGAGGGGGTGGGGAAGGCCGTTTTCACCCTTCCCAGGCTCCTAGAAAGGCTCTGGAGCCTGGAGAGAGCGAAAAATGGGCGTGCCATTGCATGCTAGGAGCGGGGGGGGGGGGGGTCATGCGTGCATGCGCGGGGGTGCATGGAATTATGGGTGTGGGCACGCACAGACGTGATCCCCCGCATTCCCCCCCCTTTTGGCACGCGAACCAAAAAAGGTTCGCCATCACTGTTCTAGGAGTTCGATTCTGAGCGGCTCAAGATTTACTCATCCTTCCATCCTTCCGAGGTTGGTAAAATGAGGACCCAGATTGTTGGGGGCAATATGCTGAACTCTGTAAACCACTTAGAGAGGGCTGTAAAACACTATGAAGCAGTATATAAGTCTAAGTGCTATTGCTATCCATTTGTGGTCATGGCAAATCAACACCATTCTGCAGCAAGCTAAAATGTAGATAATAGATGCAGAATAGAGATCGCCAACGAAGCTAGCAAATGTTATGCTGAAATGCTTTTCTGCTGCCCAAGGACAGATAGGCAGCCCTTTAACTCAATAGCTAAGCCAAGTCACATCCAAGGCAAATAATGAATGGTTTGAAGTCTGTTACTATATAAGGGTGAGCGAAAGACACAGGGTGTTGCAGAATATGGTTTTTAAAAAAGATATTTTTTTAAGCAGCGGTGACAGTGCAACCAAAACTCTGTTTGACCACGCCCTCTGGACACTTCTAAAAAGACTTCAGATTTGAATCCTGTGGCTATTATGAAATCATAGACTCTTTTGCTTGATTTTCAGTAGCTGCTTTTTGTTATTAGTGTTTCTTGCCTTTTTACAATAAAAGCAACTGAATAAACAACATCTGCATACCATTCAAAAGAGACACTCAAAAACCCCAAAAGGAAACAAAAAGACCAAAACATCAACAAACACCAAGATTAATACAAGACCAACAATCAAGAAGTAAACAATACTGCAATCAAGGAACCACCAACTCAGACAAACAAGGTAATAGTAAGCAGCAGCCTAATCAAGGAAAGAACCACCAAGACCATCCCCATCAATACTGACAGGGCAAGCCAGCAATATATAAAATGACAGCAAACCCCACTCTCTTCTAGCACTGATGATGTCACCTAGTTTGGTAATGAAATGTCTGCAAGAAAACAACCAAGCTCAGAGAGGAACAAAGACCCCACATTTCAAACCTGAACTATAAATATGCTCTTCTATCAAAAGCATTTGTATATCTATCTGATCTAGTGATTGAGCTAGTCTGTGACCATCGACTCTTCTGTAGTTAAATCTTGATTGGGTTTCCAGAGCAATATTTACTTTGTACAGTACAATTTGTGAAATTTAACTGACAACATGATAGAACAGAGAAGTCTTTGAATTAAAGATCTTATGAACAGCTTTAGTGCACATATTGTTTTGCCTCAAATATTTATTTGCCTTTGCTAATAAATAAGTAGCCTAATTGCTGTATTTCCTGTTTTCTCTATGAACTATTTAAAATGTCCTATTCAGAACTGTCCAGTGCTGACTAAAGAGGTGTAGCAATTTTATTTGTTGATGTAATAAATCATTACCTTCTTCTAAAGCCATAAATGAGGAAACACTTCCTATTTCATAAAGTGTGAACTACTCACACTGAATGTAAATCATTATTATGTTTATTCATCTGTATTTCATAGGTTTCATAGCAGAGTTCCACTGTTTCATTTTTAGTTTCTTATTTCAGTGTTAATATTTAACGTCACATTTTCTTAACTGCATTTAAAAACATTTTAAATGTCCTTCCCTCTAGATCAGGGGTCAACAACCCGCAGCTCTGGAGCCGCATGTGGCTCTTTCATCCCTCTGCTGCGGCTCCCTGTTGCCAGTCGGCTCCACAATTGATAGGGCTTTCTGTTAGGACAGGTAGAGGAAAAAGGACGCCACCCTAGGAGGAGTCTCTATGGCAGGGGAAGGGGACTTCCGGTTGGCTCCAGAATTGAACAGGGGGCTTCCGGTTAGGATCTTTGTGGCTCTTTGAGTGTTTAAGGTTGCCGACCCCTGCTCTAGATAGATCATCTGTTTTATTTTAACTTCAATTAAGACAGAAATTACTATTATTTCAGTGGAACAAAGATATATACAGTGTTTTCAAGGAAATTGCCTTGAGTCAACATACTTTGGGGGGGGGGAATTCATGTGTAAAGAAGATTACAACTGAATCTATATACAGTGGAAGATATAATAATGATCTAATTTATGAATAGAAATACATTACCGTATGTATCGGCGTATAAGACGACTTTTTACCCCTTGAAAATCTTCGCAAAAGTCGGGGGGTCGTCTTATTCGCTGAGTACTAAAACTTCCAAGCTGGGCAGGAGCTCAAAAACGGCTGCGGCTGCATCCCTGCCATTCTCCAGCCAAGCGGCCGAAGGAGCCCCGGAGCCCCGATGCTGCCCTGCGTCTCGGTCTCCTGCCACCACTGCCAGCTGCAGCCTTCCCAGCAGGTGGGAGCGCACGCGAGGGATCGCGGAGCAGAGGCGCCCGGTGACTTAAGGCAAGAGGCGGGCGGGAGATGCGGGCAGGAGCCTGCTGCCGCCGATGCCACTTCTGGCATCCCTGCGCCTCTCGCACCACTCGCCGGGCACCTCTGCTCCGCGATCCCTCTCTCACGCGCCCACCTGCTGGGAAGGCTGCAGCTGGCGGTGGAGGCAGGAGACCGAGACGGAGGGCAGCGTTGGGGCTCCGGGACTCCTTCGGCCACTTGGCTGGTGAATGGCAGGGATGCAGCCGCAGCCGTTTTTGAGCTACCTCCGGCTCGGAAGTTTCAGCAGTGGCGGTAGCGTGCTCTCCCTCCCTCCCATGCGCGTTAACCCCGCCGGTGCCACGGTCAGGGACTCCGTCGGGTGGCTGGAGTCCCGCGGGAGACGGCAACAGAGGCTCCTTCTTCCTCCGAGGGGAGGGGAGGGGAGCAACCCACCCACCTACCTTGCTTCCACTTGGCGTCTTGGAAGAGGAGCTGGGCGAGGGAGAAAGGAGCCAGAAAGGTGGGGATTGGTTTGCAGGGAGAAAGAAAGAAAGAAAGAAAGAAAGAAAGAAAGAAAGAAAGAGAGAGAGAGAGAGAGAGAGAGAGAGAGAGAAAGAGAGAGAGAGAGAGAGAAAGAAAGAAAGAAAGAAAGAAAGAAAGAAAGAAAGAAAGAAAGAAAGAAAGAAAGAAAGAAAGAAAGAAAGAAAGAAAGAAAGAAAGAAGTTAGGAAGGAAGACAGACAGACAGAAAGAAAGAAAGAAAGAAAAGTTAGGAAGGAAGGAAGGAAGGAAGAAGGAAGGAAGGAAGGAAGGAAGGAAGGAAGGAAGGAAGAAAGAAAGAAAGAAAGAAAGAAAGAAAGAAAGAAAGAAAGAAAGAAAGAAAGAAAGAAAGAAAGAAAGAAAGAAAGAAAGATGTTAGGAAGGAAGAAAGACAGAAAGAAAAAGAAAGATGGTAGGAGGGGTAGTCTTATACGGCAAGTATATCCCAAACCCTATATTTTAAATGGAAAAGTTGGGGATCGTCTTATACGCCCAGTCGTCTTATACGCCGGCATATACTGTACTATATTTTATTTGAACTAAATTGTATCAATTTTATTCCATATGCTACATATAGAAGGAAGTATCCAGGGTGCTCCGTGTTCTCTTTCCTTTGGCAGAGAACATTGATCTTTAGAAGCATCATTTCCTTATATTGCATTTTATAGCAGCCCCCCCCCCCCCCCGAGCCCTTTTGGCACAGGGACTGATTTTGTGGAATACAGTTTTTCCACGGATTGGGGGGGGGATGGTTTCTGTTTCACTCGCTTGTCCTCTGCTCACCTCCAGATGTGCAGCCTGGTTCTTAACAAACCACGGACCAGTACTGGCCATGTCCCAGGGGCGGGGGACCCCTGTTTTATGGCATGCTTAAATTACCAATTTGCACAAAACTAACTTCAGGAATAATTTAAATAAGATGAAAGCAATTGAAATAAAGTTATTTCTAATAAAAAATCAACACATTTTGTATCTAAATAATATATGTGAAAAATTCTTAAATGGCTCAGAGACAGAATTGTTAATCTTACAGAAATGCAGTGCGTCCCTGTAATCCTGAATTTCCTTATCAAATTAATTCCTTACCAAGTTTAGCTCCTTACATTCTAAAGCCCTAAAGTAGAATCCTTGTTAACCCAAGATTATTATAGAAATACAGTACTATAGAATTTTCTGTGAAAGATATAAGTATGTACTTTTTAAAAGAGATTAGACAAATTCATGAACTTCTTCTTCATAGAGCCGAGATGGTGCAGTGGTTAAATGCAGCACTGCAGGCTACTGCTAGTTCAGCAGTTCAGCTGTTCAAATCTCACCGGCTCAAGGTTGACTCAGCCTTCCATCCTTCCGAGGTGGGTAAAATGAGGACCCAGATTGTTGGGGGCAATATGCTGAACTCTGTAAACCGCTTAGAGAGGGCTGTAAAGCACTATGAAGCGGTATATAAGTCTAAGTGCTATATAAGTCTAAGTGCTATTGCTATAAAAGACACTCAAAAACATGCATATTTCGGAGGTATGAAAAAAAGTCAAAGGAGGTGTGAAAAAAGTCAAAATGGCAGCCACAGTCATATGATCAGAGCTTTATCTCTTCAGTGCATGGGAAAAAAGGGGTGGGACTTTGATTGCATGGTTGTGGCCTTATCTTGACTTTTGTGAGCCTCTTTCTGTGGAAACTACTTAGCCTTGGACATTTTTTACCCTCTTATCTGTTGAACCCCCACAAATCTTGTTCTTATCCTAGACCTACTGATAATTTCCCACTCCATTTTTTAAAGGGTCAGTTTCAATTTCTGTTAATATATTGTATTATTTAGAGGCTCTGGAGGGAGGTGCTTTATAAATCTAATCAATCAACCAATGGTAGAGGTAGTGATATATCATTTCCTTTCATATTCTACATATCACATGGGGAAGGCAAAGGACTTTATATTAATAATCTATCTCCTGGAATTATCTGATCCAGCAAGATGCTCTGATATATAACTATAATTTTGCATGTACTATTGTATTATAAACATTTTAATTGGATGAAGATACTAGTTTGAAAAGCTTATTCATTATTTCTCACATTGAGAGGTCTTATTTTTTGGCAATTTATGTCTTCTTGGTTAAATATTAAAAGATAAGTAAATGGTTCTTTTTCAGACTTGTCTCAAGGTATACATATATATACCCAGAATCAGTGTACTTAAGGATCACAGTTCATTTGGGCTCCAAATAAAATACAATAGAGTGCAACTTTAGTTGGACAGACTAGTCTGAACAAACGTTTATACAGCAAATAAAAGGAAGGACATACAATAGGTAAATCTTTAGAGGAATTTAAGGTGCACTAAATCAAACTCTTATCAGTGAATTTCATTGATTCTTGCTTAATGTATTTCAGCCTTCACAATATTGGAAAATTACAGCATATTCTGGCTTGCATTTTATAGAAGTTATCTTAAATATCAACAATGTATAATTCCATTCCAGTCCAACCACATTTCAAATCTGGTAGGTTTTGATTTCAATACAGTTGAAATTTTTCAGGCTATGTATCCTTTATTTTCAATAATATGTGTGAAAGTAATAAGAAAACAGATTCACTTATCTCTTGTCACCTGGTGAAAAAGAAAGAAGGAGGAAGACTAGGAACAGTTCGTTAGTCTTGAGGCATGTGGGTGACCTTTGTCTCTTCTTTCTTTCTAACAGTTAACTTTTCCCTGCGTAATCTTCCGGTGTCATCAAATTCAGTTTCTACACTTTTCAAATAGAATAGGTTCTGCCCAGGGGTGGGTTCCAAATTACCTCACTGCCGGTTCGCTTCCTCAAGCGCCGCGTGGGTGCGCTGCATGGATGCACAGCATGGACGTGCCACATGGACACACCACGTGGATGCACCACGTGGGCGTGAGCTCGCTTTGCATGCATGCATGCACAGTGCAAAAAAACCCCGAATTTTTTTTTTAAATAAACGCCAAAAACAAAATGGCGACACATGCGCACTGCCGGAAACTCGGCTTCTGTGCATGCGCAGAAGAAAAATATATATATAAAAAATCAAGTTTTTGAAAGAAAAAAAATCACATATTTATGTTTAGTGTATGATGTGTCAGCATTTCAAGGTAGCCCAGACCAAAAAAAACCTAAATCCATGAGTATTAACAATACCTTTGTTGTAAATCTGGAAGCACTTTTTTCCTCCCTTGCCTTTACTTTCTAAAAAAACTGTGGAGAGTCCCTTTTGAAGTGCTTTCTCACAGCCCATTGCAGGTAGGAAGAATACTGAGCTTGTTTATCAAAAGCCTATCAGAGGTTTGCCAAGGTCAAACTATCAGTTTGATGATGTTATCTGTTCAGTCGTGTCTGACTCTTTGTGATTCCATGGGCCAGGTGTCTCTACTTCTTCCAATCTTACACTGCCTCTTTGAGATTTTTCTATGCTCTACCGCAGGGATCTCCAATCCTGGCAACTTTAAGACTTGTGGACTTCAACTCCCAGAAGTTGAAGTCCACAAGTCTTAAAGTTGCCAAGGTTGGAGACCTCTGCTCTAGCTGATGTCAGCTTTGATGGTGTCCAGCCACCGTGTTTTTTTGACGGCCTGGTTTCCTTTTACTGCTAACTCTTCCCAACATTATTGCTTTCTCCAGTGAATTCCCCACACGTCATGGCCAAAATAAGTGCGACCTGGCCCACAGAATCAGCAAGAGTCAGATACGATGAGTGGATAACATCATCAACACCAGAAAACTGGAAGATATTGGTGAAAGCAAAAATAGGGAGGCATAAAATACAAAGTGACTGCAACCTGAAAAAGGAAAAACGTAGAGCTGTTCTTTCAAGTGTGACAGGGACTAGCATATTACTCTACCTTTTGCTCACAAAGAATTCCCCTCCATCTCCCCACCATTGATGTCTCCACATAAATAAAGCATTGGAAAACCAGGAACCTGATTGGAGAATCTTCATGGGTCATAAAGAGTATTTATGAAAGTGTATACTTTATGCACTTAAACATAATCCATAATAACGGATTATCTATAATAAACCATACATTTTTCTAAAGACAACTGGATTTCATTTTTCATTGAAGACTTTTCTCTACTCATCTAAGAAACTTCTTCAGTTCTGACTCAAAAGAAGCTTCTTGGATGAGAAGCGAAACATCTTCAAGGAAAAACAAAGTCTAGTTGCCTTTGGAAAAATGTATAGAAAAAGCACCTTTGGGACAACCATGACGTGGGTGACTGAGAATCTCCATAGACAATACACCATACACATAACCCATAATCCATACATATGTCAGCCATTGCTTTTTTCTGGTGGGGAAAATGCCGTATTTTTCGGAGTATAAGACACACCTTTTTACCCCCCAAAAGAGGGTGAAAACTTGGGTGTGTCTTATACACCGAATGTAGCCCCACCCACCCACCCAGCCACCGCCACCCTTTGGCCTCTGTCTTCCAGCAATTTACCTGCTTGTAGGAAAGAGGGAAGAGCCTGTAAAGCCAAGCAAGTCAGTAGCAGTCTCCCGACGAACAGCTGATTAGGTTTGCCACGTGGGAAAATGAAAGTGAAACTAACTGCAAAGAGGCAAATAGCTGGGAGAGATGCAGGTTTTTATTTTTGCTGAACTGGCTGAAAGGGGTAAGTGAATAACTATAAATGTCTGTAGAATGTTCAAATTATTAGACTTATTTTTTAAAGACTGCTTTATTATTGTTCTAGAGCAGTGATGGCGAACCTTTTTTGGTTCGCGTGCCAAAAGGGGGGGGAATGCGGGGGATCACGTGTGTGTGTGCCCACTCACAATTCCATGCACCCCCGCACATGCACGCATGACCCCCCTGCTCCCAGCATGCAATGGCACGCCCATTTTTCGCTCTCCCCAGGCTCCAGAGCCTTTCTAGGAGCCTGGGGAAGGCGAAAACGGCCTTCCCCACCCCCTCTGGAGGCTGGAAACAGCCTGTTTCCTGACTCCCAGTGGGCCCAGAAGGCCCAAAAATCAGCCGGCTGGTGCACACATGCACGCCGGACCTGAGCTCGCGTGCCCACCGATATGGCTCCGCGTGCCACTTGTGGCACCCGTGCCATAGGTTCGCCATCACGGTTCTAGAGCCAGGGGTCTCCAACCTTGGCAACTTTAAGACTTGTGGACTTCAACTCCCAGAATTCAACAGCCAGCTTTGTTAGCTTTGCTGGCTGTGGAATTCTGGGAGTTGAAGTCCACAAGTCTTAAAGTTGCCAAGATTGGAGATCCCTGTAAATCTAGACAACTTAACAAAATAAAGAAGCTTTTTAAAATAAATGCTTGCTCTGAAGAGGCCCAGTGCTATTGTATCTTCTTTTAAATAATAGAGAATAATGTATACTTCCAGAAATTTTAATTAATTTTAACAGCTCTGTACAAGTATAGTATGAAATGTAACAGTGTCCTGTTTAGTATTAGAGTTTAGTTACCTTGGAGTAGATCTATTTAAATAATTGGGAAGAGTTAGTGTGCCAACATTTAAGAAAAATTTCTGGCATAATGTACATTTCTCCAATTCTTTGCTATTTCTATGGGTCAGGCACACTTGCACAGAAATACACAGCAAACAGTGTATATCATCTGTGCTGTTTGCTGTTTGGCAAATTGCTTGGAGGCAGAGGCCTTTTTCCCTTGTTTTCCTCCCCCAAAACTTATACTTCGAAGTCTTATACTTCGTTGCGTCTTATACTCCGAAAAATACGGTATATAAAGACTTCCACAACAAGATGGAAGGTTGAGGCTACTAAACAACAGTTGTTTTTCTACAGAAATCACCTGCAAAGAATATTATATAGAGTGCCATCTTGTGATTAAAAATATAAAACAGTTCAGATTTCCACACTATTATCCTTACTAATTTTATTACCTGCATAAGAATAGATTTAGATTATCTGTTTTCCAAATCACAATCTAATCTTTCTCTTTCTAGCATAAACTAGAAATAAATCAGTTATGCTTAATTGAAGTTTATAATGAGTCATCTTTTATTTCTATCCATACCTAAAAGGATTGAGCATTAGAAGCAACTATGTCTCCATGCTCACCCCCCCCCCCCCAATGCACATGCAACTTCCAGGTACATCATCAGGCTGAAGTTTTAAAACAATTTCCCCCCCTTATATCAGTTTGTTTTGACTCATATGCTTTACTTGGTTTACTAACCGCAGCAGGCTACACTCCTCAACTGAGTCAATGATTATCCCAGTCTCTAATGTCTCCTAGTGTTTTCTTTATTAGGAATGCTGTAATAGCGCAGTGGATATGACAGTTGTAAATACAGGTAGTCCTCGATTTACAACAGTTCATTTAGTAACCATTCAAAGTTACAACGGCACTGAAAAATGTAACATGCCCATTTTTCACAGTTACGAGCTCTGCAGCATCCCCATGATCATGTGAACAAAATCCAGGAGCTTGGAAACAGATTCATATTTATGATGGTTGGGGTCATGTGATGACCTTTTGCGACCTTCTGGCAAGCAAAGTCAATGGGAAGGACAGATTCACTTAACAATTGGGTTACTAACTTATCAACTGCAGCGATTCACTTAACAACTGTGGCAAGAAAGGTGGTAAAATGGGGCAAAACTCACTTAACAAATGTCTCACTTAACAACAGAAATTTTGGGCTCAATTGTGGTCACAAGTAGAGGACTACCTGTAGAAGGGTGTTCGCTTGGAACCCAGCCACACATTTTAAACTAACTATTTTTCTTTCTCTGAGCTAGCTATTTTCCCCAGGGATTTTGGCATTCTATATCATGCCATCATTTTTCCAGTCACGAGGTAGGTTCATTTTATGTTTAGAAAGGCCAACCTAAAGGAACATGTCAGCTGTATAGGACAGACCAAATTAGAAACCAGGGCTAACTTTTTTTTTTTAACCAGGGCTAACTTTATTGTAACAGCTATAGGAAAAGAATCTTGCAAGTCAGAATGTGCTTCAAGAAGGAAGCATGAGTATAAGATATGAGCAGTTTAAGATTATAACAAAAGTGTTCCCTTAATATTGATGACTATTTCTAGATTATTGTAACTGAAGATAACATTGTTTAATTTGAAAAGGCAATTATCCAATCACAGCTGAAATAAACTCAAAATTTATTAGTCCTGAAAAATAACCATCATCTTCAGTATAATTACCGTAAATGCTTGTCATTGGGTTCTTATTTGCCAATTGGTAATGTCACAACTGCCTTTAGTAATGCAAACCGTTAGGTCACAATACACCCACAACCGACCTGTGGACTAATCCCTTTTGCCTTTAGTATGGTAAGTCTAGGATAGCGTATCAGCTAAATCCTGCACAAGAACAATTTCATTCCTCTTGAAGTTAAATTTGTAGGAACTTCAATTTCTCAATATTTGCTGACTCTTAGGAACAAAAGATAGAAAAGAATCTAAACCTATATGGACATCTAGAGGCAGAATAACTTGATAGAGTGGTGTTGGCATTTAGTTTTATTTGGTACATGCTTAAGTGTTGCTTGAATTTTTTCAAGACAGCTTTTTTGATTACCATCTAAGATGCATTGTTTCTTTGGTCACATTTCCCTTCTGAAACCTATTTTTTTAAGACTAACACATATCCTTGTTTTTCCTTGAAAATCTGAGTTCTTATTCACTCTATGTACTAATTTAATAGATATTTTGGTGCCATTTTGTGCCTTGGGGACTTGTGATCTGGTAGCTTGTTTTGGTTGAGAGAAGGGAAAGAAAGCGGTGTCAGATAATACCAGCGAAAGCAATAGTTGCTACATCATCCAAGGCTATAGTGGCTGGGTAGACCAGATCAGATGGTACAGAGAAAGATATTTTACAGAGGTAATTACATTGCAAAGTAAACGGGACATCACATTTTTGTTATCATGCTAATTCTTAGTGGCATACCCATTCTCATCATCATTACTACAAACTGCAATCATTCAGCAGAGTCACTGCATAAGATGAGCATCTATACACTGTGAAAATGAAAACAAAATAAGTGTATTCAAGTTTTAAACCAATATATCCAATATTTTGTTTGAATACTTAGTTTCAGTGATATTGTATGGCTGATGTGGAAGAATATTATTTACCGTATTTTTTGGAAATATAGGACGCAAAAAGGGGGTCAAAAAGTGGGTGCGTCTTATACTCCGAATGTACCCCCCCCCACCTGCCAGCCGCCACTCAGCCTGGGGAGGAAAGCGTTTTCAGGCAGCAGCGCTGCGATCCCCTCCCTGATTCCAAAAACAGAGCGTGCGGAGACCAAAAAAAAGCATCGCGTTTCAGGCAGCGGGCAGCGCCGGTTGCATGCCCTGTTTTTGGAATGGGGAAGGAAGTGTTTTCAGGCTACATCGCCGGCCGGAATCACCCACCGCCTGAAACACAATGCTCTTTTTTTGGTAAAAAAAGAGCATTGCGTTTCAGGCATTTTCGGCCGGTTTCAGCCATTGCTGGCCACCGCCGCTGCCGCTGTTGCTGGCCAGAGCTGCAGCCGCTGTTGCTGGGAGCCGCTGCCGCCCCAACCGCCATTGCAGCCCCGCCCCCGCCGGAGGACCTGCCGCCCCAGCTGCCGTTGCAGCCGCCGCCCTCGCCGGAGGACCTGCCGCCCCAGCCGCCGTTGCAGCCCCGCCCCCGCCGGAGGACCTGCCGCCCCAGCCGCCATTGCAGCCTCCGCCCCCATTGAAGGACACGCCACCGCAGCCGCCCGCGTTCCCGCTGCAGGACCCGACGACTCCGATACTCACCACCGCCGATGCTCGCCGCCGCCGGAGCCACTGCTGCTGCTGCCTGAAGTGAGCAGCCTGACAGGTATGAGGACAAACTTCCAAGTTTGAAGAGCCCTGGGTTAGCAGTGCAAGGGTCTTCAAACTTGGCAAGTTTAAGACTAGTGGACTTCAACTCCCAGAATTCCTCCTCCAGTCATGCTAGCTCAGGAATGACTGGAGGAGGAATTCTGGGAGTTGAAGTCCACAAGTCTTAAGCTTGCCAAGTTTGAAGACCCTTGCCACCTCTAACTCAGGGCTCTTCAAACTTGGCAACTTTAAGACTTGTGGACTTTAACTCCCATTCCTGAGCTAGGATGACTGGAGGAATTCTGGGAGTTGAAGTCCACAAGTCTTAAACTTGCCAAGGGGGTGCAAGGGTCTTCAAACTTGTGGACTTCAACTGCCAAAATTCCTCCTCCAGTCATGCTAGCTCAGGAATTGGAGTTGAAGTCCACAAGTCTTAAAGCTGTCAAGTTTGAAGACCCCTGGGTTAGGGGTTAGGGGTGCAAGGGTCTTCAAACTTGGCAAGACTTTTTACAACCATGTACACTTTTTACAAACTTCAAACTTGACAGCTTTAAGACTTGTGGACTTCAACTCCCATTCCTGAGCTAGCATGACTGGAGGAGGAATTCTGGGAGTTGAAGTCCACAAAGCTGTCAAGTTTGAAGTTTGTAAAAAGTGTACATGGTTGTAAAAAGTATACATAGTTGTAGAAAGTATTCTGCTATACTGTTATTTTATTAAATAATATATTACTACACCATTTGGTTCAGAATACTTTTTTCCTTGTTTTCCTCCTCTAAAATCTAGGTGTGTCCTATACTCCGGTGCGTCCTATACTCCGAAAAATACGGTATATGTTGTGAGCAAGTTTTTAGTACAAAAGAGAGTCTAATTTTATAACTCAGTTTTATAAAATGTTAATAATGTTTATTTCAAAGCAGTTCTTACTTGTAGCTACTCCTCCAAACAAACTTGCTTACAATTGTAACCTGTTATATATTTTTGAATAATTTATTCCAAATAAAATGTTGATTTTTGAAAAAAGCTCTCAAGCAGCTTGTTGATTTTGAGTAAGACATACTTTGAATAAAGTCTTAATTCACTCTAAGTTTATGAATTGCATTCTTATTCTACTGTTGATCAAATAAGGTAATATCCTTCCCTGATGGTTTTTTTTTAATTGGTAAAGAGAGATTCAGGAATGAATCTTTGTAAATTCCCTTGTATGTTTCAACTCTTTATTATGGTCTTTGACTATATTCCAGCTAATAAATTTAGCAGAAAATTAAGGCACGAATTCATTGCAGTTAGGTAGCATGATGTGAAGTCAGCTGCAAGGAAAGCTTCTCTTATGGGCCGGTGCAGACATGACTTTATGATGTGTGAACGTTTGTCTTTAATGATTTCAACAGCCTCTTCTTTTAAAGATAAAGATCTCAGAATGCCAAACCCTGAAGCATAGTTAACATAACTTATTTTTTATAATGCACAGGCAAATAACAAAAACAACTTTCACTGTGGCACAAATTTGGGAAAACATTGGTTGGAATGTAATAGTGGACATTGGCTAGAATGTTAGAATCTCTTCTAACCCAGAGATGGTTAGAAGATGGGTGGCTATATAAATGTAAATAAATTGTATTCTGTATTATTTCCATAGTTTTTAGGATCCTTTGTTATAGCCATAGCTTTGTTAGATATCTTTTTTTAAAGGGTTTTCTTTTTCTTTTCTTATTCTAAAAGCTCCAGTGTTGAGAATGCAGACAATGGCAAGTTCAGGGGAGGTCAAAATCTTCAAGATGGCTGCTGTGCCATTGTGTATCAACCGGCATCCATTTTGTCTGTGCATAAAAAGAGCAGGGCTTGGAGGAAAACCCTAAACATGCCATCTAGCAGATTTTAAACTCCCCTTCCTGAATGAGAATGTGTTGCCATTATTTGTTATAAACTGAGATTCCTCTTGATTATATGCTGATAAGCAGTGAAGTTTAAATAAAAGCTGCTAAACAGTTTCCTGTTTAAGAAATAGGGTCTTTGAGGACTAAGGTTTGTAGCCGTTATTTCAGCTTTTTTAAAAAAATAAAAAATAAAATGCAATGA
This sequence comes from Diadophis punctatus similis, assembly GCA_023053685.1. NCBI lineage: Eukaryota > Metazoa > Chordata > Lepidosauria > Squamata > Dipsadidae > Diadophis > Diadophis punctatus. Next base: position 6,997,754 of record JALIGW010000016.1, on the reverse strand, counting down.
GAAAAACAGGTGTTGTTACAAATGGAAAATGAAGTGGATCATCTTGTAAATGCAATAGTTTATTGCACAATAAAGAACGTATATGGAATTATCTATTACTTTGTTCTGAGTGTTGCCTGACCCTTATAATGTATTTATATAGTGCATGGATTTTGGATGGCTAACATACAAATAAAAGAAGTAAAATCAAGACCACAAAATTTACTCCAGGTCCTATACTACCGGTAAGGGGACAGATTTTTCATGGATTTAAGAGATACTAGGTATGTGCGGGACCCTACAAATAAGCATGTTCTATTTAGATGTAATACTTTAATATAGATCATATTATTCCTTTGAATTATTGTTCCATTCCATCTTCCACAACCACAAGGCAGGCTTTACAAAATTCTGCTATCTATACAATTTTGGACAAACATGTTGATTAAATCTTTGAAATACCCACACATTATTATAGTACTTTTAATAAAGGATTTTGACTCAGCCTTTCAAAGATGTTTGCTAGATGTTTGCTAAATTGCCAATTTTCAGCTGTTTAGCTTCCCAGCTGCCTGCTCAAGATATCAGAGCAGTGTTATTTCTTCTTGTGGGCCCTCAGTCTCCTTATCTAAATGTATTTGTGACTCAAAAAATCCTAGGTCTTCATTTCTTAGTTTAGATGCCAGGTAAAACCTTAGATTAGACAAGAGAGTTGATTAATTATAGTCCTAAATATTCTTCTGTTTGCACAAAGGTGATCAAAAGGTCTTGTTCCAGTGCCATTTCCCCCCTTGCAGAGTGATTTATGAGCTGCACTTAATACTAGACATTTTAATACTTTTTAAACTATGGCATTTTTCCGCATTTTATTGTTATTATTACTGCTTTTATTTATTAGATTTATGTGCTGCCCATCTCATCTGGAGGCCACTCTGGGATGCTTATAAACATGAAAACTGATGCACATTAAAACAATAAGACAATAAATAATAATTAAATGAATACAGTTAAAAGATGGGGAGAAGGGGAGCATGGAGTACATGGAGAGGTGGGGGCCTTTCTTAATTCAACAGCCAGCTCTGGAATGGTGCACCCCCATTGGGGTCCCAGGCCAACTGGCATGCCCTTATGGAAGGTCAGCAGGGTTGGGTCAGAGTTCACCTCAAGGGGTATAATGTTCCAAAGAGCAGAAAAAGGCTCTTCCCTTGGACCCGGCCAACCAAAATTCCTTGACCTGTAAGGTCGACAGCATGCCTCTTCTGCCACACGGTGGGGCAGATCAATCCAATTGTAGTGAGACTGGTTCTTCAGACAATTCCTTATTGGCTTTCTTTTGTTTTGCTTTTAAATGCATTTAATTTCTTGTACATCACCTGGACTTCTTTTTGCAATTGAGGTAGCTTAAAATAGATTAAATAAATAAATTGTTACTTTCCTGTTCTTTGTTGTAACATACTATTATTAGTGCTATTTAAAATAATTTGCTTACATTGGCATCATTATCTTATGCAGGTGTGCTTTTTATTATTGTTCTATTGTGTAGTACACTGGCAGAATTTGATGCTATTACATGTGATGTAATAGTATTTAAATGTTGCTTTATATTTTGCCCATAATAAGTCATTATGGGATTAAGTATTAGCTATCAGAAAAAGACTCCTAATATTTGTCATTGTAGTTTAAACATCTTTGAACTCAAGGTGCCGTTAGCCAATTAACCGAATTTAAATGTCCAAAGTGCATAACTGTGTGAAGGACTGGGCAATTAGAGCATTAAAAGTATCTTAATGCTCTTAATCTTAATCATTAAAAGAGCCATGGTGGTGCAGTGGTTAGAATGCAGTACTGCAATCTATTTCTGCTGCCTGCCAGCTGCCTGCAATTTGGCAGTTTGAATCTTACCAAGCTGAAGGTTGACTCAGCCTTGCATCCTTCCAAGATCGGTAAAATGAGGATCCAGATTGTTGGGAGCCATATGCTGACTCTGTAAACTGCTTAGAGAGGGCTGTAAAGCAATGTGAAGTGGTATATAAGTCTAAATGCTATTGCTGCTATTGCTATCTCTTATTTTGTGCTCCAGATAAATGCAGATTGTGGCAATTTCATTATGGAAAAATATCTATACTGGATATTCTATATTTTGTATTAGTAATTTCAAAGAATGGGAACCAGTTTGGTGTAGTGGTTAAGTGCTGGCCTAGAACTGGGAACCTGTGAGTTATAGTCCCACTTTAGGCATTAAAAATGGCTGTGTATTTGGACCAGTCATTCTCTCTAAGCCCAAACCACTTTGCAGGATTGCTGTTCTGAGGAAAATAGGGAGTTTTATGTATGTTTGCTGCCTTGAGTTCCTTATAAACTAATAAAATCTAATCTAATCTAATGATTGTAATAAACAATAATCTGCATTTTTTCTGTTTAAATTGTTTCTGATCACAGTACCCTTCAGGATTATGTTTTAATTGTTAAGTCTTAGATTATATTTATTTCTCAAGTCATTCTCTGTCAGTCAATCAGAGTAATAGTAATTCTTCTCAGAAAGATTGTGCAGATCAGTCCTGAGTTATACCATATATAAACTGACAAGATGTGAAAGAATTCTCCATCTGAGATGCTCTTTTAGTTTCTCTCAAAGTGCAGAATGCCACACAATACTGAACATGTGCAACCACACAGATTAAATGATGCATAAAATTTCAACACTAATGTCCTCAAAACATATACAGTTACTCCTTGACTTACGACCACAACTGAGCCCATTAATTTTCCTTGCTAAGCAAGACAGTTGTTAAGTGAGTTTTCCTCCATTCTACAACCTTTCTTGCAACAATTGTTAAGTGAATCACTGCAGTTGGTAAATTACTAACATGGTTATTAATTGAATCTGGCTTCCCCATTGACTTTGCTTGTCAGACGGTCACAAAAGGTGATCACATGACCTTGGGACACTGCAATCATCAATACATGCCAGTTGCCAAGCATCTGAATTTTGATCACATGACCACAGGGATGATGGAACGGTAATGTGAAAAACGGTCATGAGTCATTTTTTTCAGTGCCATTGTAACTTTGAACAGTCACTAAACAAATAGTTGTCAGTCAAAAACTTCCTGTATTCAGTATGTGAATTAGCAAAGATTCCATTCAATCTGGCAAGATCTCAAAAGGTCCATTGGATTAAATGGAAAGGATACAACAATATAAAGGGGGTATAAAAGGGAAGGAAGATAGAACACAAATAGTTTTGCAAGATTTCCTATAATAATTTATCTCAGTAAGTTATAGCTACAGTCTTCCGATGGAATTAATTTCTTGATGTAGTTTACCTCATAGATTTGACCGATGGAGTATAGCAACATCTGCAGCCATGTGACTAGGCAAATTAAGGCAAAGAGGACAAGCACAAGCTATCTAATATCTCTCCTTTCCTGGCATGTTAATAGCCCATCTTTCCTTCTCTCCATAAATATGCCAAGTAGAGCCCACTCCTCCCTCTTCAAAAGAATATAAAACAAAATAAAATCTCATGGGGCAGAAATATTGATAGAAGCTGAAGGAGATGTCCACAAAGATATTTTGGGCCTAAGGATCATGTTGAAGACCCAGGTCTTATGACATTATAAATATGGTCTTTAAAATGTCACAAGATTCTAAATGATTAAAATGGCTTATTCATGGGATATAGTTTTTGCTTAGATTATAATCTACATATTTCATAGTCAACTTCTAGAACCACAACTGGTGATGCAAGACATTCATCCTCTTTTCATAACACTTACTCATTTGCCAAACATGTGCCAAACACACAAGGAGCACCCTGGTACTTTTGGAAAGTTTCCTAACAAAAAGGACCAAAGTTTAGTATAAAGGTCATAGGAGTTATGGATTAACAGTTCACCATGGGGATTTAGCAATTTTAGGAGAACAAAATGCAAAGAGTGAGTATAACATTGAATCACTGCTTTTTTGTAACTGCTTTAGACAGCTGGCTGAGGATACAGGATAATAGTCATTGGAAGACATTAATGATTTTTTTGCTCATGGTATCTGATAGCATCTCCTAACAGCAGGCACTACAACATCTAAATGTGCCATTAATCTCTTCTTTGACTGTCCTTAAAGCAAATGATGTGATTATCTTTGCAAGGAGTTCATACGGAGCAGAATATGAAACAAGCAAGCATGTTTCGTTTACTATTATCTCTTTTTAAAAGATTTCTTTTTTTTCTTTTTTTGGGAATTCTAGCTTCAAGAGAACCAAAGCTTACAGAAGCCATTTCTAGATGGATTGATAATTTATAGAAACAAAAAGTTTTTTAAAAAATCAATTAAAATTAAAACTTAACATGGTTATTCTTAGCACAGTTCTCCATACACTGAATGATCACAATAATTGACACCCAGAATAAATATGTTAAATATTAAAGAATAGAATGACTCTTTGTTTTCTAAGGGCTGCCCATAACTAGTTTGCCCCAATAGAGAGAAGCCACTGACCGTTTCCCAAGAGCATAAAAGCATAAAAATTTGCAACCTGCACACAGCAGTGCTTTCTAATTTGTGCTATTTTTTTTACAAGTTCACTGATGGGATAGCAAAGGATTTTTGTTTTTTTACAAATTCATGTAAAACAGGACCTGGAGATGGGCAGTTAAACAACAACAACAACAACAACAATAACAACAACAGACAGGATTTTTAGGTAAAATAATTATAGGTATGGGAAGTTTGGGAACAAGTTACAAACTTTAAAATGCTAGATCCCAATATGATCCCAACAATTTGCAAAGGTATACTAAAGCCTGACTAATATTACAGCACTTCCCTAATAATTAAGTTCTCTTGGATCATTTGGGAGGGGACAGATTTGTCATTTTAAATGCATGTTAGTGCAATTCTCAGTTTTGATTTATAAGGCAGCAGAATTCTAGCCCTTTCATTACTCCAGTATTTTAAGTAATAAAAGACATTTAATTCTGCCTCAGTCATTTGAAAGTTTGTAATCTAGACATATTTTCAAATATAAATTGTGTTGAAATTCTGAGAACAAATTTATGAAGTATAATACAAAAGCAGATAGCATGTTAATACCAGTAAGAACATTTTCACAAAATTTCCTGTAATAGCCGAGGTGGCGCAGCGGTTAGAGGCAGTACTGCAGGTCACTTTAGCTGACTGTGATCCGCAGGTCAGCGGTTCAAATCTCACCGGCTCAGGGTTGACTCAGCCTTCCATCCTTCCAAGGTAGGTAAAATGAGGACCCAGATTGTTGGGGGCAATGTAAATATACATTGCTTAATGGTGTAAACCGCTTAGAGAGCGCTTGCACTGTGAGGCGGTATATAAATCTCACAAAATAAATAAATAAATAAATACACAATTTTACTTTTGTTTTTTTTATATGCAGATGATGAACCACTATAAATTAAAAACTAATACTATAGACCATTATTCATCAAATGTGAACAAATATTTATTGTTCAGATTTTGAATTCTGAGTTGGAATTGCAAATGCAAAGAAGTTGGGATTTTTTTTGTTTTGTTTTGTTATCTCTGGTGGACTTGTGACAAAGCAAAGAAATATTGTGATCAGATTTTTACTTTAATTTAAAGTAAATTTATAAAATAAATATAAACTTGAAACCAAAAAGTCTCTTTTTAGGTTTGATGGATAAAGAACTTGAAAGAAATTTTGAAATTTTGTTATTATTTATGTTGACAGCGCGAGAATCTTATATGCACAAAGATGGAAAGGCACACCAATCCTCATTAAAAATGAGTGGTAAAGATGATGGTTAGCAGAAGAGGTGAAACTGGAGAAGAATTTATCTAATTTTATTAGATAAATTAGAGAAGAATTTATCAAATTTTATTTCTACTTGGAAACTGCTCCTGGACTTTTTGCTCAAAACTGGAAAAAAATGAAACTTTGATTTTAGGTGTTCATGATTAGAATGGTTTTGTTATTAAAGAAATAGCTTGAAATGTTGCAAAATGTAAAGCGAAAAGTTGAGGTTGCATGTCTGTGTTTGTGTGTGCTTGACTGCAATGCAAAAAGTCAGAAGTCAGCAATGTTTTTCTCTTTCTCTGCACATTTCTGTCTCTTAGTTTTTTCTAACTTGTTTTTTCTGCATTTTTATCTTATAATGAAACTTAAAATTTATTTAAAAAAGGATTCTGAAATAAGTAAATAAATGTAAATAATGCCTTTCATTGATTTTTCATTAGGCAAACATTTCCTTTGCTTGTAAAATTTGGATTTTCCTTTATGAAGACGGGAAAGCATCATTTGGTCTGTTTTCCCAGTTCAAACTGTGCATTGAGAGCCTGTGCACATGTTCTTCAGAACCTAAATATCCTGCATTATCTTTCCTTACAGCAGGGGTCCCCAAGCCACAGTATGCAGACCGCTACAGGTCTGCAGCCTGTTGACAACCAGTCTGTGCAATTGGGAAGCTCTATTTGCCTAAACGGCATCTGTGCGTGCAAAACAGGGGTGGGTTCTACTTATCTTCCCTACCGGCTCTGATCGCACAAAACCGTACCAGTTCTGATCACGCAAAACACCCAGAAATGACCCTCTGTGCATGCGCAGAAGACTTTGCGCATACGCAGAAGGGTTTTTTCCAACCCGCGGTGACCAGAGGACCGGTTCGGGAGCATGGACCGCCAATCATCGCTGCTGGTTCGGCAAGCGGCGGTAAATTACCGCTACCGGTTCTAAAGAACTGGTCTGAACTGGCAGCAACCCACCACTGGTGCAAAACCATCCTATTTTTCCCCCTGCCATTAGCGTTGCTGGTCCGGAGAGCTGGAAAGCTTGGGGATCACTGGCTTAGAGCATTACTGTTATTGACGTATCAGGAAAAAAGTCAGATAACATTCTATTTTTAAAAAATAGATAATTTCTAAATAAATAATTATGTGATAAAATGTCAATCTTTTCAGATATAATTACCGTGTGTGTGTGTGTGTACGCATTCTTACACCACATATTTTATTTATTTACTTACTTACGTGCATCCCATCTTTATTATTTTTACATATCTAATACTCCTTCCTCCTCTTATTTTCCCCAGAACAACAACCTTGCAAGGTGAGTTGGCTGAGAGAGAGTGACTAGCTCAAGATCATCCAGCTGGTTTCATGACTAAGGCAGGATTTGAACTCATGGTTTCCCGGTTTCTAGCCTGATTCTTTAACTACTACCCAAACTAGCTCACATATATACGGCATGTGTCTTTCCAAAGTTGGTTTGAGACTAAAATTTCTTTTTCTGCTGTTGCCAATCATCCTAGGTGGTAACACAAGTGCTATAAATACAAAGATTTTTTTGATCTTCCTCTTGGTATCTTCTAATAGGATTAAAAGCATTTCTCTTTTGAACCTCTACAGCAGCACTGAAATTAATTCAAACATTCAACAGTATTAGAAGGGCCAATGATTTGACTTGATATGAATTAACCACCTCACGTGGAATAATAAAGGATGGTAATGCTGAATTTGTAATAATGCTCTGCTCGAGTCTTTTAAAAACTTGATTGATTTAGATTGCTGAAGATTTTAGGATTCTTCCAAAGGTGCATCATCCAGAGTGCTGCATTAGAAGGGATAAAAGTAACCAATTTTTCCATTTGGTAGCATTTTAAAAACAGAAATAATTCAAAGGAAAAAGACTAAAGAGATAAAGTTGGCTTTAATAATATAATTGTGTCCACACAGGCCATTGAAATGCACTCCAAGGATTGCACGTAAATTTTTTCCATCAGATTATTTCATTGCATCATGGTACTTTTCCACTGTTCCAAGCTTTTAGCGGTGAGGAGTCATCTTTACTGGGATCAGGGGCGGGTTCCTAATTTTTTTACTACCACTCTGTGGGCGTGGCTTATTTTGTGGGTGTGGCTTGCCAGCCATGTGACCGGGTGGGCGTGGGCCTCGGGAGCTTGGTAGCGGCTGGAGAAGTGGGGGGACATTGCCCACCTGCAACGCAGCCCCCGGCAGCGGGAACAGCAAGACCGCGGCAGCAGTTCTTCTAGGAGGCTCTGTTCAGCTTGAATGCTTCTCCCCATTTGATGATCCTAGGCTCCTGCTGCCCGTTCCCCCTCCCCTCAGCAGCTCGAGAAGCCTCAAACGTGCGAAAATGCCTGGGATCATCACTGCGCGTTCGTGGCTTCTCGGACTGCTGAAGGGAGGGGAACTGAGATAGGTCCTGCTGCCCATTCCCCCTCCCCTCAGCAGCTCGAGAAGCCTCGAATGTGCAAAAATGCCTACGATCATCACCACACGTTTGTGGCTTCTCGGACTGCTGAAGGGAGGGGAATGGAGATAGCTCCTGCCGCCCATTCTTTCAGTGTCTCACGCGCTCCCTCAGCCATCCTCCCCTGCTTGGACTCACTGTGGGGTAGGAAGGCAGCGCATGCGCAGTGCTGGAAGCTCGGCTTCTGGGCATGCGCAGAAGAAATTTTTTTTAAAAAAATTAAAAAATGATTTTTTAAAAAATGGCAGCACCCAGGCACCGGCAACTGACCGCACCGGTACTGTGATGTCACCAGCGGGCCGCTACCAGTGGTATAGAGTGGACCGCACTGGTAGGAACCCACCACTGACTGGGATCTATACTAAAATTAATGTAAATAGTTGTCTATACTAAAAACTCTGTAACAATAATCTTTAAAGGCAGAAGTCACACATACCACTTTATTTTCTAAAAATGTCCAGGTAGAACTATTGTCTCCATTTCAACCACATCAGCATAACCCAGAGAAATCAATCCCCACCGATTTATTGTCTTGATCCATAGGTTGCACTAAGCATTTTTTAAACTATGGTTTACTGATTCGGTCACAATGGGATGGATTCACATTACATCACAGTAAACTATCCATCATACTTTATAAACTGAACACACCATGCTTAGTACAACATACTAAGCCAAAACTAAAGAAATCGCATTATTGTTTGGGATCCATCGACAATAAATCTAACCGCAAAGTTTTTAAAAAGGTACATAATAACCTAAGAGGAGGCTTCTATCTAATTCAATGTTCTGTGTCTCACAATAGCTGAACAGATGCATTGAGGACAATCGTAAGCAGGATGGAATAATTTCCCTTCAATATTCCTTAACAAATGGTATTTACAATATGCTACCTAACATCTCTTTTTATGATACTACAATATATATCTGAGTGCTCTTCACTACCCATAGAATATTGAAATATATTACTCTTCAGCAATAGTCACACTACTTTCTTTTTTTAAAGCTTTCAATATTTAAATATTACACCATTACATGAAAAAGGAGGAATACTCAAAGTTGTGCATTTATATTCTGATGCACCTTTCTTCATGGTAGACCCAAAAGGTCAGACTGAGATTTTATTTTTTACATTCAGAATATATTTTCCTACAAAACTACTTTGCACTAATATTCCTTCTCAATGTACCAGCTGATTATATATATATATTGATATAAGCATGTCACATGTTTTGACGATTAGCGATAGGGAAAACAGCTATAGTTTTGATAACTTGACACACTATGAGAGGCAAAAGAGCATAATTTTTCTTAATAGCTGGAAAACTCTTCCAAATGTGGAGGATGTTGTTCATCAGCTAGTGGGGAAAAGAGAAATGGATTCATAAAACAATGAATTGTACTTGGAATAAACAAACCGGGTGCATCTATAGAGCCGAGATGGTGCAGTGGTTAAATGCAGCACTGCAGGCTACTGCTAATTCAGCAGTTCAGCTGTTCAAATCTCACCGCCTCAAGGTTGACTCAGCCTTCCATCCTTCCGAGGTGGGTAAAATGAGGACCCAGATTGTTGGGGGCAATATGCTGAACTCTGTAAACCGCTTAGAGAGGGCTGTAAAGCACTATGAAGCGGTATATAAGTGTAAGTGCTAAGTGCTATTGCTATCTATCCTTCAGGAAACTGTAAATACTTCGTGATCAAAGGTTGTGCCACTACAAGATTTTTTTTTTTAAAAAAGTTATGAAACAACTCACAGACCTAACTTTGTGGGTACAGTAAGTAGATTATCATTAACCAAGAAATTCCAACAAAATATTGAATACAACCATAAGCTGTTTGTTCATACCTGACTTTTGTACTTTGTTTGCAGAACTCTTTAGACAGATTTCCAGAAAAAAAACATAGCCCAGAGGATTCAGGAAATAATACCTGTATTTTCCATTTGACCCAGAGTGTGAGCAATCATTTTTTATAAGCACAATATGGGTTTGCTTTGAACTCACCAGCATTTTCTCAAAGTTTCCCGTGCAGGGACTCTCTGATCTCCCAGATTTAGGACCATTTATGACCTGCTTCATGAAAATAAACTTGAACAACTAAGAAAAAGGTATACATCAAGTTCAGCATTGAGACCATTCTCAGCGTACGCTGCACTCTGGCAGATTTCTAAATATCTGTGAAGTGGGACTAATTTCCCACGGCATAGTCAACATGCAAGGTCACATTACCATTGTTTTCAACAAGTAAACAAGACTACATTTCTGTTTCCTTATATTTCACTCCGGTAACTCCTTTGTCATGAATGGCTTTTTTAATCCCCATTTGAGAAATTGTGTTTTTTTAAATGTATTTTTTCAAGTTAGCCACAGGAATGTAAGAGAATGCTATTGCTATTAAAAATGGATAAGTGAGTTCACTCGTCTGTTATATCCTTCAGCAGAATAGCACTGCTACAAATTATGCCCAACAAATAGGGAACTGTTTGATACCTCTAAGTGCACAGTGGGTAGGAGTAATATTTATTTATTTATTTATTTATTTATTTATTTTGGCTTTCTTATATGCCGCCCAACTCCCGAGGGACTCAGGGCGGCGTACAGCAAAGAAAAATACAAGAACAACCAACAATAAACATTGCTTAAAATCAATATAAAAATTAAAAATTCAATATTAAAACCATCCAACAACCATACATACTCGGGGGTGAGCTCGAATGAATTAGACTCTACCCCCAGCCTGCAGGAAAAGCCATGTCTTAACGGCTTTTCGGAAGGCCAGCAGGGTGGGGATGGTACGGGTCTCTGGAGGAAGTTGGTTCCAATATAGGTAGTCCTCAATTTACAACCACAATTGAGCCCAAAGTTTCTGTTGTTAAGCATGACATTTCTTAAGTGGGTTTTGCCCAATTTTATGACCTTTCTTGCCACAGTTGTTAATTGAATCGCTGCAGCTGAGAAGTTTGTAACTCAGTTGTTCAGTGAATTGACTTCGCTTGTAAGAATGTCACAAAAGGTGATCACGTGACCTTGGGACACCACAACGGTCATAAATATGAACCAATTGCCAAGCATCTGAATTTTGATCAAATGATGCTGCAAAGGTCGTAACTGTGAAAAATGATCATAAGTCACATTCTTTACTGCCATTGTAACTTTGAAAGGTCATTAAATGAACTGTTGTAAGTCAAGGACTACCTGTATTTAGATCAGGGGTCTCCAACCTTGACAACTTTAAGACTTGTGGATTTCAACTCCCTGTATTTAGATCAGGGGTCTCCAATCTTGACAACTTTAAGACTTGTGGGTTTCAACTCCCAGAATTCCTCAGCCAGCAAAGCTGGCTGAGGAACTCTGGGAGTTAAAGTCCACAAGTCTTAAAGTTGTCAAGATTAGAGACCCCTGATTTAGATGATATTTTCATTATAAGTTAAGACTACAGTGCCGCTCCCTAATTCTCATCCAACAGTACTTTTTACCATGCCAGCTGAGAAATGTTAGGTAAAGGGGATTCCAAGTTGAGGTGGGAGAAAGCTGGTTTTTAAAAAAACTTTTCAACATAAGCACTGGAAAATAAATAATCCCATACTCAATTTTGCACTGGAAAGAATTGTTGTAAAAAAGATATCGCCTATCCTTGATGCCTTGTTTACGAAGAGTTTCCTGAACAGCAAAGTTTTTTAAATGGAGTAGGAATCATAAAAGCAAAGTCTTTCCATTGGGTTGGGCATGATCAAAGAGAAATTTTAACAGCAATGTAAGCTAAGGAAAAATAACTAATTCATTAGCTAATCCATTAAACCCATTATAGAAAAGTGAAATTCTGGCTTTTGTTTGAAATGAAGTAGGAGGGAACTTAACTGAACTTAAACAATCAAAATAATTTTATTCAATGCTGTGCTCTGTCAGACAAAGTGGATGTTATGATTTTTTTAAAAAATAATTCTTATATAGTCAACGCCATGACAAAAGTTCCATGGGAAGGGCAAATAGGACAATAGGACAGTAGGACAGGGACAGTAGGCACAATGGTGCACTTATGCGAATAAAAAAAGTCAAGACACCAGTTGCAACCACACAAAACGCTGCCTCTTTGTGTATGTGTATTGTGCATGTGACACATGAAAAAAGGTGGTAGGGCTTCAATTCTGTGATCATAGCCTCCATCTTGACTTCACTGACACCTCCCAGTTCCTGCCAAGAGTCAGTGAGATGGTACAGCTGATGAACTAAGGTGAGTCAAAACTACAGAATAAAACCAGAAAGGATTTTACCCAGAGTTGGGCTCCTCCCGGTTCAGACTGGTTCTATAGAACCGGTAGTAAACCGGTGGTGACGTCACGGAGCTCGTTCTGTCGGTGCGGTCCGTGGATGCCGCCATCTTGTTTTTGGCTCTTTTTTTTTGTTATTTTTTTGCTTCTGTGCATGCGCAGAAGCCGAGTTTTTGGCACTGTGCATGTGTGTGCGGCACCACATGGGAGGAAGCAAACCAGCGGCAAGGTACGTTAGAACCCACCCTGGTTTCACCGTTTAACCTCACCAAAATCTTAATTGGAATAATCTTTATACAGTTACCATTTGATACCTTAATATGCACCCATTAGAATCACAGTATTAAGGACACCACTATTGTGATAGAAATTAAAAATAATTCTAGAGAGAAACCCTTGTTCAGCACTGTCTCACTGCTAGACACCCATCTTCTATCTCAGGGGTGTCAAACTCGATTTCATTGAGGGCCGCATCAGGGTTGTGTTTGACCTTGGGAGTGGGGTGGGCATGGCCAGCTTGATGTCACTAGTGTCGGGGGTGTATGTGGTGGCCCAAGTGCTCTGCCAGCGAAAACGGGCTCCAGAGCTCCATTTTAAGCTGTGATGGCCTCCTGCTGCCCTCTGCCAGTGAAAACGGAGCTCAGGAGGGCTGCACATGCCCCCCCGAGCTCCATTTTGACTGGCAGAGGGAGGCAGGAGGCCATTGCAGCTGAAAATGGAGCCTGGGAGGGCCACATGCGGCCCTCCCGAGCTCCGTTTTTTCTGGCAGAGGCACTGTGGGTTGGCCCTTTATTGTTTCTAGGGTGGCCCCACGGGCCAGATCTAAGGACTCCATGGGCCAGATCTGGCCCCCGGGCCTTGAGTTTGACATGCCTGTTCTAGCTCTTTAAGCTTAAGATCTGAGGTGCAAGAATTAATGAAGGAATGCTCTGAGACGAAATAATGCCTGAAAAACATCTATTGTAGATATTCTAACTTGCAATATTTCAGGTTTTAAGAATTATGTTTCTGCTGGCTCACGTCATGACAAGTCACTGAGAGTTGTGAATATAAAACAAACAAGAAAGGAATAATGATGTGTGAAAAGTATATTGATGACATCTTCATAACATGTCCTGCAAGTCATAACTTATGAAGGCAAACAAATGTTTCTTCATTCGGGAGGAGGGTTTTTTAAAAAAAACCTAGAGCAACAATTTTAATGCACCACCCTTGATCCTTCAAGAACCACATAAAAGAAATAATGATAAACTTGCAATTATGGCAGAAACCCATTTTTGCAAGCTTTTTGCCAATTCTGCTAATAGAGAAATAATTGCATTTGGAGTTAATGATAAATCTATGCATCTAAACATTCAGGTATTAACATTTTGTGGCACATGTGTGCAGTAGAGAAGCAGTAGAGAAGTAGAGAACAGCAAAAAGGATGATCAGGGATCTGGAGGATAAAACATATGAAGAACGGTTGCAGGAATTGGGTATGGTGAAAAGGACAGGGAGATATGATAGTGGTATCCCAATATCTGAGGCGCTGCCATAGAGAAGAGGGGGTCAACCTGTTCTCCAAAGTACCTGAAGGCAGGAGAAGAAGCAATGAATGGAAACTAATCAAGGAAAGAAGCAATAAGGAGAAATTTCTTGACAGAACAATTAATTAGTGGAACAACTTGCCTCCAGAAGTTGTGGTTGCTTCAACACTGGAGGTTTTTAAAAAGAGGTTGGACAACCATTTGTCTGAAATGGTATTGGGTTTCTTGCCTGGGCAGGAGGTTAAACTAAAATACCTCCAAGATCCCTTCCAACTCTGTTATTCTATTCTGAGCTTTCCTGGAACAAACTATACCATGATTGTCTCCATGTGATCTGGAGCTTCTGGTTTTGTCTTTGTGGTTGGATGAACTGGGCTTGTTACACCAGTCAATGTGAATTTCAGACTTATGCCTTGCATGCCTTCAACTTGAAGAAGAATAAGGGACATTTTTTTCCTGTTTCGTCTGAATCTGAATGTTTCATCTGAACTTGAACAATCTATTAGGCCGATCTCCAGTGAAATATATACTTGCTGCAACAGGTTTTCTTCTCATGAATATTGTCATACCCTGATATTTTGCTATTTGTTTGTGTACTGATTTTAATACTGAATTAATTGATAAATAAAATTGTATTCACTATTCAGTATGATCTGTGTTGTGAAACCACCTCTTTCTCACATCCAGTGAATTATGAACAAATATTCTAGTGTTGTTTTCCAAAGTCAGGGATACATAACACTTGAAAGAGTCAATCTTAGATCATTTTAAGGTTTCCTTCAAAGAGAAAACTCCCATTGGCCCTGCGTTATAAGTCATTATCATCATAAAAAAATATCCTCTAAAAATGTTTCAATTTATTGTTCCTCTATTTTATCTGTTCTGTTATAGATGGGTCTAAATTCATTGAAATGTTCTAGGAATTATATTACAAGCATCAAATGAATTGATTCAACATAATAATACATAAAGGAATTAATTCACTAGTGACATTATTATATTAAGAGAAGTTTTAAGAATGGTTCATAGAATATTTCAAAATTTAAAATTATATTACTAAAATCTGTCAGGAAAAAAATCAATTTTTTATTGTAAAGATTCTTAATTATCAAAAAAGACTTCAGTTCAAAACTTTAATATCTTAGACAATGGTTTTGTCTGAAGTCTATAGTGTCAGTTTTAGATTCTTGTTTATCTGAGCTTTTGAGAGGAACGCCATTTGTCGTGTAAATGACAGTGAATCTGAAAAAATTAGTCTGGCGGGTTCTGATTAAAGTCACTATGCAATACTAGCTTGTTTGAGTATTGACAGAAACTATATACAAACTATACAAACTATATACAAAGTATATCTATATACTCTGAGTGATTTTAATGGAAATAGCAGAAGGAAATTTAGCAGATAATGCAATATTGTTCAGTCAGGAAACAAAAGGACAAAGCAAAATTAATCCTAATCTGACTGAACACTACATCTTCTACTAATGTTCAAGGTGTGAATAATACACACAATATTGCATTTCCTGTCTCTACCACTGCCATAATTTTGTGGTGATAAAACAACTATAATAAAAGGAGTAGGGTAATCTTAATTTGAACTAATTTTCTAATGAACATAGCATCTCCTCCCAACATTATTTTGCCACCCACCAAAAACCCCAGTCAATGATTTGTACTTATAATATTTGATGCAGGAAAGTACTAATAAATATGATTAAAGTATTTATCTTGCAAGCATGAAAAGACCAGTATATTCCATGTACAACAAACTTTTCGATACCAGGCAAGCATGAAGCAGAAATCAAACTATTCCTCATGGATTCAACTTCATTCTTGAAATGTTTGCCTTATTGTATTCCTAGATTCGTATACAAATGCATATAAACCTGCTGCATTCCCTTGCATAAAACAAGACAGACCAAAAGATTTTGAATTGCAACTATTAAAATTTGAACCACATCATCATAATTCTATCCAAGGCATTAGTACCTTGGTTTATAACCTCTTGAATAAAAGTTGTAGATACATATTCAATGAAACCCTACCTCATAGATGGTCTCCTTTCAGGTCTTCTAGCTTCAAGGATAGATTTCAGAAGATACAACTTTGTCTTCTCAAAAGAATGGCGTGGTGGTATTCATGCATCTCCTAAGACATTGTCTCACGCAAGTGGGGGATGCAGTCATAATAATCCTCTAGGAATGTAGCACTGATCCACTATCTGTTGCTGCACCCACAAGGGATTATGTGAAAATCCATCAGAAACTGCCTTGGTTTACTGGAAAAATGCAATGACATGGGCCTTTACTACTAATTCACTTGTACAGTGTTTGAAGGGCGGATTTAATGTCCCAATAATGAATGGATTGATCTTCAACTATTTTCTTACTTTTTTGACCTAGTTCCCTGTGCCAATTAGTGAAATTATTTAATGTAAAGCGCTAGATCTGTTTATACAAATGTCTCACTTAAGTTTAAAATAGGACAGCGTTCTTGATAAACCGAATAGGGAATAATTATTTTTATGGTTTTTTTAAAAAAGCAAAATAAAACCGTTGCTCAGAACCTCTGCCAGGAAATGCTTTAATAAATTGCATTCGTACTTCCATGTTTTGTAAACTGAATAGGTTGTAGCACTGAGATTATGAATGTACCACTAAACAAACAGGTAATTCTGTAAAAAAAAATCTTAATAGAAAATGTTCATTTTATGTTCCACTGTAAGTAGTTTGAGGTCTTTTGGTGTTATATAGATACATCACACCAAATCTTTAAGCAGGTATTATATCTATTTACAAATACAATAATATCTGTATGTTTTGATGCAGAAACCCAGATTGCTTTGGTTGCTCAGAATCAACTGCCATAAATCAAATATGGAAACAATTTGCTCAGTGCTCCATGCCCTGCCAACCTCATGGTTGAACTACCTATGGCAATGTGCTAGTGGTACATATGGCAATGTTGGTCTGCCCTTGAACAAAACTCTGAAAATTCAGTTTCTGAAGGTTCAGTTTTGAAAGAATTTGGCTAGTGAAAGATGAGGCCAAATGGGACCATACTGGGATAATTCTAAAACAAATGTCATATTAACGTATTGGATTCTAAAGTCAATTCAAACTAAGCTTGTATAACTAGAGAGCCAAATAGCTAAAGAAATCTTTTTCCTTATGGTACTGATGTGGAGACTCTTCTCCAAATGATGTTCTAGCTCTAGCATTAAAACTCTCCATAGAAATGTTGCCAAATCTGATCTTGCAATCATGTTGACACCAAGTCAAGATTCCCTTCTTGACTTAGGGAATTTCTGTTGATATAGCCTGCCTGATCAATTTCATTTCCTCTTTAATGCACTTAATGGTAATCTGTATTGCAGTTTAGCCATACAAGTGGCAACATCCATTTAATGACCCCCTATTTCAGATACAACAAATTTAATTTTGATTTAAATATTCCCACCTGCCCAAACAAATAGACAAGTCCACTATACCCAAAGAAATCCAGGTGAGGCAGTTTAGTATGCATTCATTTTGTGTCATTCATGGCAATTCATGGCACTCATTCCCACAAACTCATCCTTGAATATAAAAAGCTAAAATGAAAAATGATACAATAATTCCATATAAATATACAAGGCAGATTTCAATAAAGATATTTATTGGTAAGCAGATCACAGATGTACAGGTATTTCATCAGCTTGAAAAATAATAAAACATAAAATTTAGAGTTTTTCAACGTTGCAATTTTTATTTATTTATTTATTTATTATTGGTTTTTCTAGGCCGTCCTACTCCCGAGGGACTCAGAGCGGCGTACAACAATTTTATGAGAACACTAATAATAAACCACGATTAAAACATCAGTTAAAACATATACAAAACGTTAGAAAATGATTCACCATCAGTCATACTGGGGGGGGAGCTCAGATGGAGCTAGTCTCCTCCCCCTGCCTGCAGGAAGAGCCATGTCTTGACGGCTTTTCGGAAGGCCAGCAGTGTGGGGATGGTTCGGGTCTCTGGGGGAAGTTGGTTCCAGAGCACAGGGCCCCCCACAGAGAAGGCCCTCCCCCTAGGGCCCGCCAGCTGACATTGTTTGGCTGACGGGACCTGGAGGAGACCCACTCTGTGGGCCCTAACCGGTCGAAGGGAAGTATGAGGCAAAATGCGGTCCCGAAGGTAACCTGGTCCTAAGCCATAATGTAATGATTGCAGAGTCTTCTATGATACATTTAAATATTTCTTCAAATTAAATGTCTTGAGTTTGTAGTAATGTACTAATTTCCTGAGCTTTGTACTGATGAAATCAAATAGTTAATGAAACATATATATGCCTGGCAATAAAATACAACACATTGTGGTAAGTTATTGATTTTGGAACAGAAGTCCTCAGTGACAATATTAATAAAAATTCATAATGCAATCATGCTCAGTTAAAAAAAAATAGAAGGCCCCATCAGCCAAGTATGAAATTCTACAGGATTATGATAATCAATTCACTGAAAGTCAATCTTATCAGGACAAGCTATAAAATGTCACAAGAGACTAGGTTGGTCTCCTAACTGGAAGAATTCCAAAGACTGAGCAGCCTTCTCAAGAAACCTTTGGTAATGTAGTTATCACTCATACTTTACAAAGAAAACAAGGATAGGCTTCCTCAGTTGAACAATCTCCAGTTAAGACATAACCCCAAAAGAATTCCCCATATTGCATAAATGTGATGAAGAAAGAGATGTACAGGTATTTCAGTTGTATTCTCCAGTTTATAGTCCATGGACTTGCCTATAGTTCAGGGTTCAAGGGGTTTATTATTCTGAGTGTAATCTTTAAGGAGCTCTCACTGCCAGGCTTTCAGGAATACTGATCTTACAAAAAGGCAGTTTGTTAGTCAGCAACGCTAAAACCCAAGCCACCCATTTATCCACAAACATTGTTTCAATCAGATGTTGGGGCAATGGCGAAATATTGCAAGGAAATCTTGCTTTGAAATCATTGCGTCTACTTTTGCAGCCAACTGGTAATGTTGTATAATACCAAGAATCTTCCACATCTAATATACCGTATTTTTTGGAGTATAAGACGCACCTTTTTCCTCCCTAAAAGTGGCTGAAAATTTGGGTGCGTCTTATACTTTGAATGTAGCTTTTTTTTCCCCAGCCCTAACTAGGTGCTAACAGATCTTCCCAGCTCTTACCTTGCAGGCTCTTTCATTGTTACTCTCTCAGAAGAATGTTTTTCCAGCCCTAAGTCTTTGCAGGTTTTTTTTTCATTGCTCTACTTGCTCCAAAGAAGTTTTTTTCTAGCCCTAACCAGATGCTAATGATCTTCCCAGCTCTTACCGGCTTGCAGGCTCTGTCATTGTTACTCTCTCAGAAGAAGGTTTTTTTAAGTCCTAATCAGGAGATAAAATAATGTGCTGAAGCTGACCAGACTAAGGATGCTAGCCAGATGATACCTGGTAGGCAGATTGTTTTCCCCTATTTTCCTCCCCAAAAACTAAGGTGCGTCTTATACTCCGGTGCGTCTTATACTCCGAAAAATACGGTAATACTTTAACAGTGCACTCTGATCTAGCACATCTGCTATTTGACAAAGAATTCTAAAGCATCCATGACATAAAATGAAGGAATTGTTAAGGACACAACTCCAGTCTTAAGTAGTTAATGTCCCCTTGCAGCCGGAAGAACTGCCAAGGGGAAAAAATTATGGTCTACATTACCATATATTCCAGTCCTTTGTCCCCATATTGGTATTATTGCCAATCTACATAATATGTCAATACAGCACAAAGCCTATAATGTGAAACATAATCATCTGAATATAAGACCCATTCATATAAAAACTAATATTGGAAATCTTATTTGGCTACAATCAGAAGAAGTACAAACTTGGATATCATGGTTTATTCTGCCTATAAATACATGAACAGAAGAGAATGTAGGCCAGAAAACAGCATTTCCCCCCCCTCACCCTCATTGCCAAAATAGTTATATCCATGCAAAAAAGTAATTGATGCTTGGGCTAAATTAATCGCAAGCAAGAGTTTAAAAAGTTAGTTTTAAATAAATATTACCATTCTGTTACATTGTAGCTTAAGAGTAATATGAACCAAGAACTGATACCAGTAGTCCTTGACTTATGACTTGTCGCTTAGCAACTGTTCATAGTTACGATGGACAATCTCCCCTCCTAAAAAAAGATACTTGCAACCTGGATTTGAACTTCTGATGGCTATTCCCTCCCACTGTGGTCATGTAATTGTATTTTGGGCACTCAGCAACCTGGCCACATTTAGAGCCATTTGCAGGATCCCATGGTCATGTGACTGTGATTTATGGGTTTTCTGGGGACCAGTATGTACTTTCAGTTTCTGGCAAAATGTGCCCATTGCATAAAATGTGATGCTTTAATGACGATTAATGAGCGTTTATGTAATGACTGCCACAAAAAAGTCATAAAATCAGGTAGACATGACTTACAACCTTCATTCTGGGCTCAATTATGACTCAACTGCAAGTTAAAAGACTACCTCTATATAAAAATACTTTTCATTAAGAAGGCCCAAGAGCAATGCGGTTTTTGAAGTTCAGCATCTTGTTTAAAATTGATCGCATTTGTTTCTACTTTCAACAAATACATTTCAACGCAGTCTCCCACAAAATGCAAGCATCTCAATCAAGGGTCTCAATGGTGCTTCCCCCCCCCTAACAGAGGTGAAATCCAACAGGTTCTGACAGGTTCTGGAGAACCGGTAGCGGAAATTTTGAGGAGTTAGGACAGGTGTCAGCAACCTGCGGCTCCGGAGCAGCATGCGGCTCTTTGGGCCCTCTGCTGTGGCTCCCTGTTGGGTGATCCCACCACTGGCTGGCCCCGCCCTTCGCCCTCCCCTCCCAGTCACTCCTCGCCTGGCCTGAGAAGGTAAGGGGGACGATGAGGGATGGAGAAACAGCCAGGGCAGAGACAGAAGATACAGAGAGAGGGAGAGGGAGAGAGAGAGATGTCAAAAGGGTTTTGTGGTTCCCGGTGTTTTTTAACAACCAGTTATCTGCCCTAATAACCGGCTGGGTAGGCGTGGCTTGGGGATCGTGTGACTGGTGGAAGTGAGTGACGTTGAGTTGGACATGCCCACCCAGGTTTTGTGGCTCCCAATGTTTTCTTTTCTGTGGGAAACAGGTACAAATGGCTCTTTCAGTGTTTAAGGTTGCAGACCCCTGAGTTAGGAGAACCGGCAAATACCACCTCTGGCTGGTCCCAGAGTGGGGTGGGAATGGAGATTTTGCAATATCCTTCCCCTGCCACGCCCACCAAGCCACACCACACCAAGCCACGCCCACAGAACTGGTAGTAAAAAAATGAATTTCACCACTGCCCCAAAAGGAAACTGGACTGGGTTTTTTTTTCTTTTTTCCTTGAGGAAAAAAAAAAGGGGGGGGGAAGCAGTCCAGTTGCCTTTTGAAGGGGGGGGGGAAGCACCTTTGAGACAACTATGACCTGGAGGACTGACAATCTCCCCAGATTCTCAACCAAAGGGGTTTAAGACTGTGGCTTTAAAATATCATTTAGAAACAGTTTTCAGATAAAAATGTTCCAGCCTTAAATAATTGACTTAAGTGGTTCAACTGGCTTTTGCATGTGTAATGTTTGGCCATGGAAGGGAGGTGTCCTCTTGAATGCCAACTTGATGATGCCCGTTTCTGTGATTTAAAAGTGGTTCACGTCATCCGATTTAATATCCTTTTTCAGTTTGGCCAGGCGCATAAGGCATTCATCTCTCCACTGTCTCCTGGCATTTAGGTGCTCTGGATCACTTGGAGTTTTTTTAACCATGGCCTGAAACAAAGACAAAATAAGCTATACATTAAGATGAAGGTTTGCTTTAGGATAGCCTGACTTGGCACGACCTGCGATCATGCCCATACAGTTTTCTTGGCAATGGTATGGAAATGATCTGCCAACAATATTCAACAAGCCTTGCCTGCTTAGCTTCTAAATCAGGCAAGGTCAGTTAGGTGCTGCCATCTAGCTGGGACTGCTTAAGTAGGAAACCAGTCAGTCAGCCCTACAGCATTGCCCCCAGAACACTGTTTCTAAAACCTCGGCCAACTGAAGATATGTGGACTTCAATACCCATAATTCCCCAGCTAGCTGGGGGAATTGGCTGAGGAATTCTGGGAGTTGATGTCCACACATCTTCAAGTGGCCATTCTATAGCAGCTAAGCATGTTAGAATATTCATGACTGGGAGAGCCATGTTAACAAGGTTAGCCAATGAATAGGCATAGCAACTAAGTCAGCCAATGGGAACTAACCCCTTCTGAGTCTGTGCAGAGAATCGAAACTGAATACTTAAGCTTAAGGCTGGGCGTGGTTCCAGGTGCACTCTGCACTCTCCTCTCTGTACTCTCTAATGAAATGAAACTAACTCTCCTGCTTGTGTTATCTGTAACTGCTTGAAGAAGAACTCTGCTAATGGTATTGTAAATTCATCTATGTTTATATACTATGTTTATAAAGAAGTTTATGAATCCAGCTGAATCAGTCATCTGTGTGTGCTTCTGGTTTTGATTTTTGTAACAAACTTTAATAAAGCATACTTTGTTCTTTTTACGAAGGAGAGATTATTTTGTCTTTTAGAGCAGGGGTCCCCAACCCTAAAACCCAGTACTGGGTCACGGCCGGTTGGGAACTGGGCTGCACAAGCAACAGACAAAGCACACGAAGCTACATTTGTGCAAGCGGCAGGCATGCACGTGAAACCATCCCCTCACCTAGCGCCACTGCCAGGAACTGTAGTCTGACACATCAGGAGACCATCAGGCTGCAATGAAAACACTACTGTTTTTGAAAAGATCTTCTCATTCACCTGATTTTAAAAAAGTTTCCCTGCTTCACCATGTCATCAAACTATGCTCCACATTGTGAGGTTGTTAACAATAACATGCCTGTCCTTTTCCACCAGAGCTATCCTATCTCTATTACATGGGAACCAGATACTTGAATGTTGGCAGTGGATGAAGGCTTGAGAGATTATCCAGAACGAATGGGTTTAGGATTTTGCCATCTTTTTTGACAGTGACATCCTAGAGAAATAAATACAATGCGATGATGGCTTATTTAATAAAAACCTCAAGCCAAGAACTCACTTTTTTGCTTTACTAAAACTAAGGAGAAATTTCCTGACAGAACAATTAATTCGTGGAACAGTTTGCCTCCAGAAGTTGTGAATGCTCCAACACTGGAAGTTTTAAAGAAGATGTTGGATAACCATTTGTCTGAAGTAGTGTAGGGTTTCCTGCCTAGCAGGGGGTTGGACTAGAAGACCTTCAAGGTCCCTTCCAACTCTGTTGTTGTTGTTGTTGTTGTTGTTGTTGTTGTTGTTGTTGTTGTTGTTATTATTATTATTATTATTATTATACCTCAGAACAATAGAAGAGGATGGTGGCCCAATTACAATTATCTTGCCCCTTTCCTAATTTGGCCCTGAATCCATTGTTTTCTGAAGCTAAAAATTAAGGCAGTCATACTGATTTTCAGATTATACTTTAATCATCTGACTACTTTTTCTCCTCATATATATTATAAAAAACACACTGGATAATAAGTTGTTTTTATACGTGTATCTTTAGGAAGCAACTTACAGAATAGATTTCACAGCTGATTACTACATTAAGGAATGGGGATCTGAACAGAAAATTGTCTTGCAGTGGAAAGAAGGAAGTGGCTTTAGAAAAAGAACAGTGAACGAATTCATATTCGTAACAGATAGTCATTGACTTACAACAATTCATTTAACAACTATTTGAACTTATAGCCGCACTCAAAAACGTAACTTACAACTGGTCCTCACATGACTGCCACAACATCCCCACAGCCAAATGATCAAAATCAGTGTGTTTGGCAATTGGCGTGTATTTACAATGGTTGTCGTGTCCCCGGAATATGTAATTGTGTCTATGACATTCCAATTGCAGAAAACAATGGGGGAAGGTAAATTTACTTAACAACCATGTGATTCACTTAACAGCTGCAGTTATTTGCGTAACACCCATGGCAGTAAGTCATATAATTGGGTGAAACTCACTTAACAACCATCTTTCTTAATAACAAAAATTCTGTTCCCAATTGTGGTCGTAAGTCAAGGACTACCTGTATGTTTGTTAAATACAGAAGATAATTCAATTCATTTAATAACAGTCATATGTGTGTTTATTTATTTATTTATTTATTTATTTATTAATCATTCTTGTATGCCGCCCAACTCCCGAGGGACTCAGGGCGGCTTACAGCATCATGCGAGAACAATTCATAAGAAACAATAATAATATTTAAAAGAATTAAAAAAATTAAAAAAAATTAAAAAGTGTTGAATGAATGATGTAATCAAAACATACAAAACCTGAGCATTTTATCCCACTTTGGACCTCAGAAAACATATATATATATATATATATATATATATATATATATATATATATATATATATATATATATATATATATATATATATATATATATATATATATATATATATATATATATATATAATCTCTATCTAAAACAAAATATTATATTGCAGAATAGAATTTGGTTTTGTTTCTTAAAAACCACACTGTCATATTTCTGTTTTGCTCTTAACCTCCATTTGACAATAGGAACAACGTAATGCATGCCGCATATAAAGAAGAACATTTGGTTGTAATGCATTCTATATCCTAAAGTTTATATGTGTCAACCACGCAACAAATCACAAGATTGTTAACAAATAACAAAATGATTAAAAAAAGTAATTAACCCAAATAAGGTAACCCAAAATTGATAAATTCATTGAACACCTAATATGCTAATGCAGCCGATACATTTTGCCAACTCCGCCTGATATTCAGTTTTGTATACATACCTCGTTGATTTTCTTTTCTGTTTCCCCAGCAAAATCTGGTACTGGTCCAAAGGTTTTCAAGACATGGATAATACCTTCACGGTATCTATCGCAATAGTTCAGCATTCCTAAAAGAGAATTGGAAACTGTTTAATGTTTCCCAAACAAAGAAAGTCTACCATGGAATTTGAGAGGAATTATTGACTGTCTAGAATTTTTTTTCTCCCCTGTCTAGGGGTTCCAGACAGATTAGCTGTCTGCTAATTCTTTTCAAAGAATGAAACGCCAAGGAAAACAATTTGAGAACTTCTTTGTTTCCAAGTAGGATGTATTTTACATTTAACAAAAATCCTCTTTCTTGAGATTGACCCCAGCAATTCAAAAGTTCAGACTGTTTAATAGCACTCATAGTTTCAGCCAACATTATTTTGGAGGGAAGAGAAGCAGCTTGGAGGGAGCTTATGAGCACAACAAACAAATACAACAGTCAATAGATATAAGGGAGTTTTGTTTTTGAGGGTTTATTTTATTTATTTATTTATTTATTTATTTATTTATTTATTTATTTATTTATTTATTTATTTATTTATTTATTTATTTATTTATTTATTTGTTTGTTTGTTTGTTTGTTTGTGAGATTTATATACCGCCTCACAGTGCAAGCACTCTCTAAGCGCCTTACACCAGTAAGCAATGTATGTTTATATTGCCCTCAACAATCTGGGTCCTCATTTTACCTACCTCAGAAGGATGGAAGGCTGAGTCAACCTTGAGCCGGTGAGATTTGAACCGCTGACCTGCGGATCACAGTCAGCTAAAGTGGCCTGCAGTACCCCACTCTAACCGCTGCGCCACCTCGAAAACAAAATAAACCCTCAAAAACAAAACTCCCTTATATTTATTGACTGTTGTATTTGTTTGGATGATTGCTTTTTTTCTTATTATTAAGGAACTACTGTATATGCTTATTTAAAGAATTCAGAGTTTGGAGCAATATCAGCTCCATCAGGTAGACCAGACAGGAAACACAATCAGGTGAGCTAATTCTACTTATTGTAAAGCTATATTACAGAATTTTCCAAGTCTGGAACAACAATTCTACTTTTCTCTCCTTTACCAAGAAATTAGGAGGATCTCTTTTGAGCATCTTACCCCACCCACCATCCCACTGCAGATGATGCTGTCTTTTATCTGACTATTCCCTAGGAAGCATCTTTGGGCCCAGTCATCCAAGGTCATTCCCACATACCATTAAAAACAGGAACTTAAGCTGCAGGTAATTGCTTGATCAAGTGAATACTTAGCCAACAGCTCAGTCCTAAGTAGCGTTAAGAGAAAAAACATTTGGGAGATCGCAATCAGTGAGTGAGCAGAAGGGCAAACAGGAAGAGGGGATTAGGTGAATAGAAGAAAGAATGTACTAATCTCTCACTTTCAGAGACAAAACATCAAGATAAATTCAGAGTTTGGATGAAGAATCCAGAGTTCAAGGTTCTGAAAATATAAGTGTCACAGGTTCTTTTATATATACCAAGGTTAGTGGCAGTGGTGGGTTCCTACCGGTGCGGTCCAGTGCGTAGCTCCGGTAGGGAGCGGCAGATTGCGCAATTTGCGCGAGACAGCTCCGGTGCTGTCTTCGTCGGTCCGTCGCCATCTTTTTAAAAGAATTTTTCGGCTTTTTTGCTTCTGCACATGCGCTGAAGCAAAATCTCGCCAAAATCGTGCGCGTGTGTACCCTCGCAAGATTTCAGCGAGATTTTGCTTCCACGCATGCGCGTGCACGAAACATGGAGATGCATACGAAACATGGAGATGCGCGCGCAGCACACCGGTATCGGTAAGTAAGCAACCCGCCCCTGGTTAGTGGGTTCCATCCCCCTGAAAACTCTAAGGGAGCCAACACAACTCCTGGCCTCTCGCAGCACACCATAAGTACTCAAAGGCTAGTATTCATAGTTTACTATACCACTTCTCCCTTCTCTTCTTCTTCAACTACAATTTTTTTTCCTCCACTACTTCTCTTTGTGAACCTATTTCTGGAAAACAGTAACTCTTATATTTGCCTTAGGCTGTTATAGTTTCCCAAATGAACACAAACCACCTTCCTTCTTACACACACACCAAACTCAACTGCCCCTCTGCTCAACTTTTATAGTGACGCATTTCTGGGCTGACTACGGAGAGGTCTTAAAGCAAGGGTGTCAAACTGGCGGCCCGCGGGCTGGATGCGTCACGTGCAGGCCATGCCCACCCTGGCTCCACAAAGGCAAAAAAGTCACACTACGTCATGATATGTCACGTGACGCGATCAAGTTTGACACCTGTGTCTTAAAGGGACAGGGCACCAGCAGCCCAGGTGCTGGCCATTTTGCAGGCAGCAAATATCCACCTTCTACTTCAAACAATTCTTTAAAAAGAATAGACAGTCACCAAGAATAACTACATGAAAATAGAAAGCTAGTAGGAGAAGGGAATATTTTCTGGTTTATTACATATATATATACACTTGGCTTGTTCCACAAGTAGTATGACTATCTGCTGGTTGGCAATATTTCCCTGATAGCAGGTCCATTCCCCTGAAATCAGAATGGCTAAACTGGTGATACTTAGGCAACCAGAGAGATCGCTGGATGAGACCCTTCAAGATATGATAACTTTTTTCTATTTCCAAGGTGATTAATTTCTTATTTTTAAGGAGAATTGGGAAGGAGGACATTGAGAATGAGACATGTGTTCCTAGATGAGGGATCCAATCTGTGGATGATGAAATCTTCCCATATTGGAAAACATACCTCCGGGAGATTGGGGGTATTTTTTATTGCAATTTGACCTTTACAAACAAAACATAAACATATAGGCTTGAGGATCACATGGTGACTTGTTTGCCTGCTCCAAAGGTTGTAGACATAATGAGCCATACAAATCAGCTGCTAGACCATGGTGTAAGCCAAGGCAGTTTAGATTTGTTAGGTGACTGGGAATGTAGTGGGACAAGCCAAGTTTGGGAAATGGGTTCCACTTGGAACCCAGCTGCTATGGCATAAAACCAAAATGTTGATTCTTGAGGGAGAGCCAAAACAAAGGTTGTGTAGCATCCAGTTCAAAAACATTTAGCTGCAGTATTTCAGGAAATAAAGGACCAATATCGGAAGAGGGTTAGTGAAATGTTAGAAAAGATTCATATCAATATTTTAAAAAAGGACGTCCCATTTTTCAGCTACTTATTTCAAATGTTACTTGTGACTAGTGCACTTATGCATATTTGTTATTTAATTTACAACAATATTTCGTCATGATCTTTGTGTAAGTGGTTGGCTGTAAAATCAGGACTCTACAGATGCCAAAGAGCAAGCTCTGCACGAATATGAGAAAATCCCTACTCCTAATCTCAAGAAATATGCTCAGAAGTCTGCAATCTTTGGCATACTTACTTACTAAAACTGATGGAAATGTAATAAGAGTTCACTCTGAGTAAACATGAATAGATTACAAACCTCTATTGTTTATATATTAACCCAAGGACTATATTATTTAATGAACTAATGTAAAAAGAGGAACTATCAATTGATATCCTATTTCAAAATATCTCTAAGAAAGCGGTCAGAAAAGCATTTGATTTTCAATTCTAATAGTGCTTCTTTTTGTATTCTGCAATTTTTGCAGAAGCAAAATGGAACACAAAGAGTTCCCAGGTTTTTCTAAAGCATTAATAGTAGAACTAATAAAAATATTAGTTGCTTCCATTTACACACGCAATGATGTCTAGTGAGAATTCCCCAACATACTCTAGCCGTTATGAGCTTCACAGCATTTGTAAATGGCTATAGTTAAGTGACAGGCCAAGAAGCCTTTTATAGCTGTTACTTTTTACATTATAAAGATCACAGTTGTAATCTGTTTTTTAAAAAACAAGTTAAAAAAAGTATTTTGCTAAAAAAAAAAAATTAAACCCTAGGTTATGCGTTTTTACTGATATGTATTTCCTGTTGGCATGAACTGTACTGAGATTTAAAAAAGCAAATTCGGGTGAAGCTATTTAAGAATTTGGTTGTTAAAAGCCAAATAACCTGTCCCAAAGTGTTTTGGGGAAGGTTGAAAATGAGCAGGTAATCCTACCACCTCTGCGGAACCTGAAAAGATTAGATCCACGCACAGGAGATCCGTTGTTTCATGATGATACAGTAATAGGGTACCTGACAAAATTGTTTTAGTAGCACTGCACTGTGTTTTTTTTTTAAATAAAAGTGTTTTAGTGCCACCCTGCCAAAATGTTAAAATGTCCAGTTACAGGATACAAAATCAGTACTCACCACTATTTCTATTAACTCAGTTGGGTGTCCTTAAACTACCTTTTCCTATGAAAAACATTGTGGGTTTCCTTTGTCCTTGTTCTGTTTCTTTTTGTTCTCACGTTTCTTTTCTCTTTCTGTTTGCAATGACTTGCTGTTGGCATTTGCTCTTTATCCCAAAGCTTCTGGCATACAGTATTCTACTGTTGCATACAGAGTTATCTTCCCAGGAATGAAAGCTGAAACTCTGCTCCTGTACCTGTTTACTTTGAGGTAAGTCTCACAGGTATCCGTGGGATTTATTCCAGGGGTGGGTTCCTACCGGTGCGGTCCAGTGCGTAGCTCCGGTAGGGACCCGCCGAGAACCCAATTTGCGTGCGACTGCTCCAGTACCGTCTCCAACAGGCAGTCGCGCGCGTCGCCATCTCTTTTTGGTGAATTTTTGGGCGATTTTGCTTCTGCGCATGCGCGGAAGCAAAATCGCGCCAAAATCTTGCGAGGGGACGCGCGCGAGAGATTTCGGTGAGATTTTGCTTCTGCGCATGCGCGGAAGTAAAATCACGCCAAAATCTCTCTCGCACGCGCGTCCCCTCGCGAGATTTTGGCAAGATTTTGCTTCCGCGCATGCGCAGAAGCAAAATCGCGCGAGGGGACGCGCGCACAAAGCATGAAGGACCGCGGAGCAGCGCACCGGTCTGGGTAAGTGAGCAACTCACCCCTGATTTATTCCCATCTAAAGCAGGATCCTCATCAACTGCTCACATCAGGGCTTCTCAATCTCAGCAATTTTCAAATGTGAGGACTTCAACTCCCCGAATCCCCTCAACCAGCATGCATCTTAAAGTTGCTGAAACTGGGAAGCACGGACTAATAGCGTCTTCTACGGTTATTTAAACATCCTCGAGTGGACGGAACTCACCAATGGCTGAGAGATATTAGCCCTCAATATTCTTGATGCAATCATGACTTTGGGGAGTGGACAAAATGACTGCACATATCTGTTCGTGGAAATGCTATGATTTATGCACTTGCATCAGGTGTCACAATGCCAGTAAATAATCCCAACATTTGCATGATATTACCACAACATGTAATCATTTTGATGTCATCAGGATCGTAACAGAAATTGTTGATCAAGACCTATTTAGTTTACAAATGTCTGCTATTTAAATATTCACAACAGTTACAAACCTTCGGCGTTTAGATGCATTGTTTCCAGAGGTCCCATAAACGCATACCGCATTCCCAAGCCATCAGACATCACAAGGTCTAGATCATCTGGTGATATTACTCCATCCTGCATAGAAAAAAAATATTAATGATGAATGTTAAAGAACGGTAGAATTCAAATTTACTCTATATTTATCCCTTTATTATGGATAGGAAATACTGGAAAACAAAAGGGTAAAATTAACTGTAGAACAAAAGTTGTTGATGTGTCTATCAATCTGCATGGTGGTTTACAGAGTAATATGGTCTCTCAGATTATTTCTGATCTGATGGCTGGGGAGGATGGCACAATGATGTCAATTTTTATTTTAAAAAAACATAAAAAAAAAGAATTCAGAACTGCGGGGGTTTTGTTGCTAAATTAGATGTAGCAAGCTTAATCTGAAGGCACAGAGCGTCTTACTTGTTTAGCTGCCAATGGGAAAACCATACAAAATTATACCTCTGATTTTGAATGATTTGTGCCTGACGAGTGGAGGGATCAAGGTCATAATCTAAAAGGGATTAGATTGAGCTGAGTTCAACTTGAAGACGACTTTATTTCTGACACGACAGTGAGAGTGCTTCTCTCAAAATGACTTAATAACCATAAATTATGCAGCCTTCCTGAACATGGTATAAAATAGCTTTCTAATCAGGGGCCTCCAACCTTGGCAACTTTAAGACTTGTGGACTTCAACTCTCAGAGTTCCTCAGCCAGCTGGCTGAGGAAGTCTGGGAGTTGAAGTCCACAAGTCTTAAAGTTGCCAAGGTTGGAGGCCCCTGTTCTAAATGATACAAGTCCTGGACGTAATTAGAAACACAGGTCCTTTACAGATAGTCCCCAACTTACAACAGTTTGCTTAGTGACCATTTGAAGTTACAATAGCACTAAAAAAAGTGACTTGTGACCGTTTTTCACACTTAAAACCATTGCAGCATCCCCATGGTCATGTGATCAAAATTCGGACGCTTGGCAATTGACTCATATTTATAACAGTTGCAGTGTCCCAAGGTCACATTTTGCGACCTTCTGACAAAGTCAATGGGGAAGCAGATTCACTTAACAACCATGTTATTAACAGCTGCAATGATTCACTTAACAAGTGTGGTAAGAAAGGACGTAAAATGAGGCAAAACTCACGTAACAACTTAGCAACAAAAAATTCAGGCTCAATTGTGGTCATAAGTTAAGGTCTACTTGTATTCATATTCAATGGTGTTGTGAGATCTTGCTCTTTTGGTCAGAAGGACAAAAGTAGCCTTGCGTTCAAGAGCTGCAGTGGCGCAGTGGTTAGAGTGCAGTACTGCAGGCTATTTCTGCTGACTGCCGGCTGACTGCAATTTGGCAGTTCAAATCTCACCAGGCTCAAGGTTGACTCAGCCTTCCATCCTTCCAAGGTGGGTAAAATGAGGACCCAGATTGTTGGGGGCAATATGCTGACTCTGTAAACCGCTGAGAGAGGGCTGTAAAGCACTGTAAAGCAGTATATAAGTCTAAGTGTGATTGCTATTGCTCTTTGTGGTCATGAGTGTGAGGTTATGATGCAAAAAGCGGGGCTTGCACCATAATGCTACAGTGTTGCCTGCCCGTCACTACCCCTTGAGAAAATGATGCAGTATCATTGATATTTTGCAGCTTGACTTTTCATCATATAAAATACCAGTTTCCACTACAGTATGATTTTGGAGGATTTCATTAACCTTTTCAACTGGGGTGTGGGATGTTTTATGTGTATTATGCAGAGGTGGAAATGGACAAACATGATAATTAAATACAGAACATGCAACTGCCATATACATTATTACACGGTTGCATCATGAAAGCAATCCGCATGGCCTAAACATGCCCAGCTCCTTAGGTTTATTAAGAGGCAACTCCCAGTTTCCAACGTAGACATGCCATGAGATGCTGTTTGAAGCTCAGTTAACATCCAGAGGATACATTTCCTAGCAAACCAGCACACCCAAAAGCAAGATAGGACAAGTCTCCCCGTTCAGATTCATCTGCCTGTTTTTTGAAAGCTCTTCCCAACAATATACTTTTAAATGTATTGTTTTTACAATAATCTCAGTTTAGAATGTATGTTGTTGGCAAGAAAATCAAATCTTTTTTTATGTCTTCCGATCGAAGACCAGATTATACAGGGAAAATTGCATTAAACAGAAAAAGATTAAAAATAATCAAAAGGAAGAACATCATACATACATCAATATAAGCAGTAACGTAAGACTTGTAGTCCACGTTTTTCATAGTTCTAAACATTCCAGGAACTTGATCACAGATTCATTCCAGAGACAATGGCATAAATAACTAATCATACCAATCTTTTTTTTTGTTAAAATCTTTTCATTAAAACAGGATTTAAGTAGCAAAATGTATGATCAGATGTAGTCCTTAGTAATATAGGAGCCGTGGTGGCACAGTGGTTAGAATGCAGTATTGCAGGCTAACTCTGCCAACTGCTAGCAGTTTGATCCTGACCAAGTCAAGGTTGAGTCAGCCTTCCATCTTTCCGAAGTTGGTAAAATGAGGACCCAGATTGTTGGGGGCAATGTACTGACATTTGTAAGTCACTCAGAGTGCAGTATATAAGTCTAAGTACTATTGCTAATGGAGAAATTCTACTACATTCTTTCTACAGGCAGCGCAGAACACATTTTTAATGAATGGAAAAACCCAGTTGATATACTGCATCAGTTGAATACCTCTACTATGTCTTTGCAATCGTGATGGATTCATTGCTGAACTTCCAGAACTAGACAGCATGGCCTATGGTGAAGTTATAGTTCAGAAATAATTGCAGAACCACAGTCTTATCTAATATGAATCAGAGAGTTAAGTGATACACTTACAGACCAAGCCTAATTGCTTCAAAACACCCATGGAGGAAATGCATACATTATATACAACCTTTGTCCATTATTTAAACTGTTTATACAGTCTAACCCATTCTCCTTCTAACTTTTCCCCAAAGCAAACAGAATTCCTTACTAGCACTGATGATGTTACCTAATTTGGCTAATGAAACATCTGCAAGAAAACAAGCAAGCTCAGAGTGTGCCAAGGACCCCCCTAACTTTTCCGGTTATAACAAATAATTATATAGGTGAAGAGGATACTGTATAAATGGATGTGTGAGAGCCAGACAAATGGGTGAGAGTGTCCGTCCGTTGGCGTATCGTTCACTGCTGAACCACCCACTATTAACCCTTTCTACTCATACAGACTTCAAATATTTCATGGGGACCACAGGAGCTTCTCAGTTTGAAAGTTTTCCTGGGAAACACCGTAGTTCCTCCCCTGTACCTTAAATTTTGTTTCACTTTTTACCTCTTCTTAAGAGATACTGAGCAAACTGAAATGTTTTTTTTCAAAAGGTGAAACTACATGGCTAATACATAGACTATAAATATTACTTCTTCATTTACTTACAGTTGGCTGCAATCACCCATGATGCAAAATTTTAAACCCTACTTTCTTATGCAAGCCATACTGGTCTGACTTATGCAGTATTATGCTATAATGAATGGAATAATA
This sequence comes from Diadophis punctatus similis, assembly GCA_023053685.1. NCBI lineage: Eukaryota > Metazoa > Chordata > Lepidosauria > Squamata > Dipsadidae > Diadophis > Diadophis punctatus. The sequence goes on along the minus strand of JALIGW010000016.1, from coordinate 6,963,807 downwards.
ATGGCTTATTTCTTGAATTCATAAACCGCTCTATGACTAAAAAAAATCCCAAAAGCCCTAGGTCATTAGCCAGAGTAAGAAGATGGATCATTCTGGTAAACCATAATTAAAACTAATACTTTTTCTTAATATTGTAGAGGGTTTCTTGAACTAAGTGCCCTGATTTCTTCCTCCCAATCATACTAGAGGAAGGAGGTCAATTGTTTAGCTGAGGCAAGGTCATAAATCTAGAGGTGCCATAAATGCATCTAGAGATGCCAGATAGAAACATTGTCTTAGAGGAGTGCTTTGAAGCCCATTGTTTGCTTTTCCACTCCTGAAAATCTGTGGAATTAACATGTAACATACCCCACCCATACCCACAAAGGTTTATTTCTGTAAAATACCAGAGAAATTTTCCATCATTCTAATAATTATAAAAATGAGGCTCTAAGCACCTTATATATTTCCCATTGGTCAAGAACAAAGAAAAAAAGAGAATCAGTTTATAATAAACATTTAAGACAGACTCCATTTAAGACAGTTAAAAATAATTGACACAAATCAGAAGATTCCCATGCTAGTAATTTATAGCAACATCTTGATATAAAATCTGTGTATTGTTTATCCACATTTCAGGAGCCATTGCTCATGCTTAATATTTTTGAGGTCCAGAGGACACAGGAGTAACTTGTGGACCTAAACTAAGAACAGAAACACACACACAAAACTGCTGTAATTCCAACTAGTGTTTTCTCATGAACTGTATGTAATGATAATTGCAGGAAATATAAGTATATTAGGAGCAGATGTGAAACAGAATTACAACTGGCACATATTCTTCAGGTAGACATGTTCTTACAAGCTACTAGCACTGCCTCTTAAGAAATTTTCAACGTTCTGGGTATATACTGTTGAAAGACTAAATCCAACAGAAATTTTAGAATTCACAGATTTCAAAATTGTTGTGAATATTATGATTCCTTCCATCATTCTTAACAACTGGTAAAGAAGAAAGGTATACATGTGTAACTTGTTTTCTTTAATGAAGTTTAACTCTGCAAAGTGAATCAAATTCAGAGCTGATGTCTATAAATGCCATATACTGTAGAATGTTGCTATGGGTTTATACTGTACCACTATAAAGAAAAGAACCTTATTATATCTCCTTTTGTAAAAGCCCATATCCCAAAATGATTCTGGACTATCAGCATAAAGACTTCATAGAGTCCTGAACCAAAGGTATGGCATATGCTGGCTCACACTTACTTTATGAGACCAGTGGCTACTCCCTTTTGTTAGAAGAAACTCAAAACTCTTCCAAAAGTTTAGCAGCTGAGAGTTCAGAACTGAAAATGTTCCAAAATCAAGGAACAGGTCTTCTGGTACGAAAGAACCTATTGGTGTTCACTCATGAGCAATTGTTTCTGAACAGTATAACTATTATCACAATCTGGTTATAAGTACTCAGGTCTGAATGGTCATGCTTTAAATGGTTGTTCACCAATTTCTGACTTTAATTTGATTTCAAATTTAACTGATAAGGCTAAAATTCTGCTTTCCGTTTTCTACTCTTCTGAGAGTATTTAATGTTCTACAGTCCTAATCTCATTAAGCATGCTGGACATTTGAAAGTCAATTTTACTTGAAACAGGCCAAGCCCAGAGTGGAAAGTTACCAATATAATTAAACCAATCCTTTGAGACATGACACTTACTAAAAGAATCTCTTCAAAACTGCAATGTGAGAAAACAAGGCAAGAAATTGGAACATACATATAGCATATTTATAAACAGATAACCAAATAGATTACTCAAGCAACATGGAATATAATTAGCTCCTGCACAAGTATTTGAAAATGCCCTTTGAAATTCACATAAAATAAGAAATCTCAATTTAGTAACAATTTAAAAGATTAAGAACTTTGGATTTTTTTTTCTAATGTTTACGTTTTTATGTTTAAAACATATTTGTTTCTTTCCATGTTTTAGCTTTAGCAGGATAACTACAGAATCAAACTTCTAGTCATTATGTCAACAGAATATGAAAAAAAAATCTTAAAGCTGCTATATTATGAAATGAATATTACTTTGACTCATTAGTCATGTTATCTACTTTAATTTTATTATACAATGCAGGATTATATTGTGTTTATTAAAGACGGAGTTGAAATATTAACTTCTCTACTACATGATGGACCGAATCCAGGTATTACTGAATTTATGTTTAATGAATAATGTGTTTATTTTTGCCACCAGTTCTCTCTTGATCAATTCTTCCCTCCACTCCACAAACTTAGTTATACAGGAAAAGTAATATTAGACCCAACGTTCACAGCATATGGTGGTCCCTTATCCAGTAACTAGCCTGATCTCACACTAGCTAGCTTGTTCCAGATTAGCAAAGAATAACTATGTATTGCCCCCAGCTGTGGGTTTAGACTCTTCAACACAAAGCTCAAAGGCAACATATAGAAAACTATTAAAATATATAGTACAATCCTATCTGTCTATTAATCAATCTTATTGATCAATCACTAGATCAATAAAACACTAGATCAATGTCTTACTGAGTTCCATAAGACTTACTTCTAACATGTTATGCTTAGCTTGTAGTAAGTTTTATATATTTTTTAGTATGTATAGTCTTATGCTATAAAACTAGGTCTGCATATCATACTAAGCCGTGATGTAGTTTTATTTAATAGTGATTTAGTATAATCTATGGACCCAGTCATTCTTTGTAAACTATTATTGATGGCTTAGTGCTTTACACACAATGCCAATTGTGTCTTATTCAACAAATCCAGTTAAACAAACCCAAACTCAATGCAATATGTATGCCAAATTTTAAGTCATATATTGTAGACTGAAGAAGTCAGAAGGAGAACAGAGATCATACATACCCCAACGAGTCTCCATGTTTCACTAATAAGAGCATACTGAAGTCGGTTTAGAACAAATCCATCTATCTCTCTTGTTAATTTAACTGGTGATTGGCCTATATTCTTCATCAAAGCATAGGTTTTCTCCATTGTAGAAGGATCTGTTTCTGGATGAGGAACTAATTCAACAAGCGGCACATAATATGGTGGATTTACCTTGAAATCACCATTTAAAGAGAGAGAGAGAGAGAAAAAGGATGTTAATAGATATATTATTTAATCAGGCAACCCTACAGTGATTTTAAAGCCAAAGGAGCACAAGGGCAACATGATCTGATCATAACAAAATCATCACCCAGCTGCTGTGGCCTAGAGGTAGAGCTCTTGCCTCATAATCAGGAGGTTGTGAGTTCAATCCTAGATAGAGGCAGATGTAGGGTCTCCTGCTTGGGCAGGGGGTTGGACTAGATGACCTGTAAGGTCCCTTCCAACTCTGTTAATCTGTAATCTTGTCCTCATCAGAATCTGGCTCCCCGAAGCCTAGTATCGTAAGATAAATATAAAGGGCAACGAAGCAAACTGCAGAGTAGATCTCCATGATGCATTCTGACTATTATTTTAACAAACTTTAATCAAATGTTATTAAACATTCCTCATTACAATGTTGCTGCTCTATATATTTATTATAACTCAATTGTGTGCCATTCTTTGATCATATCTCCAGGCAGAGGTTGTATTCAGCCATTTCGGACCAGTTTACCTGAACCCGATAGCGGAAATTGCAGGTGGGCCCCTGGCTCTATGACGTCCTATGTATGGATGTTTTTGAGGCCTGGCGCATGCGCGGAAGGCATGCGCATGCAAAAAGCGCATGCGTGGAAGGCCAGGCACATGTGAGGAAGGCAGGTGCACGTGCAAATCGGGAGTGCGCACGCATGAACCGAGTGTGTGCATATGCGGCGAACCGGTAGCAGCAAAATGGGAAACTCACCCCTGTCTCCAGGGCAGTTTGTAAAACTGTTGTCACCACAGATTTAATATGAGGCCTCACTTTTTATAAGTTTGTATTTTAGAATGACAGCCTCTTAAAAATTTCACATGCCACATGCAAACATTTCATGAAAGACATATAAATCTCTTTCCTTTGACTTCCCATTTAGGCTTTAAAAAAACCCCATATCTCCAAAATACCTTGAGATACTTACAGGATGCGCAACTATACACTGTTTCACATGCTTCAGTCCAGTGAATAATTTTGTAGGCAACAGAGTCGAGGTTGAACTAGCTAGGATAGTATCATTATTGACTATTAGATCTAACTGAGAAAAAATCTTCTTTTTCAGTTCTACATTCTCAGGTGTACACTCCTAGAATACAAAATAGGTACATTAAAATATATAATGGGAGCCTTTGACAAATATTTCAATACAATTAGATGCTTTTGGAACACAAGCTATGCAGTGCTTAGAAATGTTTATTAGTTTGTCCTGTAATTTATTTCACTAGTATTATTGACAAATTGTAATACATCCTGTTACTTTTGAAACAAAAACCTTTGCTTTTCTCCTAATCGCTGGATCATTCTGCAAAGGAAAGATTACTTTCAAATACTTCTGTAACAAAGTCACAGGGTTGGAGAACTGTGAGGATACTTGTACACACGAATAAATGAGTGGCATTGAATAGTGTTTTTATAAAATTCTCCACCTGAAACCCAAGCCATTTTTTTTTCAGATCTGGCAATAATCATTCACGGGAAGCTGAATACCCTCAGAAACCCAAGCCTACAAAAATTATGCAAAGTCACTGAACAGGAGCATTTGCAAAGAATCTCTCTGTTGGAGAGACAATTGTATTCAATTTGTTGGACTGAACGAAATAAAAGTCCTTGTCTTCAGGGATGGATTTATGTTCTTTTGTGAGACTGACTCCCTGAAGAACTAAATTAAGTTCTAATCATGGGTTGCATAATGCATTAAAAGCTACAAAACTATAGAACAGTGATGGCGAACCTATGGCACGGGTGCCACAGGTGGCACGTGGAGCCATATCTGCTGGCACGCGAGCCGTTGCCCTAGCTCAGCTTCAGCACGCATGTGCATGCATGCCAGCTGATTTTTGGCTTGTGCGGAGGCTCTGGGAGGGCAATTTTGGCCTCCGGAGGGCCTCCGGGGTGGCAGGGGGAAGCGTTTTCGCCCTCCCCAAGCTCTAAGAAAGCCTCTGGAGCCTGAGGTGCCAAAAAACGGGCCTACTGGGCCCACTGGAAGTTGGGAAACAGGGGAGTGGGGGGGGGTCACGCACGCATGTGCAGGGGGGGTGAGGCAAGTGGGGAGGCTTTGAATTATGGGTGTGGGCACGCACATGTGTGCGATAGTGCGTGTACGCACTATTTCGGCACCCGAGGAAAAAAAGGTTCGCCATCACTGCTATAGAACCTATTCACAAATGGAAAAAGCAGTTTTAACAAATGGATCCTCACAAGGGTAAAGCCTGAGCGTTTTTTAAAGGACTCTAATACAGGCCTGCCCGTTTCTGTACTGGCAAGGATTAAATTTTTCATTTGTACAGAAACCCTTAATTTCAGAGGTCTAACTCACTTTAGTCTAAAATATCAGTAAGGACCCTGTAACGCACCTTTCAATTTTAACAGAATCTCGCTAAAACATTCCTTGCAACATCCCTAATTAGGACATATTAATTGATTCCTTGTAACAATGGCAACTTGCTGTTGAAATTATTGCCTTTCACTTCTGTATTAAAACTCTATATACAGCCACTTTACTATGAAAAAGTATGCAATTTAGAACAAATCATATACCAAAGCCGTAAGGATATCATGACTCTAAAAACCACAATGAAAACTGCATGGCTCTGAGCAGGGGTAGGTTCTACTTGCCTCCCCTACTGGTACGCATCATAACGGAAGTGCGCCTGCGTCACAACCCAGAAATGACCATTTGCGCATGCGCAGAAGCCTCTGCGCACGCGCAGAGAGTTCTTTGCCAGCCGCTTTCAAGGAGCGGCGACCGGAGGACCGGTTCGGGGGCGTGGCCAGCCAGCCATCACTACCGGTTCGCCAAGTGGTGGCAAATTTCCACCACCGGTACGGGCGAAATGGTCCCAACTGGCAGCAACCCACCACTGGCTCTGAGTTATTTTTCATATATGCACCCACACAGATGGGTCTAACCTAAATGGATTTGTTTTGGTCTTCACGAATATGTTTTGTGATGTACCTATGAAAATAATTTCATAGGTTGTAGTTTTTAGATATATACTGGATCTCATCTGAGTAGTTGTTCAAAACGTCTTATTAAAAGGAAAAGGTTTTAACCAATTTTAACCAAAGGTTAAAATTTATTTTAGGTACACTTAACTCCATTCCAAACTGGGTCAAAAGCAATGCAAAGGATAAGAGAATAGATTGATTATTGATTGGAAACATGTTTCTTCTTAATATTTTCTACTTGATATCAACTACTTGATATCAACTAAGTATTCCAACTTGGTTTCAAATAAAAGTACAATCAATATGGTGTATATCCACATAATTAAAAAATATTTAAATATTATGCAAAATGGTTACATTAAATTACAACAAGCTCTTTCAACAGAAAGTATGGGAAGAGATTTACATCTGATAAGTTTTATAGTTTTATAGCATTCCCTTTTAGTCATTTCAGCCATTAACCAAGAACTGAATGTAAAAATAATCTACAGATAAAACAATTGTTTAAAATGAATTAATCAAGATTTCTAAACTAAGGAATAATTAAATCACTTATCTCAGTTGAATATTTTAGAGGAAATTGGAGAAATATATAATATACTCTAGTAGTAATAATTAAGTTTTTTTTAAAAAAATGCATTGTCTCGCAGACAATAAACATGAAACATGATTACACTTGAGATTTAATCTTTGTTGTTAGTGGTAATGGTCATAATTGCCAAATTTATTTTTGTAAAACTACAGAAAAATTAAAGTTTAGTGCAAAACCTTAGCCAGAGTGACATACTAAGAACTGTATTCCTAAAACTGTTTGAGGCTAGGATAAGAAATAAATTTGTTTATGATTAAATGATATTTTTAAAATATTGTTATATACTTTTCCTCTCCATAAATATAGCACCTGCTAAATAAAAATTGGATAACTTTTTTTTAGACAACTAGAATGCATTTGGAAAAAGTATTTTCAACTTTTTGGGGAGTCATGAGTTTTGAAGAACCCTGATTTTATAAAGAAAATATATTGGCCAAATGTAATGAAGCCAACAGCATCTGTTGAATCATCAATATTTCCTTAAAATAACAAGACATATGTGTCTTGTTATTTTAATAACAATACCGTGTTTCCCCAAAAATAAGACCGTGTCTTATATTTTTTTGAACCCTGAAATAAGCGCTTGGCCTTATTGCCATGCACTCAAAAGCCCGATTGGGCTTATTATCAGGGGATGTCTTATTTTGGGGGAAACAGGGTATTACTTTATTTTTGGAGTATAAGACGCACCTTTTTACCCCCAAAAAGAGGGTGAAAACTTGGGTGCGTCTTATACACCAAATGTAGCCCCACCCACCCAGCCACCCCCACCCTTTGGCCTCTGCCTCCCAGCAATTTACCTCCTTGCAGCAAACCGAGCAGAGCCTGATTAGCACAAGCAATTATCAGCCTCCCCACGCTCAGCTGAGAGGCTGCAGCCATGTGCTAAAATGAAAGTGAAACTAAAGCTGCAAGGAGGCAAATTGCTGGGAGGGACAGGCAGAATTTTATTTTCTTGTGCTAATGAGTTGCTGAAACGATGCAAGGAGGTAAGTCAATAACTATAAATGTCTGTAGAATGTTCAAATGATTAGACTTATTTTTTAAAGACTGCTTTATTATTGTTCTAGACAACTTAACAAAATGATGAAGCTTTTTAAAATAAATGCTTGATCTGAAGAGGCCCAGTGCTATTGTATCTTCTTTTAAATAGCAGAGAATACTTCCAGAAAGCCACATCAACTTTAACAGCTTCTGTACAAGTATTGTCCGAAATGTAACAGTGTCCTGTTTAGTATTAAGATAAGGCAGCTGGGTTAAACCCTGACTTAGTCATGTTTGGAGTAGATCTATTTAAATAATTGGGAGAAGTTAGTGTGATTACATTTAAGAAAACTTTGTGGCATTAATATACTGCCATAATGTACATTTCTCCAATTCTTTGCTATTTCTATGAGTCAGGCACACATGCACAGAAATACACAGCAAACAGTGTATATCATCTGTGCTCTTTGCTGTTTGGCAAATTGCTGGGAGGCAGAGGCAGAATTCCCCCCCCTTGTTTTCCTCCCCCAAAACTAAGGTGCGTCTTATACTCCGGTGCGTCTTATACTCCCAAAAATATGGTATATTATAACTTGTTGATCAAAAGGTCGGCAGTTCAGCAGTTTGAATCCCTAGTGCCGAGTAACGGGGTGAGCTCCCGTTACTTGTCCCAGCTTCTGCCAACCTAGCAGTTTGAAAGCACATAAAAAATGCAAGTAGAAAAATCGGGACCACCTTTGGTGGGAAGGTAACAGCGTTCTGTGCGCCTTTGGCATTTAGTCATGCTGGCCATATGACCACGGAGACGCTCTTCGGCTTTGAAACGGAGATGAGCACTGCCCCCTTGAGTTGGGAATGACTAGCACATATGTGCGAGGGGAACCTTTACCTTTATGTGATCTTATAAAAGCTACAAGTGTATTACTGTGCTGAAATACACTTTTTGGCATGTAACATCATTTTTTATCCATCTGAAGTCATAAAGAAATTTTATCTTATTCAAACTGGCTGGTGATCTTGTGGATTATTTCATTCTTTGTCTTCCAGAGTACCACATGATTGCTTTATTGGCTCCAACTGTCTGCTTTGCAGAAGCCAGAGACAAATACTGCATGCAAGATGTTTATTCTGGTTCTCTCTGGCACACAATTACCTTGATTTTACGGCTTAATCTTTAAGGGGTAATGAGGGAAAGGTCATACCCTGAAATGTACATTTTTTTACATTTCTGCAGAAGCTAGAGTCAAATACTGCATGCAAGATGTTTACTCTGGTTCTCTCTGGCTCACAATTACCTTGATTTTACGGCTTAATCTTTAAGGGGTAATAAGGGAAAGGTCACACCCTAAAATGTAAATTTTTCCATGGAATTCTAAAATAACTTTTTAATACGTATTCTTTAACCTTATTTACCGGTATTCTGAAGATTTTTTTTTCTCTTTTGTGTGTAATAATTCCACAGTTTCTTTCATTTAACTTGAGATATTCTATTCTTTGGTTTTCAAAAGTAAGGGTAGGCGTCATAGACTTTAGAAATAGAAATGTGCATTTGCTTTCATTTCACTGTTACATTAAATGATTTCATCTATTTCCTAGTGTACAGTTTTCAAACAGCATTCAAATATTCAAGGAAGGACCCTTGATTCTACCTGTCATTAGGGCTCTGGTTTTGGGTTAGTGGGTTTTATAAATCTATAAATAAATCCAGCCAACTGGCTTGTTTAGCAAATCACAATCTAATGTCAGCTTCATGTGGTTTGTGAATTTAGCCTCTCACTGAAAGGGGAGCGGGCGGGGTGGGGGGGGAAAGAAAGCAAGATATTCATATTCAAGATTATTACCAAATATTATTACCAAATATTCTCAGTCTTTAAAGAGATATTTGCACTATTGTAATGTCTTTCTCCCATGTCATAGAAGCTTGACAATGCTGCATACAGCATACTGATATAGCAGTGATGGCGAACCTTTTTTGGCTCGGATGCCAAAAGGGTGCACGTGCATGCCCACACCCATATTGCAATGCCCTCCCCCCGTGCATGCGCACAACCCCGTTGCCCCCCGTGCATGCGCACAACTCCCCCACGCTGTCCCCCCGCGCATGCGCACAGGCCTCACTGAAGTCTCCAGACTTCCAGTAGGCCCGTTGGTCTGTTTTTCACCGTCTCCAGTGTTCAGGAGGCTTTCCTGAAGCCTGGGGAGAGCGAAAGTGGCCAAAAAGGCTGAAAATCAGCTGGCGCGCGCTGGAGCTGACATAGGGCAATGCCTCACGTGCCCTCAGATATGGCTCTACATGACACCTGTGGCACGCATGCCATAGGTTTGCCATCACTGTGATATAGGAATGTGAGCGTAGTGTCAAATGTGCAAGAGAGAGGATTCATTTCATTCACTACATCCATGTGTAGTGAATGCTTGAGAGAGCTTTAAAGTAAAAGTGAAAGAAATGTAACTACCTGGAGAAGAAATCATTTGTTAAGAAAGAATGAATCCTTCTAATAAAACTTTAATAAATATACCAATATGCAACATAGTCGACAACTGCTGAGTACAATGTAGATATAATGATTTTATAAGATTAAGGAGAAAATTGGGAGTTTGATACTTCTTCAGCTAACCACCAGAAAGAATACCTATGGTAGCCCTCCTCAACTAAGAGCACCCTAGATGTGCTGAGATTACAATCCCCATCCTAGCTAGGCAGCTTGGTTAGAATTAACTGGGGATGAGGATAGCTGTAGGAAGGGACCAGAAAGGCGAGGTTGACCTGAAGTATATCAGAACTTCAGAAATGTGTCTCATTTAATGACTGTTCATAGGATCCATTGATTTCTTATTACAGAAACACAAATAGCAGGTTCTTTATTTCATTGGTTCATGTTGGATTATTGCAGTAGACCACTGGCTGGATCACCAAATGATTTTGTCATTTCCCCCCATGAAATCCCATTCATTTCAACCAAAGATATTAAGGCCAACTTCTTACGTCACATTGATAGTAAAACTGAGTAGGTTTAACTGGATTGTACCAGAAGTTAACTACTCCCATCAATTAAAAAGCCAAATAAGCCCAAAAGAGATTTAGCAGGTGGCAGTACTGGTCAACTTTGTCTGAACTGAGAACATAACCAGCATTGAGTCTCTTAGGATTTAAATGAGAAATCTCTAGAGAATCTCAGAATTAGATGCCTGCCTGGGGAAATAGAAAAAAAAATCCTGGAAGATGGGAAAGGCAGCAAACATTTCTGGACTGTTGCAAAATAAGTAACTTGGACATATACATGCTGTCTTTGTGAAAAGAAGGGGGAAGGAAAGAGAAGACTGTATAAAGTCGAGTCACTGATATTTTGCTATGGTATAGAAATATCTCTCTCATAACAGGAAGAACAATAGAATACACTCCGGAATTTCTCTTATTAGGAATAATTAGAAGACAATACCCTAAAAACGTTAAATATTTAATATTGCACATTGTGACAGCGGCAAGGATTGCGTATGCACAACGTTGGAAGGACATTCAAGTGCCCTCGGAGAACGCAATAATGGCAAAGATATACGAATGTGCCGAGATGGACAGATTAACTATTGAACTGAAAGGACAAAAGGATTCGGACTACTACGAAGTATGGACAAAATGGTATGATTGGACCAAAAAAAAAGAAGAAAGTTTGAGAGGCAATGTGGGACGAGAACGCAAGATCTCATAAAAATGAATAAATTATGTATAAATTATGCAAACTGAATAACAATGTATGAAAATGGGTGTAGATCATATATATATATATGAAATCTCTCTCTCTCTCTCTCTCTCTCTCTCTCTCTCTCACACACACACACACACACACACACACACACACACACACACACACACACACACACACAGGATAAGTTACATTGAGCAAGTCTTAAAATTAAGCCAGGGCTCTATCCCTAAACTTGCAGAGGTCTTCAAACCTGGCAACTTTAAGACTTGTGGACTTCAATTCCCAGAAGGGGAAGCAAGTGAGAATTGGTACTTGTTGAATAACCTTGCAAACATTTTCTCAATACCTTTAGCACATTGCCCCCTCTAGTGGCACATATCCACAAGACAGCTGTCAAGGATAATTATTTGCTTTATCTATTTTTTTAATAGCTTCCTGTCTCAAATATATAACGCTGGGTGGTTTACAATATGTAAAATATATACATATATTAAAAAATTAAAACATGCAGCAGCCAGAAAAATCATAAAATACAGCCATGAATACAGCTCTAACACAAAATCTGGCTCTGGCACAAAATCAGGTCTTCAAAGCATTACAAAAAGCCAGCAAGGTTGGAGGCAATCTGATTTCTGGAGGGATGATGTTCACTTTTAGATAGAAAGTTTAGGTAAAGATGGTTCTGACCTTGCTGGTCTTTTGTGAAAGTCCTAAAGGCCTGGCTCTGGGTTCCCCGAGTGTGTGAACGGACTTGTTTTTGGTTCTGTTAGTGATTATGAGAATTATATTTTCTTGGCTGCTAACTATTTTAATGTTTGTATTTAATTTAATTTTGTTCATCACACAGAATTACTTGTTGAGCTGTCTTAAGGTGAGAATAAATCTCATAGAGGCGATGTGGATCCCTTCCTGGAATTCAGACATTTAGAAATAAAGCAGAGATTAAAAGTCTAATAGAAAATATTTATTTCGGTATAAAATCAATAAATTCTGAATAAAAACATCTTGCTAATAAATCGTGACCGCTCCCGGTCAGAATCAAAGGCAGAAGAAAATAATGGAGAATCAGGAATGCACACATGCGCAGGAGATCACATCACGTGTCCTGCTTGTATTGGAATGTACCATAATATTAGGATAGGGATGCATCACCCTGCATAGACATACAACTGACAATATTCACTACGTGACAAGATGGGCAGATGTAATAATAATAATTATTATTATTTTATTTTACAGTCACAGACCAAAATACAAGTGCAACAAAAAAACAAAAAGAAAACAATACAATCACAAACAATTAACACCAGAAGCCTTGGCTAAAGAGAATTACAATGTTCTCCTCTAATAGTTACAGCTCTTAAGAAAAATTTTGAAACCTGAGAAGTAATATAGGAGGAGTCATCCCCTAGACAATATAAGGCCAAATTACTAGCCTTAGAACCAGATGGATCAGTTCCAAGAAGAGACAATAATTTAATTCTGGCTGTGTTATACATAGGGCAGTATGATAAGACATGCTCCACTGTTTCAACCTCGGCTCTATCACAGGGGCATAGTCGCTCACTAACCAGGAGCCTCTTGAATCGCCCGTCAAGTAGTGCTGAGGGCAAAACATTAAAACGGGTTAGGGAAAAGACTCTTCTATACGTGGGGATGGTTAGAGTATAGAAATATGAAGCCATCCTCAATCCATAATTATTAGAATAGCTGAAGATCAAAGGGGAGCAGGTTTTATTAGCTCTGGATCTTAAATATTGTAAATCTATGTCCACAAGCCATTGGACTACCCTAAACTGGGCGTCCTTGAAACCATAATCTCCCAGAGCATCCCCTGTAAAACCTAGCAAGTGGAGTTTCTTCATCAGCTCCCTCTCCCAACGAGAAGTATGAGAGTCAGCAAACACCAGGGAAAGGTAGCTACCAGGGACTGCCGAAAAGAGCACCCGAAACCACCATTTAAAGGTGTTAATCCACGCCATGCATGATGGGCAGATGTACAATTTGAATGAATGAATGAATGAATGAATTTGACAAACATCTATTCAACCAAGGTCTTGTATCTGTCTACTTTAGGACTGTGCTTTAAATTTTGCTTTGCTTTGGTTTAATAGCTTAAACTTTTCTTTTCTGTATTTTGAGTGAAATATTCTATATTGTATGACCATCACAATTTATCACAATTTGCCACGCTGGGCAGGCTCCATTAAGCCAAGGACTATCTTTAACTGAAACAGTTCAAATGAACAGAACAGTTATTGATGTTTTGCAGCACATACAAAAGGTAGATTAACTCACAAGGTCTCTTTCATGGGAATTCCACTGGATCATCATGAACTCACCTGAACATAAATGGCACCTTTGACAGCTTCTTTTAAATCTGTGCAACCGCTAATGAGAGCGATCTGCCGGTCAGCTTTGAGGGAGCCTTTCAGCATTCCAGCTGTTTCGAGTTCTTTCATTTCTTCACTATTTGGAACATAAAGTGAACATTGGGATTATTCCTTAAAAGCACTTCCAGAGATATATTGGATTTAAGCACATGTTACAGTCTTTAAATGCTTCATTGATACCAGTATCAAATTCCAACTTTTGCAGATCACTATGGCTACCTCCATGTAACAAGGTATAAAGCAGTTTGTACTGCAGCCTTTCTCAACACAGCATCATTCAATTGTGTAGGATATAATTTCCAGCATTCCGTCACCATGGAAACAAATTTAAAACTTGAAGAAAGTGTGAGATAACTGATTCAAAAATCAGTTTCAAAAATCCCTTGGAATTTCAAGGAACAGTTTCAAAAATCCCTTGGAAGCCTGGAAACATCAAATAAGCTTTATTAAAAGAAATTCACTTTTTTCCAGTGGATCTGCATGAATCCCCCTATTATCAATCAATGGGATCCACTGGAATGCCGGCTGGAAGTAAAGTATGATACCAGATTGCCAACTAGAAAATTGCTGAGGTCAAAGTCAAGTGTTTGATGATGGGGGGAAAAATCTAAGGAGGATGGTAATTGAAGGTTCTAGACATGTAGACAGCATGTATCTGAACCTTTTTATTTCTGCATACATTTTCTAAGTAAAATCTGCTGCTATTTCCCCTAAAATGGGGAATTGTTTTCCTGTTTTGTTTTGTGCAAAATATAGTAGCATTTGCAACGACTAGCCAGCAGATGGCCCTCAAATATACCTGCAGTAGATGAAATTTAAACACCATTTGTAACTGGAAAAGGTAATTGACAGCATAACCAACATTATCACTTGTTTATTTTAAAATATATTGAAATTATATTTCAAGGTTGTTTTCTACATCCTCTTGGAAACTCTCAAGTTTTTCAAGATCTGTTCACAAAGTATTTTCTTTTCATATTGACTGCAGCATTTTTTTGCTCCTCATAAAATGAAAAAAATGCATTGATAACTTATTGAAGGAACAAACAGTACACAACCTCAAGCACATTTCTATTCTGTTGCAAGTACAACTTCCAAGATACTGTCTCCAGGTATAAACAGAACAGCAAATCATTCCATCCCCCAATTTCTCAAAATTTATGAAATTAATACTATGTAGGCTTTAATGAGGTGAATCTTATTTTCATGGGAACACAGTATAACAAAAACACCAGCAATGAAGCTAATGAGATCATTCCTTTTCATCTAGTGATCCTCTGTTCCGAAAAATGAGACTTTTTTTTGAGTATTTTGTTTCGGAATATGATATGCCAAACAATACATAGTAGAGTAAATACAAAAGAGACATCATGTGCAAGTAGCTTATCTCCATGGCAACAAGGACTATAAATCAGTTTTTTACATTTCATTCTTGGTTGAGATTCTCAGGTAACGTTGAAATTGATCCTTGTTAATCTTAATGCAAATCAGGGATCAAGCTAAGATTCCTGTTTGAGAAAATGTTTGTTCTTTGGAAGATTTAAAAACCTTTGAGAAATTTTGTAGGAGACTTACAAAATTTTAACATATTCATCTGAAATCACTGAGTCGATGAAAGCTAACTTTTAAATATATAATTATATATCCTGAGAATCTTTAATTATAGGAATAATGTTGCTGTTCTTTCATTTTAGAAATCAATTATTTGTCATGTTATCAATAATTTTGCTATATTCTGAATCATTGTTTTAAAGAATTTAATATTTCAGTAATAATTCAATATCTTAAACATACAAGGATCAATTTCAAATTTAACAACTACAAAATCTTTGTTAAACTGAAATTTGATCTCTTTCTGCTATAGAGATTTAAATTTATGCTTTAGAAATTTCTGAAAACAATAATGTAATGAGATAACTATGGAACGTACATTGCTGTTTATGAGCTGATCAACCAAAGAGCAGTTTTAAAAATACCGTATTTTTCGGAATATAAGACGCACAGGAGTATAAGACGCACCTTAGTTTTGGGGGAGGAAAATAGTATATACTTTTGCGACACAGTCCACTGTTGTTGTATATTCATTAAGTAAAAGTCATTTAACATTCACATTTTGTGAATTCAAATTATTTACTTCAAAAACCACTGGAGATGATTAGAATGTTACAATTTGATATCTTGGCAGGGCATGGTTTTTTGTTTTCATTTTTTGTAAAAATTTAGCTGTTTCTAAGTTAAAGGCTGGGAAATATTAAAGGTTGTTCAGTGCACTTGGAAGATTTGGGGATGGAAGTTTGAGTTCATTTTTTATGTATAAAAGAGATACTCTGGAATAAACCCAATCTAAAAATCTCGGGTGAATTTTTGTTATTACTTGGGCAAAAAATGGTATTTATCTTACTGTTAATGCTTTGACAATAAAACATTTGAGGAACTGGAAGATAAATTTGGACTTCTAAAACTGGATTATCATTATATTTTAAATTAAAAACCTTTTGATTTCTTAGTATATCCTTGATGTGCCAACAATTTTTGAAACTCCCAAATTCTTTTCAGTGTCTCTCATATAGTTCAATGGAGGATTAAGGGAGGGATGTCAATCTTCTATATTAAAGATGTAAAATATTTTACACAAATATTTTATCATATGGGCCTGCTTTATGATTTTCTAATTTTGGTCTAATATTCACATTATTCTTGATATGATTTAGGGAGAAAATTAGGATCAAAATGTTAATGTTTACAAGACCTTATCTGGACTTAGAGAAAGTTAGATGACTTACCCAATTTTTTTCAAGCTTTTTGTAATCTGTGCTTCCACAGTGTCATAAAGCTTTACTTGAAAACCACCAGATGCAAAAACCATGGCCCAGCTGCTCCCAATGAGTCCACTAAGGAAGAAATCAAAAGAAAAGGTCAGTGTGCAATTTTATGGTTGTTAGCAAGGGCACTGTCAAACAGAACTGATGGAAATTGGTTCTAGATTTTCAATTTGAGTATTTCCTTGAAGCAGAGGTGGGTTCCTGCCGGTACGCTCTTACCTGTTGATCGCCGCAGAGCCGAAGAAGCCAGTGGCGTTCGCGGAGCGGTGCTTCCCCCGCCTGCTTTCCCCCACCCGCCTGGATGCCGCCATTTGCGTTCTTTTGCCCTCTGCGCAAGCAGAATGCTTTGCGCATGCGCAGAGGGCAAAAGAACGCAAATGGCAGCGTCTAGGCGGGCGGGGGAAAGCGGGTGGGGGAAGCCCCGCGCCGCAAATGCCACCGGATTCTTCGGTTCTGCAGCGACCAACAGGTAAGAGCGTATTGGCAGGAACCCACCTCTGCCTTGAAGGCAACAGCAATTTAAATATGAAACACATTATTTTTCACACACATTAACTGATTGTCAAGATCTAGTAGTGGAAGTTCAAAATCTGTCTTGAAGAAGAAAAACAACAACAGGACAGACATGTAACAAAGAGATCAGCTCACACTCAAACTCTGAGATGGCCATTCATCACTTATAGCAACCTCCAGAGTTACTTCTTTATTTATTTGTATCCTGCCTTTGTTATTTTTATAAATAACTGAAGATGACAAACATATCCAAAACTCCTTCCTTTTTTTATTTTCTCCACAATAATGACCTTGTGAGGTGGATTGGGCTGAGAGAGTGAGAGAATGAATGGCTGGCCCAAAGTCACCTAGCTGGCTTTCATGCCTAAGGTGGGACTAGAATTCACGGTCTCCTGGTTTCTAGATTGATGCCTTAACCACTAGGCCAAACCAAACTGGATATTTATAACTGGATAACAAGACAGGTTATAAATTTAATAAATAAAATTATATTCAACTATTACTCAGTGGTGAAATCTAAACATTTTCCCTACTGGTTCTGTGGGTGTGGCCTGATGGGTGTGGCTTGGTGGTCATGTGACCGGATAGGCGGGCTAACTTGTAAAATGTGGTAAAACTCACTTAACAATGCTCTTATTTAGCAACCAAAATTTTGGGCTCAATTGTAGTCATACATTTTCTTTCTTTCTTTCTTTCTTTCTTTCTTTCTTTCTTTCTTTCTTTCTTTCTTTTTCTTTCTTTCTTTCTTTCTTTCTTTCTTTCTTTCCTTTCTTTCTTCCTCCCTCCTTCTTTCTCTCTCTTTCTTTCATTCTCTCTCTCTCTCTCTCTCTCTTTCTTCTTTCTTGCTTTCTCTCTTTCTTTCATCCTTCCTCTCTCCCCCTTCCTTTTTCTTTTTCTTACTCTTTCTTTTTGTTTCTCTTTTTTTCTTGTCTCTGTCTCCCTCTCTCTTCCCTTTCCTTCCTTCCTTCCTTCCTTCCTTCCTTCCTTCCTTCCTTCCTTCCTTCCTTCCTTCCTCTCCGTCGGTGGCGGGAGAAGGAAGAAAGTGCTCCGGGGCTGGCGGGGGCCTTGGCGGGGCCAGGAGACAGTAGTGCTGCCTGGAGAGCTGTTGCGGCAGCGGGCCTTGGTGGTCCAGGCACCTGCTCCCCTCCCCGGCTCCCGCTGGCAGGCTTGGGAACCCCGTGGTGTTTCCCAGGTTAGGGCTAGCAGCCTCATGGAAAGGTAAACTCCCCCACAAGCCTCGCAGGTGAGCATAGCCCCGAAGAGGAACCCACCAGACCTCTCCGGCTGTTCTCTCGGCAGTCTCCACCCTGTTCTTTTTCTCTCACCTGCCGCGTCCCAGAGAGAAAACGTTCAAGGCAAAAGCGGCTTTTGTGAGTCTGATGCGCATCCAGCCTGTGGAACGGAGCCTCTCGAGCGCTAGGACCTGGCCACGGCACCTCAGGGTGAGGTGCCATTGCTGCTGCCGCTTCATCCGAGCCCCCCACGGGTGCATGGGTGGCTCAAATTACGTCGCTGAGTCCAGACCCTTTCGCCACGTCCGAGGAAGGGAAGCAAACTTCATTTTAGGGATGGTCCCACAGGTCGGACATACGTCTGACTCGCCAAAGCCGCTTTTGCCTCGGATGTTTTCTCTCTGGGACACAGCGTGTGAGAGAAAGAGCAGGGCGGAGCTTGGGAGGCTGCGGAGCGAAGAGCCGGAGAGGCCCGGTGGGTTCCTCTGTGGGGCTGCACCCACTTGCAAGGCTTGTGGGGGGGTTTACCTTCTTGCGAGGCTGCTAGCCACTAACCTGGGGAAACACCACAGGACTCCCAAGCATGCTGGCATGGGCCAGGGAGGGGGGCAGGCACCTGGACCACCAAGGCCCGCAGCCTTCCTTGCTGGGCGCTGTACCAGCAGCTAGGCCCTGCCCAGCTCCGCCCGCCACTTCCTGCGAACTTCCCGGGAGACGGCCGGAGCGAGGGGTGGGTGGGAGAATGTGTGGGCCCGGCTGACACTCGGCTTATCTTCCTGGCGAGGCTCAGAGACCACCTGGCACCCCCACCCACTGTCCCACCATCTCAGCAAAGCAAAAAGGAGAGATGGATGGTACCTGGGTAGGTGTGGGAGGGGGGGTGGACAGCGGACCTGCACCGCGCTTCTCGTGCCGGAATGCAGGAGCAATTTTTTGGGGTATTTTATTCTTTTTTTTTTTTTACCTACAGCTGCACACATCATAGCAATGGGTCCTAATGGTGGCCCATGTATCTGCTGCAGCAAAGTGGAGAAATCCCCGGGGTAGTAGAGGGACCGTCCCAAAAATGAAGTTTGCTTCCTCTTCCTCAGACGCGGCAAAAGGGTCTGGGCTCGGCGACGTAATTCAAGCCACCCACCTGCCAACGTGTGCGTGGGGGGGCTCGGAGGAAGTGGCGGCAAGCATGTAGGGGCTGCGGGTCATGGGGGATGGAGTAGGGAAGGCAGGCTGGGAGGATAGGGCAGCTAGGTAGGCCATGGCTTCACAGGCTTACCTGGCAGGCAGATCAGGGATGCAGCGCTTCAGGCAGGCAAACTGCAGAGCAGAGCCTGGGCGGGGCGGGGCGTGCAAGCAGCAAATGGAGGAACGGTTTGGGGGCATGGCCGGCCAGCCGTCACTACTGGTTTGGTGAACCAGGCCACAACCAGACCACAACCACTAACCGTTCTCCCGAACCAGTCCAAACTGGTAGCATTTCACCCTGATTATTATATTCCACTATTGGAATATAATTGTACTGATATAACAGTACTGATTTTATATCAGTTCAAGAATGGTTAGCTCATTCTAGGAGACACATTGAACTAGTAATGTGGAAATAGACATAAAAAACACCACTAGGCAAATGATGTTGTACCAGACACACATGAATATCATCTTAAAGACCTATGTTCTGACAGATGAGCACAACTCAAAATGCACTGACGATGTATCCTCGAATGGTGATGAAACTTTTGCAACCAAATTGCCAAGCTCAGAGCTCAAACCAACAACCCAATTACCAGCCCAAGCTACTACCGGTAATATTCAAACACATTTCAATATCATCTTATGTTTTGACATTCTGTGAAAGGCTAATTCTGCAAATTAGAGCCCAAAACCTTACTGAAGAGAAATCCTCCACCAATATTATTAGTGAGAAACTCCTTTATGCATCCCCAACCACACATATGGCATCCATATAATTTGGATACAGCTGTACATTTCCACCCCGTCTCAATTCAGGGAGGCAGTGGATGTAATGTGCCGATGCCTGGACGATGTCAGGATCTGGATGGGGAGGAACAGGCTCAAGCTTAACCCTGACAAGACTGAGTGGCTCTGGATATTGCCCCCTAAGAACTATGTCAACTGTCCCTCCTTGGTTTTGAGGGAGAAAAACTAACTCCCTCGGAACGGGTTCGCAATTTGGGAGTTCTCCTAGATCCACAGCTAAAATTAGACCATCTTACAGCTGTGGCTAGGGGAGCCTTTGCACAGGTCCTCCTGGTGCACCAATTGCGACCATACAGAGAAGGAGGCTCTACTCACGATCACTCACACCCTTGTCACCTCTCGATTGGACTACTGTAATGCGCTCTACATGGGACTACCCTTGAAGAGTATCCAGAGACTTCAACTGGTACAAAGTGCAGCTGCGCGTGCTGTGGTGGGTGTCTCAAGATACACCCACGTAACACCTATACTCCGCCAGCAGCATTGATTGCCTATCGGTCTCCGGGTACAATTCAAGGGATGATTATCATCTTTAAAGCCTTACATGGCTTAGGACCAGGTTACCTCAGGGACCACAACCTACCTCATACTTCCCTTCGACCGGTTAGGTCCCACAGAGTGGATCTCCTCCAGTCCCGCCAACCAAACAATGCCGGCTGGTGGGGCCTAGGGGGAGGGCCTTCTCTGTAGGGGCCCCTGTTCTCTGGAACCAACTACTCCCAGAGATCCGAATTATCTCCACCTTGCTGGCTTTCCGAAAAGCCATTAAGACATGGCTCTTCCTGCAGGCGGGGTGATTTTGAGATAATTTCATATCCTAGGTCTCCCCCATGTATGTATGGTTTTATATGTTTCTTTTTTTTAATTCTTTTAAAACTGTTTTTAAATTATTATATTGTTTAGTTGTTCTTAAAATGTTGTAAGCTGCCCTGAGTCCCCAGGGAGTTGGGTGGCATATAAGAACACTAAAATAAATAAATAAATTGCCTTTTATCAAGTCAGGACAACTATCTATTTAATCTGGCAGAAACTACTCTCTTTTCCTAGGCTTTTCCCCAATCTTGCATTAATAAATATCCAAACAAAAAATGCCATATCTGAACATAAAATAAGGTGCAAGCAAATATGTATTCCACTGCTAGTGGCATAGGAGTTTCTACACTAGTCATTATTATTTACTACTAGAATACTACTGGAATACAATATTACATTTAGACTCTTTTTTGACAGTCCTTTATTGAGTATTTAAAAAGCATGATACATATTCTATGAAATTCAATCTTTAGTGCAAACTATTTAGATGATATAACTTCTTAAGATAACTGCTTGAGTTACAACTGAAACTTATTTTTAAAACTTTCATAATATAATCAGACATATATTCTATTGTTTCATGTTGTTCATGAGTCAAAAGTGATGTCACTGTTCTTTCAAAGTATGTGGATACTCTGTTCTATTCGAAATATTATAAAGGTACCATGGACAGTGTTGTGACATCATTGGACTGATGAGGCCAAAATATGAGGATTCTTTTTTGTTATCCCTTAACGAACCCAATAGGAGAAATTATGCTTTCAGTTATGTTTGCAAAAAATGAAAAAAAAGTCTGAAATGTTTGGTCTCATGCATTCTGGGGACATCTGGAGTCATGTGTTTAGTGCTGGGGGACAGAGAATACACACTTGCTGTATTGGGTTAAACATTTAAATTATAGTTAACATTGAATTTTAAATTGTGGTTAAACATTGATCAAAGTTCTCCAATTTCTTCCCTATTATAACAGTAAAGGAGAATGATAAATATTCAAGTTCAAGGCTCAAGATCTTGCTTACATAATGATAAAACTATAATTCATTTTAGCATTTAAGCATATTATACATACATACATACATACATACATACATACATACATACATACATACATAACCAAGAATTCAATCCCTAACATTCCATTTCCAATCATATATGGTTAGCAATAGCTATATATATATAGCTGGCTGGAGAATTCTGGGAGTTGAAGTCCACAAGTCTTAAAGTTGCCAAGTTTGAAGACCTCTGCCCTAGATCCTCAAGTCTGAAGCTACTGCCTTTCAATCAAATTGATTAAAAAATACAGTAGAACAAAGTCATATAGTCAATGTTACTAAACATTGTTACTAAGCATTGTTACTAAAAATACATTAAGAACAGTTGCAGGAATTGGGTATGTCTATTTAATGAGAAGAAGGTCTAGGGATGACATGATAGCAGTGTTCCAGTATCTAAGGAGCTGTCACAAAGAAGAGGGGGTCAACTTATTCTCCAAAGCACCTGAAGGCAGAACAAGAAAAAATGAATGGAAACTAATCATGCCAAAACAATTTTATTTCATTCCTTGACAAAGTGACTAAATTAGTAGAGTAGCAAAATGCTGTGGACCAGTAGTGGGTTCTGAAACCCTTTACTACTGGTTCATGTGCATGCACATGCTCAAGCACCACTTCTGCGCATGCACGGAAGCGTCCTGGGCAGATGGGCGGAGCCTCCCATCGCTGCTGCTACCGGTTCTAAGAACCAGGCCGAACCGGGAGCAACCCACCGCTGCTGTGGACATAGTATATTTAGACTTCAGTAAGGCATTCAACAAAGTAGACTACAACCTATTTCTTGGTAAGATAGAAAAATGTGGGGTACATAGTATAATTACCATACAGATTTGTAACAGGCTAACAAACCATACTCAACCAGTTGTCCTTAATGGTACCACATCTACATAGAGGGAAATAAGCAATGGGATACCACAAGGTTCTGTCTTAGGCTCAGTACTCTTCAACATTTGCATAAATGACTTAGATAAGGAACCAGAAGGGGAACTCATCAAATTTGCAGATGACACTAAGTTGGCAGAAATAGCCAATACTCTAGATGATAGGCTCAAGATCCAGATGGATCTCAACAGACTTGAACATTGGGCCCTATCTAACAAAATAAAATTCAACGTAGAGAAAAATAAAGTCCTACACTTAGGCAAGAAAAACCAAAAGTACAAATGTAGATTAGATGAAACCTGGCTTAATAGCATTAAGGGAACGGCAGATTTTGCAACTGCTCTGGAGCCCTCTCTGCCGGTCCACCTGGCGCGTCGCCATTTTTTCCCCGTCCCTTTTGGTGGTTTCACGTAAAATCGCACCAAAATCTCATGAGGGGATGCCTCCCTGAAGCGTGAAGATGCGCGTGCATGGCTCCGGCAGCGAGGTAAGTGAGCAACCCGCCCCTGGTTGTGGGTCTCCTGCTTGAGTAGGGAATTGGACTACAAGAACACCAAGGTCCTTTCCCACTCTGTTATTCTATTCTGCATGAGATAGCTACAGATATAAAGAAAACAAAAATGCAGAAGTAAATATAATCACTGCTAAATAAGCTGGAAAGGAAGACATTGCAATGCATGGATTCTAAAGCAGAAAAAAGTTTAAGGGTTAGGGTTAGAACAAATGGAATTGGCAATCACAAGACACGTTGGTGTAATTCAACCACATCCATTCAATGCAGGTTTATAATCCAATGTACTAAAGTTCCAATTAAATATTCAGTTATATGTGTTACACAAAATAATCATTACATGTTTTATTAGGTTTACCACGGTGATGCAGTGGTTAGAGTGCAGTTACTGCAGGCTACTTCTGCTGACTGCCGGCTGACTGCAATTTGGCAGTTCAAATCTCACCAGGCTCAAGGTTGACTCAGCCTTCTTCCATCCTCCTGAGGTCGGTAAAATGAGGACCCAGATTGTTAGGGGCAATATGCTGACTCTGTAAACCGCTTAGAGAGGGCTGTAAAGCACTGTAAAGCAGTATATAAGTCTAAGTGCTATTGCTATCATATTTGGCCTGCAAAGTGAGTCACACTCCACTTGCTCACTAGATAAGAGCAAAGAAAGTATTCTGCATCTCTTTGCTAGCATCTTTTCCAGTTCTACTTCGGTAGCCCAAACTTTTCTAGGATGTTAATAATGTTTTTATGTTCTAAATTTCAGGTTAGAAGGACGGACAATTCTATCTGCAGAAAAAACAGAGGCATGCTCTTCACTGTTTAATTCCACAATGTTCAAACTTAAGACCTTTCTCCTCCCTAAATTTGCAATCACATATTTCTAATCATATATCATAAGCAAATGCTGCAGTGCAGTACAAGGTGGCTAATCAACATTTTAAATGCAGAAAAGGCTGGTGACTGAGCTTTGCTCCTTGATCACTGAATCGTTTCAAGTGCTGACATTTAAATTCTTTCCTGGTTGCTGCCACAAAACTTGTGGCAAACTAGGCAAAACCTGACTTGACTCTACATACCATTGGTGAATGAGGCATGACTTCATGTAGTAGACCTTAACTGCTATTTGAACCAAAGACCATGTGACAATCTAAAATAAACATGCTCCAAATACCTCTAAATTCTGCAGTGTGGGAAGCCATTGTGGAAACCACTGTTCATACCCTTTTATTTGAAGGGCTGAGGTTGAATCATAAATAGGGTGGAAAAATCAGCAACAAAATGAAATACAACAGTATCTTAAGATTTCACTCAATAGAAAAATACTGCAGAAGCACAATCTAAATTAATTTTATCCCATAATTGTTTATATAAAATAGAAGTAATTTCAGCTACCAAGTTGTTGTCACTTTTCCAACTCGATGCAATTCAGAAAAAGAAAAAAAAAGAATATTATACCCCCTGGATGTCATTTGAAAAGCTACAGAAGGCCGAAGATGGACTTATTTCTACATGAACTGCCAAAAGATAAGAACTGACCCTGGCATTGCAAATTAGCTTCTCACAAGTTGCATTTCTCATTTATAGAATTTTTGAAATGATACGGCGGATAAGATACTTTGCATACCCATTCCAAATGATAGAAGGAAGAGGAGGAAAAGAATTGTTCCTTTTCCTGGAACCATCTCTTGATCCAAGATAACCTGCCAAGTAATAGTAAAGGGATCAAACATGGGATAGACACAGGGGTCTCCAACCTTAGCAACTTTAAGACTTTAAAGTTTAAGCTTTAAGCCAGCTGAGGAATTCTGGGAGTTGAAGTCCACAAGTCTTAAAGTTGCTAAGGTTGGAGACCCCTGGATAGAGTAGTCATTTGCTTGTTTCAAGGCTCTGTGTAACAAGTGCTGATGGAGGTTGTTCTACTGGGGCTTTTCATGGCTGCTAAATTCTGTACCTAAAATTGCATCAACCTGCCCCCCCTTGGACGTGGGGGCTGGGAAACGTCAAGTACCTTCTGAGCCCCTCCTGTTTTAACTGCCCTACCTCCTCTTCTTTGGGCACAGGAAGCAGGAGCAACACAAGTGCATCGAAAGATTTACCTGCCAACAATCACAATTCGTCCCTCCTGGGTAGGATTCATGGTGGTGGAGAAACGCAGACCCTTCGGCAGAGGAAGCGGGCTTGGCAAAGAGGACACCCTCTGGGCCACCTGGGCCACCTCCCGTTTTAAAAGGGAACGCGTCCTCCCCACCCCCAACTTCTGGGATGTTACGGCCACGTCCATTGGTTGCCAGAAAAGGATGGTTCCTATTGGCTGCCCGAGTGCCCCAAACAACCGCTCGAACCCGCGACTCCGAGGTGTTACCCAACACGTTCACATAATTGTTAGGATAGAGTCGATGCGGGGAGACGCCTCGGGATCAGGGAGCCATGTCGCTTATGACTATTTTCTTTCCTTCCGACAGGTTCCGGTTAGAAATCTGCGGAGAGCGACCGTGTCTTAGAAGCCACCCCATTTCCGACTGTATTTCTTCTCCCTCCATCTTCCCTCCCCCTTCATCCGCCTTCCTCCTTCGGAAAAACCAGGGATCCGAACCTTATTCTTTGCTTTAAGGGTTTAAGCACTTATCCCCAGCCTGGTCCTCTCCACATGTGCTAGGACCATATCCCATAATCCCCGACCCATTAGTGTTTGGGGACTGAAGGGAGCTGAAGGTGGAGAAGTTTGTTTTGCTCTTCTTTTCCGGGTGGGCCAGTGGAGGATCGGGATCCTGCGCGTGCCTCGAGACGAAAGATCAGAAAGCTCACTCGCTCACTTTCCCTTTCTGGGTCTCTCTGCCATGGAAGTCGTGGACCCAACACGGTCAATGTCCACCCCACCCCCCCGGCCACTTGCTTGCCCTTTTTCTGGGGACAGAATCAGATCTTGTGAGTCCGATCCTCATATTAAAACTGGTGTGAGTTTTCAAAAAGGAAGCCATTAATCTTGCTCTGAATGTCAACGACGGAGGTGCCAAGTCAGGGTATGAACAGGGCTTCCAACATCAGCCTGTCTATTTGAACTCCTTATATTGATGCAAACCAATATATTTTTGAAATATTTTTGTATCTCATGTTTGCCTGCTTTGTGGAAAGAGATTGCCCAACTTTTATTTGGGAACAATATGAATTTAATTGCCAATGTTTAAAGTTTGCTTTATGATGTTCTGGAGTTACAAGTTCAAGACCACTTCAGGCAAAATTATGTTGAAAGAAAGAGAAGCCATGGGAAAAGCAAAGGCGTTAAAGATCATGCTGACATAATTAAGATTTTAAGATTAGATGTGTGGATGGTATAATTCGAAAAAATAAAGCTTGAAATGCATTATTATTAATTATTAATTATTATCAATTATTATTATTATTATTATTATTATTATTATTATTATTATTATTATCATCATCAATTATCATCAATTATTATTATTATTGTTGTTGTTGTTGTTGTTATTGTCATTGTCATTGTCATTGTCATTGTACATCATGTATACAACGAAATTGGTTTAGCCTCTACTGGTGCAATCCATAACAGAAAATACAAGACAACATGAATAGTATAGAGAATAATCCTTATACAAATAATTGGGGGGTGGAACTAGTCATACGTTTCCATATGTACGTGGAGTGATAAAAATGACATACTAATGCTGAACAATTAAAACATTGGTTTATTAGTAATATACAGATTTCAATATTTAATTTGATCTTGATCAGAATATGAGCTGCAATTTCCATTTTCAGATTGTTAAATAAAATATTAGAAATTTATCATTTTACTTTAAAATTTTAGATGAAGTTTTAATTTACTAGATTAAAAAAACCTCAATCTATAACCATATGATTATGTAAATTTTATTTGGGTTTTAGAAAAGCATAGCCTGCTATCCACTTTTGATCTTCTTCCGTCAAAGTTTAAATAAGTAGCCCTGTTAATAAAAGCAATACAAGTAAAAAGTTATTGTTATATATGCCTATTGTTCCAAAAGCAAAACACTGAATTCACTGCAATTTACTTCTAGCAGAAATATGTAATTGCATACTTTTTGTGCATAAGATTGTAGATAGTATTAAAACTAAACTTGAAAATATTGCAGCAAGTCTATTCCTATTCTAATTA
Source organism: Diadophis punctatus similis (assembly GCA_023053685.1). Lineage (NCBI taxonomy): Eukaryota > Metazoa > Chordata > Lepidosauria > Squamata > Dipsadidae > Diadophis > Diadophis punctatus. The sequence continues at coordinate 6,936,078 of JALIGW010000016.1, read as the reverse complement.
TCCTAAAAAAAATTACGAGGAGCATTTTCCAGGTAAGAAAGAAGTCTAGAAAAATGAAAGAGCCTTAGAGGATCTGCAAATAAAAGATAATGATAGGCTTTCAAGGGAACCAAGGGAAGGAATTCATGGGGTAACCACCTCTTTATAGGCAGATTCTTCTTTGTTTAGAGAACACTGCAATATCATGCAGACAAGTATGTTTAATCCACTGATGAGACAGGAGGAGAAAGTGACACCAAAGGGTATCATGAGCAAATATTTACACTGATTGTCTACTGATAGGCCTTCATCAACAAGGCTTTATAAACCAGCTCCATATGCTGTACAATACAAAGAATTGCTTTCCTTCTTTTCATTTTCATGTGCCTAAATAATTGCAAAATGAGCTATTAAAAATTATTTTTAAAAATGTACTATTGCTTGTTTGTGAACTTTTTTTTAAAGTGATCTTGATAACTTGTTTGAATAAAAAGCAGTAATTTTTTGAAGTTCATTTTCCTAGCTTTTAAAAACCACTTTTAAAATGTGGTATTTTTATACACCAGTAATTTTTAAACCATATCCTATATGAGTACTAGTATGTCACATGAAATACATTGAATTAAATAAGGTTATAATATTATAGAAGCGGTAAATTATTGTCCATAATGTAGATGAGTAGGAAATTTACCTAAAGTGGAGGCTGGTAGCCTCTTACTAAATTGGTACAATTCACTAAGAATTGTATCAGGAATAATAACAGGAAAGTTCACTTAAAATAACTGATAGAAATGTGGGTTTTCCATTTAAATTTGTTCCTATTCTTACAATAAACCTCCAGGTTTACTTCAAGAAGAAACTTTTTCAGGATATTAGATATTATTTTATTTTGTAAAAGCTAGTGATATTTGTTTGTCATTTAACAATCATGGTGGTTTAATGCACCATTTCGGCTACTTGTCCCTTTATATAGCAGACATGCAACATTTCACTCAGCAAATGATACATAAGGAGATAGATTTGGATCTGATTCCACTCCACACAGCTGCTTTTAAAGAACAAATTCCACTAAATAGCATCAAGTTGTACCATTTTAGTTGCACAATTGCTTTCTAGTTAAATAATTATGTGTTTAGTGATTTAAGAGGTGTGTCTTCAGTTATTAATCTTACATAATACTTGTGGAACTAAAAAACCCCCACCCTTTTAGCAGAATTTTATTCATTATAAACACTGCCCATTTTCAGTAAGCCAATAGAAAGATGCACAAATGAAAAAGCTAAAAATGATTTTCTCAAGTTGAACTTGACTTCTGATGACCGTATCAGCGTATCCATATAGTTTCCTTAACAAGGTGAAAATGATTTGCCATTGCCTTTTCTGATTGATTTTTTTTTTACTAATTCACGGCCATGGAATTTTCTGGTTGTCCCCTATCCAATGTCTAACCAGGTCTGACACTGCTTAATTTTTTTAATCAACCAAGCCATAATCCCTTATTCCCTCCACAAATATATTTGTACTACAAGATATATAGAAGTATAATAGTATTCTCAGCCAACATGATGTATTGGTTGGGGCTTGGTGGAATCCGAAGCACGAAAAATTGGAGAAAAATATTGTAAATCAATATTTACTAGCTGCCAGATTTCTAGCTATAACTCACCGAAGGCAAACAGGACGCTACAATAATTGTCCAGCGGGAGCTTCGTCAGTGGTTACTGCGCATGCTTGAATACTTTCTTCCTCGTAAAACAGCGTTCTTGTTCCTTAGCAACCTGAAGTGATGCATTGTGGGCTTGAGAGTCCAGGCCCTATGTTTCGAAATAACGAGGGTCGTTTTTTTTCCTGCAAAGCCGCTTTGTTTGGGAAGAGCCAAAGGAAAAAGCCGCGTTAATGGGAGGGAGGCTTAGGTTATCTGGGAGATAGCGGGACACAGAAAAATTCTAAGTATGCTGGCGGTGGCTGTTAAGGGTTGTTTTAAGAAAGGATTTGAGCCAATTAACATCCTTCCTTTTTCCTTGCATTTTTACAGATTCTGATCGTTTCCATCATTGCTGGAGCTCTCGACCTTGGAACGGCTCAGCCAGGTGAGCATTAAATCAAAACTCTCCGTCTGTTGCTTGCTTGACAGAAGTAAACGATTGGAGAATCCCTGGAGGCAGCTAGGCTTGTGCATTCAGTCAATCAATCAGAATAGAGCTGGAAAGAACCTTGGAGGTCATCTAGCCCAACCCCTGCTCAAGTCAGGGAAGGACTTTCTATTTTTTTATTTATTAAACTTGTATGCTGTCCAACTTCCAATAACTCTGGACAGTTCACAACAATGAACACCAAGGAATTACAGTGAAGACTTTTCCTTCCTAAAACCCATTTTTCCTTCTAATGGTTAAAGAATCATATCTAGGATGAGGTACTGCATCCTGGGAATTGGATAGTGGCCAGATATGAATTTGGGAACAGAAGTGGCTAGAAGTATCTTTTAAGAAACTGGCTACAGCCTTGTATGGAGTTTGCAGAATTGTTTTCCAGACTTGTCTTGGTTATCTCTCAAGGGGGTTGTTGCCACACGTTTTGCATGGAAATCCTTTTGAAGATGATCTGGTTGCCATAGTTGTTCGGAAACTATGCAGTATGATTCTGTGCCAGTGGCTGCCAATATCTGATCCTAATTCAGAGGGCTAGCCTGAACCTATAAACATTGGGATTGCATATTTGGAGGAACATATTCACCCACACAATTTGGTTTCGAACATCTGCCAGAAAAATCAGCTTGATTTGTATTTGGGTTAGTATCCCGGCCCATTTGAGTGCTGGTGTTAATGTGAGATTTTAATGAGCTAAGATCAAATTTTTAATTATTTTTGAAATGAGTTTCCGATATTACTAACAGGGCAGTGATATAACAGCTCCTGAGAACCAAGTGCAAATATTAATAGAATGAATTATACTTTCCAGAACTACTGCCTTAGAAGTGTGTTTGTGATCACACATACAGACTAAATTTCAGTCCTCTGGCACTAATTTTGGAATAAGTTATTTTCAATTCAATAGACTGGTTTCTGAATTGTAGTGTTAAGATTACTGTCTTATACTTGTTTTCATGAGAACCGGTTTGGTGTAGTGGTTAAAGGATCAGGATAAAAACTGGGAGATTGTGAGTTCTAGTCTGCTTTAGTTATAAAGCCAGCAAGGTGACCTTGGGCTCTTTCTCTTGGCCCTAGGAAGGAGACAACGGCAAACCATTTCTGGGAGAGAAAAAACTTGCTAAGAAAACTGCATGGACTTATCTAGGCAGTCTTCCGCAATCAGACAAGATTGAACAGAAAGATAAAATGTGTTTTCTTAAGAGAAAGTCAGATTATATCAGTGGGACTTCTTAGTGAATAGACATAAAGCTGCATTCTCTTACCATTTGCTGTTTTGCTGCTGCATCATAATGAAAACTGGACTCATGGTGGTGTCTTAGCTTCCTCTCTTATTCTTTCTTTCACATGCACTCTGGAATAGATGCTTAAAACTGTCCTTGTTGACAATTTGTCTCAAGAGAGAAAGTATGAAGGAGTACTGAGAAAGAAAAAGAATTAAGAGAGCAGCACTTGGTTTACAGCCTTTAGTTGTGATCTTACAATTTTAGACTGGAACATTCTTGACGTTGTCATTTTCAGGCACAACCTTGTTTTTTTTTAAAAAAAAATTAAGTTTATGATGAAGACATTTATTATAATTACAAGTAGATTTATAGAAACATTGGAGGGTCTGATATATATTTACTGACTGCTAAAACTGAAAGCCAGTATTTTGACACCTTTAATGTTTCATAGATTAAAATGATGAAAAATGTCCATCTGGCACCCGAAGCAGATGAAGATGATCTTTATTCTGGTTATAATGATTATAACCCTACTTTTGATACAGAGGTAAAATATACATACCAATTGGTATTTACCAATTGTTTTGTTCTTTTGCATTGTAATATTATGAAAGCACAGAAAAAGAATAGAAAAAGAATAAAAGGTAAGAGATAAAATAAAAAGAAACAAAATTTGAGCAAATCAGGATTGCACAGATACAAATATATAGTAAAATTGGTAAAACATATTTTAAAATTCATTTGAATACCATAGGATACCATACTGTAGATGAGTTTTATTATGCTAAGGAATAGCAGTAATAGTATAATATAATATAATAGTAGTCTATTATAATAGTCTCCCTCAACACTCGAAGTAGTAAAGAGGAAGTAAAGAAGAAGAAGGAATAGTAGCTGACATGTATCTGTCATTTGTATAGAAACATAAATGTGTAGAATAAATTCAGTCCACATAATGCATTTTAATATAAATGTACAAATGCAAGATAAATATATTTATATAAAAATACAATTTTAAAAGAAAAATCCTGACTATTTAACTATTGTAAAGTCGACATTCATAGTTTTGTGTGTTTTTCTAGGATTTAGAGAATGATCCAGCTTTTCAACAGGCTGTGAAAACTAGCCATGGTAGAAGGCCTCCAGTAAGTTAAAAATTACAAAGCATCTGTGTAAGCATTTACAAAACTTCTTGAGAGCCACAGTTCTTTTACCATATTTTTAGCCTAATTCCACATCTTTGTTTAGAGTATTTGTTTAAGGTAAACAGCAGTCCTTGCTTACTTTACACTTAATGGAATAATATATGATGTTCTTTTTATAGCTGTTTGTTTCTATTTTTAAAAAAGTTCTGTCAGGGTTTTTTACTTTTCTTAAACATGTATATGAACACATACCTGCATAAGCATGGATAAACATGTATGTCAGTACTGTAACTTAACAATAGTATCATGTTCTGATAATCATTCTGGTATTCCAGACTAGATGTAATTACATGTGAATTACAAAATGCATGCAATAATTAGCCAATTAAATGAAGTCAGCTGAGGAAATTATACAAGAGCATACAAATTTACATTGACAGTGAGAAATAAAGGGCCACTAGTCCATTTCAGATAGCCAGGCAATAACAATATTAATTAACAACAGATCTTATATCTGGATCTGGAACAGAATTTTTTAAAAAATAAAAAAATATTACTAGCTGATCACTTAGTTGGATATTTTGGAGATCAGCTCTCCAGAATAATTGCATACTTACAGAGGACATATATCAGTTTGTTCATTAATGCTGATAATTGATCAAATATTTATATATTCATTTTAATAGATTTATATGACAGGCTATTTTCCTAGTGTGATTCTGTGTGACACAAAATACAAAAAACTGAAAGAATAAATAACAATAATGACCCAGAGTAAAAAACATATGGCAACTCAGGAAGCTACTCAACCAACACATTATGGGGCTCACTTTACCTCTTGATCCCCATGCCAGAAAAACAGCTAAATCTTGAGGACCTTTGTACTTACAATCGGTTCTCCATTGCCCACCTGTTCAATAATGAACGCATACAGAGATTTTATCCTTGATCTCTCTTCGGAGATAACAAATTCTCTTCAAAGGTTTGTGCCAAAAGTTCAAAACAGCAAAGTCAAGATTTCTTTGAATCAAGCTCAAGTCCTGGTAACTTCTTTGGTGTTTTCATGCATTTTCCTTGGCAAGTGATCACAGTGGTTTTTCAACTTCTATGTTTACTCTATGCTTTTCAAAAATGATACTAAAACAGTATTGACAGGTTTGATGTAATTTTATAGAGATAAATATATAATTTCACTGTAATTACACATAGTAATTATATTTAAACTACTGCCTTCTAGTTCTTGTAAAATAATGCTTAATGCTTAATTAACACTTAATTCCTTTTTACAAGTTTACGGCCAAAGTTCCAGGTACAGCAAGTGCACGGACTTTAGCTACAGGGTATGTGGTAAGTTGTTATTCTCTGCATATTTTTCTCCTGCTCTTCTTTCTTCGCTTCTTCTTTTTCACCAACAAGACATACTAAGTGCAAAGTTCCTGATCCCAGTCAGCCTGTGAAATTATGTAGCTCTCATATTTTGAATGCTCACAAGGACTAAAAACCTGAAAGGGAAAAGCAAAGTTCCACAGTTGAGGGGTGATGTCTCTTGAAAGCTAGAGAGAAAGCCAAAAACTATTACTTAGGGATACTTCTTTCTGTAATTTGAAACAACACGTCCCATTTTAGAATGCATTAAGTCACATCAAGTATTGGTAGTGGAAAGGGAAAAGGGAAAAATGCAACTTATTGTTAGGTTGTTGAAATCAAGAATAATCAGAATATAAGATACCCTTCCAATCTTTATTCTCCAGATTTGTTGGAAGTTGGAATACTCAACCAGTAGTAGTTATGACCATCCAGCCTGGGAATTCTGGGAGTTACAACCCTGTAAATGTATGTGCACCAAGTTACGGAAAGTTGTATCCTATGAATGAAGAGAGCTGGAAAATGGAACCACAATTGAGAAACACAAAAGACTAGGAACAAAACTGCTGAATTTGTTGCAAGAAATGAAAGAAAGTAGTTTAAGCAGTTTTCTATGGCAGTGGCTTATGGATATTGGAAATGAATTGAGCAGAAGCAACTCCTCTTATATAAGGCTTATTCTGCTCTCTGGCACCAGTTTTAATTTATATAAATATTTCAGTATATATTTAAAAATAAATAACAATTAGGAGATTAGCTTAATGAAAAGAAGGACTAGGGGAGATATGATAGCAGTGTTCCAATATCTCAGGGGTTGCCACAAAGAAGAGGGAGTCAAACTATTCTTCAAAGCACCTGAGGGTAGAACAAGAAGCAATGGGTGGAAACTAAACAAGGAGAGAAGCAACTTAGAACTAAGGAGAAATTTCCTGACAGTTAGAACAATTAATCAGTGGAACAGCTTGCCTCCAGAAGTTGTGAATGCTCCAATACTGGACGTTTTTAAGAAGATGTTGGATAACTATTTGTCTGAAGTAGTGTAGGGTTTCCTGCCTAAGCAGGGGGTTGGACTAGAAGACCTCCAAGGTCCCTTCCAACTCTGTTATTATTATTATTATTATCTCCTAACACCATACTTTATAAATCTGAGGTTTGAAGTGAGAATTCCATATCTTATACATAATAAAAAATTCTGGCTCTTGCATTGGTATTTGAGCAGTGTTACCTTCTGCGCTGCTAGAATAGTGATTTCTGTGCTCCAGACCTGCTTATTCCCCTAGAAATAGAACTTGCAGTGATGATTGATCAAAATATTTTCTTGCATCATGATAGTCAAAGACAACATTGTCTTCATCAATGGGCAGACCAATGACAGCAGCTCTACAGGTAATACTGTTATAATTTTTGCTAAAATTAATTCATAGATAGCAGTTAGTGAATCTAAGACTATATCAGGGGTGAAATTCAGCAGAATTAAATCTCGGTTTTATTTTAAGAATGTAAGAATTCTAAGTAAGAATGACTTCAAGGAAGCAAGATCCTATATCACCTCTTTGATAGGAATAATTTCCTATCCGTCACATGGTTGTTGAGTGAATTTGGCTTCTTCATTAACTTTGCTGGGCAGAAGGTCACAATGGGTGATCACATGATCTCGGGGCACTGCAAATGTTATAAATACATGCCAATCATCTGAATTTTGATCCTGTGACCATGGTCACTAAGTAAATGGTTGTAAGTTGATAACTACCTGTATAACAACTAACTTAAAAAATCCTACATACTACAAGTTGTTAGTAACTTGTGAGTCCTCAGGGAGTAGGGCGGCCTATAAGAATTGCAAATAAATAAAATAAATAAAGTTATTATTGAAATTCTCAAACTGAAATTACTGTGTTGAAGTATTAATGCAGTTCAGTTTAATGTATTTGTTTTATTCTAACACTTAATATGAACATTATATAGTAATAATGCAAGAACTTGCTTCCCTCATGATTTTCATCATTTGTTCTTTAAGGATGGTGTTACTCGACCTATGACAGCAGTGCAGGCAGCAGGTTATACCAAAGCAGCTTCAAGAGGTATACTTTTTTTATGTCATCAACTATGGTGTCCTTCCAGAGCACCTGACAAGGTTGTCTGTTGAGGATATGATTAAAAAGCAGTTCCAGTCCTTCCTGTGATGCTAAAGAACAACTAAGTGACACTTTGGCTGCTGATGTATAGTGTCCCACAGATTGCCCTTGTTGGGTTAACATCTACATAAAACTGGTGGGAGAAATAATTCAAAGATTTGGAATGGGGTGAGATTATTATGCTGGTAGCATCCATCTATACTGCTCCCTGTTATTCAACTCTATGGAAGCAATTAGTATCTTTGAGTGTCACGTCAATTCAGTTATGGGCTATATGGAGAATAAGCTGAAATTGAAACAAACAAGGTAGAGATGCTCTTGGTCAATAAGAAAATGGACTTGGGTACTGAAATTTATGATGGGATTGTATTTCATCTGAAAAAGTAGACTTGCAGTTTGGGGGGCGGTTTCCTCGATCCTCAGCTGAAACTTGATTCTAGCGGGGGGCAGCTATGACAAGGAATGTATTATGCACATCAGCTGCAACTCTTCTTAAGCCAGTCAGATTTGGCAACAGTTATTTTTATTTATTTATTTATTTGTCAAACATGTATAGGATAGTAGTAGTTTGTATAAACATAAGTAAAAAGTAACGATAAAAGAGGACAATAGGACAGTAGGCCAGGAACGGTAGGCACAATGGTGCGCTTATGCACGCCCCTTACAGACCTCTTAGAAACGGGGAGAGGTCGACTGTAGACAGTCTAAGGTTAAAGTTTTTGGGGTTTGGGGAAGAAATCACAGAGTCAGGTAGTGCATTCCAGGCATTGATCACTCTGTTGCTGAAGTAGTATTTTCTGCAGTCGAGTTTGGAGCGCTTTACATTTAGTTTGAATCTATTACGTGCTCGTGTATTGTTGCGGTTGAAGCTGAAGTAGTCATTAACAGGAAGGACATTTTGGTATATGTTTTTATGAACTACATTTAGATCAGATCGGAGGCGACGTAGTTGTAAATTGTCTAATCCCAGTATTTCAAGTCTGGTGGAATAAGGTATTTTGTTGTGAGCGGAGGAGTGAAGGACTCTTCTTGTGAAATATTTCTGGACTCTCTCGATTGTATTTATGTCTGATATGCAGTGCGGGTTCCAGACAGGTGAGCTGTATTCCAGAATTGGTCTAACAAATGTTTTGTATGCTCTGGTTAGCAATGTAATGTTGCCAGAGAAGAAGCTACGCAAGATTAGATTAACAACTCTTAGTGCCTTTTTGGCAATGTTGTTACAGTGGGCTCTAGCACTTAGGTCGTTGGATATGAGTACTCCAAGGTCTTTGACAGAGTGAGGGTCATCTACAAGTTCGTTTCCTCCAAGTTTGTATTTTGTATTCTGATTTTTTTTTAAATCCACACCTTAGTTGTGTCCCGTTTTGATTCCTGGAAATTTGAAATTGCCCTTGAAAAATGTTTAGAAATTGCAACTTGTACAAAATCCAGCAATAGACTGTTAACTCTGCAAGATACAGAGATTACGTGCTGTTTGTACTTAAAGACATGCATTGCTTGCATGTACTGGGCACAATTTATAGTGTCATCCTTTAGAGCTTTAAACAACTTGCTTAGGATTTCACTATTTAAGGGGCCATTTATCCTATTATGCACCTATCTGGGCTGAAGATAGGTTCACTGACATGCCATGTCAGAGAGGGCTTCTTCCTGCATTGCTTCCAGATTACGAAACATCCTTCCTCAGGAGTGGTGCGTGGTGCAGCATATATGGTATTTAGAAAACTCTGTAGACACAATTCACTTATCAGACTTCAAACTCTTAAATCATTTAAATTTAAGTTTTATCTTCTAGGATTGTATTTATTTTTAATTTTGGGAGTGTCTTATGTACTTATTTGTGTAGAAAGAGAGGTTAGATATCAAATAAAGATACATTTTAAAAATTATTAAAAATGAGATTTCAATAGAGAAACATTGCTAGAGTTCTCAGTTACATTTATTAATTTGTAGATTCCGCATTTGATCCTCTTGGCCAGGCAAGAGGCCCAGCTCCTCCTCTAGAAACAAAGAATGAAGATAGGTATGTAGATAGTATTGTTACAATTAACTTTGTCATGTCTTTCTGGGGGGGAAATCAATAGCATATACATCATTCATTATAAGGAAATAAAACAGATTTTGATTGGAAAAAGCCGGATCTTCATTTTTTTATACTGGTCTAATATGACATTATTAAAAAAAGGTGTTTGTTTTAAATTTAGTGCCAAAGTACAGTGATATTTGTATTATAGAGTAATTACTGTGGGAGAATGTTTAGATGTCACACAATGCCATCTTCAAATACTTTCCTACGACTGGGATAGATGTGAATCATTATTAATTTCAGTGTTTTAATTTTTAAAAATATACTAATGGATATATCAATTGTGTTTAGTCACATATACTAACAAATATCCATTCCAGTAGAGTTTATATCATCTTGCAGGTTTGTTTGTTTGTTTGTTTGTTTGTTTGTTTGTTTGTTTGTTTACAAAAATTTATATTGCCGCCTACTCGCCCATGGTGACTCAAGGCGGCTTACAAAATATAAAAGCATCATATAAAAATAAGAATTATAAAAAATAATAAAAAACAAAAAACAACAATTTAATAAAATAATAGCCAGCCAGCCACCCTCATCCCGGCAACAGCACATATTTATACGAGCCATTTAATGGCAGAACCATGTCTTTAGCGCCTTTCGGAAGAGTGTTAAATCCTTATGATGATTTGTGTTGCAATAGGTATGGTGTTGGACTATGGGGTGGGGATTGGGGGCAGATTGTTCACTTTTAACTATGGAAATTAACTGAATAACTTTGGGCTACTCATTTCTTTTCAGCCCAGTCTAGCTTCATATGATGAAGAGAGATTGCCATGGAAGTTGTGTTGAGCTGTTGAAAGAAAGGCAGAATATAAATTAAATAAATAAATTACCCAGCCTTTTTTGTATCTAGTGTTTGGCTGCAGATTAAACAATCATTGTTGTAAGTCAGATTGTTTTCACTTCATGCTATTGTGTATGCTTCTCAAATTTGCCCTGGATCGTTGGAGCATATTTGGAAGATGGGCAGGAAATCATTTCTTTATCAATCAGATTGGCCACCATACACAGTAGCGTTGGAATCTTTCATTAGCTTAAAAATCATATGACCTCAACAGTTTTTGCTGCAAAAAGTTATTGGGAGGTCTTTTGAGGGACCATCTATTTTTGAATTTCTTCTTCAGAAATAGTCCAGCCTGAGTATTTCATTAGAAAAATCAGCATAGAATTATCTGTATAAAACAAATATATATATAAATAAGGGCAGCCCCAAGCAGAACATAATGTAGTACACCTAATATATGTACAAAGGGTAGATTTTTTTTGCCTTGGTGTTTCTGATGCCTTATGATTCTGCTCTTTCCTTATTTCAGTCCAGAAGGAAAGATTAAACAGTTAGAAAAAAAAGTGAATGAGTTGGTTGAAGAAAGCTGCATTGCTCACAGCTGTGGAGATTTAAAATTGGTAAGATGTAAATTATTACTTCAGCCTAAGATACAAACTGTATTCTTGCTTTCATAGTTTTCGAATTGCCAGTTTCTTTTTAGTAATAAAAGATGAAGAGCCATCATAAAAACCTTAGCTGGATAAAAATTCAGCACAAATCTCATCACATCTAGAGATAGCTGCTATGTGAATTCATCCATTATATATAAAGTTTAAAAAAACTAGTGCAACGCCCTTGATTAGCCAATTGATTCATAAGGCAAGTATGCTTATATAAAATGACCATTAGTGACCTGTTCATATTTTTGCTTCTGGACACCATTGTATTTGTTTAAGCCCTTTTATGGAAAATTATAAAATATTTGTTTCTAAGGAATGCTAAAAGAGTGCATAATCTAGAGCAGTGATGGCGAACCTTTTTTTCCTCGGGTGCCGAAATAGGGCGTGTGCACGCTATTGCACGCGCGTGCGTGCCCACACCCATAATTCAAAGCCCCTCACTTGCTCCACCCTCCTGCACATGCGTGCGCGACCCCCCCCTTCCCCATTTCCCGACTTCCAGTGGGCCAGGTGGGCCCATTTTTCACCCTCCCCAGGCTCCAGAGGCTTTCTTGGAGCTCGGGGAGGGCAAAAACGCTCCCCCCTGCCATCCTGGAGGCCCTCCGGAGGCCGAAATCGCCCTCCCAGAGCCTCCACGCGAGCCAAAAATCAACTGGCGGGCACACACATGCGCACTGGAGCTGAGTTAGGGCAACAGCTCGCGTGCCGGCAGATATGGCTCCGCGTGCCACCTGTGGCACCCGTGCCATAGGTTCGCCATCACTGGACTAGTTCCTGCTTTCTCCTTCCAAGCTAAAATAATTGTTCGTTTCTTTCTTGGTATATGTAGGTTTTTTTTAGATTTCATATTAGTATTCAAAAATAGAATTTGTAAACTCACTTTCTACCAAAGAACAGCATTAAAATATGCTAGTGAGGGATGCATTCCCTACTTGAGTATCCTTATGACGAACGTATTTGTTGGTGTTGCATCTTATTAGTGATTTTATAAGCATAGAAATAGGTTTGTGTAAATATGTACAGTATGAAAATTGTTTTATGCAGCATTGTCTAAGGGAGGGCATAAGGCACCAGTGAAACAAAAACTATTTTCTTTAAGGCTCTAGAAAAGGCGAAAGATGCTGGAAGGAAAGAAAGAGCCTTAGTAAGACAACGTGAACAGACAATGTCTCCTGCTAATATTAACCTTGATCTTACTTATACTGTAAGTAAACCATAAAAACACTCAATGTACATTCAGAATCTTAAGAATGGGGTTAATCCAGTGGTTCCCAACCTTTTTTTGGCCATGCCCCACCTAAGCATCTCTAAAATCCTGACACCCCACCCCACCCCACCCCGGTGACATATAATTCTTACTATTCAAAAAGTTAACACCCACTCACGCAGAGGAAGCCTAAAAGGCCATTAACTTGGCTTAAACAAGGTTCCAATTGCCCCATTAAATATCAAATTGGCGCCCTGTGGGGCATGGGCCCCATTTTGGGAACCACTGGGTTAATCATACCTGAATGATGACCCTCTCAGATGAATATTTGTATGTATATATTAACGGCATGTATTGTAATTATATTTTATTGAATGTCAGCATTCGTTGTTTGAATTTAAAGATCATAAACAACATAAATCAAATTATAAATCATTTATTCCAAATGGCAGCAGTTCTCTTTTTTCCTATATAGTTGCTACACTACTGTCTGCTGCAATTTTATGATGAAGAAATTTAAAACTGTTGCTTGTGGAGGACAATGGAAATATTCTCATTTCTTTCCTTTTAGGTACTCTTCAATTTGGCTAGCCAATACTCTGCTAATGAAATGTATGCAGAAGCACTAAATACGTATCAGGTCATTGTAAAAAACAAAATGTTTGTCAATGGAGGTACTTTACTTTTATCAAATCAAACCATGCTGAATAATTATACCAAATGGGAAATTTTTATTTTATTTTATTTTATTTTATTTTATTTTATTTTATTTTAATTTAATTTAATTATTTAATTTAATTTAATTTATTTTATTTTATTTTATTTTATTTTATTTTATTGTAATATTTTATTATTTATTTTATTTATTTTATTTATTTTATTTATTTACTTTACTTTATTTACTTTATTTATTTATTTATTTATTTATTTTATTATTTATTTATTTATTATTTTTATGTATGTATGTATGTATGTATGTATGTATGTATGTATGTATGTATGTAACAAACATATATAGCCACCCAGCACAAGCATTCTGAACAGTGTATAACATTTATCATCGTCTGTTTGTTGATATTGGGCAAATGTAGAAATTGGTGCCATTTTATAAGTGAGATATTTTTCTTTTGGCAGATATGCTTTCAAATCTGAATTAACAATTTTTTGTGAATGATTTAGCAAAAGAGATTGCCCGTTCAGTAATACCTTTGAGTTTTAATAAGTTCCTCTAAGTCAGGAATAATTGAATTCTGCAGCTATCTTTTGATCATCTATATTTTGCAGTCCAGACATCACAACTCTGATAATCTCTGCTTTTAGTTATTGCATTCTTAAAGTACCGGTATGTGTTGTGACAACTTTGCCTGCTAGTTTACAAGCTACAGGAAAAATCTGTATACTATTCCCCCAATTAAATTTTGATATTTTTTCCAGCATAATCCTCAAGTGATAAAAAAATTGAAGTTTCTCTTGAGGCCCACTTTTTCAGGTCTGTAAATTAGACAGGCCCAATAAAGCCAGCATTTTACTATTTAAATGTTGTTTTTAAGTAAAATGAGAATCAGTTTGGGATAGTTGTTAATGCACCAGGCTAGAAACTAGGAGACTGAGTTCAAATCCTGCCTTAGCCATAAAAACCAGCTGGATGATCTTGGGCAGTCACTTTCTCTCCCCAACTCACCTCATAGGGTTGCTGTGAGGAGAATAAGAGGAGGTAGGAATATTACGTATGTTCACTGCCTTGAGTTATATTTTAAAAATAATAAAAGTAGGATAAAAATAAACAAAACAAGTTTGACTAAAGTGGCATAGAAATTGTGGTTTGCAAATAAATAAGTAAACTTGCAGCCCAAAGTAAGTAAAAAAGGCCGCTGTGTATATAATTATGCAACTGGAAAATAAAAGTATCAAACATTTCCTTTCTTTTTTGTCCAAAGTAGCTCATTGCTTTTATTTTCCTCTTCTCCAAATTCTTCCATATTAACTACATATGTTTTATATCTACATACAGCCTAAATGATATTCTGGAAAATTACTGGGATATGAGCTACACCTTATTCTGTATTGTTTTATAGGTATGTTGAAAGTGAACATGGCAAATATTTATTTGAAACAAAGGAACTATTCAAAGGCTATCAAGTTCTATCGAATGGCTCTAGATCAGATTGCAAGTGTTCACAAGGAGATGAGGTGAATTCCAACAAGATCTGACCATTTGTTGTTTACTGTAATTTTCTGTCTAGAGAGGCCTGCTGGTCTCGTCCATATGCTAGCTACTGAGGCTACTTATGACCTTTCATTTATTTCACTGCTATCTTCATATTATCTTGAGGGCAAAGTAGACATGACAGAAGGAAGTATTTTGGTTATCTGCCCTGTTTATATGATGTGGCATCTTCAAGCAAAAGAGCAGATAGAAATAAATAAGGTGGAAAGCAATTTAGTGTCCTTACACTTGTGTATCTTTTACAGTCTTCCTTTTAAGGGTTGTAGCAGAGGTGGGTTCCTCCCGGTTCGCACTAGTTCTATAGAACCGGTAGTAAACCGGTGGTGACGTCACAGCTGGTTTTGTCGGTGCTGGTCCGTGGACGCCAACAACGGTTTTTTGGATTTTTATTTTTATTTTTTGCTGGTTTTTGCTTCTGCGCATGCGCAGAAGCCGAGTTTTCGGTACTGCGCATGCGCCGCCATTTTGTTTTTGGATTTTGTTACTATTTTTTGCTGGTTTTTCGGCACTGCACGTGCACACGTGCGCCTGCGCAGTGCAGCCAAGCGGCCACACGGCACGGGAGGAAGCAAACCGGCGGCGAGGTAAGTTAGAACCCACCCCTGGGTTGTAGGTGGCTGATACCTGATTCTCTTTCATCTATTACTCATTAATAGTTTGATAATACTTACCGTATTTATCGGCGTATAACACGCACCGGCGTATAACACGCACCCCCATTTTAACAATAAAATTTGAGTAAAATTTTTTTAAATTAAAAATAAATGACTTGGAAGCTCTGAACTTAATGTTGGATTCATATTTATAACATTATAACATGAACTATAACATTAACTCCTCTTATAAGGCAAATATGAAATGAAAATGCCATATTTACTTTCATATCCCAGTAACATCTTATACTGATTCATTTTAGGAATTTTGTTTCTTGAGAAAATATATTAGCACATAGGAAAAAGCTTTCCTCCCATAGGAAAAAGCTTTCTTCCCATGCAAAAAAGATTAGGAATATTAGTCCTCTCCCTATAAGTCCCTATAACTCCCTATTGTAGAAACTGTGGGTTTTCCACTATTTATTCCTTTTTTGCCTTCATCACATTTTGAACATGATACAGAATTATACTGGCTCCTCTTCTCTGGACGCTACCACAGAATAAAACACAAGAAGAAAGGTTCTACAAAATTATTTTCTGCTAAAACGCATCTGTGCTATTCATTTCTTAAATTGTGTCCTTTTAGAAAGTAACAAAAATGTTAATATGACAATGATGGTTCCTGAAATCATAGTATTTTCAGTTACACCCAAGAGTGCGAAATTCAGAGTTATGTTTTCTCTTTATCAAGAATCATTTTGACCTAAGGCATGAAAGCTATGGATAATTGGTATGCTTTATCTTGATGTCTTCTCTCATAAGCTGTGCTTAGCACCAGGTTTGATGTAGATAACTCTGATAGTCTGAGAACCCTTGTATCAGAATAATAAAATTTTAAAATATTCAAGACTAATATATTCCCAAAAAATGTTTTATACTTCTATTACTTAAACAAAATTAGCGTATTTTCTTTTCTCTCTTGACAAGAATGAAATACAGTACTCCCAAAATACAACTTAACCAAATTTTTGTTTGCATATGGTTAACCCAAAACGAAATTTTTCTACTTGTACTATAAGAGTGTAGTTTTATATTAAATTAACATATATATTATTATTTCTATCACTACAATCCTATTCAAAACAGAAGGAGTACTACCTACCTTGAATTGTAATCCTTCAACAAATTACTTTTATTTTATCTGGTTCAATTGTCATCTAACTCATTACTAATTATAGCAGGGATTCAGGTAAACATGTCTTGCTGTAATAGAAACTCACCTTTTAAGTTTTATTTTTCCAAACAAAGCATTTCTACTAAATAAGAAAAGTGTTGTGTTATATTGACACTGGGGATATGATTCCCTAGGATGGAGGGATCTGACAATCAATCTGATTTGCATGGCTAAAAGCTAAACTGGTCTTGAATGGGTTGATTTCTCTATTTACAAGGAACAGTTTTAGATCTTATTAGTGGACACACATGGTAAGTAAAATACATTTACTGTGTTTCCCCGAAAATAAGACTCATTTTCTTTTCATTTTCGGGGAGGTCTTATTTTTTTGAAGTCCAGAAGGAACCTCTGTTGCCGTCTCCCGTGGGGCTGCAGCCACCCGACTGAGTCCTCGACCGCGGCAGCATCCCTGCTGTTCTCCGGCCAAGCGGGCGAAGGAGCCCTGGAGCCCCGACGCCGCTCTGCATCTCGGGCTTGTCCGGCAGCCTGCTGGGAAGGCTGTGACGCAGGGAGGGAAGGAGCTGCTATTGCCGCTCTGGCATGTCTCCCCGGTCACTGTGGCTGTACCGGGGAGCCGCGTCCTTGTTAACAATGGAGACGCTGCGCGGAGCAGAGGCGCCTGGCGAGCGAGGCGAGTGGCTGCATCGGCGGCAGGCTCCTGCCCGCGTCTCCCGCCTGCCTGCCTGCCTCTTGCCTTAGCATTTAAAAGAATGAGAGGCGGGCGGGCGGGAGACGCGGGCAGGAGCCTGCCGCCGATGCAGCCACTCGCCTCGCTCGCCAGGCGCCTCTGCTCCGCGCAGCGTCTCCATTGTTAACAAGGACGCGGCTCCCCGGTACAACCACAGTGACCGGGGAGACATGCCAGAGCGGCAATAGCAGCTCCTTCCCTCCCTGCGTCGCAGCCTTCCCAGCAGGCTGCCGGACAAGCCCGAAGAGACCGAGATGCAGAGCGGCGTCGGGGCTCCAGGGCTCCTTCGCCCGCTTGGCCGGAGAACAGCAGGGATGCGCCCGCGGCCGTTTTTGAGCTGCCCCCAGCTCGGAAGTTTTAGTACCCGGCGTATAAGACGACCCCCGATTTTTGAGGAGATTTTCAAGGGGTAAAAAGTCGTCTTATACGCCGGCATCAGCTGCGACCCGGCGTATAACACGCAGGTAGGGTTTTGGCTGGTAATTTTAGATTTAAAACTGCGTGTTATACGCCGATAAATACGGTACTCTGTGATCCAACGTAGTTGACTCAGAGAAGATAGCAAATGTCCTATTACACTACCTGATATTCAGTAAGGTATTGAATAAAGACTTCGTTGATCAGGAGACATCTTAAGTGGGAATTGGATGAAGGCTATAATGATTAGGCCAATTTTGTCAATAATTGCTTTCCTCCATGTAAACTTATCAGACATTAGTTACAACTTGGTGTAACTTAAAGAAAGACCTTTTCAGTAGTGAGCCCTTATTGTATATTTTCCTTTTAAGGGAGATGAGATTATCACCCCTCATTACTTTGCTTTAGATAGACAGAAAAACAGTTCTGATGTTTTTAATGGTGCATGGTTGTTTTTTATCCATTCTTAATTGTAATAAATATTGTTTTCAAATGTTTTTGAATGACATGCTTTTATACTTGTGGTTATTACTTTTATAATGATATGATTTTATAATGTTTTATTGTATATTACCCAGGGGTACTTATAGATGAATTTATAAATTGAATCAGTGGTGTAAAAATATCAGATCCCTACTCTGATATTTGCACACAAATAGGGGAAATTATGCCGGTAATTTTTCATATTTAATTTGTTTTGGTATTGTTATTACTTTCTTGCACACAGTGTTAAATTGCACTTTTGACTGTATTCTAAGCAGAGTTCAGCAGTCACAGGATATCTATTTTAAGGTACAGTTTAACATTAGATTCTAACAATGGTGTATTTTCATTAGGATTAAAATAATGCAGAACATTGGAGTTGCGTTTATTAAAACCGGCCAATATACTGATGCCATTAGTTCCTTTGAGCACATTATGAGCACATCACCAAACCTGAAAGCAGGCTTCAACTTGATCTTGTGCTACTTTGCTACTGGAGACAGAGATCAAATGAAGAAAGCCTTCCAAAAACTGCTTGCTGTTCCACTGGAAATTGATGATGATGACAAATATGTTTCACAAGGAGTAAGTATTCATAAACCACCACTTATAGACAAAACAGTTGTGGAAATGGGAAAAAAAAGTTCCATATAGTATAACAGTGGCATAAAAACTCTTTATGTTCAATATCAAACAATTGTAATTTCATCCCAGCAGATTTTTTTTCTAACAGACAAATATTTTAAAAGCAGTTTTGAAGTAAAGTTTTTTACACAGATGAAATGGTTGCATTCTAGCAGCATTTAAATAGTTTTCGTTTGGACATGTACATCATCCTATAGATTATAAATTACATAATTACAAAATTCTTTAATAAAGTCCCTATATGCATAAATGGATTTTTAGATCAAAAAGTAAATAGAAATTGATACTTTTGGAACTGAAATATATCCTCAGCTTGGCACAGAAATAAGCATCTAACCTACTATACAAACATAACTCAGTTATTTAAAAATGAATCTTTTGCTTAGATTGGACTGCTGAAATCTTGCAATAAGATGTGCTAAGTTAAGTAATTCTGTTTTATTGACTGAATAAAAATAGTTTACAGAGTATGACACATAAAATGTTATGGTTTTCATGAATACGTTTCTGTGTCCATATATCCATTCCTGTTTTTTATGTAACCTCAATGACTAAATTTTCCTCTTTGTTCTTAGGATGATCCACATACAAACCTGTTGATAGAAGCTATTAAGAATGATAGCTTACGACAAATGGAACGTGAAAGGTAAGTCTCTCTTATATTATTTCCAAAGGCCTTTCATTATCTTTCATATTTTATGGATATGTTTAAGCAAGTGAATAAGTAAATGAATTTAGTGTGCTTTTCCATCTGTCTACTTCGGTTATGCTAAGTTAGAAGTCAATTTATTTTCATTTATTTACCAAATTTCCTCACCTCTGCAATCACATAAAGGGTTTGAGAAAATATGTGGGAAGGCAGGTTTAAAAACTGGACAGGTAACATGGTAATAATAGGTTACACCGTGGAATGCTCCTAGTTAAGGTGCCAGCCAAATAGTCTTTCCCTCTTCAAGGTATTTGATTCCATTCCCCCACTCCTGATTTTCTATTCCATCTTTCTTCCTATGATTAAGTAATATCAGTAATATTCCATAATCCTGGAACAGAATGTCTGTGGAGATTTTCAGTCATCCAGGTCAGTCCCAAAGGAGCTTTTTCAAAAGGCAACTGGACTTTGTTTTTCCTTGAAGATATTTCGTTTCTCATCCAAGAAACTTCTTCAGAATTTAGATGAGAAGTGAAATGTCTTCAAGGAAAAGCAAAGTCCAGTTGCCTGTTGAAAAAAGTTCCTTTGGAGCAAGTTCAGTCCTATTTAACTCTTTGCCCTTTAGAATTGGACGGGTGATAGGACAATCTAAATATTTGTACTTTTGTAAAATCTTCAAACTTCCCAAGCCTACTGGTATTTTACTTCATTTTTCATACTCAAAGAATCAGGGTTCAAAGTGAAGATGGAATGAGTGTTCTAATCAGTACTTTTAATTGAGGATTATACCCTAAAACGCTTATCTTAAGCATAAATCAGTTTCCTTTCAAAGTATTTTAATTGATGTTTTTATTTAGTATTTATTATTTAAATATTTAAATGTAATATTTATTTAGTAATTCCTTCAGTAAAGTTTTCTGTTAGCTACTCTGTGTATATAGGCTTTGCCCCTTTTCACTAGAATATTTTTTTTTAGGAAAGCTACAGCAGAAAAGTATATCATGACAGCTGCTAAACTAATTGCTCCTGCAATTGAAACTTCATTTGCTGTGGGTTATGACTGGTAGGTGTCAATTTTTAACTATGGACCTCTGTGGTTCACCTGTTATCCTCTGGTTGATCCTGTTAAATATTAGATATTATGTCATGGGTCATATGCAATGACTGAAATAAAATGAAGTAATTTGTATTTTATTGATTGTGTGTTTGCACTTGAAAGATCTAATGCAGGGGTGTCAAACTCAATTTCATTGAGGGCCGCATCAAGGTTGTGTTTGACTTCGGGAGCCCGAGGTGGGCGTGGCCAGCTCAACGTCACTCGTCTCAGGGGCGCCTGTGGAGGCCTGAGCACTGCCAGAGAAAATGGGCTCCCGAGCTCTGTTTTCGGCTGTGACAGCTTCCTGCAACCCTCTGCCAGTGAAAACAGATCTCGGGAGGGCCGGCCGCAGCTCCGTTTTCGCTGGCAGAGGCACCACAGGCCAGTCCTTCGCTGTTTCCAGGGCAACTTTGCAGGGCCGCGGGCCTTGAGTTTGACACCCCTGATCTAATGCCTAGATCTTGTACAGTAACAAACAATATAACCTTTCTCAGTTGAATGGAATTCAGTCTAAATTATAATTTAAGGTTGTCATAAAACAGAACTAACTGCACAACAAATCACCTTATTAATGTTTTGGTAATTTATTGGGTATTCAGTGAGTCTCCTTTTAAATATTTGGGTCTATGAAATTGTCAAGTATTTAAATCAGTTTATAGGATCAACTTAAGCAATTGCCTTCTTAATGTAGAAAAACCCACTATAAGAACAAAAAAATATCTTTTTTATCTTGAAGGTGTGTAGAAATGGTAAAAACATCACAATACGTAGAGTTAGCCAATGACCTGGAAATCAATAAAGCAATTACCTATTTGCGGCAAAAAGATTTTAATCAGGTACAGTGTTTTCATAAACATTTTACTGGTAAATTTTTACGTTGAATCATGATCAAAATATAATTTCGTATCTTTGACAAATTGAAATATTACTTTATTCCATTAGTCAATTTATGAAAAAGGTTTAGAAAACCCAGTGTCCTTACAAAGACCCTGCTGCTATTGAGAGCTTGGTGGCTTCTCTTCATCTCCCGGCACTCAAACCTGAGGGAAATCACTGTCCTGAGCTGGTGAGAAGCAAGCGTCTGGAGCATAAGTAGGCAATGCCCCACCATTTTCTTTCTCAGAGAAAGATTCTGTAGGATTAAGCTGTCTTGTGGGTGACATTCTAGAAGCAAAATATGCCACCCTCTGATACAGATTTCTTCTCTTTTCTTGCTACTAGATTTCAGAAGTAGGACCTGGAAGGGGGTTCAGGACTGAACTAATTGTTCAGGCTAGTACACCCAGAAGGAGTTGCATTGCTTTCAACCCATTCAAGGTTTTTAAGATTGATAACAACCGGGACTACAATTTCTAGGCTGCAGAAATGTAGACAAGTCAAAAGAAAATTCTAATTCATTACTGCCATCTAATGAACAAATTGATTTTTCCTGGCTAGATCTGGCAGTTCTAGCATCAGTACATTTATTGGAACTGAAATGGACTGGAAGATCTGAAGTGTTTGGAACCACATTGTTGTCAACTTCTACTAGTTCAAAATAGAAGTTTCACTAACTGAAATTTTAAAACAGTCTTCAATAGCAATAGCAATAGCATTTAGACTTATATACCGCTTCATAGTGCTTTACAGCCCTCTCTAAGCGGTTTACAGAGTTCAGCATATTGCCCCCAACAATCTGGGTCCTCATTTTACCAACCTCAGAAGGATGGAAGGCTGAGTCAACCTTGAGCCGGTGAGATTTGAACAGCTGAACTGCAAAACTAGCAGTCAGCTGAAGTAGGTTGCAGTGCTGCTTTTAACCACTGCGCCACCTCGGCTCCAGAAGCAGCTCATCTCGGCTTCAGAAGCAGCTCATGTTCTACAACTATCCAGTAGAGCTGAGTAGTTTTTTTATATTGAGAGTAACTTTGCTTTTTAATTATTTCCAGGCTGTTGACACTTTAAAGATGTTTGAAAAAAAGGATAGCAGAGTTAAAAGTGCAGCTGCGACAAATCTTTCTTTTCTATACTTTTTGGTGAGTAAATAAATATTTTTTTTAAAAAAATGATTTAAATCTGAGGATATGGAGCTTCTCTGGATTTTCTCATATGGTTACTTTTAAATATAGTCAGTAGTTTTAAGAACAAATAACCACAGTACATTTTATTAATTGTTGAAGTTAATTATCTTGAAATTGTTTACTTCAAGTGAAATGTGCTTCTTTTTTTAAAGATAATAGTTCAAAGTTCAAGTAGCTCAATCTTCTTTGCTAAGTAATAGAGCAGTGAGTTCAGTGGTACATATTGACATTAGTTGGTTTCTTTTAAGCGACACAGACTCTAGGCCACAGGTTATCTATTTCTGCCACAGCAACTTTCCAAGATCTATTATTTAATAGGTGCTTAAAATGGATTAGAATGATACCCTTTTGCCAACTTTGAAATTCCCTTCCTTTACAACCACTTGGATCTTTGGGGAAATCATCAGCAAAATACATGCAAGATATAAAGTTAAACTATTGATAATGGAAACAGGATTGATTAAATATCTTTTCTCCTAATACCGTATTTTTGGAGTATAAGACGCACCTTTTACCCCCCAAAAGAGGGTGAAAACTTGGGTGCATCTTATACATCGAATGTAGCCCCACCCAGCCACCCCCACTCTTTGATCTTTGCTTGCCAGCAATTTACCTTTTTGCAGCAAACAGCAGCAGAGCCTCATTAGCCACTGATTATCTGCCTCCCGACACTCAGCTGTTTTATTAAAGTTGCCCCATGTGCTAAAATGAAAGTGAAACTAAAACTGCACGGAGTCAAATTGCTGGAGGGAGTCAAATTCTTATGCTAAATAGACTGTGCTGAAACTGGCTATGAAACAGTCTATTTAGCATAAGAATGCTAAAGCATTCTTATGCTAAAGCTGGCTGAGGAACTCTGGGAGTTGAAGTCCATAAGTCTTAAAGTTGCCAAGGTTGGAGACCCTTGTAAATCTAGACAACTTAACAAAATGAAGAAGCTTTTTAAAATAAATGCTTGATCTGAAGAGGCCCAGTGCTATTGTATCTTCTTTTAAATAGCAGAGAATACTTCCAGAAAGCCACATCAATTTTAAAGATCTGTAAAAGTATAATCTGAAATATCCTGTTTTAGTATTAAGTATTAGTATTAAGTATTAGTATTAAAATAAGGCAGCTGAATTAAACCCTGACTTAGTCATGTTTGGAGTAGATCTATTTAAATAATTGGGAGGAGTTAGTGTGATTACATTTAAGAAAACTTTCTGGGATTAATATACTGCCATAATGTACATTTCTCCAATTCTTTGCTATTTCTATGGGTCAGACACACATGCACAGAAATACACAGCAAACAGTGTATATCATCTGTGCTGTTTGCTGTTTGGCAAATTGCTGGGAGGCAGAGGCTTTTTCCTTGTTTTCCTCCCCCAAAACTAAGGTGTTTCTTATACTTCGGTGCATCTTATACTCCGAAAAATATGGTATTTAATTGGTCAGCTAAAATCAACATTGATTGGCTCATGGGTTCTCGGAGGAACAAAGGGAACCATGGGTCAGCTTCAAAGTAATTCGGAGGAACCGCGAGTAGAAATACTTCCGGTAGGCAAATGTCTGAAGAAAAAGATAACTGAATTGGATTCATTCAATTTGTAACAATTCGATCTATTTCAAACCATGTAAGCAAAATATTTAGAAGGCAGATATACTGTTATATCGCTTAACCAAATAGGCTATAATCTTAATAGGTACTAAAATCTTTAAATGGTAGTGTATGGTTTTAATAAAAACTGAGGTCTAGAAACAACACTTAACAAATCTGTGTATATCAGGAATCAAAATATATTTTTAAATGGTTAATTTCCAAAGCATCAGCAACCAGATAAGATATGTTGTTTATTTAATTTAGGAAAATGAGGTTATACAAGCAAGCAATTATGCAGATTTAGCTGTAAATTCTGACAGATACAATCCAGCTGCTCTGACAAATAAAGGAAATACCATTTTCATAAATGGAGATTGTGAGAAAGCAGCAGAGTTTTATAAGGAATCCTTAAGGAATGATTCATCATGCACCGAAGCGCTTTATAATATTGGTAAGTCACGAGTCAATTTGGATTGCAATTTGAGATGATTGGAACCCTGGATAAGAATGTGTCATTTTTAAAACTGGAAATTAAGAGCTAGTTTGGGTGTGTGCGCACAAATTAAGAGCTAATTTGGGGGGTCCACAATTGGAGGGCCAAGATGGTAAGTTCAAGTGCAGACAGAAGCCACCCCTCTGAACGAATTTAGCTGCCCTCGGTAGGCAGCTCTTTCAGCCAGCACACGAAGATAAGAGATATTTATCTCAACAGGCGCTAGCAGCAGCTTACAATCTTCCCTGCCTGCTTCCCCAGCGACTTTCTGGGGAAGCCAGCAGAGAAAATTGCAAATGATAATTACATGATTGCCGGGTGCTTGGCAAGTGCTGACCATGGGGGTGTATGGTGAGCCATTAAAGCCCTTTTTCTGGGGCCGCCATAATTCCAGACTGCCATTAAACAAACAGTCATAAGTGGACTACTACTTGCATGTCATTTTGAAATTATTGTGGTTTATTGCAAATGCCTTAGATAAAATCAAACAGTTTTTAAGACCCATAATTACCCCAATTTGGCATTGTGAGGGAGTGGAATAAAGCAAAGCATCAGAAGCCCTCCCAGGACACTTTCATCCACAATTTTTAATTAGTGCCATAAGATGCCAACACTGCAAGCTAAGCTCCATATCAGAGTTTTGTCCCCATTTATATCATTCTTATTATTAAAAAGACCCCCCCCCCCAAGTGGATAAACTTCGAGCATGTGTTGACTTGCATTTAGTTCTATTATGGAAAATTTAATTTACTTCAGTTTATTTATATTTTTCATAACAAATATGATCTCTTTTGCAGGTTTATCATACAAAAAGCTAAATAGACTAGATGAAGCATTGGATTCTTTTCTGAAGCTTCATGCAATTCTTCGAAATAGTGCCCAGGTTCTCTTCCAAATTGCAAGCATGTATCTTTTCAATAAATCTAATATTTAACACTACAGATGTTCAGCGTCCTGTAAAACTCACCTGTAGCACAGCAGGTGCTCATCTAAACCTTGCAAGGTATAAAGAATAGCAATAGCACTTAGACTTGTATACCGCTTTACAGTGCTTTACAGCCCTCTCTAAGTGGTGTACAGAGTCAGCATATTGCCCCCAACAATCTGGATCTCATTTTACCCACCTCGGAAGGATGAAAGGCTGAGTCAACCTTGAACCCGGTGAGATTTGAACTGCCAAATTGCAGTCAACCGGCAGTCAGCAGAAGTAGCCTGCAGTACTGCACTCTAACCACTGCGCCACCGCAGCTCAGAAAGTCCTCATAAGATATTCCTTAACTGACCATATTTCAGATATGAATTAATGGAGGACCCTAATCAGGCCATTGAGTGGCTTATGCAACTTATTAGTGTTGTTCCCACGGACTCACACGCATTGGCAAAACTTGGGGAACTCTATGATAGTGAAGGCGACAAGTCTCAAGCTTTTCAATATTATTATGAGGTAGGTGTTTTAAAAATTACATTTCTGTACCAGCCTTCATCTTGCATGTTATCTGGGACTTACTGGAATTAAAATCTGGTGCATCTGGGGGTCATTATTGAGGAAGGGTATTTTCTTATATACAATAGGCATATTTGTATTTTCTTATATACAATGTTGTATTTTCTTATATACAATAGGCATATTATGTAAGTGAAAATAAGTTTAATTTGATACTTTAAAATGGCAAAGAGCATAACAATTAAACATTCTGATTTATAAAAATAATTCTAATGCTAAATATATGGTCAAAAATTCTTGGTCAAGAATTCTTGGTCAAGAATACGGAATCCACAGAGAATTTTATTCAGTAATACAACAGTTAAATTTGATTTCTAATCTCATTCTTCACATAGAAAAATAGGATTGTTGTCATTCACAGTGGTAAGATTTTTAGAAAATTTGAGATAATTATATCAAGAGATCAAGAGAAATAAGAGTGATGAATTATGAATATTCCTGGAATATTCATATTCCGTATGAATATTCCTGGAGTTTATGTCTAAAGGGCATTGGGTTGGAGAAGACTAATAAATCAACCACTACCATATACCCAGAGATTTATTTTAAAAAATGCTGATATTTAGTACTATTAATTTATAGCCTCTCCAATTGTTAATCAGGTCTAAAAATCCTGCCATGTTTAAATAGGATTCAAATAACTAAGAAATAGGACTAGATAAATAACATTAATATCCACAAGTTTAATACAATAATAGTAAAACATTCCTATATCATATTCCTATATCTTACATTACTCATACATAAGAGGAGCCTCTCTTAATTCATCTGTCCCTCTGTTAAAAAAAATATTATTTTTCTAAACGCCAATAATATTGGAGCAAGTTGAATTCCTGGGGGAATGCAGTTCCAGAGAAGAGGGCCACATTTAGAATCCCTGTCTCCAAAAACTTTGTAGATAACATTCTTTAACAAAGGGAACAATTAATACAGTTAACTTGGTTTTGGTGAAGTGTGCAGATTGGAAAAGGTATAGATAATCCATGGCCTCCAGAGCCTTCCACAATTGCTATCTGATTATATGTGTCATATCTGAATTAGGCCTGTCTAACTACACTGAGATGCGGTGGCTCAGTGGCTAAGACGCTGAGGTTGTCGATCAGTAGGTCAGCAGTTCAGCTGTTTGAATCCCTAGCGCCGCGTAACGGGGTGATCTCCCGTTACTTGTCCCAGCTTCTGCCAACCTAGCAGTTCTAAAGCATGTAAAAAATGCAAGTAGAAAAAATAGGGACCACTTTGGTGGGAAGGTAACAGCGCTCCGTGTGCCTTCAGCATTTAGTCATGCCGGCCACGTGACCACGAGGATGTCTTCGGACAGCGCTGGCTCTTCGGTTAGAAACGGAGATGAGCACCGCCCCCTAGAGTCGGAAACGACTAGCACGCATGTGCAGGGGAACCTTTACCTTTTAACTACAGATACTTCAATTATAGAACATTCACCTAAAATGTTCAATATAATTTGATTACATTTGCTAGCAAATTATCCTCTGACATGCAACTTCTTTATATAACACACAAAGACCCCTTGAACCATATTCTCAGTGTAGCCTTGCCCTGGCAACCAACATTTTGAATTGTTTACAGAGAGAGTGAGAGGTAATGGGATGATCACTTTATATAGTTTTTCTCCTCAGGGCTCATGTTTTCCAATGCATGAAATAGCCATCATATTTAGCTACCATAGGCTACCAGAGCTCTTTTCCTACATTGTCTATAGATTTATGATACATATAAATTTTGCTTATTTAAGCCAAACAATTCTGTCATAATTATTAAGCTACATAATTTGCTTACCCAAAATAAATCAGTTTTGGCTACTGTATAGATTCAAAGGAAATTCATTGTACAGTGTAATTGTAATACACTGTAACAAATGTAATGTACTGTATTTTATTACAGTATCATTGAACAGTAAAAATCATAATTTGAGGAAGTGATTCCTTCACTTTTAAAATGCTTGAAAATCAAGTATGCAAGAAATAAGCAATTTTTAAAATCAAATGTCATAATTTTTCTGTTAATTGCAAATGGGTACATTCTCTTTAGTGATTAATGAATGTATTAGTACACTACTTTTATACATTCATGTATTATGTATTTTCAGTAGCTGGAGAATTACACATAAATATGTAACCTAGGAGCGAAATAAAACTTGTCACTAATGTTACATTTCTTTCAACCCTTTTATTTTCTTAGTCCTATCGATATTTCCCTTCAAACATTGAGGTCATAGAATGGCTTGGAGCCTATTACATTGACACACAATTTTGTGAAAAAGCCATTCACTACTTTGAAAGAGCAGCACTTATTCAGTAAGTAATCACAACACTTGTATGTTGAGAGTCATTTTACTTCTACAGGCATTTTCTGCAATATTGTTATCACCGATATAAATTAGGTATAGAAAAGTAGGTGATTTTTCAAGAATTATTTTCAGTGCTTCTTTGATGCTTTTAAAATAGTTGTGCTATGATTTAACTTTAAGGAAAATTCAAGTAACTCTTTAAGCAATTAGAAGGATGAATTATTCTGGATTGCAGTTTTCTAGATCTGTTCTGATATAAAGAGGTCAGTATCCTTAAATTATTCCAGTTATTCCAAGAATATGTGTAATATTTTGACTAGATTTCCCTGGGTTTATTTGATAAATGTTAAAAGCTTTAGTGGCGACAATAAAAATGACAAAGGAATGGCTGAAAACATTCTATCTGAGCCAGGAGATGAAGAGGGGCAGGAGAGAAACAGACAGCAGACAGACAGACATGCTTTCTTCTTAAAGAATGTTGGGGTGGGATATAATTCTTTGAAACAACTATTTTGTAAAAATATTGCTTTTATAGAACCCAATAGTTATGATAGATTTTAAAGCTTACTTCCAATTTCCTCAATTAAACTCATTTGAAATAATATCCTATTAGCACTTCCCATGAATTGGATAGTAGAGATTCTGTTGATGGCTCCCATGGTCTGGATTCATGCATCATATGAACCAATTTTTTTCAGTTATTGTCTGTAGTATAAACCAGTGGCTACCACTGAAACAAAATCAAACAAATCAGAACTATTTCATAAACATTATTTTTATATGACAAAGATTTAGAATTGAATGGTATAATCCTGATTTCAATAGAATCACAGCTCATGAAAGCATTAAGAATTTAACAGAAATAAATTTAACAGGACTAAACCATTTTCCTTTTATTGTTATGCCATTAAAGATGGAATCATCTTTTAAATGAAGCCTAGTAAGAATTTCATAATACATCAAAAAACATTTTATAATTTAATTATATCTTGGTAATTCAGGAAAAAACACTTTCTCACTTCATTAGTCTTTTAGGAAATGACTAATAGAAAAGTATTTATTTCTTAATGAATGTAAATCAATAGAGGTGCTTAAAAAACTTGAAGCCTTGTTGGATATTTCAAAATCAATAGTCATAGATAAAGTAGGAAGTATATTAATTTTAAAATTACAGAAAGAAGGCAATATAATAACCTTGGCCTCTAACTGTGCTTCAAATAAGTTGTGTTCCACTTGATATGTTACACTGAGCATTAAATGTATAATCTCAATAATTATTTCTCCTAGCTTTCTGGGAAATACGTTTCTGTTTTAAATTTTAAAATCAGTGGTTATATGCCAAACATAACTCACAGCATCTCTCGGTATGGCTTGTGGGAAAATGGGCTGCAGAATTTCTCCGAGGCAACGTAATAATAGAAATTATGTGAATGTATGGTTTGACTTAAGAAGCAAAAACTGTCTGATGCTGAGATAATATAACCATTAATAATTCATACACATGTGCTTTCTGCTCTCCAGATGAAGGAGTTGCAAAACATATGTTCCTGTTAGCTGGACCAAGTAGTGTGAAAAATGGTTGGAGTTCATCCATCCAGAATAGAGTACGATCTTCAGTGCTGTTCTTTTCAGATTACAAATTGGCATTGAAACTTACTTCAGATGCATATTTTTACCTTCCCTTAGAGAGAAAGAAATTATTTGTTTGTCCAAAAAAGTATTCACACTGAGCAGTTCCATTTTGATTAATTTCATCCATATGCTAGATATTTAAGGAAAGCTTTTCAAATGCATTGCACTGTGATATATGTACTTTACAGGCCAACCCAGGTGAAATGGCAATTGATGGTTGCCAGCTGCTATAGAAGAAGTGGTAAGTGTCCATACCTATTGCATTTTAGTTTTAATATTTTCCCCTGTCTATAATTTGGCCTATCTGTCTGAGCTTGTTTCCTTCTTTATTTACTGGCTAATAGGTAACTATCAAAAAGCTCTGGATACCTACAAGACAATTCACAGAAGGTTTCCAGATAATGCTGAATGTAAGTAATTTTCTCTAATATAATGCTCACTGCATTTTATAGTTATCTCACTTTTTTGCTGGATTATTTCATACACAAATATTTGCCTTACTACTTAGGGGCTATCCTAGTCAGTCTAAAGCAGGGCTGTCAAACTCCCGTCATGCGCTGGCCGCACCTATGCCCGGTTTAGCGAAGTGGGGAAAAGTCCCAATACATCTCATGACATCGCCATGACGACGTGAGTTTGACACCCCTGGTCTAAAGCAAGCTATCCATCATTTGGGTCTCTGCTGTACACATACCTCCTGCACAAATAGACTTCTGAAGAGGAAGCACTCTTTGAATACAATCTCTGTATTGCAGGGCATGGGAAAGACCTGTTACAAGGGGTCTTTAAAATGCACAAGAAATAATTGGAAATACTATAAAAGGAGTGCAGAGAAGAGCAACAAAGATGACTGGGAACTATAGGCTAAAATATAGGAAGAACTGCACTCCCCTTTCTCTTCTCTCTCTCTCTCTCTCTCTCTCTCCTCTCCCCCCTCTCTTTCTCTGTCTATCTGTCTGTCTCTCTCTTTCTGTCTGTTGCAAGTTGCATGTACCTCCTTCTATGGAGGAGATTTCCAGCCCCACCACGAGCTGCCTGGCTGATGCCATATTCTAGAGCTCTAGTCACAGGACTGGCCCATTGCTCATCCCAAGCAGCTCCTCCACCCAGGTGCGCCGCAGACCACCAAAATTTTCTCACGGACCACCAGTGGTCCGCGGACCAGCAGTGTGGTGCTCCTGGTTTGGACCGGTTCTTAGAACTGGTAGTGGTGGTGGCAGGAGGCTCCGCCCACCCACCCGGGACGCTTCTGCGTATGCGCAGAAGCTTCTGCGTATGTGCAGAAATGTTCCACGCACACATGAACTGGTGACAAACTAATTTAGAACCCACCACTGCCACAGACCATCGGTTGGTGACCTCTGCTCTAGAAGTACATTCTGATGTATGGTGTAGGAAGTAAGTTCTATAATATTCAATAGGCATTACTACCCAATAAGTATGTTTATGATAATAGATTATCTAATTAAAAGTGACTTTTAAAACTCTTTAATATATTCAATTTAAAAACTATCCCTCTTACTTTTCAGCATTTATTATAGAATTATGAGAGTTTGGGAAAAGACATGCACTCTTTTATTAACAAAAACAAAAATATTTTGTAGGCAGGATTCTAATAACTTGTGTTGTCTAAGAATTCAAATGCAATCTAGCCAATTTAATGCCACAATGAAATATTTTCTATTCAATTATTTTCTTGTTGGCAGGCTGGCATTGTCAAGTGGCTGCCAGCCTTCTTGGCCAGCAAAACCTCCATCTATACCTGCAGAGGTGAAGTAGTGAAAGGAATCTGCTCCTTTACAGAAAAAGTTTCCCAATCCATACTGTGTTGTGTTGTGTTGTGTTGTTTTGTATTGCTGCACACGTGAATGCATTTTTACTCCCGTTCAGTTTTTTTTCACATTTTCCCCCACAGTATTAATGCTAGAAGAAAAAAACCCTGCTCTTTTGCTATGGTCTTAATATTGTGTATATTATATTCTAGGTTTACGGTTCTTAGTTCGACTCTGCACAGATATGGGAATGAAAGAAATGCAAGAATATGCAACAAAGCTTAAAAGAGTAGAAAAATTGAAAGAACTAAGGGAACAGGTATAAGTCATTTTTAAAAGCACAAGTTACTTAAATACTCTTCAGAATATAATCTGATTTTATTGTGTTACATCCCTAGACTTTCTAATAATACAATTCTACCAAAATAGCTTTCAAGTCCTACAGCACATAATGGTAAAAACGTCTCTATGTTTACTTTAACCCCGGACAATAAAAACATGTCAAAAGATAAATAAAACACTTAGCACTTTGGTTATGGCTGCCATAAATGTCACAGCACATTCTTATCTGTGGTTCAATTAATGGCAGAGCAGCAAGCCAAATATCATGCCTGTCTGCCACTGTTTAAATTATTCACAATCTCCTCCTCACCCACAGCTATGGGAATGAATAAAGGAAAAAAAGCAGCCCTCTAATATTTGAGACAATTGGATAGAGAATAAATAAATAAAATTTGAAAAACTGACCCGTTATTATTATACACATCAATATGAAATCACAACTGCCAGATGGTGTTGGCCTTCACATGCATCAAGTTGTTCCCAAGAATTAGACGTCATAATGTGTCAGCGTAGTGTTTGCAATCAAGCAATGCTGCCTTTTGTAATTGACAGATGGAAATGTTGTCAATGTGCAGATTTTCTAAGTGTTGTCCAAGGCTTTTTGTAATGGCACCCAGTGTGCTGATAACCACTGGGACTATCACTGGCAGTTGATGCCATAAATGTGTTTCTCAACCTTGGCAGTTTGAAGATGTGTGGACTTCAACTCCCAGAATTCCCCAGCCAGCGTTGCTGGCTGTGGAATTCTGGGAGTTGAAGTCCACACATCTTCAAACTGCCAAGGTTGAGAAACACTGCCATAAATGTTCAAATTTGATTTTGAGATCGTGATTTTTTCCAATTCTTTATCTTCTATTCTATTGTCTCCCACCTGAATTATCCACACTTCTTTTCAACCACAGTTATGTACCAAAATGTTATTAGTTTGAATTCAGAAATCCCACCATATTTAAACTTGTTCATTTTCAATTACTTCTTCAATTCTGTGTTGCCACTAACGTTTCATTACTGGTACAATATAAGATTTACTTTTCTAACAACTGTGTGACATAGTTGTTTTCATATATTCATCTTGCACAAGCTGTATATATGATCTACCTTTTCTTCTGCTTTTTTTGCACAATTTGCACTTTGAATCATCTGATGATTTTTCAATTCTGGTCTTGATTGCATTAGTCCAAATAGCTTGCTCTTCATCAGCCATATATAATAATAAATAAATGCAGACCAATAAAATATTTTTAAAGAAGTTAACTGCATGCCCCCAGATGTTCCCATTGCTAAAACAAGATTTATGGTCCATCACTAGAATAAAGTCATGCATTTATTAATTCAGCAAATGAGATCTGTTCAAAAAAGGCAATTTTCAGTCTCTATCATTTTTTCAAACCCCAGGAATTACATTATTAATGTTTAAGGCTCACAATCCAAGAAGTTCAGAGAAATATATTGTATTTTGAGGAGTATGCAGTAAGCTAGACAAATGTACATGTATTCATCCTCCCAATCAATCCCTTCTTAGCCTTAAAACTTAGCAAGTAGTCTCAGGAAGAATTGTGAGGTATAATTTGTGTAAAAGAAGGGTTTACGACAACTCGCCACAGGACAACTCGCTGCAGGACAATTCAATAATTCAATTTAATTATTTAAAATAAATTTAAAAATATTTCAATTTTTGTCATTCACATTTCATTTTGTCCCTCCTTTGGCATACTTTCTTTAATGATTCCATTCCACCAATTCTTCGATATTAGTGTAACTCTTGTCCCGCAGTTAGTTGTCCTGTGGCAAGTTGGCCAGGGCGAGTTGTCCTATGGTGAATTGGCTGCAACAAGTTGGCTGCGGCGAGTTGGCTGCGGCGAATTGGCTGCAACAAGTTGGCTGCAACAAGTTGGCTGCGGCAAGTTGGCTGCGGCAAGCTGGCCACAATGAGTTGGCAAGTTGTCCCCATTCCGGTAAAAGAATGCTGTAATAATTAATGATATTAAACAGTAATTCTGTCTTTTCCATCATTCGTAGCGTGTCAGGTCTGGCAGAAACGGCAGCGCCCGCGCCCGCAGAGAAGGGAGTGCTGGAGGTGGTGAGTACTA
The DNA here is from genome assembly GCA_023053685.1 of Diadophis punctatus similis. NCBI lineage: Eukaryota > Metazoa > Chordata > Lepidosauria > Squamata > Dipsadidae > Diadophis > Diadophis punctatus. The sequence continues at coordinate 6,901,527 of JALIGW010000016.1, read as the reverse complement.
TTCTAATTAAGGTTAGGTGAACGTGACCATTTTTGCAATATCTCAATTTAGTTTATCTCTGTTCCTCATCTCGCAGATCTGTCAGGTTTGCTTCATTGAATTTGGTAGGTTTTTTTCAACTGCGACACACAAATTTGTTACATGCTTTCATGCACAATCCACTACACATACACAATTTGCCTACTATAGTACATATTTTTTACATTATTTTTATAGGTATTTGGTCTAACACAAATGCCATGGCATCACACATTGCTTTAGAACAGAGGTGTCAAACTCAAGGCCCGGGGGCCGGGCCGGCCCTCAGAGTGCTTAGATCTGGCCCGCATGCGGCCCTCCCGAGCTCTGCTTTTGCTGGCAGAGGGTTGCAGGAGGCCATCCCAGCCGAAAACGGAATTTGCAAGGGCCGCGTGTAACCCCCCTGAGCTCCGTTTTTGCTGGCAGAGGGTTGCAGGAGGCTGTTGCAGCCGAAAACAGAGCCAGTTTTCGCTGGCAGATGTCACATAAGTGATGTCATGCTGGTCATGCCCACCCTGGCCACGCCCACTGTGGCCCCCCGAGGTCAAACACAGCCCTGATGCGGCCCTCAATGAAATCAAGTTTGACACCCCTGCTTTAGAATCTGGGAAAAATTTCAAAAGTTGTTGGTTATGTAACTTTTTAAAGAACAGATGTTCAGTATTCTCTCTCTTTGGCATGCTATACTGCATAATGTTTTTAATTCAGACCATGAAACATTGTCATAGAAATTTGAGTGCTATTAGGGTATATTCTCTTAAAGCAATGATTCCCAAACTTTTCCCTTTATTATCCAAAACTGCTATCAGAAAGTCCTTTTTACCCAATATGGGTAAAACAGTTTTAATCAATTTAAATGTCCCTGTTGTGATTGGGTAATGGGTTCATGTGTCAAAGAAAAACCATTTTTAATCAATTTTAGGTAATTTACACAGGTTTGGGAAACACTGCTTGAAATTATCCATTGTATTTCAGTCTGAAGAGACAGGAAGAATAAATGATTGATTGTAGAAAATTTTATGCCAAATGTTTCTGTTTTTTTCTGAGCAACATTCCATAAAACCCAGCAGAGAACTAAAACATTAAAATGAAAGAGTCATATGTTTAAACTCGGATCTCTAAAATATATGGAAACAATCAATGTGAGCAGTCATTCAAATAAAATTCAGTCTCAGCAAAACTAAAACGCAGGTAGTAAATTTGCAATTTAGCAACTGGTTAAGCAAATGGAAATAAACAGTACTTCTCTGTTAAAGAACAGAAACATGAAGCTTATGGAAGTATGTAATTCCAGTAAGAAACATACCATCATGAAAATATTTGCTCCGAGAGAACCAGATTTAAGGAAGCCTCTTAAGGTCTTCAGGGAATGGTAGGCACTATGACAGTGATGGCGAACCTTTTCGCCACCGAGTGCCCCAATGGGAATGCATGTGCATGCTCGTGCATGCTCGTGCATGTGTATGCGTTGGAGCACCTGAAGCCCCAAAATTGGGGCTGCGGGAAGTGCCAGTCCCTGCTGCTGCACTAGCTATACAACAGCCAGTCCAGGCACCTCCCGCAGCCCCAATTTTGCAACCATCCTCTGCTACCATGTTGAGATAAGAATTACTCTTATCAGAGGCGAAATGAATCTTTTCCTGGAACTCTGACATTGTCAAAATAAACCGCATTATAATTCTCATGAATAAGATATTTATTTTGATACAAAAATAAGAAATCACATTCTGGCTATATAAAAGAGATGTTGCTTCGTCAGAAGCAGAGAACAAAAGGAAGAAAGGAATGTACACATGCGTACTAGGAACATTAATCATGTGCTCAGGAATAAACCATTATATTTGATAGGGATGCATCTCCCTGCATATACATGTAACGGGCAACATAAAATCACTGCGTGACAGACCAACTGGCCGGCGTGCGCATGCCTGTTTTTTGGCTGGTTTTGGCTGTTTCTCGGGCCATTTTCAGGCCATTTTTCGGTCCATTTTTGGCCCCAAAATGCCTTGAAAAACGCTCTGAAAACACCCCAAAAATGGCCTGAAAATGCCCCCAAAACAGCCAAAACCGCCCCAAAAATGCCCCGTTTTTCGGGCCGTTTTCATGCCATTTTCCAGTGCTCCGGCATCCGCAAAGACCAGCATGCGTGCCGGAAACCAGAAGAGCAGCTGGCAACGGCGCACATGCCCACAGAGAGGGCTCTGCATGCCACCTCTGGTACGCGTGCCATAGGTTTGCCATCACGGACCTATGAAATGTCATAACTAACTAACAAATTATAAGATTCCTGATGACTTCCTTAGAGCAGGAAAGCATGACATCATGTGCACTATGCCATTGGTATTTATTAGATTTATATCTTGCCTTTGTGGCAAATTATATTATGACATACGTTATTGACCTTATTGTGCCTAGGTGGTATATTGTGGGTACAAGTTGTAGTAAGGAACGTTGATTGTGAGCCAGGAGGGTTTGAAATTCAACTCAGCTTTGAATTCAACTGAATGTCTTAGGCAAGGCGTGTAAGATCAGCCTTGGCTTTTGCTATTTACCTTACAAACTAATTTTATCAGTAGCTGTAAGGATTAACTAAAATAGCAATCCAGAACAGATTGATTCATAGTCAGAATCTGGTCATAGTTTCACAAGTAATTCATTTGGAAATTAACTGTATGTAAAAGTAACTGTATGTGGAATGCTCTAACTTTGTAAAATTTCATATTTCATACTCTTTGTGCTATGTTCACCTAAAATCATATTGAACATTATTCCCTCTTATGTCAGAACCTGGTAGCACAACAATTAAAGGAGAACGTCTGAGTGCGAAATTGAAATCTTTGCCAGGAACAAATGAGCCATATGAAAGTAGTGTTAATAAAGAAATAGGTAAGTGTGTGTCTAATTATTTACTTTCACAGAATTGGTCAGATACACAGAGAAGCCCAAAATTTAACTCTTTACGTCATTGGTATAAGTACGTTTTTATAATGGGAGGAAAGGGGAACTACTATTCTTTAAGCGAAAGTTTATATCAGAAAAACAGTATATAAAGCTACCATGTGGACTTTTTCCAGTATGCAAAATATATCATCATTGCTGAACTAGAAGAAATAAAAAGTGGAATTAAAACTGCTTATCAGCCTAAAAGTGATATCAAAGGGACATCATTAGCATATCTGGGAAGAAACATCAACCTAGATATTCCGGCGATGACACTGTGGTATCCGGAAGTAAGAAAGACTTATGGGGTCTTCTGTTAATTGTGGAAAAAAATGCTAAAATAAGATTATTCTTCACTTGTTTTGTAAAAAAAAACTTAGGTTATGGCAAATGCCATGCCAATGCAAGTAGAGACATTGACGTAGTAACAATATCTTTGTAGGCTCAAATATTTACAGGGACAGTGACTAGTCATAAAAAAGGTACATGTTACTTCATTGTGTTTGATATATCTAACCATCATGTGAAGAAATATCAGAAATGGGATGTTTTCCCAGTTATTAATACTAAAGTCTTGCATGAAAGCCAGACCATCAGAAAGCTTGAAGAAAAGTCAATGCCTTTGAAGCATGTTGCTAGAGAAAATTGTTGAGAATACTTTGGACTTCAGTAGCAATAGCACTTAGACTTATATACTGCTCCATGGTGCTTTACAGCACTCTCTGAGCGGTTTACAATGTCAGCCTATTGCCCCCAACAATCTGGGTCGTCATTTTACCGACCTTCGGAAGGATGGAAGGATGAGTCAACCTCAAGTCCCGTCATGATCGAACTCCAGACTGTGGGCAGAGTTAGCCTGCAATACTGCATTCTTACTACCACGCCACCAGTGCTTATAATGGACTACAAGAAGAGTATATTATTCAATTCTAAATGAAATAAAATAGGCTGCTCAGTGGGAATGCTGATAATGTAGCTTAAATATGTGGAGCATATAATATGAATCCTTGGAGAAGAACTCAGTGCTTGGAAGAATGAAGGCAATTGAAAAAGAGTGACAAAAGATAAAGTCACTAGTTACTATTACTGGGTATGACCTTATACTGGTAAGACCTCAAAGAAATACTGACAAAATAATCCTGGCAAAATAATGTCCATTGAAACACAAAGAAGCATCTGATTGACTGAACAGTCACATCAAAGTATAATTCACTTATATAATCAATGTAGCTTTATGAAATTCAGTATTTAAATAGAATCTATAAAGTGTACTTCAGTAGTTAGCCTGCATGTACATTCTGCAAACCTGTAAAATGCAAAGTGAGCTGTATAAAATGTTTCTTCTGTTTATATATTAACTTAGAACACCAGAAGTGAAATTTTCTCTTTGCAAACGGTAACGCTCCTAGATTGCCTATGGAAATGAAACTAAGATGTAGGATAAATTGAAATTAACTACATTGATTATATGCCCACGAAAAATAATTCACAGTGATTTATTTACAGTGGTATCTCGGTACTCATCATTAACTGGTTCCGGGCAGCACGATAAGTACCAAAAACTATGAGTACCAAACAGATTTTTCCCGTAAGGAGTAATGTAGTGAGTCACAAGGCAACTGACACCAACAAGTTCTAGCTTGTGCATTGAGTACCAAACAAACGATGAGTACTGGGATAAAAATTTTTCATCAAAATGCATTGAGTACCAAATTTGATGAGTTTCAAAGCAGTTGAATACCAAGGTATCACTGTATATCCCAAACAGCAGATTTATTCTTAATTTAATTGGGGGATGGTGATTGGAAATGGTTTACAGGAAATGTTTTCCAGAGATTGAATATATGAAAATAATGAGAAATTCTAGGCCATGTTTTCCCCTGAAGCCTGTACCCAACCTCGTGTATTTCCTTCAATAATCCTTGTTTTTGTTAAAGTTACAAAGAATGGCTTCAGGGGTTACATTAAATTCCCACTCACCAGAAACACTCAGATGGCTTATTTTAACTATTGACTGGTAGAAGAGAGTTGGAAATTGAAGTTGAGCAACCAAGAGAGGAGCTGGTTATTACCCAGTGTTGGAGCTGAAGGAGGAGGTTATTAGCAGACGGGGGCTAATTATTATGGCAATAAGTGGGACCGAAGAAATGAAAAATGGGAGCAGTAGGGGTGGAATTGGGGAGACTATAAGAAGAGGGAGGGAAGGAAGCCAAGAGTCTTTGGATATTTGTCTGTTATGGGATATTGAATTTATGTTTGTGTGAGTGAAGGAGCCTCCAGTGGGATAGATAGTAATAGAGAGGAATTAGTAATTGAGTTGAGAGCCAGAACTGTATAGGAAGAGAAAAAGTTTACAGTTTGAGGCTGATTCCTCCCTCCTTCAGATATTCAAGATCTGAGACAAGATACTTATTTTGTGGCTGCAGCCATTTGCCTGTGAAATGTGGGCTTAATGGAGCAGTTTGTGTTCCAACTACTTTTTTTTCATTCATTTATTGGGCAAGTTATGTGTCTGGCAGTCTGGCTTTTCTGAAGAATGTGTGTTTTGCAACTGACCCCAACATAACTGATTCACGACATTTCTTTGCTCCCAAATTGGAGATTCTTGTCTTCATTGGTGCAGAAGAGAAGATATGGTAGTATTATTGGGAGGAAGATCTCTAAAATTTGATAGGACATGACACGAGATCCTTCAATTTTGAAGAAAAGTGCACGGCTGCTTTCCTTGAACTGTGAAATGTGATTTATTCTAACACAGAATTAGAGGGGGGGCACTAAATCCAGCTTCTGTTGAGTGCAAGAATCCAAATTCAAACATGCGCAACAGATGGCTGCCCGGCCTCCATGTGGATACATCTAGTGAAGAGATGCACTGGATAATTGATTTCACCGGGTAATTTGATTTCACTGGGCAATTGGTTCCACAATATTAGTGCTTTTACTATTAGGAAGTTTTTATTTTAACATCTAATTAGGATCCATTTACCTGTAATTTAATCTTTATTTTGCAACTTGTACTGTGACATAATGGAGAACATAATGGAAGGTCATGACCTTCCTCTGACTGACACCCTTTCAGGTATTTGAAGAGTGCTGTTCCACCCCACCCCCACCACTTTTCAAAGCTAAAAATTTCCTAATTGTTTAGTCTCTTCGTATGACATAGTTTTTAGTCCTTGGTTATCCTTGCTGTACTTTGTGAATTTATTCATTTCTATAAAATCTTTTTAAAGAACAGGTGCCTGAAAGTCGGATTTTTGAACAAAGTAGAATAAAGTTTCCTATACTCTAAAAACTATGCTCATGTTGATATAGTCTAAAATTGCATTTTCCTTATATTTGCCTTTTTTGAAGTCACATCACTCTTCTGACCCTCCTTCCTTCCTTCCTTCCCAAATATTCTTCTAAGCCTCATATTCTGTATTTTTAAATCTGTGAATTTGATTTTTGTTATCTGAATTAAAGACTTTGCATTTGTCTTTGTTTAATTTAATGATTTTAACTTTCAGCCCATTTGTCTTAACCTAACAAGATCATTTTGGATTTTATTATTACCTTCTAGTATATTGATACCACCCAGTGGATAAATATAAAAAGTTGGAGGAGCTGTTCCAGCTATTCAGTAAGCGAACAAATTTCTTAGATCTATTTCTCCCCCCTTCTTTTCAAAATGTAGATGCTTCCTACCTGGATCCACTTGGACCTCAAGCTGAGAGGCCAAAAACAGCACTAAGGAAAAAAATGGATGAAGATGAGTTTGCTGATGAAGACGTAGGCGATGATCTGCTTCCAGAATAACTTTTTAGACCGGTTCAATTATTTTTTTAAAGTTTCAAAAGAAAAAAAAATCTTAATAGAGATTTATATTTATTTGAACACGATATATATATGAAATCTTTAAGTAAAGTTTTTATAGTAAGAATTTAAAATCTTGTGCATTTGTTATCAATAAATTTTATCTCATATCTTTTATGCTCACCCAGACTGCCTAAATGATGATCTATGGGACCAGTGAACAGCCTAAGGCTGAAGCATTAAGCATCTTTATATCATAACCCATGTATTTGCCTTGATAAGCATAGAGTTTTGTTGGAGAGCAATTGCTCATCCTAAGATGTCTACTTGAAGTATTGCCACTGAAAGGCAAGCTTAAGAGGCAAGCCATGAGTGGTAGGACATCAGTCATGGAAGCCAAAAACAGTGGTGATGGCAGGTGGATTTGTTAAGCGTATCAGCCCTTCCCAGCTCTTCGTGGCTGATTCAGGAGAAAATTCTGGGACATTTGGGGGAATACTTTAGAAAATGGATTGAGAATATCTAACAATGCTATCTATGGAGATAAATTACAATTTCTAAGTGTAAGAAATGTTATTCATTCCTAATCATTATTTGATTATATTTGACCACAGTTGATCCATGACTTCCAAATTGCAAAATGTTAAATCCCTGTCTTGTACGCGGCAAAATTTTATACAGTTCTGTGCACATGAGATTTATTTATGCCATGATATGATAATCTCAGAATATTTTTTTAACCAAGTAAAGTTGTTCCTTATTGTAACTGAAGCCATTTTCTATAAACCATCCTATACCTGCAAGGTTAACTCTGTTCCATAATTTTCTCTGCATCTGTGAAAAAACTGCAGTACATCATCTGTCAAGAACTTGTGTCTAACAATGTTCTAATCTCAGAGCCAAGTTCATTTTCTGCAGAGATTGTGGGAATTACTCCACAAACTGAAGTAGGACATTAGTACTGAGCACATCTAAGAAATGATAGATTTGAATAAAAAAATCAAAGGGAATGTTTCAGAGCTTCACTTTTTCTAATTAGCTAATAAATAATTAACTGACAGATTAGGAAGCCTACATATTTTTCCATGCTTACTAAAGCAGCCCTATAGTATGACATCACATCCAGCTTTAGGGAGTCATAATTTAGATATTTGCTGGACTTGTAAGTTAGCAAAACCCCTTTGAATCTATAGAGGCCTTTTATTTTCTACATCTTCGTCATTATCTGGAAAATGTAGAAAAATGGATCAATGCCCAAATATTGTCCTTTGCAGTTAATAATGATAAGTTTTAATTAATTACACATATTTCATTACATAAAGTTTTAAGCAAGAAAAAAGCAGAACTGGGATAAATTAATCTTATGCTTTCTAAAACATCTTTCCATCACAAATAGGTGATTTATTGAAGTTTTAAAGATGAATAAGGACTACTTTAGAGCAGCATTGCCCTTTTAAAATACGTGTTCAATTTGCACCATGTTATAATTTAATTCTTTAAATGAGAAATAGGTAGCGAAATGTCCAATGCTTAATTTATCAACACTGACCTTATTTTCCCTAGGCAAGTATATTTCAGCAAGTTTGGGCAACCATTTTGTTTCTAGAGATAGGGTATAGGCATGCGCACGCACACTCACACACAAAAGTAAGTCATATATTTAAAGTGCTCTGTAGGCAGCTCTCTCCCAGTCATGGATCTTGTACCTCCTTGTAGTAACAAGCACAAATGAAAACATTGGGATTTGTATGGCTCCTGAATGGTACACTCTGCTCTAAGCCATCATAATATCACGGTCACCATCTATCTCAATGAACTAGAGATGCACCAATGCAGAAATTGATATGTGGGCTATGGAAAGTGGAACTAAAAAATATTTCCAACAAACTCATATTTCCAACAACCATGTGAGCCAACAATTATTTGCTTTGTGACAGGGGGATTCCTCCCAGAAAGCTTTGCCAAAAGTGTTTACCATACAGGTAGTTCTCGACTTACCACCACAATTGAACTCAAAATTTATGTTGCTAAGTGAGACATTTGTGAAGTGAATTTGGCTCCTTTTTGCCATCTTTCTTGCCACCGTTCTTGTGTGAATCACTGCAGTTCTTAAATCAGTAACACAGGTTGTTAAGCGAATCTGGCTTCCCCATTGACTTTGCTGCTCAGGTCGCAAAAGATGAGGGAAACCGCAACCATCATAAACATGAATCGGTTGCCAAGCGGCTGAATTTTGATCACCTGACCATGGGGATACTGCAATGCTTGTAAGTTTGAAAAATGGTCATAAATCACTTTTTTCAGTGCTGGGTTGTAACTTCAAACAGTCACTAAACGAACTGTTGTAAGTCGAAGACTACCAGTACAACTATTTCTTTACTTCTACGGATCCAGTTTATAGGACTTCAAATTTCTTTCTAAAATGGTGCGTCCAGATAAAGAACTTACTTCAGCACCAACCATCTTGTCCTCTCCATCCCCCCATTTTTTTGGGGAGGGGGTGTTTCTACCCATGTTGTTGAATCAACGGCTCTTAGTAATTCGAAATTTGGCTACAACATCGAATTATCCCTTAGGTCAGAGGTCTTCAACCTTGGCAACTTTAAGACTTGTGGACTTCAACTCCCAGAATTCTCCAGCCAGCATAGCTGGCTGGAGAATTCTGGGAGTTGAAGTCCACAAGTCTTAAAGTTGCCAAGTTTGGGGACCCCTGCCTTAGATGACTTTTGTCCCGGGGCTCCGATGCAAGGCGGAGTCCTCATTGAAAACCTCCGGATCGGTGCGCGAAAGGACCCGGCGTTCCCCGCTTCAGTCAGCCCAGCGAGGAAAGCGCTCGAGCAACCGGCCCTTTCCCTCCGACGCCTAGAAGGGTTCTGGCACCGACAGCCGGGGGTCCTGCTGCGAGAAGCCGGGCGCTTTTCCAAATTTTCCTCAGCTCCCCCCACCCCCCCTCCCGCCTCCAGGGCCAGGAGGACCCCAAGCGCTCGCCAAGCCAGCCCTTCCCGCCGCTCCGCGCGCTGAGGCGTCTCTGCCATGCAGACGGCCAAGGTAAGGACGGAGCGGGAACACGCGTCAAGGCGGGGAAGAATCGGGGCGACGCCTTTTGACCTGCCCGCGAGGCCAACTTCGACCCGGCGGGTTGGGAGGCCGGTTGCTCCGGCCTGGATCGCTCCTCTTGCGCTTCTTCCCCGTTCGGCATCGCGGGCAAGTGGGACGGCTTAGGCCAGCCACCGAAGCGCCGCGCTTCCTTTCGCCTCTGCTGCTGCTGCTGCTTCTGCGAGCTCGCGTGGGAAAGAAAAGAGCGGGCGTCGGGGTAAGATGAAGGCGCGGGCAAGCCGCTCTCGGGGCTTTGGGCTGAGCGCAAAACGGCGAGCTGTCGGGATGAGCAAAGTAAAAGCGCGCCTTTGGAGAGACGGGCTGGCGGCGGTGAGTAAAAGTGGCGGAACGGCGACGGTTGGCCAGGCTGCTTAATGGAAAGTAACAGGCGGAGAATAAGCCGAGAAGGGCCGTCTGCCCCGTGGATCCTAGTTGTGGCAAGAAAGTTGCCTTTTCACTTGTAAGAGCCGCTGGCGCTTCAGGTGAAACTTATTTATACGAATAACTTTGGTGCCCCATTGTAGCTGATCTTACCAACCGACAGTTCTTGAGTCAATTTCGAGCAACAATGAGCAATTTCTAAAGGTAGAAAAGAACACTTGAATTAAACCGTTGCAATAGGACAGGAATCCAAACTAAAGCATCCTATTTGCCTAGGATACTTGTAAGATGCTAAATAAGGATAGCCTTAGGTGTTGGTGCAAAATTCAGCATGTAAAGTATTTTAATGGGCATTAAGGCTCTGCAATGCTACGGTTGTGATTGTAACGAAATATTCTGGACAGTGAAAGCTTTACAGGTCCTGTGTTTGTGCTCCAGAACTTTTTCGAGCTATATTATATAATTATAATATATAGTTGTCATATTTATATTATATAAGCTATATTATTCACTCGTTCATTCAATTTCTATAGCTACCCATCTCAATCAATAATTCTGGACGGCTGTTTCCAAAGTATATATATCAAGTATTCCAAAGTATATATATCAATCCTGATATATTGTAGAACCAACAAATTATGGGTATAAATTGCACTATTTAGTTGTGGGGTTTTTTAGCATTTGTCCCACGTGGCTGCAGGGTCTGCTGGGAGGGTGATCCACTGGACTTGGCTAGTTCTAACAGTATTACTGTCAGTACAATGGGGATTTGTCTATCAGCCAACCTCACAAATCCTGATCCTGATTAGGGCTGTGAGTGTAGGAGAAGTGGCAGAACCTGAAGATGGAGTCAAAAGAGGATTCTCTACCTAGCCACAAGTGGACTGAGTCCAACGGTTACCATTCTTGAATTCTAGCATCTAAATAGTCCTATCCTGTGCATAGGCATGCGTAATATTAAATCAGTTTAATTTGAACTTCATGTGTGGTCTTGCTCTTTTGCACCTGACAGGAAGTTCTTGAGTCAATTTCTAGCAATAATGAGCCAGAAACCAAGAGGTAGAAAAGAACACTTGAATTAAACCACTGCAATAGGACAGGAATCCAAACTAAAGCATCAAGGTCATCCAGCCGGCTTCCATTACTAAGGGAGGACTAGAACCTGGATTACCCCACTCTTAGTCCAGCACCTTAGCCAATACACCACATCTCTGGATATGGGTTCCAAAGTTAAGTTGCTCTGGCAGAAGAATTGGAGAAGATCTCAGATGCCATGTTGACAAATTCAATATGACCAGTCAAGAAAAACTCCCTGAAATTGTTTTTAACCAACATTCTTTTTCTGCATGTCAAATTCTGTAGCGTTTTGTGTGTGTGGGGGGGGAGATGAATCACTTTGTTTCTCCCCCGGCTAGAAATATATTTTATATTGTTTCATCTCCTGCTCTTTACAGGGATGGATACTGGTTTCTCTACTTTTGTGTGGGCTGGGTTTCCCCAGAGTAGAAGCTGTCAAAATAAGCAAGCGTCCCATGCGCTCTCGATCCTGTGCAGACCGACCTGAGGAGCTTTTGGAACAGCTGTATGGAAGACTCACAGCTGGCATGCTCAGTGCCTTCCATCACACCTTGCAATTGGAACCCTTGGAAAACGACCAGAACATCAGTTGTCCAGTGGGAGGCAGGCTAGCTACTGACAAGAAATACCGGCTCCCCATCAATCTCAACAGTGTCTCCCCTTGGTCCTACAGGTGACCTAATCTTCTCCTCCTCCTTACCTTTCAAATTTTAAAATGGGTTTAAGTGGAAAAGTTTACAGCATGGTGCTTCAACTACTGTAGCAAACGAGCTTTCATTTTACATAAAATATGTAAAATAAGCCTAAATTTCTTCATAATTAAAAGAATAGTTAAAGAAAGGAAGAAAAAGAGTTGGGTTAAAGTTGATATTAAGAATATGGGATGGTGCGGTTCTGTTAAACAATATTTACTCATAGCAGCCAGTCCTCAATTTATAGTTCCTTTTCTTTAAAAAAAAAGTGGATATGCAATCCATTTGCACATGAGGCATATGTTTTTCCAGTAGGCAGTGGCTTTTCTACGTGTTTTTATTTGTAAGCTGTCTAGAGTTGGCAGGGAGTCAGGCAGCCTAGAAATGTAATGAATGAATGATAAAATAAATAACATAATAAAATAGAAAAGGGGGGTTGATTGTACAGTTGTGCCCATCATCTCCAAATGTTCCCATATTGAAGTTTGAGCCAAATAAAAGAACTCAACTTGCATTATTCCAGGTGACAGTAAATTGTCCAGTTCTTAGCTTACCGTATTTTTCGGAGTATAAGACGCACCTTTTTCCTCCCTAAAAGTGGCTGAAAATTTGGGTGCGTCTTATACTTCGAATGTAGCTTTTTTTTTCAGCCCTAAATAGGTGCTAACAGATCTTCCCAGCTCTTACCTTGCAGGCTTTTTCATTGTTACTCTCTCCAAAGAATGTTTTTCCAGCCCTAAGTCTTTGCAGAATTTTTTTTCATTGCTCTACTTGCTCCAAATTAGTTTTTTTCTAGCCCTAACCAGGTGCTAACTATCTTCCCAGCTCTTACTGGCTTGCAGGCTCTTTCATTTTAACTCTCTCAGAAGAAGGTTTTTTAAAGTCCTAACCAGGGGATAAAATAATGTGCTGAAGCTGCTCCGAATAAGTTTTTTTCTAGCCCTAACCAGGTGCTAATGATCTTCCCAGCTCTTACTGGCTTGCATGCTCTTTCATTGTTACTCTCTCAGAAGAAGGTTTTTTTTAAGTCCTAACCAGGGGATAAAATAATGTGCTGAAGCTGACCAGACTAAGGACGCTAGCCAGATGAATACCTGGTAGGCAGATTGTTTTCCCCTATTTTCCTCCCCAAAAACTAAGGTGCGTCTTATACTCCGGTGCGTCTTATACTCCGAAAAATACATTACTTTATTTTCCTCTTGGCCTAATAACAGCATGATAATGTAAAGAATATCTCACCATTCTGCTATACAACATTCCGCTCTATTCTAGTCAACCAAGAAATAGAGGGACAAAGAGCAGCAGGAGAAGTAGGGGGGAAATTGGGACAAAATGTCCAAAGTGAATCTTTCTTCTTTTCCTTTGGCACAGAATCTCCTACGATTCTACCAGGTATCCAAAATACATTCCTGAAGCCTACTGCCTTTGCAAGGGCTGTCTTACAGGCGATTACGGAGAAGAAAATCTCCATTTTCGAAGTACACCGGTATTTATGCCGACAGTCATCTTGCACCGAACCACGTCCTGCACGGGCGGTCGCTACGTTTACACTGAGGATTATGTCTCTATTCCTGTAGGCTGCACATGTGTACCGGAACATGAAAAAGAAGCACAGCAAGTGAATTCCAGCATAGATAAAAGAGCAGTAAAATTGCTGGGGAATCAGAATAATGACAAGCCAGCATCCAAATGAGGAATGGAAAGGAGGCCAGAAACAAAGGATGTTTTGGTTCATAACTTCTGTTTCAGAGAACTGCAATCCCCACTACCTGCAACAGAGTTCATCTCAGTTTATTTCACAGAACTTGGGGACAATTGTAATTAAAATTGTACTTCCTTTTAAAAAACAGTGGGGTTTGCAAGATGCTTTTCTCCTCATAACTGGAGATTTGACAGATCCTGGAGAGTTGCAATACTGTAATGCTGGGGAACACTTACGTTGAAGCATTTTAAGATATTTAAAAGTGCTAGATAGATGTTCTATATTCCAGTGCTTTGCTATTAAATAATCAAGATATGCTGAGCAGGGATGATTTTTGTGTACAGTAAAATATTGGTTCAACAGGTTTTGGATACAATGGACAAACTTTTCATTTGGATTGTTTATCCATCAAATGAAGTTTTTATTGACATACATTGATGCAAATGACAAATTCTGATTTAACAAACATTCAGACTTAATGGATGGCCCCTCCCCATTCAGTGGTCTATGAAATCAATGTTTCATTGCATTTTCTCTACATCCTTACACGATGCAAGTGGGGGCGCCCTGAAAATGAAGGCAAGAACAATATAAATGAATAATTAAAACATTTTTTCAAAGAATGCTGAAAAATTAGCTGTGCATCTGCAACTGATTTTTTTAAAAGTGTAAGTAGCTTTGACTTGGTATATGGAATATTATATTCTGGACCAAAAATAGTTGAATAGGGTATTGCGTCAAAAGCACTAGAATTACATTAAAACTGTTAAAAACTATTGAATACATTAAGCATGCTGATGGCTATCAATGTAAATGCTTTTTTAAAAAGGGACTCAATAAATGTACATAGAGAATAGATCTGTCAGTGGCTATTGATCTTGGTTGTTTAGTACCTCTAGCAGAAATGTACTAAAGGGGTGGGTTTTTTTGCCAACTATAGAAACATTAAATACTTACCAATCGATGTTCATAGAATAATTAACCATTGTTTAAAAACATTCATGTTTGGGTTTTACTTTAAGTTTGGGTTTACATCCTAATCGGGCACATGCTAGCCATAGCTCTGGGAATACAGTGATCCTGAAACATCATTTATGCTGGAACAAACCTTGCCATCTACACTACAAGAGATGACCTCAATCAGACAACCTTCAGCTACACTGCAGTAGCTGGCCAAGTCCTGAAGAGCCCCAATTTGGAGAAAGCTGACTGTGACAGAGGTTACTTCTCGCACCATTGTGAAAAGCAAAGCATTGTCTGGTTTATGAGCCCTTTCAGACGCCTGGAAATATGCCAATTGCCTCTCTAAACTATGTTAACTTTTGGTAGCAGCTTTGGGAATACATAAATGAACATCAATAAAATGAAATCATGGAGAGTTTAAAAAAAAACCCAAAACAAAAGGTAGATAAATACTGTATGTTTTGGCATTCCTTTCTCAAAAGACAGAAATGGCCGAATTCAAGGAAAACATGAGCCAAACTCTTGAATAGCAAAAGTTCTCTGAATTGTGTATGCACAAGGCATCTGCCACTACCTCCTGAAACAGCAAGATGCAGGGAAAACTGCTTAGCCCTGTTTACTGGAGTTTAATCATTTCAAGCTCCTTTTTCCCCAACTGCAATTGCCATACTAAATATGCATTTCTCAAATGGATTTATTTTCCAAATTATTCATTGGTGACTATCCTTGAAGCCATCTGTTTGTAACAGCTACAAGGCAGGAGGATGACTAAGGTGGGGAAGAAGAGCAAACTGTGACAAATTGGCGATTAAATCTGCATTTGATTGGGAATTGGGTCTCACTTCAAAAGAGGGACTGGATTCCTGTTTCCATCATTTATTCTCTCTCTCCCTCCCTCCCTGTCTTTCTCTCCATAAAATGCAATAATAAAATGTGACAATTTTAATGTCTGCATCCAAATTTGGCAATGAGAACAGTTATAGTAGCTTCTAAAAAAACCTCAAGATTTTATTTATACCCTTATTTTCTTTGCAATAGAAATAAAAAGCAGTATGCTATAATGGTTAATTTTGGCTATGGAGTGTGTGTGTGTGTGTGTGTGTGTGTATGTGTGTGTGTGTGTGTGTGTGTGTGTGTGTATACACATGCTCCTTTATGAGCTTGTTTGAAGGCTGCCAGCCTAGGCTGACAAGACCAAAGAATCAGAAGCAGATTTCAAGCAATGTGTTTTTCTTCAACTGATATTGACAAAATGGATAATTATTTTATTAGGTTTAGGTACAGTACTGTCCAACTCCAAGGCAATTATGAATCATGTGCTGAGAAGGCTGGAAAAAGAAAAGCCTGGAAATTAATCTTAGAAAGAATAACGAAAAAAACCAATTTATTTATCCCAACAGAGAAAACGGAAGAGAAAGAATAGCTGTCTTCTATAAGGCTGTTATTCAGAGATTAAGTGGGTTTATTCTGTCCTGATCCAAAAGACAGGAAGGAAGATCACATTCTGGGCAATGTGAAAACACTTTGCCTGAAATCGTAGAGAGCCACTGCATCCAAGCAAGAATTCAAGCAAAACATAATGCTTTCTTCCTGTGCATACAATATGGAAATAAAACAGAGCCATGGTGAATTCCTAAAGTACCAGTTCCATCTAGGAAACAAGATGGATTAATCAAAATCTAAGGAACAATGCAGGTAAGAACTTTTAAAGTATCTGTACTGGATTCCTATCATCTCTTGCGTCTCTGGAAATCTTTAAACTTCTATATCTATGATGGCGAACCTATGGCACGCATGCCACACGTGGTACGCAGAGCCCTCTCTGCGGGCACGTGAGCCGTCGCCCCAACTCAGCTCCACCGCGCATGCCTGCTGCTGGCCAGCTGGTTTTCGGGGCTCTGCCGCGCATGTGCGGGGGCCGGGCACACACAGGAGATGTGCACATCAGGGGTGAAATCCTCCCGGTTCGCTCTTACCTGTTGGTCAATGCACAGCCGAACAACCTGGTGGCGTTTGCAGCACGGGGCTTCCCCCACCCGCTTCCCCCGCCCACCTGGACGCCGGCATTTGCGTTCTTTTGCCCTCTGCGCATGCGCAAAGCGTTCTGCTTGAGCAGAGGGCAAAAGAACGCAAATGCCGGCATCCAGGCGGGCGGGGGAAGCGGGCGGGGGAAGCCCCTCTCCGTGAACGCCACCAGGTTGTTCGGCTGTGCGGCGACCAACAGGTAAGAGCGAACCGGGAGGATTTCACCCCTGGTGTACATGTATGGGGGAGCGCGGGTGTGGCACATGCACGGGGTCGCATGCGCATACGCGGGGAGGCCCAGGGTGCATGCGAGGTCTATATCATAGATTAATCATTTAAGGTGTCCTCTGTTCCCAGAAAACTTAACCAATTGATAAATTTGTCTCTATGTCCATCATTGATATGTGTCTTTTCTCACCATTCTCTTTAAATTATCTCCCAGACCAAGCATATGGCTCACATAGTATCTGTATTGAAAAACAGGAACATTTGCAGTCGAAGACACTCAAATAGTCTTAACTTTATAGGGGTGGGGTGGGAAATGAGACATGATTTCATCAAGGCAAACATATGATTTTAATTTATTTCATGCCAGAAAATTGATTTCCTATTCACTGTTGTTGAAGACGGATTCTAAAAATGTATTTCGGTACTATTACATAAACAAAAACATGAACTCACAGCTCTTTCTGCTCAAGTGGAGAGAGCTTATTTCCAACTAGATGCAGTTGGACTACATCAGCTACCAAACCAGTTACAATTTGAAAGTTGTTGGTAAGCAGGTAATTTGGCCTGTAGTTGCCTGGTGTTGCCCCTTTTGTTGGATCTTTATCAGGTAACTTTTGCCAGATGTTAACTTATCTTCAATTTTACCTCCTTGTAGTATATTGTTAAACTGCTTGGCAATGAGTAGGTGTAGACCAGAGCTCTTCAAACTTGGCAACTTTAAGACTTGTGGACTTCAACTCCCAGAATTCTCTATGAATTCTCTCCCAGAATTCAGCTATGCTGGCTGGAGAATTCTGGGAGTTGAAGTCCACAAGTCTTAAAGTTGCCAAGTTTGGGGACCCCCGGTGTAGACCATTCAACCAAAACCATGCAGTTCACCTGGTGCTGACCAGTTCTTGATCTTCCTTGTCCTTTTTTCAACCACTTCTACTGTTATTACAAGTTTTTTTTTTCATTTCAGCTTCTTTTTTGAATTCTTATCTACCTCTTTTATTCAAGTTGCATTCTTGTATTTCTTTGGGTTGCCCCATAGCTGCAATCAGAAGTTTGCTTTCTTCTGTCAGGTTTTGACTGGTTTATTTCAGTCTCTCCATTGACAAGATTGGTAGAAATGTTTCTAATTCAACTGAAATGGGAGATTCTGCAAATATGCATTTGCTGATCTTCTTGGCTATAGCTGTTATTTGCTTCTTTATTATTTCTAGCCCTTCCTTGATTTTCCTTGTTTCTAGGTGATATTTCCTGCTCAGGTATTCTTTGGTCTTCTTGTTCTTCAGCTTTTCATCTGTTCTAGCTTGTTTACAACTAATCTTTGCATGCTGACTTTATTTTCCAACCTTATATAAACTGAGAGACACTTTACTGATTTTAGAGCATTCATTGAATTAGTTAAATTTTCAAAGAACTTCAGAAAGGTTGGGCGATATTGCCCGAGTCCTCAATTTATAATGGTAAATGCCCTCTCCCCCCTTTTGATATTACTGATATTGTGGATTTGTTTAGGCAATTTATTCATCACGGGAATTAAGTAATGATTGTATTAAAAAAATATTCCAATCCCAGGAAATTATTTGACAACTTAAACGCGAACAAGACTTCAAAAATAGTATCTATGGTAGTCTCAGACTGAAGTCTGAAGATAATGAATACAATCCATGTTATGAGACAGTGCTTTGTGCCAAATCAAATGTTCCTTTCTGCTCTTCCATTTCAAATTTTATTTTATATTAAAATAAATATTAAACTATTTTATAATATTAAAATATACAACTTAAGAAATGTCAATGGCGGGATGGCCCTCATTTGTAAAACGTTGAAAAATCAAGATTGACTGTAGTTACAGAAAGCAGTCAAATATTTGAAAATCCAGGCCAAATAGATTTAGCATTCTCTCTCTCTCTCTCTCTCTCTCTCTCTCTCTCTCTCTCTCTCTCACACACACACACACACACACACACACACACACACACACACACCTTTTCTACTATAAAACACATAAAAAAGAAGACACCAAGGATGTCAAAAATCAAATCTTACATGTAGTTTGACAACAAAAGGCTCTTATAAGCAAGATGGGAAATGAGATTGCCTTATAACCTTGGAAAAGGGGGTAGGAGCACAAAGGGGGCACAGATGAAGTAATGAAAGAGATTATGATGTTTCTAACTATAGTCATTCCCTGAACAGTTGCTGGTGATAATATATACATCCGGACATTGGTAACCTAAAAGTAAATTATTTCAGTGCGACCCACAGGTTATGGAACTGTTTTACAGCAACCCCACAGTAGCATTCTGTTAATAGAAAGGGAGGGGAAACCTGCCTTAAATCAACCTGGTGGAAGTGTCTTTCCCTGATAATTGAAATAGTCATCTGTCCTGAAGCTGTTATTGTAATTGCAAGGTTTTTTTCCCCTTTATTGCTCTCAGCAACACTATACAATTTCTTCTGTGGCTAGTGCCTGTAGTTTAAATTCTCATCTGGAATGATCATAGAAACATAGAAAACTCATGGCAGAAAAACACCTAGCAGTCCATTGAGTCTGCCCTTTGGCTTTGCTTTTTGTTTTCTTTTTAAATAATTATGTTGAGCGCCGGCCAGCTGATCGGTGCGTGCACATGCGCGGCAGTAACTGGAAGACTTGCTGGCCGGTGCGCGCATACCCCCTGGGCAGCTCTTCTTCCTTGTCGCGGCCCAGACGAGTACGCCCCCGCCAGTGATGGCGAAGAGTGCTCCCTCTTCGCCATCACTGCTATATACTAATTATGGATAATAACACTTCCTTCTACATAAGATACCAAAAAGCAAATCTAGAAAAATATTTTTTATCAAATTTAGAAATTGCCCATCCCCCTTACAAAGGAATTCATATCAGCTGAAATGTAACCAGAAACAAAAAATGTTTATGGATACATCATTAAAAAAAGAAATGGCAGGTGTTTACTTTGTCAGAAAAGGAAAAAACCATTCCAGCTTGAAAAATCCTATTAATGTTTATTGGGTTATCAAGAAAGAGAATCCAAATCCAGTCCGGAATCATAATTCACATAGCATCGAAATTCATTAGCTAAATTTCGAGCATGTTTTGGAATAAACTTGCACATTTTCACACCAAGATATTTAGCAGCATATTCTTCCATGGTTAAACCTGAAAAGAAAAGAAAAAAAAACTTTAGAATAGTCCTTCTAGATAAGAACAGGTTTTATGTATTTCCAATGATGGCCCAATCAGATGCTCCCAGAAAGCTCCTAAATTGGGTATAACAACGAAAATTCTTTCCTGCTATCCACAGATAAGCTGCTACAGTAGTCCTCGACTTAAGACGGTTAACAGAGTCTGCAATTATGCTTGTTAGTCAAGGTTGTTAAGTCAGTCACCCATGACTGCCCGATTCTATAACCTCTCTTGTGTTGGTCATTAAGCAAACATGGCTGTTGTAAAGCAAACGTGGTGGTCAAACAGTGAACTCATTGTTTGCCACGGCACGATTTTTGCTGGAAACTAGAAATAAATGTGTTTATTTCTAAATCCTTGTCATGTGATTGCACGACTGTGCAAATGGCAAAAAATGCAGGCCAGTTGCCAAGTGCCCAAAATGTGGTCATATGATTGAGGGGATGGGCTCAATGTAACTTCAGTTACAGTTTTATACTCAAAGCCACTGTGCTTTGATATTTCTGACAATGGTGTTGTTTCTCTGTACTTTCTCCCCTTTTTACTTCCCCCAACCTCCAATGCTGTCTGCTGGTCACCTTTGGCACAACAATGATAGGAGAAATATTTAATTACAGGTAGTCCTTGTGGGCTGTTAAGTGAAATTGCAACTGTGGCTAGGATCTTACTTCACTTTTCCTTTGTTTTACAGACCTGCAAAGGTTGTAAATCTGAGGATTAGTCATAAAAGTTACTTTTTCATCACAGTCATAACTGCAAATGGTCACTAAATGAGGCAGTCACAAAGTGAGGACTACCTGAAGTTTTATCAGAACATTCTTCTATAGCAGGGGTGTCAAACTCGAGTTCATTGAGGGCCGCATCATGGTTGTGTTTGACCTCGGGGGATGGGGGGGCGTGGCCAGGGTGGGTGTGGCCAGCTCAATGTCACTTGTGTCGGGGGCGCCTGTGGTGACCCGAGTGCTTTGCCAGTGAAAATGGGCTCCCGAGCTCCGTTTTCGGCTGCGACGGCCTCTTGCAACCCTCTGCCAGCGAAAACGGAGCTCGGGAGGGCTGTTTGCAACCCTCCCAAGCTCCGTTTTCGCTGGCAGAGGCATCATGTGCCAGTCCTTCGCTGTTTCCAGGGTGGTCCCGTGGGCCAGATCTAAGCACCCCGTGGGCCGGATCTGGCCCCCGAGCCTTGAGTTTGACACCTCTGTTCTATAGAAACTTATTTTCAGTGTATGCAGCTATACTGTATAATAATGATTTTACAAATGGCTGTTTTCTTTCCAAAAACTACTGAAGCAAATGAATTTGAGAAGTGATGTACCTGTGCAGAGCAGAATCTTTCCTTTAGTTAAGTATTTGATGGTTTCTGCTATTTTTTGGAGACATTCTTCAGATAGGTAGGGTGGATCTGCTAAGACAATATCAAAACTATGTGCTTCAAGGTGGGTTGGAAGTTTCAAAGGGCTGTTGTAATCGTAGAAAATATACTCGGTTCCATACACAGAAAATCTCTGGTCGTACTCCAAAATGCAGGTTGAAAAACCTTGGCAGTCCTGCTCTTTCAGTTTCTGATAAACACTCGGGGCACTGACACAAGCTATCCTGCAAGGATAATGAAGCAAGGAAAGAAGTGGTTATTTAATATAGGGGTCTCCAAAAGCTGGCTGAGGAATTCTGGGAGTTGAAGCCCACAAGTCTTAAAGTTGCCAAGGTTGGAGATCCCTGATTTAATACATTAAAATGTGTAATTCACACCTTTTCCTGAATTTAACTACCTACGTGAGTCCACAAACATCATTCTTGTTCAATAACACACCTGCAAAAAAAAATTTCCCCTCACCACAGACAGGAAAGTGCCAATTTGATAGAACTGAATGAATAATTATTTACAAATAAATAATAAATAATTATTCATTGCACAGTGCAATCTTGTTCTTGGGTGAATATGCACAGTACTGCAACCAGAGTCAACTTTACAAATAACCTACCACTCAAAAAGTAACATGTACCTTCTGGACTACTGCATAAATAGTCCCTGTCCATCTATTTTAAAACACAGGACAGGATCAAACAGGGTGTGGTTTCCTGAAAATATGCTGCTTCTATTTCTACTATTATAAGTACTTTCTCTCATGCACTTGTGGTTAACACATGTCCAAATATTAAATGCTTTTTAAAGAACTGGCCTCAGAGTTCTGTGCATCAAAAAACTGCTGATTGCGCTAATAAAGGCAGAAATGTCTAGGGTGGATAGGGGGAGAAGACAGTCAGAAATTGAAGATGGAAACCCCAGTCACAGGATGGAAGCCTCACCATTGTTTCTACACATGTAAAAACGTCCAGGGCCTTAACTGCATAGTCGTGGCCATTTTCTTTATTTTTTTGACATTCCCCCTGCCCCGATAATCCTGGATAAAGCTCTGGATTCAAATTCTTCTATAGATCAAAGACTCATTAAAAGAACGATCTCAACCCTTCATCCGTAAAAGAGAAAGGTAGGATATTGTGACGATCCAGAGCTGTTTGTAGATGCTTGAAAGATCAATGTAAAAAACTACTTAGTGATTCTTATCTGCAATCTGACAGCCCTGTGTCTTAACCGTGAACCCCCATAGTCAAAACTGCATCATACATGTAATCTTGGACTTACAACCACAATTCCAAACCAGACTTTCTGTTGCTAAGCAAGGAGGTTGTAAAGTGAGTTGAACCTGATTTTGTGACCTTTTTTTTTGCTACAGTTGTTTAACAAATCACTGCAGCTGTTAAGTGAATCTGCAGTCATTAAGCAAATAAGGCTTTCTGCATTGATTTTGCTTGTCAGAAGCCAGCTGAGGTGGTCACAAATAACGATTGCATGCACCAGAATGCTGCAATCATCATAAATATATGCCAGTTGCCAAGCGCCCAAATTTTGATCATGTGACTGTAGGGGCGCTGCAACGATCATAAGTGGGAAGGCCGGTGGTAAGTCACTTTTTAACGTGCTATCGTTAATTTCAAATGGTCAGTAAACAAATGGTTGCAGGTCAAGGACTACTTGTAGTTTAATGCATTGAAAAGGAAAGGTTGATAGAAGAATAAGCAGCATGTTTACAAGATACAGTAGAATCTCTCGTCACGACCATAATTCGTTCCATAACTTTGGTCACAACCCGATTTGGTCGCGACCTGAACCTAATTTTAGAAATTTGGCACTTACAAAAAAATTGGCGCGAAAAGGGGAAATCGGCTGCGGGGAAAAAAATTTGTGAATTTTTGGGTTGGAGCCCGATTTGGTTGTAGTCAGAAGCGTTCGTGACCAGAGGTTCTATTGTAGTCACAATGCTTGGTTTGTAGAAAGCCAAAAGAATTTACCTGCCACCTTTCCCAGCTGCTCTTATGGCCTCATTAGCTAAACAAAATGCTGTCTCAGGATCATACCAAAACTGGCTCAGTTGCTGAAAGGGTTAAAAAAGTGCAAATGTTAACAGCGTAACTTTTTCAGTAACATTTATCCCTAGAAGATTATTTGCTGCAACTCAGGTCTGGTTTGGTTGAAATACCAACTTAAAGAATTAATATCCATCCATGGAAGAATGGATGTGATTTACTTAATAACCGTTTCAAGAAAGGTTGTAAAAGGCGGAAAAAGTCACTTAACAACTGTGCAACAGAAATTTGGGGCTCAGTTGTGGTCGTAAGTCAAGGACTATCTGTATCTGCCCCGAGTTCACAGCAGCCATGAATGCAACTGCTGTAGAATGGGAAATAAAGCTGGACTAACATGATACACCAAGACATAAGTAATGGCTGCCAAGGTGCACATACTATTTTTTTTTGCATAGATCATTAATCAGTTCACTGGAAACTTAGTCACTGCTATTTCCATTCATGGAAACTGGAAGTGAAAACTTGTGAGCCTTTCTACACAGGAGTCACCATCACTCTGCTAAACAAATAATTCCCTCACCACTGTCAAACTATTCACTAAGGCTGCATTGCTATTACTATTAGTCTTCTCATCGTTCCTATCCCCCATCTCCTCCCACTTAAGACTGTAGGACTGCAACTTGTTGCTTGTATCCTTACGATTTATATTAATATTGATTGTTTCCTGATTGCTTATTTGTACCCTATGACAATCATTAAGTGTTTTTTACCTCATGATTCTTGACGAATGTATCTTTTCTTTTATGTACACTGAGAGCATATGCACCAAAGACAAATTCCTTGTGTGTCCAATCACACTTGGCCAATAAAAAATTCTATTCTATTCTATTCTATTCTATTCTATTCTATTCTATTCTATTCTATTCTATTAGCGTATTTTAGCAAAAATGCTTACCCAGTTCTCTTCAATAGAGCCAACCGAATAACTTTGAGTTTTATCAGTAGTCTTAGCTTCCCTCTGCTGCTGCTCGACATAGAACTCCTGCAGAGCAGCTAAAGCTTCAGATGAAAGCTGAGGAACATCATCATCATCATCATCATTCATTTCTAGATATAAAGCATGAGATTAAAGGCCTTTTATCGGCTGAAAGGAATTGGCAAAAGGTGAACAACTTAGCTATAAAATTCAAATATTTTGCCATGAGAGGAAAAGTTTTTTATGAATAAAAAGCAAGAGAGTTTTTTTTTCATTTTATATACTTGTTTGCCAATACAGGTAATCCTAATTTAGTGATCACCAATTGGGACCCACAACTTGACATTAGGGAGGCAGTTGCTAAGTGAAACCATAACTGTGCTTACTTCTTACTTACTTCAGTTTTCCTTTGCTTTATAGACTTGTAAAGGCCATCTATTTTTCAACTGGTCATAAAGTTATTTTTTCATCACTGTTGTAACTTCAGCTAGTTGTTAAACAAGACTACCTATAGAGCAGGGATGTCAAACTTGCAGGCAAGATGCGTCACGCGCTGGCCATGCCCACCCCGGTTTAGCGAAGGGGGGAAAGTCGCAATACATCATGTGACGATGTGATGACGCAAGTTTGACACCCCTGCTATAGAGCACTGCACATTAGACAGACTGAAAATACTTTGAAAGGAAGCTTACAATGTGTTATTTATAGGAAGCATCAAAATTAGCTGTCTTCCTCCTCAAAAGGAATAGAACAAAATTAATCTGCTCCCTAAACAGGTAAGAATTTATAAATATATGAAGGTGAGACATGATGAGAGAGAAAAAGGGGAGAATCTTACAATACTTGGCTAAGAGTATCTGAGAGAGGGATGGACCACAGTACAAAGCACTAATGGAAATGGATCTGGAATACTGCAAAGATTTCAAATGTGTGAGGGCATGAAGCCCATTTCACTGCTCTCAAAGAGAAATCACTATAATGCAGTGTTTCCCAACCTTGGCAACTTGAAGATGTCTGGACTTCAACTCCCAGAATTCCCCAGCCAGCTTTGCTGGCTGGGGAATTCTGGGAGTTGAAGTCCAGACATCTTCAAGTTGCCAAGGTTGGGAAACACTGCTGTAATGTTCTCTGGCAGAGTAGAGATACTAAGGAGCGGACAGAGAAGTATTGCAAACACAGGACTAAGGTTTGGCAAGGCCTTCTGGGCCTCATTCCTTCTATCCTTCCTCCAATATAGTAGACCAGGGGTGGCCAAACTGTGGTTCTTTGAGGACCTGTGGACTTCAACTCCCAGAATTCCTGAGCCAGCCATGCATGCATGGCTAGCTCAGGAATTCTGGGAGTTGAAGTCCATAGGTCCTCAAAGAACCATAGTTTGGCCACTCCTGTAGTTTGGCCACTCCTGTAGTAGACCCTTCCCAAATTCTCATGTTGAACGTATCTTTAATTTGCACCAAAAACCCAGAATGAAGGTTCCTTCAATTGTTTGAAGGTTTCAAAAAGGAATTGTTTCAACTGCAGCTCTTTTATTTTCTTCCGAATAGTGCACTCATCAGAAAAGTAAGCTTTCATTTTATACATAACCAGCTGTGTGTATTTTTGTTAAATATATTTAATGAAAAATCCCTTACGCACTGAAATCATGTATCCGATTTCTTTCAACCAAATTCTGCAAATGTTTTAAAGGATCAAATTCTTATTTGATTCATCGTTGCTCTGGTGTTGTGCAGCTTTAATGACAGGAAAAATATTACCAATTTTAATGGAATTTCTTTATACAACAGAGTGTATTTACACATAATGTAAGCTTTTGGAGATCTAAATATTAAACTTGTAATAAAACCACAGCTAAGGAATAATTAATTATACAAATATGAAAGATGATAATATGGGCTGATAAATATAGTGCCATAAGCACCTGCATGTAATTCTGTATCCAATATCCTTTTGGCTGTTTTGATAATCAGAAGCTCCTAAGGATGGCAAAATTAGAATTTTAGAAAAGATGACCAATATCTCACTAGTGTTTGGAGGCAATCACAATGACATAAAAATCACAAAAGGCCCCATAAAGACATCAAAGAAATATAGCATTTCAGAAATGGAAACTGGTTGTTTCTCCATATGTTATGAACTACATTTTCCAGAATCCCTAATGGATTTGAAAATGTTGGCTAGGAAAAATGGGAATTAAGAGTAGAGCAGCAAGCTAAAATGTCACATCTTGAACCATATCTCCAACCAAGAGAGAGATTTTTGCACCTTTTTAACAAAAAGGATTGTAATTTTCAATTACAATTTCAAGACTGCATACATGGCCACTTAAACATCAACAGTACTTCAGGCAAAGTGACATAAATTGTACTGTACATTCAACATGCTTACAGTTCTGCTGCATGAAAAATGAATTCCTGGTAAATTAAAGGCCATTAGCAAGAGTCTTGCCATGTAGCAGAGATCACACAAAGGTTACCCTTCCTTAAAAAAGTTTGAGAAGAAACAGGCCACACTGTTATGTGAGCAGATCCTCAAGGGCAATTAAATCTATCCTTGCTCTCCTACACTTCCCCCTGCATCTACTTACATAGTTCCAAATTTGAGTATTCAAAGGGTCCACTTTACAGGTAATCCTCAACTTAGACTTCCTTTAGTGACCATTCAAAGTTACAATGGCACTGAAAAAAAGTGATCTATGACTCTTTTTCACACTTATGACCGTTGCAGCCTCCCCATGGTCATGTGATTTACATTCTGATGCTTGACAACTGGTTCATATTTATGACAGTCGGAGTGTCCTGGGGTCCTGTGCACTGTTCCAAGGTGCGCGGCCGCGCACGTAACGAGAGAACACCGCGCGGCAGTTTCTAACTTCCGCATGGCATTTTCTAATGGCAGAAGCTGCACGCCTGCGCAGATGAAAAGAGAACGCCACGCGGCAGTTTCTAACTGCCACGCACCGTTTTCTGATATTACAGGGAACATTGGTCCTGTGGTCCTCTCTTGTGACTTTCTGACAAGCAAAGTCAATGGGGAAGCCAGATTCACCTAACCATGTTACTAACTTAACAGTTGCAGTGATTTGCTTAACAAATGTGGCAAGAAAAGTTGTAAAATGGGGCAAAACTCACTTAACAATTTTCTCACTTAGCAACATACATTTTGGGCTTAATTGTGGCCGTTACTCAAGGACTACCTGTATTGGGAAAAGGTGTTCTGCCAGCAAGCACAGCTCAGGACTTCTGAACTGAACACAATTATGAAATATAACTTTTCTTATAAAACAGCAATCTTCATGTGCATTCACCATATGCCGTATTTATCACTGTTAGCATTTCAAAGATTCATACAGGTGGTCCTTGCAATCGTGAACCCAGTAGTGCTGCTTTTGATTTTTGATAAACCTAAGTCCCTGATCAGGTCGTTTAAATCTGGCCGAGTTATGAGATGATCCTAACAGACGGGGAAGCTAGAAGAACCCTTCTAGGTTTTACACTTCTGAAGGAGGAGGAAACTGCAAAGGTCCTCTTTTCTGCTCACATTCTTTTGATGCCATCTTTATACTGCCCAGGCAGAAAGGCGCAACATCCACATGGGCCCTCAGTGGTTGCCTTTGTCAGTCAGGCCAACAACCCACGCTGCACGGCGATGACAACGCTCTGCATTCACGCGGCACACTAATACAGGTATAGGCATATATAGGCGACCAGTAGGCGGCAGCAAAGAGAGCCCTCGCTGCTGCCATCTCGCGGTCGGCCGCTTACTTGCAAACAGAGGAGCCCCATGCTAAAACTCGGAACTAATCGCCCGGGCTGGATCTGCATATCCCGCGAGGGCAAAACGTACATATCGAGTGGGCGGGTGCAGGGTGGACATTCGGCCACAAACTCTCGTGGAAGGCCCTGGAGACTAAACCGTAACCCTGAACCCTATTCGTGCGCCCGCTCTCGGCTACCCAAAGCAGGCTCTGCCTCCATCACTGACGCTCCCCTCCCCCGCAAGCCCGTTCTCCTTGCCTTCCGTCGGCTCGCAGCCGGTCCACTCACCAGCAGCCTAGGCCTCTGGGCTCCCGCCCGCTTCTTCTCTCCCGGAGCTCCGCCTTTCCTCCGCCCGGTAACCCAGCCCGCTCCGGCGCCCTCTAGCGCGGAAGGAGAGCCGTTCGCCTGGCTGCTATTTTAACAGGTGCTATTGGGAAGGAAGGAAGGAGGAAAGGAAGGAAGGAAGGAAGGAAGGAAAAGGTGGTAAAGTAGCATGCCAAGGAAAAGGGAGCTAAAGAGCATGGCTTCCCTGATTCTTGTCAAGCACCACGTTTTTAAGGGAATATTCGAGCTAAAAAAGAATGGGACGGGACGCTGGGTCGTCGTAGGATTTACACAGCTTCCCCTTCTTTTTATATTCCATCTAATATCAATGCCCAGAGGGACAATGTTATGGTCTGTCACGATAAAACACTGAGAGGACTTCGGAGGCTTTTTCAAATTGCAGGATTTATTTACCGCGCAACGCAGGGGAGGACTTTTCCACTCAGTTTCCATGACTCTAAAACAAGCCTACCAAAATGATGTTTGCCTGAGCCACTATTGCTACAAACGGCTAATTGTGTAAATGGCAATTTTGCTCAAAAGCATCACATATGGGACTTATTCATAGTGTTGGGTGGCCCTAGTTAGAACGTTAATCCACCAATTAAGGGCAAGTGTTTGTGAATTCTGTGATGAATTGGTTCTCAGTGGTGCCTTTTTATAGAAGATGAGTAAGTTTTGGGTTGAAAATAAACAAAATGTAGCACTTTGCGTGGTCCCCCCCCCAGAAAACTTATTTGTTGCTACTTTGTCCTTAAATAGAAATGATCCATCACAGACCTCTTGTGAAATCAGATGAATATGTGTGAATATGACTCTCCAAAAATGGTAAGATGTTATTTTACTGAACTGAAGTTCCATCTTTGGGGGGGGGGATTTGTTCTTACATTTAAGAAAAGGCCATATACAGGCACATTTCTAGAAAAGAGAAACAATGGCCTTGAAGGACTGGAAGAAATGCCTACCAATGCAATGGAATGATCGGATAAAATGAGCCAGAGCTGGGGCCAAGAAAAAGTACCTTGAGAAAAGTCTCAGACAAGTCTCCCCATTAGTCAGGGGTCTCCAACCTTGGCAACTTTAAAGCTGGCTGAGGAATTCTGGGAGCTGAAGTCCACAAGTCTTAAAGTTGCCAAGGATGGAGACCCCTGCCCTAAGTCACATGAACCTGGGATGAGGAAGCGTACTCTAAGACTTGCAAATTTCTGGTATTAAGCTTTACAGTAAAAGTAGTATTGATCTATATGGCAATGGTTTCCTAGTCAGGTCAATCTTGTAGGGCTAGCAATATTATAAAATGCCCTTTGTTTCAAATAGAACAGTCCAGTGAAATGGCAACTATCTCCCACCATTGACTCCTGACATTCGCTTCAGATTGAAGCCAAATGAATGCTTATCTAATCTGAATTTAAAATCTGATTTGACATTTACTGAAGTTTATACTTCTCTATGTTATACTATGACTATTAAATAATTGAATGGCAGACTGGTCAGCCATATTTTAGCTTAATGTGTTATGCAAAGCCCATCTATGTAATTAATAATTTGTCCAAATTTTTTTTTTGTGTGTGTGTGTGTCCAAGTCACTATTGACATCTGGCTCTGGTGAGTGCCTGGAGCAGTCCCTGCAGTTTTCTTGGCAAGATTTTAGAAGTGGTTTGCTATTGCCTGTTTCTTAAGACTGAAAGAGAATGACTGGCCCAAGGTCTCCCAGCTAGCTTCATGCCTAAGATACAACTAGAACTGTCACCTGTTTCCAATCAGAAACTTTAATCACTAGGCCAAACTGGGGCCCCAAACTTGTATTACCATGGTGAAATTAACTAAAGATATAGTTAAATGTGATAGATGTGCTCTGCAGAGAATCTCTTGCAATTTTATCTTAGAAAATTAACAAGTATACATTGGTTTTTTGATACTTGTCAATTAAAAGCCTACAAATAAGATGCAGTGCTGCAGGAATAGAATGAGATTTTCTGTATACTCTAACTCAGATATAGGTACTCATCTAACCTATATATGTTAGAGCACGGGTGTCAAACTCGCCGCATCACGTTGCCGTCACGTGATGTTTCATGAGTTTTCCCATTCGTGCAGCTGAGGTGGGTGTGGCCTGTGCGTGATGCATTCGGCCCATGGGCCGCCAGTTTGACACCCCTGAGTTAGAGTAATCACAATTGGGACTCACAACTTGGACATTAAGCAAGGCAGTTGCTAAGTAAAACCATGACTCTGTTTAAATCTTACTTCAGCTTTATAGATCTGCAAAGGAAGTTAATGAGAGGACTGTTTGCAAAGTTAATTTTTTTTATCACTGTTGTAACTTTGGAGACAATATAAGATACACTAAACAGGGGCTACCAAATTCCTAGATGCCTGTTAAGGCTCTTTCATCTGCAGAATCACTAGGGTGGAAGCAGAGAGGTACAGATTTCTGTATCTTTTGGTTGCCATCAAATAGTTATTTGCACTGTTGCAATCTAGACCTGGTAGTCCAATTGTTTATTTAAGGGGAGATGTTTTTCCACCATAATCATCAACTAAAAATTCAGAAGAAGAAAAAGCTATTAAGTTGATGTTTTGCACATGGCACCATGTTTATAGTGCCAAATGTGGCTTGCCTTTGAAATGTTAGATGGCTGCAAGAAATTACTGTGTACTGTGGAAGAATAATCCCAAACTAAATTCTGAGAAAAAGCAAAAAAAAAAAAATAAGGTCTTTATTTTTAAAAACAGAAATTGAGTAAATATACAGTTGTTTTTTAAATCTCTTTGGAACATGATTGAAAGCCAGTATAAAAAAATGACAAAAATAAATGCTTTCAAAATTATTACTTGGTAAGATTTCAAAATTCTGCATGTACAAACTTGATGTTATAGTAGACTAATCAATAAAATATTATTGCATTGTTTGGAACTACTTTTTTTAGTATGTTAGTACTGACTGCAGGTCACATCATAAACTTCTTGTCTTCTGGATTGCAGTTTTTGAAAGTAGGGACAATGGGATTCTTAAAGATGTTTTGGATACCTAGCTTATTTCAGGATGTTTTCAGGAACATTGTGACTGCAGTGTCCTTGCTAATTGGACAGATATTCACAACATTGGGTGATAGATTTAGATGTGTGATACTGGAGAGCAGTGATACAATGAGACAACAACATGCAAGAAAACAAAACTCTGCTTCCCCTGCATTAAAATACTGTAGAATCAAACAGTTCTAATAGTACTTATTTTGTTTATAATATGGTTTTCTGGTGAGATTAGAAACACCTTTAATTTTCTCTTTTTTTAATTACAAGTTTTAACAGCACCAGTGTAAGACCTTAACCACTATGATACATCATTTGTATCTTCAATAAACCATTATGAAAAACACATCTATAACCTTAAAAATTACTAAATGGATAATTTAAAACTTTCCTCCAGGAACAATTTCACTTGATTTAGTAAAATATATCAATCATGTGGCCCAAATCCCAGAGCTGGGAAAGCAGTATGAGAGACTGCTGCATATGAAAAATTAATATGTCCATTGAGTATGTATGGAATATCCTGTCTATTACAAAGGAAGAATAAATGTCTTGTTCTCCTACTAAATGTTCTTCCTAGCTGGCTCAATCCAGATGCGTTGAGGCTACATTCAATGCCGTGCTATGGACACTCTGAAATCTGTAAAGGTAGTAAAACAACCTTTCAACCCAACAATAACTTCAGAATCAGAAGGTGTAAATTGAGCAAAACCAGGTAAAACAGAAATGAAGCAAACATTTAGTTAACAATACATCTGGTACACCATCAGGTTCCCAGGAGAAATGATAATACAGTACATGAACCTACATTTCCTTTGATCTTACAACCATAATGTTGGAAAGTTAGGCATTTGAGCAGAATTTGCCACCTTGCTCAGTGCAGAAAAGGAAATTAAAGCACCCTGAGACAGGTAATTGTACAATCTGTAACACTTCAGGTAAGAAGCAACCCAATACTTTTGTCACTTTGCTCTATTTGATAGGATTAAAATAATAATTGGAATCTGACTTATGGTGATTCAAATTCTTCATTCCAGGTCTTGCGTTTTGACTTTCTTTTATGTAACTCCTCTTCAGAAAGAGTTTTGTAGTCTTCAAAATTTCAGCAAGAAAAGTGCTTTAGATTCAGCTGATCCAAAATACCTTTCCAACTTTGAATCTGTACAACTTATTTTAGATATTTGAAGACTGCTATATCCCCCATTCTTGTAACATTTTCCAATTACTCATTCCAGCTTGTCTGCATCCTTCTAAAAGTGTGGGGTTCACATAATATTCAAGAGGGTCTGACCAATGCAGAACAAAGTGCAACTATTACGAAAGCTTTGTTGATATACTGTAGCTATAACTGCATTTGCCTTTTTAAATAGTCATATCATACTGTCTCACATTCAGTTTATAATAAACTGTTGTGCTGTACCAAGATTTTTTAAAGATTTCATACAGTAGTCATAACAATGCAGGATGGATGGAAGGGAAAAAAAGGGTTGCTTTACTGTGGTGTAGTGATTTTCAGAAGGGTTACAATTATCTTGTTCTTTGCTTCCTTCATTCTGCGTTGCACTGTAAGCCCTATTTATTGACTACCTTCACATTACATCATTCAGAGACTGGCATTGTCTCTTATCACAAAAACTCTTCTATTTCTTGAAAGTACTTCATCAGGACTTCCTTTCTGTATATCAAAAAGACCCGTTTTCATAATTATTTCAAATATCCATACCCACCAATTTGACAATTTCCTTATTGACAATGTTCACATTTGACTGTATTCAATTTGTTGTTTTTCCTCCCAGTCTGTTTTTCTGATTTACCAAGATCTTTTCACATTTTGTTTATGTCTTATAAGGTATTAAGTATTCTCCTTAAATTTGTGTTAGTGACAGATTTGAGAAGCATCCCTTATTTGTTCACCCAAATTAATAAAAACGATGTGTACAGGACCCAGGGCTAAATTGTGTGACATCTACATAGCATTTTACTCTAATTTGATGATTGTGATTTTTATATCAACTATATGTGACCTGTACTTCCTAATTTGCTAATCAGAATGTCATGTCAAATGCTTTTGGGAAGTCATGCTTTACATATAGCATTCCCACAATCTACTAACTAAGCTACCTCATAAAATAATGGTCAAAAGTAATTGATTATGTGCCATCAAGTCATGGACAACAGATAAATTTTTCCCATGACAATCTGTCCTAACGTGGTCCTTCAACGGTGCATTCATTGCTACTGTAACTGAAATGGGTCAAGACTTGATGCGGATATATGTTAATTACCACATTTAATGAACTATTCCCCAAAATCTTCCCACATATTAATGTTAGATTGACCTGTCCATAATTTGTCACATTCTCCTTTTCTATTTTTGAAGAAAAGGACAATTATCCTTCTCCAATAATCTCAAAGGTAATGTATAATTATTTAGCCAAACAATCAGCAAATTATTTTCAGTACATCCTATTCTTGTCCTTAAAGATTTAAATAATTTAAATAAGTGCCCCTTCATCCTTCTCCTCACAATTGTCTGCTGAAGAAAATAACTTAAAATAGCTTTGACTCTTTGTTACCAATTAGGTAAATATATAACTTAACTTCATGAACTTTGGAGAACAAAAACATTTAAAAGTAAACAGATCTGTTCATCTTCACATTAAATTACCCCGTCCTACTTTTTAAAGTTCTAGCTTCTAAACATAATCTGGCTATTTAAAATATGCAGATTAAAATATTCCACTTATAAAAGAAGAGACAGGTATCTACTGCAACTTGCTTTCCTGAGTCAGTAAATTTTTGTTTTTCATTGAGTACATATGTTTATCAAAATATTTGCAAGACAATTCATTTTCAACAGCCATAAAGTCACAAAAGTGCGTTAACAGCTTTAAAACAGTCCGAAAATATTTTGGCCAACAGTCTTTCATTAAGGACGGATAGAAGAATGTAAGAATCCACTGCCAGTAGTGCTGATGTTGTGAGAAGAGATTTTCCTAAGAGATTTCTTAGAAATACAGCAATAGTTCAAAAATAGCAAAACATTGTTTAAAAGTAATGGAGCATAACAAGCAGAATGTACAGTAGAAACAATATTTAAAACAGCATTGCAAATATATCTTATTAAGGGCCAGTGAAAGTTCTTTCCCCAACCATTTTGCAGTGGGATAGACTAAATTAAGATCCCTTAGTTCAAAGGATCAGAGACATAATCAGACAGTTTTCTTTGCAACCTGTAGTAATCACCCATCCTTCAACAGATACAAACTATGTAAGGTTCTCACGTAATTCCTCAGTCTTTTTTGGTTAAAAGGCAATCTAATGCACTTTAGAATTGAAGACAAACCTTAAAAGAGATCATATAAAAACAAGGATTAGATGCAATAGAAAAGAGTTGGAATTTTAACTAAACACATTTATGCAATGAAACATTTAATGAGAACCTGCCCCTTTAAAAAAAAATTAAAGAACTGAAATTCACATATTGAAGCACCAAGATTATCATTTACATTTACAAAGAAGTTTTCAAATGCAATTCAAAACATTTATTCTACTTTCTAAAAACCCACTGTTAGTTACAAATGGTTAAGATTGCAGACCGCTTTGAAAAACAAAATTGTTTCTTGCTGTTTAACCATCTTCATGATTTTCTTTCTTTCTTTCCTTTTTTTTTGACCAGGCTGCTATATTTGGATAGCAGGTGTATTAAAAAAATGAAAGCATACTAAGAACCCAAACCCAATCATGAAAGACCGCACAAATATGTCTCTTTACATAAAAATAGTATCAAATCATTTCCCCCCATGACTTTCAAGTTTATTCCAGATCTTATTAATTTAAAGCAAACTTTTATTTCAGACAATCTCTGGCTTTAAATATTTTCCATTGCACAAAGGCACTGGAATAAAAAGAGACTGACCTAAATCAATAGTAATTCTTGAGCTTAATAAACAAATTATTAAATTTAAAAGCAATGCATTTAACAGAAGCGTAGTTGGCAAACTCAACGTTCCAGGTAGTTCTGAACTCATGTTAGTAAGATTCAGCCAGATATAAAGTTTAGGTACCAAAATCTTAAGGATAGAAAATAAAGTATGTTTCAACTCCAGTAATTGGAATATTTCAATAATTTAAGGCTGTAATAAATAGAATTGATTGGTTGAATTTAATAACTGTTTTACTTCTTCCAAAAGAAGTAGTAAGTGAGAAGATCAAAATAGCATCAGTGATGTTAAGAAGTTAATTATATTTTGCACGTTTGGTTATGGCAGTCTCCTCATTCTAAAAGCTTGGTTTACTAAGAGCAGTGGTCAAATTCAACTTGTATCCTAGTGATATTCTAAAGCAATAAAACTGAATCAGTGCAAAACTGAATTCATTATTTTTATTTATCTTTGATAGAAACAACTGAAAAACCATTTTTACGCTTCAGAGCAAGTCAGCTTATAGTAAAAAAAAAAAGCAGTAATTGCACATGGACAAAACACAAAAAAATATTTAACAAGAAATATGTCATTCCCCAATATTCTGGCTTAAAAGTTTTTTTAAATTATTATATTATTTATATTACATTGAATATGGCTTCACTTTATGGAATATTCCAGCAATTCCAACTATAGTAATGAATAGTGGAATTATGGAACTCATGTAATCTCAAAACTGCCATTCTATTTTGTTTGCTTCTGACGAAGCTTTTCATTTCTATAATAACCATTAAGTGACAATAATATTCACAGCACAAGGCTACGTGTGCCTATGCAAAAGGCTCACAAAATTAAATAGATTGCTTCCAATTGCTTCCACTATCCGATTGAAATATGACTGCTGCTAAATCTTCCGAACAGTGACATACAAAGCATGTTGCACCACAAAAAGTGATATTGCAAAATTTTGCAGATGAGAAGATTTGGAAAAATAGATTTTCATTACTTTGAGGCCTGCTTTTAAAATAATCTTTAATGAAGCTCTCATAATAATGATAAACCCATAAATATAAGCTATTCAGCAGCTCACAGATTAATAAAATAAGATGGAAAATGCTGTTATTAAATTTTAGTTCCAAAAATTTATAAGGATGGTATTGTTTTTCAGATGGAGTTCTTTGCATGGTTCAAGTTCTGTTTGGAAGTGGTTCATTAGAGGAAACCACTCAAATAAAATCACAGAATACTGGGGAACCTACTATAACTGACTTTGGTATTATTGTGCAGATATGATACTACTGTATATGTTTAACACCAATAATTGCTGGGACCAGGTTGAATTATTTCAATTTCTATTGTGATAAATTAGCTGTCAAATAGGACAATTGATTTGAATTTTAAGCAATTTATCAATTTTTTACATTTTGTCTTTATATGGAAGTTGCATAAATTTCACTAAATATAATAAATGACAACCCAATATTTGAATTGCATTTTAACATGCTCAGATTAGAATTCCAGACCTTCTCTTTGAAAAGCGTAATAGTGCTATCAACACCCAAGATAAAAGCAAGGTCAGTTTATCTATGCTGAAAGCATGTGATTCATGCTTTTTATGTTTTGAAAATATAGCAATAGAGCTGAATATATACTTTGGAAGTAAATACAGAACAGCAATGGCTATCATTAGAAAGATATTCCAAGAAAATGGTTTGCTCTGTCAAAGCATCATATTTGGTATGTCTGAATTATAAAGTTGTAGGTTGCACAATGGGATCTTACAGCAAGTGTTTTTTTTTACTTTGTTTTCCTTTTCTCTAAGTTTCCCTTGAAGGCAGACTCATTGGGGTTATTGAATATTGAACCAAATTCTCAAAGAACGTCAGCTAACTGAAATGCATTTTTTTTATTGGCTTCCATTGGCTTTGTCTGTGTTTTTACTAAAAGAAGTACATCGTATCCCATGAAATATTCCTTTCTTATAAAGATCTGGACACAGTCTAGTATGGTAATAAAAGAGTTCTCCAGTATGATAAATCTGTCTATGCTACAAAGTGAACTTTTCGAATTAGTAGAGCAATTCTGGATTGTTAAAATGTCAACATTTAGGAGTGGAGATACATTGTATTACATCTGGAAACATGTTGGATGGCGTAGGGGTAAGATAGTGTTATTCATACTTTTTTAAAAATACAAAACCTGGAAAGATAACCTCCTTAGAAATTTCTAACAATTACAAAATTTCAGATAAAATTGTATTGGATAGTGTCCCTTTAATATAATATACATTTTAAACCGGGAAGCAAGTTTAAAATTGCAAATAATCCTTGACAATTTAGAAACAATCCACCAAGACCTGTTGTGCACAACCACTATTCATTTGTGCAGAAATCTGGAACAGAGTAATTTGAAACAAACTGATAATGCCCAGTAGGCACTTAGCAGATTCTTCCCCAAACAATCAAGAAAGTGGAATTCTTGGACACAATTCATTGTTGACTTGCAAGTATTTCCACTTTAAGAAAATTGTGCAAACTGGCTCTTCAATGCTTCCAGAGATAAACATTATGTCTCACATTTCCAAAAGTTCACATGGCACCTTTAAGCACTAATTTTATAAGCTAGAATGGTTGTTCACAATAAATGAGAGCTTAGTTACATCCTATCAATAAATTGCCATCAATTTAAAAATAGGCAGTAGAATTTTGTTTCAACATCATGAGTAAAATTTTGAAAACAAATTGGTTTAAAAACTTAAATGTTAACAGTTTTAAAAGACAAGTAGAATTCATCATAATTAAAACACATATAATTATGTTGGAGCCACAGGACAAACCCAATTTTTAAAACAAATCAGAAGCCAAAACAATTCCCTTATTCTACAAATAACACTAACAGAAAGAGATGGAACAATATAATTGAGAATTGAACAACTTGGGCTCAGTTCAGATATCATGGCAAATTATGGATTAGTTCGTTAGGAATATGTATTTTAAAACTTACTTTTAGACCAATCAGTGGCTAAATAACCATCATTTGCTCAGCTCAGCCACTCATGCATACTACATTAAATCAAGTGCAAAGGGTTTGTCATAGAATTTTCTGAAGGCCAAGCCATTTAGTTCGTAGTGATCTCTGAACGGAGCCATTCTTTATTGAACCTTTTTGTTTATTTATTTAAGGAAGCAACTTCCTCTAGCCAGTGTTCAGTTTTTGAAAACATTACAGATTTACAAACCATGACCCATCTTTCCTTTGATTTCTGATTGTGGTTTAATGAGAAGGAATTAAAGAAGTCTTGGACCCTTATAAAACTCTATAATATTAAAGATTTCAAATCATATATAAATAATTATGGGTAGTGTGATTAAATGTTGAGATGAACAGCTCAAGACTGGCATGGAATTGCAAACATGATGCTAGGATGAGGTGAGGGCTTACATTTCTATATAAAATGTAAAAATATTTATTTGTTAATATCCAATAGCTTAGTTCTTGCAAATATGAAGCACAAGGTTCTGGAGACAAATTATCTCCTTCCTTCATTAAAAAAAGGTTATTTTAAATCAGCAGCATACATATTCCGGTTGGTTTAGTTTGGCTTACAATTATGAATAAATGTTCTGCTTCCATATTCTTGATATCCTGCCACTTTGTTCCCATGGCAACCTCCTATTTGGTGAGTGCAGGATGAAACCACACAGGTAATCTTACATAGTTAAAGTGCCAACACACCAAACAAGTGGGATCAGAGCAGCAGAAGACAGCACTATTAAATTTGACAATGGTGGCAAAATATTAAATCACGGGTCCATAGTCTGAATCATGAAGTCAAACATGCACAGCCTTTGCTAGAAGAGTTTGATGCTCGTGTAGTCTAGCCACTGAATCTAATGCCCCAACATAAAAAATTGTAGAAATCAATAATTTACATAATTTGAAACATTATTGCTTCAGCAAACAATTCAATCTTGAAATACACTGCAGTTGTGTATGACATGGGTGTGACTCAACAAATATTAAAAGTAAAGGTATACATTGATTTTTGTTTACACTCACAGACATAATACTCTCAACACACAAGGGCTGCAAACAGATACATGGCAGCTTAGTGCCAACAT
This sequence comes from Diadophis punctatus similis, assembly GCA_023053685.1. NCBI lineage: Eukaryota > Metazoa > Chordata > Lepidosauria > Squamata > Dipsadidae > Diadophis > Diadophis punctatus. The sequence goes on along the minus strand of JALIGW010000016.1, from coordinate 6,861,940 downwards.
TCTAAACCAGTTTTGAAGATTCAAAGCTTGCCTTAGATAACTCACCTAACTTATTTCAGCTATTTTTTTGTTTTAAATTAAGGCAATGAAATGGCTACAGTTCCTAAAGTTCATTCCAGGGGAAACAAAAATATACACCTTTCTTCTTTCTGAACTTTAGGGCAGCAGCATATAATGTAAAAAGTTGTATTACACAAACATGCAACGCCAGGTTGATGTAAAAAAAAAGCAAAAAACAGCAACAACAACAAAAAAACACTAAATCCAAGTTAAAAAATATCATTTGGTGGTTTTTTCTTCACTGGGTTACACACAGTTTTCAGAGAGGAAAAATAAAGCTTAGAATTGTTTTACAGTTCTGTATGTGTCTAAATCACGCACCAAAAAGGGCTTCTAGCAATAACAAAAAATATTATAGGAGTTTGATTCATCACTACTTGAGGACTTCTGGGACAAGGCACTGATTCTTGGGTTGGTTTTTTTTTTTTTTTTGTTTTTTTTACTGTGCCCGTGTCTGTATGCACTTGTGGAATTCTTTTAAACATTTCAGTTTTTCTGTTTTTATTCTGTACAACATAAAAGGTATATGACAGACGGTGGCTAACACATATTAGCAGAAGCTGATTTTAGAGTTGACATCTCCTATTCCACTGCTCAAAACTTCCAGGCTCTCTGAAATTTTAGATGGCTGCAAAAAACCCAGCAACAGGCATTTAAGATTACGTCAGCTTTCAGCATTTTTCAGTGCATTTTGCAAAAAGGGTCTAGGTTAGGCATAGAGTTCTGGTATTTATTTTACACAGAGAAGACCACCGACATTTGACATAAAGTCTTCTAAACTTTTGAGGAAGGCCATCTTCTGCTTACGGTCCAGCGTAGGCGGAGTGCTGCTTGCAGTAAGTTTGTTGAAAGCATCTGCTAACCGCTGGTAAATTATGGGATCTTGCTGACTTGATAGTAAAGTTTCAACTAATTCAGAATATTCTGCCTGTAAAGAAGATAATCACATTTATATTTCAGAAGAAAATTTATTAATAAAAATTAATTCTGGAATAATATCAAAGGCTTCCTATAGATTGACTTGTTAACAGAATTACAATGTAAGTATATTTCCAATTTTGGATGCTAGGAACATTTCTTTAAAGTTAAGAGATAGTGGCTTCCCTTAAGTCATCAAGTTAATTCTATCTGGACATCCGGTTGACATCGCGGAGAGAATGGCTGGAAAATAGTGAGCTCTGCTGAGCTTCACGAAATCCAGCCGGTAACCCCTGCCGGGAGCTCCTATGGGGTCATAGCCGCCTTGAAGGTGTGGTGAAGGAAGGAGAGGCACTTTGCTGACCACGAGGAATTCCCTCGTTAGGTCGAAGCAAGCTCTCCCGAATGGCAGCAGAGACAACGGCCATTTTTGGCAGTCACAAAGCTGGGTCAACCCGGACCACAAGATTTGTGCTGGAGCGGTGTATGGACAGAGCATTGAAATTGGATGAGATAATTAACAACTTTTACCTTAAAGAGCTGATGCAAATACAAGAATATTAAAAGATAACTTCTAAGCCTAAGATAGCGGCAAATAGACACACGGAGAAAACCCCCCCAGAAAATTAAGAGGCAAAAGAAGCCCAAGGAAAGCTAAAAAACATAGAAAGTTTGAAAAAAAAAGCTCAAACAATTTGAAAAACGATCTTTTCAAGCGAGAAATTGTTTTGTTTATTTGTATTTTTAAATCCCCTGGATTCATTGATAATCAGCTGTTTTTGACAGACTGTATAATGCGAGATTTGGGAATAAGAGTTCCATCTACTGGATGAAGTGAAGTACTACAGCAACTGCAGCATACTTAGTGAAAGTGAAGTTAATACACACAAAATCTAATACACAGAATAGAAGCAATAACATCTGGAAGATGACCTGACCTTGACTTTATGTTATGACTTGGATAACTGGAGAATATCTGATGAGTTTCTGTTTTCCTTTTTTCCTCTTCTGAAGACTTCAAAAGGAACTAACTTACACATAACTGAACATTATTAAAATTGGCTATTGGATTATACACTTGAAAGATTGGAGGAATATAGTGGATTAATCTGGACTTGGATTATTAATGTTATTTAACAGAACAAGTTATGAGTTAAAAGAAGAAAGGTGTTAGAAGAAAAGGGGGAGGGGGAAAGAAAGAAGAAAATTTAGACAATTGAGAAAATATATAATTGGGAAACTAAGGTTGTACATTAAAAACTTAAGAGTATAAAAGGAGTTTTAAAATATTGAGATATTGAAATTATAGAAATATATTGAGTAGTTTTCATTAAATTGTTATAAAATGGATACAGAGGCATATGAAGATATAATTTTGATGATAAAAAGTATAAGGGAATCTTTAAAGAATGATAAAGACACAGAAATGAATGTAGAAGTTACCCAACAAGGGGGGGGGGAAGATATTCAAGAAATAGGTGAGAATTTAGAAGAAATTCAAAATGAGACGCAAGAAGTTAAAGAAGAGAAAGAAATAAGTAGGAATCAATTACGGTTTTAATTTTTATATCTGTTTTAATGCTTATTTATATTGGTTTCTTGTATTTTTTCTGTTGTACGCCGCCCGGAGTCCTCCGGGAGTTGGGCGGCATATAAGAAACACCAAATAAATAAATAAATAATAAATAAATTAGAGAACTCCTCAAAAGCTTACAATAGAATAGAGAGAAAAGAGAAAAATTCTCCCCCCCCAAAAAAGGACTTAAAGAATTTTTTTTTAAAGAAGGAAGTTTTGTTGAAGGGTGTTCAAACAATACAGCAGAAAGAGATAAAGGGTATTCAGAAGGGAATGTTCAGTAGGCATAAACATATCAAAAAGAGCTATAGGATTCCAAGAGAGAGAGATAAAAGGCTGATTAAAAAGTCAATAAATGATGGGATTGTAAAAAGGTTGATGGAAAGTAAGAAAATATAAGAAATTACTAATAGGGAAAATAGTATAATATAAAATAAGTTAAGATCAGTAGAAGGAAACTTAGGATTAGGAAATTTAGTGGTATTATTAATATTTATAGTGTGTTAAAATATATTGGGAATTTTTATATTAAGGATTGGAAATTGTGGGGATTTTGAGATACACTCCCTGGATTGATTTAATAGTGTTAATATTTGGCGTTATTAATAATCCTACACATTTGGATGGAAGTTAATAATAGCATTTAGTAGGGGAACAAAAACATGGCGTAAAGAAATGTTATTTATGTTTAAATGAATTAATGGGAAAATGATAAAAGATTATGAAAAGAGAATAGCATTGTTGAAGTTGGAAGATTAGGACTACACATATTGATTTGTATTATTATTGTTAACATTGTTTAAAAAAGACTTGACCCAGTCAATGTACTGTCCATAAAATATGTATGTTTATATGGGGAAAAAACTTGTTTATAAAAAGGTTTTATTTATTTATTTATTCATTTATTCATTTGGGTCTTGTAGGCCGCCCTACTCCCTGGGGACTCAGGTTAATTCTATCTGACTGTAAGATTCAATAATAGACCTCTATGACCCCTAGACATTATGGAACATGCAAGAGATAATGACATCATAAAATATCATACCTGATGCAAACATACTAATGTATAAAATGCTTCTCCTGCTGCAGCTGTCATCTCTGTATTGTGCTTTTGCAGTACCAGCATATCAAAAACCATCTAAAATGTAAAAAAAAAACTTTATAACCTGAGTTTTTAAGAAAAAATTGTGCAAAGATTAAAGTGACAACTACTTTGTAGAAGCTTGGGTTTTAAGATGAGGACTAAAAATTAACTTTCAAATGATATACATAATTGCTTGCAGCAATGCATAGGTCAGAACAGTGTTATCACCACATAACAAAACAGATGGTAAATGGCTGAAGCAGAGACCCCTAATCTATCTGTTTAATTATGTTAAGAACTTCGAACTTCCTTACTAATATAGCCCACTCCCAGGGGCACAAACAATGAAATTTTCTGATGGAAAAACTGGGTACTTTTTAAATAATAGATTCCCTGGGCTCCTTAGTAACCAATAAGCTAAACATATAGAAAAAAAGCAGGGTTTACTTTACAAAAACTGGCATCAAATGTGATTTTTAACCTGATTACTGGCTTGCATCCAAAAAGCTCCTCTGGCAAGAAAAAGTGGTTTCCAATAAGTAATATGGCACAAGGTTCGTTCTCAAGGATCCTTTTTGAAGGATCACTAAGGTTTATGCCCCTCAGCCTCTATTTCCTATTTTGCAATATTGTATTCGCCAATACAGCACTGTGCAAATGAACTGAGTTGGAATTCCCAGGGTCCTCAGAGCTAGGTCAAACATGCAGTCCCACCGTTGGGGAAAGCTCTAACACCAACGATGTGAGTCACGGTGGCACAGTGGTTAGAGTGCAGTACTGCAGGCTACTTCTGCTGACTGCCGGCTGCCTGCAATTTGGCAGTTCAAATCTCACCAGGCTCAAGGCTGACTCAGTTTTCCATCCTTCCGAGGTGGGTAAAATGAGGACCCAGATTGTTGGGGGCAATATGCTGACTCTAAATCGCTTAGAGAGGGCTGTAAAGCACTGTGAAGCGGTATATAAGTCTTAAGTGCTATTGCTATTATGGGATGGTGTTGCGCTGTGCTGAAATCCAAGCCAAAATATTAGACAATAATATAGGGAATGAGGTCTCTTACCTTAAGAAAGTGTCTTGTTGCTAAAAAGAGGGATGACTCTGATTCCTGTGTTTTTGCACATTGTTCTGCTAATGGCGTTAGAGCTTCTAAGCAGAGCTGGCAAACATCTGAACTCATTCTGATTATTCAAAGTCAAGAAATATATTTATTCTTTTGGGGGATATTTGGAAATTATACAGTACGTCAGGAAAACAGTAAACAGAAGTTAAAAATTGCCATTATATTTCAAGCTAAGATTACCACGGAGGTGGTTGAAATTGGTTCCCTCTCCCTTATTTCTTCATAGAAATTGCTCTTATTGGATTTCTATGTTTAAATCAAATGTAACTAAGGAAAGTAAAGAGGGAGAATTTAGGGCTGAAACAAATAATCAAGTGTAGAGGGCCACAAGAGTTTGTAGCAAATGACAGAAAAGCACAGAATATTTAAATATTTTTGCATTAAAATGTTGTTGAATCTAGAAACTGCATAAGGACAACAGATTCCATCCCTGCAAAATTATAAAAGTGGTTTTATTTTTCGTATCAGGGAATTCTCATAATATTTTAAATGGTAGAATACTCTAGCAACAGGCTTAAACAATCTAGTGCACATGTATCCTGGTTCTTACTGGTGACAGGATGGGAAAGTTGCAATAAATGAATAACTGCTTCTCATTATAAAGATAAGCTACTTCAAGCAAAGAACATGCAGAACTTGATGAAAGATTATATTAGGCTCTCTGCCAAAATAAAATAAGAAAAATGTGGATTCCCTCACATAAAATAACCTTGATAACCAAAAACCAACACAATGCAAATATTCAGCTAGGTAATCAACTGAAATTCTTGACATTCTTAAGTCATATACTTAAAAGGGTATATATCAGTGATGGCAAACCATTTTTGGCTTAGGTGCAAAAAAGGTTCGCGTGTGCGCGATAGCAAGTACCCACACCCATAATGCAATGTCCTCCCCCCGCGTGCATGTGCACAACCACCATGTTGCCCCCCGTGCATGCGCACAATGCCCCAGTGCTCCCCCCGTGCACGCGCACAGGCCTCACTGAAGCCTCCGGACTTTTGGTAGGCCCGTTGGGCCGTTTTTCGCCATCCCCAGGCTTCAGGTGGCTTTCCTAAAGCCTGGGGAGAGCAAAAACGGCTGAAAAGAAAGCCGAAAATCAGCTGGCATGCGCGCTGGAGCTGACATAGGGCAACGCCTCACGTATCCTCAGATATGGCTCTGCGTGCCACCTGTGGCACACGTGCCATAGGTTCGCCATTACTGGTATATTTCAAGTATACAGTAATGTAATGATTTCAAGAGAGAAAAATAAAGAGATCAACTGAATAAGTCCTTTCCCTGCTCCCCCCAAAAGAAGATCTTAAAGGATACGATGTCATCCCCAATTCTAATGAATACATAAGGCTTTTAAACAAGTCTTCTGGAAGCTGTGGAATTTTCTCAGGAAATATTTCACAAATAAAAGTAATTAGTTTGTAGTACTGATTACATAGTGATGGAAACTATGGAAGGGGAAAAAAGGAAATAAGTTTATGTTAATGAGGCTTCTTAATCATTACATTTCAAGAATACAAAGTAATATCAGGCATTCAAAATCAAGGATTATTAGTTTTATATGTTTCACAGTTTGCAATACATATATAGTCCTATATAATCCATATATAGGTTTTTGAGGTCCATACAGAATTAAAGCTAACATATTTTTGTAATTCATGGCCCATTGTTGAAACCATAGATTGCTTATTGTGATAAACTCTGGTGAAGCTGATTTACAATTAAAGACTTCTGAAAATTGTAAACCAAGGGAGGTACCATGCATGTTATTTCCTCGGTCTCAACCTAGTATATTAACTGCTTCATTACACTAATTCTCCAATACCAAGCTATTCCACAGATGGTACTATTAACACATTTAAGAGCCGAGGTGGCGCAGCAGTTAAGAGTGCAGTACTGCAGGTTACTTTAGCTGACACTGATCCGCAGGTCAGCGGTTCAAATCTCAACGGCTCAAGGTTGACTCAGCCTTCCATCCTTCTGAGGTAGGTAAAATGAGGACCCAGATTGTTGGGGGCAATATAAATATACATTGCTTACTGGTGTAAACCGCTTAGAGAGTGGTATATATGAGGCGGTATATAAGTCTCACTAATAAATTTAGACAGTACTAGGTTTAAAAGGCTGTTTAAAGGCAGGCATGAGCTTGGCTGAAGCTCTGAGTTAGTGCCAGGGGTCATTTCCAGTCAGCCATGAGAATACTGGTAGCAGTAGAAAATCCATGGTCATATTTAGAGACATAATATTATAATGATTAAAATTTCTGGAAGAACAGTCAAAATTCTCCATCTCTTTCTGCAACCCTGCATGGCACTGTACGTACCTTTAACAAATCTTGGGACATTAAAGGCAGGATTAGGTTCACTCCATATAAGACAACATCTGCTGCTGATACGGATCTGTTTGTTGCTTGCCCGGGTTCATGTCCCCTAAATACTTCATCTAAAAAGATGGGGAAGAGGGAAGAAATATAGGAATATAAGAACAAATTCAACTATCTGCAAATATTTTCTGAACTCCAAGCTTAGAATTTCATACATCATTAGTGAGCATGAAATCTTTCATAAATTATTAAAGTAATTGGAATGCAGTGCTTGAATCCCAGTAAAATGCCAAACATAATTTTGCATTCTGCAGTTGATCTTAACATGTTTCTTTTAGAAAAACTAAACAGTACAGGGAGGCGTATTTAAATTATACCAGCTTTTTTAAATTCTGCTTTGGATTCTGAGGTGGATAAAAAGACTCAGATATACAACAAGAAAAATAAGAAATTAATTTTAAGTTGAAAAAAAGTCTGAAATTCTAACAAAAACTATAAAAGATATTTTGGAATCTACTGTAGTCAAATTTAATGTACCTCTAGACATACAATTATAAGATATATACATTTCAAACTTTTCAAATTTAGATTTGTCATAAGGCAGACCACTTAAATATATTTTAAAGTGATAATTCACTAATGATCTGCTTAATTAAACGTATCTTCTTATAGTTCAAAATGTACAAGGTAAAAAACCCAAACAGTAATCTTATTAGCCACAAAGATTTGGCTGATAAATGAATATAAAATTCTATGAAAAACTGTGCTTGCAATGAATAATTATCTGCTTGGGGAATGGTTTCATATATTATAAACAGACAAATACAGGTTTACCAATTTGCAGGTAGTCTTCAATCATCAACTGTAATGGAGCCCTTCCTTCCTTCCTTCCTTCCTTCCTTCCTTCCTTCCTTCCTTCCTTCCTTCCTTCCTTCCTTCCTTCCTTCCTTCCTTCCTTCCTTCCATTTAAATGTATATGCTGCCCATTTTCCCAATAGGTTGGAAGTCATATCAGCCAGTAAGTGAAATGCCCACATGATCACCTCATGACCCCACCATTCCTGCTCTTCCTAATGAGGTCGTCAAATGAACAGGTCCTGCCTCAGGTCTCCTCCATTTTGAGGCATCCCATACTTCACTTCCTGCTCCTTGGGGTCGCCACAGGCCTTGGGCCTGCTTCCCAAACCACTAGACCCCATACCTTAGGGAGATAGGCGGAGGGGGTGCTGTACATCCCTGTGGTCAGTTATAAGGGTGAATGACTGCAGTTGCTATAACTTCAGAACCAAGTTCTAAGTAGATTTTGGGGGGGATCTGTAAGTCATAAATCTAGGACTACCTGTATCTATACTCTATAATTAGTATTTATTAATGCCATTATGCAAATGCTACAAAAACGTTTGTATATATATATTACTTTTTAAAGAGATATTTGACTGCCTACATTTCTCAACAGGTTGCTTAAATTCTCCAATATTAGATTAAGCATTCTGTAAAAATACAAACAATATAAAAATCAGGAAAGCAATAAAAGATTGGGGGGGGGAATTGAAAGCCACTGAAGAGCCAAACAGGAAAACATCAAAAACTGTTTCAATAAATGCATTGGTTTTAACTCTGAAATTTAAGAGAAAAAACCAACAGAGCTCTGTTATTTGTTCATTACATACTGGTGTCAAGAAATAAAGAGCTCTTTAAGTTTCCTCCATGTTATTTTCAGTTCAAAATTTCTCCCTACCTGTATCACTGAAATCTATAAATTCTTTTGAAAGTAGGTTAGTGAGAAGCTCCATAATGAGAAGGAGATCCTGGTATTGGTCCTCTTCTGCTGTAACATCTATTCGTTGTCTACCTAAATTATTCTTGGAATATACTTGAAGTAGGGTCAGACAAGCTTCATATAAATTCATGGCTTTAGACTGCAAAAGAAAAAAAAAGAAAAAAGAAAAGAAGGCTTAATGAAGGATATACACTTATTACATCCTAGTAATAAGTACTAGAATGTACTTATTACTCAGGCCTTGAAACCACTTCAGTTGCAACTGATACTCCATTTATAGCAAGGGTTTAAAACAATAAAATGACAATTCTTAATCATTATTAATCCTATTGCTCGAAGGGAATACTCTCCAACATAGTAAATCACATTGTCAGGCATAGTTTTAAGCAATGTAGAATTTCCATTGTATAGTTATAACATTTTGTAGGAAATTCTATCTCTTGGTATTATTAATTTCTCCATGTTTAGGAGTCCTGTGGCTGGAAGAGGTAAGCAAGCATCCATTGTATCTTTAACAGTTAACATTGGGGCATACACCTTCTAAGTTACAGCCTCTGAGGCAGTAAGTATTCTGTTGATGAGAACCTGTATAGGTAGTCCTTGACTTATGACCACAATTTTTTTTTAGAATAGAATTCTTTATTGGCCAAGTGTGATTGGACACACAAGGAATTTGTCTTGGCGCATATACTCTCAGTGTACATAAAAGAAAAGATACATTCATCAGGAGTCATAAGGTACAACACTTAATGATAGTCATAGGGTACAAATAAGCAATAAAATCATATTAGGAACCAGTCAATATCAATTGTAAGGATACAAGCAACAAAGTTACAGTCATGCAGTCATAAGTGGGAGGAGATGGGTGACAGGAATGATGAGAAGATTAATAGTAGTGTAGACTTAGTAAATAGTTTGACAGTGTTGAGGGAATTAGTTGTTTAGCAGAGTGATGGCGTTCGGGGAAAAACTGTTCTTGTGTCTAGTTGTTCTGGTGTGCAGTGCTCTATAGCCTCGTTTTGAGGGTAGGAGTTGAAACAGTTTATGTCCAGGATGTGAGGGGTCTGTAAATATTTTCACAGCCCTCTTTTTGACTCGTGCCGTATACACGAGTATACAATTGAGTTCAAAATTTATCTTAATAAGTGAGGCAGTTGTTAAGTGAGATTTGTCTCAGTTTATGACCTTTCTTGCCACAGTTGTTAGGTGAATCACTGCAGTGGTTAAGTTAGTAACATGGTTGTAAAGTGAATCTGGCTTCCCATTGAGTTTGCTTGCCTGAAGGTCACAAAAAGTTGATCATATGACCCCGGGACACTGCAACCATCATAAATATGAGCCAAGCATCTAAATTTTGATCATATGACCATGGTAATTACTGCAACGGCTGTAAGTGTGAAAAACAGTCATAAGTCACTTTTTCAATGCCGTTGTAACTTTGAATGATCACTAAACAAATGGTTATAAGTCGAGAACTACCTGTATTCTTCTAGACATGGTCATATTCTCCATTATCTGACAGCACACAGTCTCACCACACAGATGGTCATAAAATAATGCAAGCAAAGCATGAGACATAAATAATATCTAACCCAAACCCTCTCCAAATGGACAAATCAGCACAACGGTGAAGGAAAATATTCTAAAAGAAACAAATGCATCAAGTCGTGAATCATCAACTCTCAGTTTTAATTCCCCCTAACTGAGAATACTAAAAATGTTTAGCAATTCCAAGCTCTTCAAAAGATTCTTCCAAAATATGGAAATGCTTCAATTTACAGAGCTCAATGATTTCTTTTATTAGAAATAAAATACCAAAAAAAAGGCTTTAAGGGCGTGAAAAGAAATTGATATTACTGTACAGATATGTACATTTCCAGCATATATCCTATATTCAGAATATATTTATAAATTTATTTACCTCTCCAAGATAGCATATTTGTTTATGTGCAACTTCAACAAAAACTTCTATAATGAGGTTAACAGTCTCTGGTGTATTCTTGTACACCTCCATTAGTCCAATGCAATTTGTAAGGAAGTCCATCAGAAAATTAAAGAGAATTGCTACATTGTCTATCTGGGTAGCCTCAGCAATACCACAAAGTGCTTCTAAAGTGGCAGTGATTTCCTGTTTCACCTCCTCCTCCTGGCAGATTTGTTGGAAGTTCTCTTGGTTTATCACATTTAAGAATCGTTGTTGCAGTGGCTGAAGAACCTGCAAAACAAAAATAAAAAGAAGTATACTGTAGCTTTCCTGCAGAAAGCTGCAGACAAAAACAGTTTGACCCAAAGATTTTTCATGTAAATACACTTAACGTATTTTTCGGAGTATAAGACGCACCTTTTTCCTCCCTAAAAGAGGCTGAAAATTTGGGTGCGTCTTATACTTCGAATGTAGCTTTTTTGAAGCTTTTTTCTCCAGCCCTAATCTTCCCGGCTTCCTATTCCCTCAGAAGGTTTTTTCCAGCCCTAAGTCTTTGCAGGCTTGTTTTCATTCCTACTCCCTCTGAACGATCTTCCTGACTTGCTGCATTTTTTTTATACCTACTCCCTCTGAAGCAGTTTTTCCTGCCCTAAATCTTTGCAGGCTTGTTTTCATTCCTACTCCCTCTGAAAAAGGCTTTTTCAGCCCTAACCAGAAGATAAAATAATGTGCTGAAGCTGAACAGACTAAGGACGCTAGCCAGATGAATACTTGGTAGATTTCCCCCCCTATTTTCCTCCCCCAAAACTAAGGTGTGTCTTATACTCCGGTGCGTCTTATACTCCGAAAAATATGGTATCTTGGATAACAGTATTTTTATATATAACCTAGAGGAAGTTTAAGATTGATCATAGAGGCATTACTTCAGTTCTAAATAAGTTGGCAATGCCTGTTTACTAAAATCCCTCTGTGAGGGAGATAGGCAGTTTCTAAATATGATAAAAAATTAAGTAAATAAATAATTTATTTCTTGTTTTAATATTATGTATAAAACATACCCAGCCAAATACCTTAAAATGCTAAAGGAACACCTATTTTGAAAAAGCAGTACGTATGTAAATTTTAAGCCAAATGTTATGGCTTAAAAAAAAAAAGCAGAACTATCCCATTGCATTGTCTGACTCTGGGCTGGTACTAAACAAAAGCCATAAAACCACAAAAATACAATTAAAAACACGGTTAAAATATAAAATAAAAACAAGTTAAAAATCAGCTTCAAAGGCAGAGGGAGTGCCTTCAAATTGATTTTAAAGAGCAAGGTGTCTTTAACAGGTAGTAAATGTCCATAGCAAAATGCCTATGGAGATCCTCAATCATCCAGGTCATGGTTGTCTCAAAGGTGCTTTTTCCCCCAAAGGCAACTGGACTTTCTTATTTTTTTTATTTTTTTTCCTTCAGTCAGAAATGAAGAAGCTTCTTGGATGCGAAAGGTTTTCATGAAAACAAAAAGAAAAAAAACCTAAGAAAGTTCAGTTGCCTTTCGAAAAAGCCCTTTTGGTGCATCCACAGCAAAATTGGATTGTAAAAGGCTAGTGGGATTGTTTTAAACAATTGTGGAATAGATGTGTGGAGAAACTGAGTCACAACAGAACAGTTGTCTCTGGAGTCTCACTATGGGAGTGGCAGAGGAGTCATATCATTTCTTGCTCTTTTAAAACATCATTAACACATTAGGCCTCCAAAACCTGATAAGCATGGTTTGAATACTTTTATGTTGACTTGTCCTATCTGGCTTTGTGTAATATTTTGTTTGCCAAAAGGACTCATTATCCATTGTAACATTTTACAACAAGCTGTTTCTGGCTCAAGAATATAGCCTTTGTTTTTGCAGCCACGTTTTTTAAACACACGCCTCAAACTATTTTAAAAAGTCATTTTTTGGAGAAGCTTCCTTGAAGAGGAAAGGGGAAGTCTTGATTAAGAAATATCACATGCTTAAATCCTGGAAGGCAACGGAACATGTCTATAGCTAAAATGAAGAAAAAAAGGGGAAAACTATTTCCCCCCCCCAAAGTATTCCTCTATTTTTTTTGTTTGTGTCTGTTTTCCTTTCTCTATACATGTGTGAGTGTTCACATGAATGTGTGTATGCAGAAGAGGTATATTTGGCAAAATGTGGCCTTTGCTAAACAGCTAAAGCAGGAAAATGGAGATGGAGAATAGGGACGAGGTGCTTATTTCTGATCCATTCACCTTTTCCCTTGCAGCAGCCACATCCTTCTATTATGGCCCACCGTCCTCCAGAACAGGTGAGTGCTCTGCTAGACCCTCCAGAATCATCGTTCTGAGGTCTTTGGAATGATGCACTGTGAGGCCACTGACGCTTTCCAACACAGTACATTAGGCACCCTCTCAAAACAGCTTCTAAAGCAGGGGTGTCAAACTCAAGGCCCATGGGCCGGATCCGGCCCAGGGGGTGCTTAGATCTGGCCCGCAGAGTGGCCTGGAAATAGCAAAGAACCAGCCCGCGGTGCCTCTGCTAGCGAAAACGGGGGGGCCCCGCATCCCATTTTGGCCAACAGGGTGCTGCAGAAGGCATCCGTCCCGTCTGCCGTCTGTCCCGTCTCCCCCACCGGACAGCCCGCGGAGGAAAACTACAATGCTGATCCAGCCCTCGAAGAAATCCAGTTTGACACCCCTGTTCTAAAGCAATGCCTCTCAACTTCAGCATCTTTTAAGATGTGTGGACTTCAACTTCTGGGAGTTGAGGTCAATGCATCTTAAAGTTGCTGAGGTTGAAAAATAATGATCTAAAGCAAGGCTCTCAAACTCGCGGGCCGGATGCGTCACACGCTGGCCATGCCCCGTTTAGCGAAGAGGAAAAAAAATCCCGATATGTCATGTGACGACGCGAGTTTGACACCCCTGATCTAAAAAATGCAGATGGATGACCCAGTGGACAGGAGCAGTCTTGAACTGTGGAGACAAAATGATGGGTGGACTGTTTTTATTTAAATACGTTTTTCTGTGTATCAGCAAAAAAGTTTCTAAAATATGCTAAATCAGTAAATATAACTAAGCGACATTGCACAAGATGAAAAAGAGGGGGGAAAATAAAAAGGAAAGTCAGACATAAGATATTATGGTTAGATTTCATTTGTTTAATATTTGTTATTCTAGGTCCAGAATATTTTTTCATAGAATTTTATGACACTCTTTGATAGCACAATGACCAATATTAGAACTTTAATTTTCAACAATAAAAATGAAAGCATTGATGCATGAATATCAAGAATGACTGTTAAAAGTATTTAAATACATTTTAAGTCAACTTATTATTGCATTCAAATTATAAGAATTAGTATTTTTGCAGTTCAAGATAATATATCCCATAATTTCCCAATCCAGAATCAAAAATAAGGTTGGCAACAGATTTCTTTCCTTATCCCTGAATAACTAATTTCTGGTAATAAATGATAAGAAAATAGATAGAAAAGTATTCTATTTTGAGAGTGTGCAGCCATACACCACCAAAATATTTTGTATGCACTCATTTAACCTCTACATATGCAAAAAGTGTTGGTTCATTTTAATGTTAAGTAACAGTATACTGCTTAAATTTATAGATTATTTTACTTTACTTTGTGAAATAAACTATTGCAAATAATAATGTAATATTAGATATATGAGAACCACTTCACTGTAGTGGTTAAGGCAGGGGTAGGCAAAGTTGGCTCTTCTATGACTCATGGACTTCAACTCCCAGACTTTCTGAGCCAATCATGCTAGCTCAGGAATTCTGGGAGTTGAAGTCCATGAGTCATAGAAGAGCCAACTTTGCCTACCCCTGGGTTAAGGTATCAGGCTAGAAACCAGGACTCTTGCATTAGGCCCAAACTCAGCTGGGTGACATTGGGCCAGTCACTCTTTCTCATCCCTAGAAAGAAGGCAATGGCAAACCACTAAACCTTGTCAAAAAAAACCCTGCAAGGACAAGTTCAGGCAGTCATCAGGAATCAAAAACTGACTCAAAGGTATGCACACACTCCCAAATAATATAATGCTAGTGGGCAATTGATGCTCTAACCTTTTTCATATAAAATAAGTTAAAGGATTTTTAAAATCCTTTTAATCACAATAATATGCGCGCGAACAACCGCTTTAAACTCAATGTAAATCGTTCTAAACTTGACTCTAAAAAGATGATTTCTGTAATAGAGTTGTCAAAGTCTGGAATGCTCTACCTGATTCAGTTGTCTCAGCTACAAATTTTCACAGTTTCAGTCATAAATTGACTTCCGTGGACCTTACTTCATACTTAAGTGGTCAGTAGAGGGGGCGTGCATAAGTGCACTAATGTGCCTATCGTCCCTGTCATAGTATTTTTATTCTCTTATTCTTGCTCTCGTTTTTGTTTGACAAATTCCAATAAATAAATAAAATAATAAAGTCAACAAGGAAAACAAATCAAGACTACTGAATGCCAAACTGTCACTTGCTGATATCACTCATCCCGAATTTTGAAGCAGAGATTGCACTTACTTCTGTCCAGTACTGCTGTTTGGTATCTCCATCCATATGGGCAAAACCCCCGAGAACTAAGGCTTTCATTAATGTACGTTGCACTGAACTGGATAGAAAGTGAAGAGGGGGATTCCGTCTGGCAAATTGTTTTGCTAAGTTCCACCAGTTTTCACACTGAATTACTAAATTTGCCCTTACAGAAAAACATTGAAACACAATAAATAACAATGCAATAGCCTGGAACAATTAAATAAAACCAGCTTTCTCCAAGATAAAATTTTTAAACAGATTCTTAACAAATACTTATCTAATGACATGGTGTGTGCTGGCACTAGTATTAAGTGTTGTCCAAAAAATTCTTCCCCTTTGTTTTGTTCAGGAGTAGAAATAGGACAAAAATAATTTATGTCTTACTGACAATATTCTTCTTTTGGGAACTCACTTAAACCTGAATTGGCTATAGCAGATGTTTTTATATGTATTTATATATAAACACAAGTTAAAAGGAACTTTAGAAGTAAGCTTTGGATAGCAATCAGTTCTGGAAGAGATTAGCAATAAAACTGAGGCTTGGCAAATTGTCTTTTTAATTCTTGGTGTTGATCAAATAAAAAAGAGTTATCACAATCATGTTCCATTCCTTGGAAATAGGTATGGTATCTTAACAATGGTAGCTTAGGACTAGACTCATCAAGCTTCTAGAAAGAATCATTTTGTAAATTAAGTATTTACATTCCAGCCCCTAAGTAAGATTGTCCTCAATTTATGACCAGTCTTTTAAAGATCATTTGAAATTACGATGGGCCTGGAACAAGTGCCCGTTTTGGAAAATGGATTGCTCTTATGACTGTGGTGTTTGCTTAATGATGTTGTGGCCCACCAGCGGCCAGCGGAGCTTGCAGCAGATTCGGACAGTAAGGAGGTTGGGGAGGGACATGGGCCAGTCCTGGAGTCTGGGGAAGGCTCTACGTCGGATGCAGAGATGGGGCCAGGGCAGTCTGACAGTTATCAGTTGCCTTTGGAGTCAGACAACAGTGAGGCAGAGGAACAGCTGGAGCCTGTTCCCGGTGTGCGCATGCACAGAGCTGCCAGAAGAAAAGAACAGCTAAGAAATCAGGGTCGACTTGGGAATAAAGCCACAGGTGGACGATGAATGGCCCCTCCCATACGAAATAAAAGAGGAGCGAAAGGGGAGTGGGCTTTTGCAGGAAACAATTCGTTCGTTCGTTCGGTTCAGGAGTGTGAAGTTCTGTCCGTGAATCTCAGAGACTCTGTACCAGATCTTTCCTTGCACAGCACTGCGGTTGGAAAATATTTACATGGCAGCTTTCCAAGCTAGATAAGGTCTGTGGTCATAAATTCATCTTTGAAAGACTGTTTGCCAAGCCTTTGCTGAATGTGAATGAGAGGAATTCACATTCGTTTTAATAAAAGGGGTTTTTGTCAGGACCAGGATTCTGCTTTTTGGGGAAGCCTAGGTCAGAACAAATGACCACTGCAAAAAATGTTGTAAAATTGGGTACAGTCAGGTGGGATCTCAACTTATAACCATAATGACTTTTGATTGGAACTCCACCCCCAATTGCTATTGTAAGTCAAGGACTACCTGCAATATAGTTCGTTCAAACAATATCATTTTGCATGTGAACTTATTGGATAGTAAGAACACTTTCAAACATTTTAATCTCTTCCTATTTTCCTCAATGTATGCCTAAAACTCTTTCGAAATAGTTCAAACATGTATCTTTACAACATACTTTTGATGGGCAAACAATTTATATTGTGAATGTAGTCCAGATGCATGCTGGTTATGTGATCTGTCCTCAAAAGATACAAATTTGGAATTTTAAACTCTATTAAGTTTAATATATCTACTTTGTATTTAACCTGTCAACCCATGAAAAATAAATATTAAAATATTTCATCTATCTGCCTTCCAGATAGATGGCACCAGGTAGTTGTTTCAGCACTACTAATATTTCTCACAGCTACTATTTATATGTTCTACTATATTTCTCACAGCTACTATTTATATGTAACATCTAGTTTGGTCCAGAAATTCTCACGGGATTCTTAGAAAAACATTTATTTTTTCATCTAGGAGTGTAACTTTTAGGCTTACCTCTCCCTCCTTTCTACCAAAGTTACCAGTAGCTGCACAGTGTCATTGGCAAGTTCTTGCTCAGAACTCCATACTGCAAGATTGCTGAGTACTTTTTCTAAAAGGTAGCCCACAATCCATTGGGCACCCTCAGTGTCAGCACCAAATGCGGTGTTGAATGGCAAGCTTATCTAAAAAAAAAAGTTAATATTTATGAATGCCACAGAATGTAGTAGAGTGTATTGATAAGAACATTGTCTGACTCCTTAGCTTTCTTTTGTTTATTGTAAGTTAAAAATACATATCTGTTTTGTTCAAAAATGCATTAGGAATAACATAATTGAAGGCACATACAGATTTAATAGACAGATTCATTTTGGCAGGAGTCCCCAATCCCCAGGCCAGAGCACCGCTTTGAGCCCGCCAGGAACCGGGCCACGCAAGTGAATGAAGCCCCATCCGCGCAAGTGCAGGATCCAGGCAGCACACCAAACCATGCTCCCCCTCCCCAGTCTACAGAAAAACAGCACTCCATGGAACTGGTCCCTGGCACCCAAAGGGTTGGGGGAAGCTGCATTATGGTGTTTCCACATGTATGCACCCACTAATTTTAGAGGAATATAGGTGGTCCACACATGCAGTAGAAGTGGCTGAGGGGGGAGATTATCATTTCAGATCATAAAAATGGTGCGCTATTTTGAATGCTTTTCCCTATATATAAATTTCCTAAAAACCATTCTAAAGCCTCTTTTATAAGGAACATCTTTATTTATTATTTATAAAGAACTCTTTCGTTGTACATTTAGGTCAGATCATACTTAAGTATTGCAATGAATAAGCTCATGCGGTTTGTTGCAAAATCTCAGAATTCGTGCTTTAAGAAATTTGAAATTAAATGTAAAAATGCCCACAAGTTTAAAATTGTTTTACCTGGTCATATAGCTTTTCATCTACGAGGAGATAGGTTTTTGCCCACCGTTTGAGGAACCACACAATATCTTTTCCCATTTGCGGGCTCAGAAGGTGCGTAAGATCTGCTCTTATTGCTCGAGACTCCACTTCCGAAACTCTTAGAACAGAAGACAATAACCTGAAGAAAATGGAAGAGACCGTGGTTTTCCCCTAGCACTCACTGATGTTGATTTATGCTTAAACACATGAAACCTTTAGGGTTTTTAAGGTTTTGTCAGGGGAATAACTGAGTGACACGATCAGCTTCACCATTTCTACCAGTAGAAAACACTGTTTTCTGTTTGAAACACTACTTTTTCCACGTATTCACTCTTTCAGCCGCTGAATAGCGGCATATACCGTACTCCCTATTCTTTACCTTAGAGGCTAGTATAAAAATCCTCAATCTTTAATTTGGAAATCTCAGATTATTGTTGCAGGAAGAACTAATTCTCCAAGATTAATACAACAAGCCTGCTTAGAGTATTTGGAATTTTAATTGAGACTTTATTTATTTATTTATTTATTTATTTATTTATTTATTTATTTATTTATTTATTTATTTATTTATTTATTTATTTATTTATTTATTTATTTATTTATTTATTTATTAGTTAGTGAGATTTATATACCGCCTCACAGTGCAAGCACTCTCTAAGCGGTTTACACCAGTAAGCAATGTATATTTATATTGCCCCCAACAATCTGGGTCCTCATTTTACCTACCTCGGAAGGATGGAAGGCTGAGTCAACCTTGAGCCGGTGAGATTTGAACAGCTGAACTGCGGATCACAGTCAGCTAAAGTAGCCTGCAGTACTGCCTCTAACCACTGCCTCACCTCGGCTCTTGACTTTATACCAGTTAACCTTATAACTCTTCAGCCCAAGACTAGTTTAATATTGCTGAAGAGTTTTCCAACACGCAGCATTGATTTTCAGTTATTTAATCCCTGAAGGAGCATGTTAACCCAAAGAAAACAGTCTCTTCAGAGGATAGTAAGTATCTTGGAGGAAAGAGGGACAGTGATGCCACAGTTCAATGGCAACACATACAGCTCCCCAAAAAGGAACACCAAATGAATTATCTTGCACCACCTGTTTACATGCTCTGAGGCAGCCCAGTTTGGATAGACTTTTAACTCACACACCTGGGGAGCTTTAACCAAATAGAAGGCAGTGCTGGGCTGGTAGTCTGATACCTTAGAAATTTATTTCTTAGTATCACTACAAGATGTCTCTGCAGCAACCACCATATATCTTCTATTTAGTCAATTCCTGTAAGGATGAAGGAACTGCTGAAAAACTTGCTATTCTGGCTTTATAAGTATTTGGAAATACAGAGAGTCTATGGTATACTGGCTCAAATTGATCTTTTAAACAGTCAAAGTATTTATTTCCTTAAAATCTAAGAGTTCTATTTCCTTAAAATCTAAGAGTTCTCCTTACTTTTAGAAACTTGATCTTGAGATCTGCAGAAAATACTTATTGCTGCCAACACTTACATTACAGACCCTATATGGCCTCAGTGTCGCAGTTTTATTACAGCGAATAATAGAGACCATATGTATATTAATAAAGATATTGTTTTTCTCTTATAAAACAAAAGTTTTTAAACGGATGGATACTAAAAATTTAATTAAAAATGCTTCCTTATTGAGATGTTAGAAACAGGTATTCCTCTTTTAACAGAGTAAAACCCTTTAACACATTCTCCTCAACGTTCTCTGAATTTTTACCCAAAGACCAACAAATTACTTTAGAATTTTAATTTTAGTGATTTAGAAAGCATTCTGTGACTTCATACTGGCTTACAAAACTGAATATATGTTCTGGGAAATACATTCTGAATAGTCATTTCTGCCTTGCTATAAGATATTTATTTTGATTTAAAGATGCACCCATGTCACACGCCTGTAAGCATGTTCACAACAACTCATTTCATTTTCATTTAATAAGCAATGTACTTCTTTTGTCTGACACACAGTCCTCCAAAAATGGTGTTTGTTATTCTTATACCCCCCCCCCCCAAATTTCATTTATACCACAGTGCATCGTAATGTTTGCTTAGAGCAAAAAACTTTAACTATATTACAGTTTTTTTCCTTGGTCATCAATATTAGGTCATTACACCTTAATTCTACAGAAAGCCTATTTAATTTTCTTTCACCAGTTCTGACATTCACATTGTTATCATGGATTAATAATTTACAATGATAGCCCTATCTACTTCTGATTTACTGTTCAATATTTGGCATTATGACAAGGAAGGACTCACTGGAGAAGAGCCTAATGCTGAGAAAGATTGAGGGCAAAAGAAGAAGGGGAGGACAGAGAATACGTTGGCTGGATGGAGTCACTAAAGCAGTCGGCGTGAGCTTAAATGGACTCTGGGGGATGGTAGAGGACAGGAAGGCCTGGAGGAACGTTGTCCATGGGGTCGCGATGGGTCGGACATGATTTCGCAACTAACAACAACAACATTTGGCATTAAAATACTAAATAAATTACCTAATAACAGAATCGGTTCTGTTGTACCCTGGAATGGAAGAGGCCTTTTCTCCTGGAGATCCAAGAATTTGAAGCGTTGTATTGATGTCAACCTCAGTTGAATGCTTAATGGAATACTCCATTATTTCTGGAGGTATTAGCGGAGTCTCTCCCTGAGTATCATTAGCTAAGAGGTAGCCTTAAAATTAAAAGCAAACAAACAAAAAAAGAAAGTAGTGACCTCAGGTTACCTAGCCTAAAATAAATACTGCTTTAAGGGCCATCAAAAAGATGCTGAGAGAACTGACATCAATATTTGGCTAAATTCTATGATTTGCTTAAATCAGTGGTTCCCAACCTTTTTGTGATCGAGTATCACTTGGAGGTCCCGTACAGTCGCCGCGTACCACCTGGTTCCAGAGAAACTAAATTCGATCAGATATCACTTTATTTCCATAATTGTACCGTTCCTTTTTTGGCCCCGCGCATCCAGCAACTGGATTCTCGGGCCGCTGGGACCAGGTGGGTGGCGTGTGGCAACAGTTGTGTTAGGCAGTAAACATTTTTGTGAAGTAAAAAATAACTAACTAAAAATCGTTCATGACCCCGAAAGTGTTCGCGTACCACCTAGAAGGCCCTCGCGTACCACTAGTGGTACACGTACCACAGGTTGGGAACCACTGGCTTAAATTAAAACTTGCATTTATGTTACATAGTTCAGTTTGGCTTTGTATTCAATTTCTACATGTCAGAATAAAGTCTATAAACAGCTAAAATTACTAGGGAGAAAGTAGCAAATAAAACTAAATTTACCTTAAATCCCATAACAAATATAATTTTTGAATAATACTTTTCCCATCTTGGCCATCATGTCACTACTACTTTTTAAGAGTCTTTTGCATTTGCAGCCTAGGCTAGACGGAACCTTTTCAAAAATTCCTGTCATACTGACAGCTCTAACCAATTAACTCCTTCCAGGGGGAATATATAATAGCTAAAATGCAGAGGAAGGACTGAGAGAAATTACACAAATTTCAAGATCAAAACAATGTGTTGAGGGAGGACATAAACAAACTTGTTGTTCCTCCTTCCATGGATCTGCCTGAAGCCTGTAGTGTCTGTTCATCCAGAGGCAGTAGACCTCTTCTTAATTTGCAACATAATATATAAATAGCAGGCTTTATCTTCCCAACATTCACACCCTGAGATACACCAGAGTGGAAATGGCTGGCGTGCTTTCAATCCCCCAGTGCATCTGCATGCAGTATCATCAACATAACAGCACTTGAAGGCCAGTAGGGCTCTCAAAAAGAAGAATTTTATGTGCCAAAAGGTACATGAATGAAACATCATAGCGTGTGAATTAAGACCATTTCCATAAAACCTCAATAAAAAGTCTTTGCTTGTATATTTGTGAACCAGTATGTCAGTAAAACAGGACTATTGTTTTAAGATCAGTTTGGAACACATACACATTTCTGAGATATGATAATATGGAAACATCGACTGTGCCTATGTGTTCCAAACAAGATGCTAAAGTAAATAATGGAAATAAAATTATAGCACAGTGGAGATCATTTAGACTACTGAGTTCAACCCTGTGCACAATGCAATAATCCTAATTAATGTATCCCAGACAGATGGCCGTCTCCTACTTGAATGCATCCAACAAAAAGGAACCCATCCCATCTCAAAAATTGGTTCTGTTCTGTAACAGTTCTTACTGTTTGGACATTTTAAAAAATAACATTCAGTTGGAACTGGTCTTCCTAAAACTCAAATCTATTATTCTGCCCTGCATTCTGGAATAGCAATAGCAATAGCACTTAGACTGCAGCCGGCAGTCAGCAGAAGTAGCCTGCAGTACTGCATTCTAACCACTGCACCATCACGGTCATGATGGCAAACACAACTTCTTGTATTTTTTGAAGAATGCCATCATGACCCTCCTCAATTGTATTTTCTCAACATTAAACATTTTTTCCTCATAGAACTGAATTTCCAAGCCCCGGGTCATCCTCACTGTCTTCTTTGTACCGGTTCCAATTTGACTGAATCCTTTAAAAATGTTAATGCTCAGAACTGGACAAAGTATCTCAGTTTGCCCATTGCAGAGCAAAGCAAAACTATTCCAAGATTTGGGAGGCATATTTGTATTGAT
The DNA here is from genome assembly GCA_023053685.1 of Diadophis punctatus similis. Lineage (NCBI taxonomy): Eukaryota > Metazoa > Chordata > Lepidosauria > Squamata > Dipsadidae > Diadophis > Diadophis punctatus. Next base: position 6,838,936 of record JALIGW010000016.1, on the reverse strand, counting down.
AAAACCTAACATTCCTTAAGCCTTTTCGGAAACCATGACACATTTTTGACTCATATTCAGTTTTATAATCAACTACAATTTCAAAATTCTTTTTGTATATACTATTACAAAGTCAAATATTTCACTTTCTATGCCTACACGTTTTATTTTCTCCATGAAACGGATGACCTTTCCATTTGTCCCTATAGTAATTCTGTTAGCAGTTATCTTTTTAATATAAAGTATTGGCACACATTGCATCTGAATTAAATGCTGAGCCTAAATATGAGCGAGCTTTGTGCTGATTAATGGAAAAACAGTTTATAATAGGATGAAGCTCTTATTCTTGGAGGCCAAAAGATTAAGAGGCAGTTTGGCCTTCAGGGCTCACACAATGCTTGTTTCCCAGGCAACTGAAGGAGATCATTAGATGCTGTTTCAAGAGACTTCTTTCCTGTATAGTGTATAACTACTGGGTCCTCAACAGCATGTGATGCATTTAAATTTCACCCTATCTTGCTTCCTTCCTATTTTAATGCAGGTACTAGTCTAAAGAATCTAGGAGGCTATGTCAATGTCCAAAAGAAATTTGACTGTAGTAGTGCAATACAGCAAATATACTGTAGCCTTCCTAATTTCTTAACTTTAAAAAAAACCCTTGTAAATGTTAACCTTGCTTTTAATCTTGTATTGAGCGTTTAGTAAAGTTTTTATATTGTTTTATGATGTTTATAAGTCACCCAGTCACCTAAGTGAGATATGGGTGACATAGAAATTTGATAAATAAATGATGCCTGGGCTAATTCGTAATAGCCATCTTCTCAAGTCCAGTTTAGCTGGACTTTTCTTAAACTGTTATTTATTTTTCCTATTCCATAGGCCTTGAGCTAAATGTTAAGGTTTCTGTATTGCATATACCAATGCTAATCCTTCCTAAATACAGCAATCCACATTCAAGAAACAAGCAATTGCTCTCAAATACTATATTAGACTATATTTTCAATTAGACTATATTTTCAAAGTTGTAACTTTGGGTTTTTGAGGGAAGGGATTAAAGGCTGAGGAAGCTAGTAATTTGCTTCACTGAATCATAATGGACAACTGGAAACGTCAACTCAATGATGCTAGGTAAAATTGTTCCTCTACTTTCTGCTTGAATAAAATTCCAACTTGGCGAAAATAGCAAGAAAAATTTCATGCCTACAGAAACTGCTTCCCCTTATCAACAAAAATCTCAATATATTGCTTAATGGTATTGTATTTTCCCTCTTTTTCAATGGAAACAAACCAGAAGCACTAAGATCCTTCTACCCAATCTACAAATGTTTTTTTTTTGTTTGGTTTTTTGCTGTGTGCTAAAGAAAACCACCGCACTCACATAAGGCCATTTTTCCTGACTTGAGTGTTGTGAAAATAAGGGTGCATCTATGTGAGTAAACTACACATACACAATTGACAGAAGAGCTAATCTGTAATAGACTTGACAAAGGAACCTCCGTTTCCAATGGACTGATCTCAGTTGCGTGTGCAGAAGTCTCTACTCACCTGTGACTAGAATAAGCCAATGAATATCCTCATACAAGTCATCAAGCAGTTTATTGTCAATGGAGCTTGATCCAGCTGAACTTATTAATTGCTGATGCCTTTGTAACTGGCCATGGAGCCTTGTCACTCTGTCTTCTAACAAACTGAAGGGAAACATTAAACAAGTTTATTATTTTCCCCCCACAATGAAGATGCAATGAATGAAAACAGCAAGGACGATGTCAAAGGATACAAATGACTTGAGCTATACCTGATAAGAAGAGGTATACAGTGTTCAGCAGCAATTCTTCCTAACATGCCTATGCTGGCCAGCTGATCAGAAAATTGTTCTCTGTCATCCTCCTGCAGCTCACTTATTTCCTCCTCCTCCCTGGAAGCCACACCATTGGCAGTCTGAATTGAAAAGATAATTCAAGCCTGTCACATTGTAAAAACTGATTTTCTAGAATGTGTTAATAGTTTAAATAAAATAGATTAAAAACTGACCCATCATAAGCAAATATAAGGTAATATGTCCAGGTGTTATTCAAGGTGAAAAAGTACAAATGTAGAAAAAGATATACTGTGGATTTGCAGCTATTGCATGTTTCTTCTTTCTCTCTTTGTAATATCAAAAACACAGCACCGGTTTATTGGATAGGACCAAAAGCACACCCAATTCAGCATTCCAATCCCACAGGGGAAAATCAGCTATCTGTGGAAAATTCTTCTGATCATGTTTCTTAATAATCAGCATACATACTGTTTAAGAGATGAGAGATAATAAACAGCCATAGTGACTAAAAGTAGCATAAACTAGGACCTTCTCCTCCATGAAGCTACCCCAAGTTGGCCCTCATTATATTTTGTGGAAGAAAATTATGAAGTTACATAGAAACTTATGTTGAAAGTCCTGGAATGTCAAGTTCCCTTCCTAGTTATTATAGCTAAAGGTCCTAGTTCAGTGATGGCGAACCTATGGCACGCATGCCGCAGGTGGCACGCGGAGCCATATGTGAGGGCACGTGAGGCATTGCCCTATGTCAGCTCCAGCGTGCATGCGTGCTGATTTTCGGCCATTTTCGCTCTACCCACGGCAAAAACAGGCCAACGGGCCAACCGGAAGTTCACTTGTGTGCTCACCCTCAGCCTCCTTTTCTCTGTCAGAGGTCTTCAGGAACTTCTTCGGCTTTGGACAGTTGCAGCCAGGCCTCTCACATTTCGGCCTATTTCTTCTGCAGCCGGCAAGGCTTTCCTGAAGGCCTCTGCAGCCGATAACAGAGCTCCGGATAGATCCGGAGCTCTGTTATCGGCTACAGAGGCCTTCAGGAAAGCCTTCCTGGCTGCAAAAGAAATGGGACAAGTTGTGCGAGGCCTGGTTGCAACTATCTGAAGGTAAGTAATAGGGCAGCTCCACTTTCTTTTGTTTCCGAACTTCCAATTGGCCCATTGGCCCATTTTTCGCCGTCCCCAGGCTTCAGGAGGCTTTCCTGAACCCTGGGGAGAGCAAAAAACAGCCCAACGGGCCTACTGAAAATCCAGAGGATTCAGTGAGGCCTGTGCGAATGCATGGGAGGCAGCGGGGGGGGGGGGGGGTTGTGCGCATGCGCAGGGCTTTGTATTATGGGTGTGGGCACACACGTGCACGCTATCGCACGCGCACGCACCCTTTTGGCACCCGAGTCGAAAAAGGTTCGCCATCACTGTCCTAGTTCATGCCCATTTTGGTCTGTAAAATCAAAGCTGAAATTCTGCTCAACTATATATGGGGGGGGGGGGCAGGGGGAGATTGTTGACTGAGATCTGCTTAATCCAATTTTCAAAAAAACAGGAGCCATTTACCTCTAATATTATTACAAGCATCAATTCTCCAAACATTTTACAGGATTTAGAACAAAGAGGTTGCATAGGAGAATCTTTGTGGTGGAACTAACAACCAACAAACCATGAGAACACGGAGCACAGAGCAAAACAGTTAAGGGAGGAATCAGGATCATTACAGAAGGTATTCTTGAATCCAAGGAAGGGGGAAGAACAAGAAAAAAAGATTCAGAAGAACCTACTTATACTACATATAGGTCATGCAGGAAAATCAGTTGGTAGGCTTTTAGAATTCTATTACACTAGTAGCAATAAAGGTATTTCCAGAAATATAAGTGGTTTTTGCTTTCTATGCTTGTCAGCTTCACACATTTGACATTAAACTTGAAAGCTCCCTTATTATCTGCCATTAAAGAAGACTAGGTCCTGTTGTTTAGGATCTAGATAGATGATTACTGTCCTCAAAGATACCTAACTGACAGAACAAGCGGCATAGGTGCTCCATTACAGCAAATTCAGGGGGGAGGAGCTACAGACCACAAGTTTGCACAATGCTGTAGTACAGTTAATACAGTATTTTGGCAAGCATTTACAAGGACGAGCCCCACAGGTTGTTATGCAGACACTTATATTCTGTTCCTATACAAGTTTGCCAAAGAAATTGTAGGGGAGAGACAATTCCTTACTTTCCCTATTCAGTTTAGCTGGGCAGAATTTCTGACAGACCAGACCAAGGTGGCATTTGAAAGAAAAAGCAGGCAGATGGGCATTACTACTCATTGAAATCAACATACTATATGAGATACCTATTAAAATTTTATGTAGATGTTCAGTGCTGCTTTTGATGATTCCACCTGGCGAGTAATTACTAATTGGGAGATTAATAAATTATCACTTGGAAGATGCCAAATACTTGACTACACAGCAGATTTTCAGTAGTATCTGCTAGGGCAGTGATGGCGAACCTTTTTTTCCTCCGGTGCCGAAATAGTGTGCGCACGCGGTATCACACGCTCGTGCGTGCCCACACCTATAATTCAAAGTCCCCCACTTGCCCCCCCTGCGCATGTGTGCGTGACCCCCCTACTCCCCCATTTCTCGACTTCCAGTGGGCCCAGTAGGCCCGTTTTGTGTCCTCCCAAGGTTCTAGAGGCTTTCTTTCAGCTTGGGGAGGGCGAAAATGCTCCCCCCCACCACCCCGGAGGCCCTCCGGAGGCCAAAATCGCCCTCCCAGAGCCTCCACGTGAGCCAAAAATCAGCTGGCATGCATGCACATGTGCGCTGGAGCTGAGCTAGGGCAACGGCTCGCGTGCCGGTAGATATGGCTCCGCGTGCCACCTGTGGCACCCGTGCCATAGGTTTGCCATCACTGTGCTAGGGCCATGTGCCAGAATGATTCTGCCCCAATCAATCAGCTTTAAGAAGATCTCTCCTACTAACTGAAGATCAGTTAGTATGACAAGGCACACCTTAGATCTTGGAAGAATTGGTTCAACATTGTATGGTGGTTAATTGTAGGCTAGAGAAGTTGAGACCTAGAGGAAATAACTCTTTCTTCAACCTTCCCTTCCCCAAAATTGCCTTCTTGGCTTCCAAGGTGGGAAGCCCAAGGAAAAAAGGGACAATGAAGAGAGCCACATTTGCAGTAGAGAAACAAAAGGAGACCTTAGACCACGGGTGTCAAATCGCATCACGTGACGTATTGTGACATATCACGAAGTTTTTTGCCTTTGCAGAGCCGGGATGGGCATGGCCTGCGCGTGATGTTTTTTTTAACTCCACTAAGCTTCTGTGCTTTGGATTGGCTGTAAAGTATCACACCTATACAGTTTTAGAACAGCTTGCAAGTAAATATCTGCAAATCTCGACTTTGGGAAACTTTGCAGAAGCCTCTCTCAAAAGCTTGGCTGGACTCCCCACCCCCAATCCCTTACAATTAAGAAGAGCTCCAATATCTGACACCAGGAAATAATATCCTTAGGCTTTGCACCTCCGTGGACACAGAAATCCATCAGCTTTTGGATTCTGGGATGTTAATTTCATAGATGGGGCTATTATGTGGCAGTTGGGCTTGCCACATAAGCCAGTGGTGAAATCCAATTTTTTTTAACTACCGGATCTGTGGGCGTGGTTTTGTGGGCGTGGTGTGGCTTTGTAGGCGTGGCAGGGGAAGGATACTGCAAAATCTCCATTCCCTCCCCACTCCTGGGGCCAGCCAGAGGTGGTATTTGCCAGTTCTCCGAACTACTCAAAATTTCCGCTACCAGTTCTCCAGAACCTGTCAGAGCCTGCTGGATTTCACCCCTGCACATAACCACTAGTAAACCAATGATAGTGAGCTTATCAATGGCAGATCAAGAACATAAATTTAATTTGGATGGAGGGATGTAAATATTTAACAGACTTTGATATTTATAATATCAACTTTCACTACATCATAACTTTTGGTCTCACAGTACTATGCTCTGCTCTGTGCTCCCAGCTGCAGCTACCGTTTCAAACTCAAACAGGACAGAGAGGCACATTGCAGCCTCTTCAGGTTCTTCAATTTTCGACCTGTCCATTAATCTTGAGGAAAGGTATCACCTATCTTTGTTGATTAGACAAGGAGATATAATTCTCTATGCATTTTAAGGCTGGTGGGGAAAGTGTAAATAAGGATTCAATGGCTTGTGCAGCAAGCCATGGCTTAGCATGATTTCTAAACCCAATCACTAAATTCTGGTAAGCAAATCGATAAAATTGTACACATCGGATCTAGAAAGAGGTAATTCCATACATGAGTTTTGTACAACTATTTATTAAATGCCTCAAGATATTTTTTAATGTTCTTTCACAAAACATCAACTTAATAAATTCTAAATAACAATTCTGAAGAGCATGCAATAAAGAGAGCACCTGGAGAAAGAGACCAAAGATTTACAGTGAACACAAGTACCAAGATCATAAGCTATGCTGTTTTAAGAATTGTTCTTTTTTCTCAACCCTTAGGAAATCACCCATACATTTCTTAATTACAGGTAGTCTTCGAGGTACAAAGGGCCATTTAATGACCGTTCGAAGTTACGAATGCCCTCCCAAAAGTGGACTTAAGGCATGGGTTCGAAATTGCAACCAAAAAGAAGCCTCTGGAATCATGTAACCTGGTTTCAGTCACTCCTGAAGCAGCGGCCATTTTTAGTCCTATGTCTGCCCTGGGCATCCACAGTTACAACAGGTGATTTCTGAGGTCAATATGGTTGGCACATTTTTTTCTCTACTGGTCACATGACCAACCAAGATCCAGGGTCTTTGCAGCAGGTGCTTATCCCCCCCCCCATGCTGCCAGGTGGAGGAGTAGAGGAGTGAATCTCTCATTGCTGCCCCTCTTGCTTCTTTCATTGCTATTGCCTTGAGGACTAGAGTACTATAGTTGCCTTGATAAGTACTTTAAAATTTTCTTTTTCATTGTAGTATGGCGCTTGTTTGTAAATACATTTTACAAACTTTTTTTATTACTGTGGTTGTTTGCATTTTGCTTTGGAATTGCTAACAGAAATACTAGCCGGCGTCTACAGGGAGCACTTATAGTTCTGTAAAGTTCCTTTGCTTTCTATGTACTGTTTGCTTGCATGTAGTTTGAGATTGCTCCCAGAAAGCTCCTTTGCATTCTACTGTACTGTGTTTGTTTGCTTTTGCTTTGAGGATTAGTGTGTACTACTGTAGAGAGCTTGTAGAACAGCTGATGGGCAGGCAGCAGTGGTTTCCTCTGGAGGTTCTTCTCAGTGTCCTCAAAATTCACCACACACACACTAGTTTAAATCTGGGCACGTGCCTGGAGTCACTGTAGTTCCGAGGCACATGGATGCCTCATGGGCGAGCAACAGTGTTTTCTTCTGAAGGCCCCAACTGGGGAGCCCTGAAAATTCTCCTGGTTCACTTAATAATGGCAGAGGTCAGTTAATGAACTGAAGCAAACAGCAACCCTGATTTTTGTTCATATATCGACCCAGTGGATTCACTTAACAAGTGCCATTTATTTATTTATTAGTGATATTTATATACCGCCTCAAAGTGCAAGCACTCTCTAAGCGGTTTACACCATTAAGCAATGTATATATTTACATTGCCCCCAACAATCTGGGTCCTCATTTTACCTACCTCGGAAGGATGGAAGGCTGAGTCAACCCTGAGCCGGTGAGATTTGAACTCAAATGATCAGTCAGCTAAAGTAGCCTGCAGTACTGCTCTCTAACCGCTGCGCCACCTCGGCTCTTCGGCCATAAAAGTGTTATAAAATGAATTGGACTTATTTTTACAACAGCATTTGACTTACATCCCTAATGGGCAGGTTTCATTAAGGTCTTACCTTGAGGAATACCTGTATTTGGATTGGAACTAGAGGTTCTTCTTTTTTAAATGCAAAACATCCAAGAGGTCAAATTTTAACCTCTTCTGTAACAAACCATTTCCTTCTTTGCTCACCACTGTTATTTTGTTATCAAACTTACAAGCTCTGTGCACTGCTGCCTTCCAAACCCAAGTGAGAAGTCAACCATGCTGAGTTCCATAGAATGCCCAAAGTAGAGTTTCAGACCAACTGCTAAAGAGGAAACTGCATTTGACAGGGGAGGCTGCTAATGTATGGTTCATTTACAATTCTGTAAAAGTACAGCTTGGAAATACAGTTTTTTAGGGACTTAAGCAGTTGCAGAAACTGAGCCAGTCACCGAAACTGCAGAGGGCATAAATGCTCGTGATTTTATCATTCCAGTGCTCAAAAATAAGATTCATACTTCTATTTCATGATATACTTGAGAGCGTATCATTATCATCAACAGTAGCTCTAACACCCCCAATTAACAGGTCCTCAAACTTATCCCATGTCATCCTCCAGAACTCACTGATTTGTGGCAGTTGTACTTATGGTGACAGCTGTATTTTAAATAGACAAGCCTCCCCCATGGCAGTCCTGGCACCACCACGTACTCTTAGCTTTCCAAATATGGCCATTAACCAAGAATCCTTTAACATTAACCAAGACTCTTGCAATAGCACTCTGCAGTAACATACACAAAACAGTATTGTTCGTTGCTGAATGCATTAGATTTTAATAATGAAGCTGATTAGTGCAAAACAGAATCAAGAGTAATTATTTTTAATTATCAACTCACAATTACCCTATTTTTCAACTGGGGTAAATCAGTTTTTTCCCCCACAGCACGCACGCACGCACACACACACACAAACCTTGAAATCCCATCTAAAATCATTGCAGATATCTTAGCAAGGATACTAGAAACTAGAACCAAGCCATGCTTTCATCTTCTAAGAGGGTCTTTCAATCCTCTTCCCTTGATCCCACCACCCAATAAAGTTCTTAATAGCTGCAAAGCCACAGCTGTCTATGGAAAGTGCTTCTTGTTTGAAAAACACTAGCTGCTGCTTTGATATTGAACAAACCAGAAGTTTTGTATTGTCAGCTGTGGCTCCTAAGTAAACAGGCATGGGGATAAACGTATCTCAGAGAAATTAATGAATTATCTGCACAAACAAATTATGTTGGAATTATCTAGTCACAAACTCAAAGGCCTTAATTATGAAATATATTGGCTGGCACTTTGGCCATCATCAACCTAGTCACTGAGAGTCCTCAATCATCAATAAGTGTTCTCAGTGCCCAAGAAGAATGCTAGAATTATCATTAAATCCAATTTCAATAATCAAAGGCTGATAAATAGTGATCATTATACCAATATAGTTAAACTCTGGTTTCTCAGAATTATACGTAACAAATCAAGAAAACTGGAGGAGTCAGTATAAAAGGGAGATGAAGTTGGATTTCTGCATTATTTTGACAAAGCATTTTAATTATCCCATTGTGGTTATTATTTCATTAGACTTGTCACCTTATCTTTGACATTTTTTAAAGATCTTTTAAATAGAAATGACTGTATTTGAAACCTATTGTGTGACTAGACAGCAAAATCGGGGCAGAGAGAACTACACTTACCGTCCCTCCCTCCCTCCCTCCCTCCCTCCCTCTCTCTCTCTCTCTCTCTCTCTCTCTCTCTCTCTCTCTCTGGCACACACACACACACACAAGGTTTAGCATGATTGTTTAATCTTGGTCAATATCTTATTCAGGTTTATGTTTAAATAAATCAACTTTTTAATTATTCCACATATCAAGATTTTCATAATTGCCTATAGAACTTACCAAATTCCTTGTACCATCAGGAGCAGCTAAGTGGCACTGGATGTAAGAATTAAAAACCTGAACAGCATGCTGAGTAAAGAAGCCTTTGTGGAAATGTTTATCATCTTGTACCAAGGTAAGCCATGATTCCAAGAGCTTGTCATATGCCTCCATATATACCATATCATCTTTGTCAAGCTAAAGACATAAAGCAAAAATACGAATTATCCAAAAGTTGTCAGAGCTTTCATCAAAATTTACTCAGTAAATTTGCAACAATATTTTTACCCCATTAGTTGTCTATATACTTAAATTCCAATTTTTAATGTGTGACAATACCTATTTTTTTCCACTGTTTGCAGTAGGCTTTTAGACGAACAGATAATTTATTGTGATTTGAACCCAGTATACTATAAACCTTCAAAGAATCCAAACAGCTAGTTGTACAACTGGAGCAACATATGATATTCCTTCCCGTTAGCGGTCTCTCTACTCTCCTGTCAAAATGTTACACAAATTCCCTCAAGCCTCTGGACCAATTTTGCAAGAATGAGAAAGGAAGTTCGCGTTTGGAAAAAGAAGTCTCTTCCAGTAAACTGCTATTTTTAAAAATGGAAACAAAAGTTGATTGATAAACATTACCACTTACACATACAGACACAGACACAAAGAACATGTTTCTCTTATGCAAAATCAGAGGATTTAAAGCAATTCAAACAGTTTACCTCCCAAATAAAAAGGTAAACCCAATAGTAGCTCAAGAATAAATGATCAGAAAGTGTTCTTATAATAAAAATCACATTCTAACTTTTGAAATATAAAGTTCTTAATTCTTTAAACCTTTACCTGACACACTAAGATTACAGTGGTAATCCAGCAAATATGACCAAGGGTGAATGTGGGAGAGATTTTTTGCTAGTCTTATTTCTCATTTATATGGCATTAGATATAAAGATATGAACGGAAGAAACTAAAAAGCTATTCCCAAACAATTTAATTGAAAAAATCATTTTAAGTATTTTAAGTATTTTAAGTATTGAAGTATTTGTGATTTGTGGATCACAAATACTTAATATGTTTTAAGCTATATATAAAATGACAAGACACGAAAGAAATTACGTACATTAATAAACATTATAAATGTTCATACTAAAAAAAACCTCTGACCCCTAATAGAGGAGTTTTCAAATTTTTTCAGGCAGCAGAAGCTATCATTTAAAAATAAAATCTCTCATAACCCCTGATCAAGAGTCAAAGGTCTATTGACCAATATTTGGCTGAATTTAAGTAACTTTTCCCCCTTAATCTCTCACAGAATCTTGTCAAACTCTCATGGGACTCCATAGTCCCATGGAACACAGTTTGAAAACCCTGCTCTGAAAGGTTAAAAAAATGCAGACAAGTCTTCTCTTTTCAGAAGTCCATGAAAATGGTTAAAGCAAAAGGAGAAGAAAGAACTGTGGATACTGATAGCCTTTTTAGATTTACAACATTTCACATGGCAAACGTGTTCTCTGATTCTTGTTAATTCTCTTTTTCTGAAAAGCAATGCAGTAACAAAATACAGTGACGGGCAAAAATGGCTTTAATATACTTCAGCGTTGATGGCTTACTCTTTTTATTAACTTTTTTTCTTGTATTATTTAGGTTTTATTCGTTTGTAGATCTGTCTATAACAGAAATTGAGACTAAATTTACTAATTTAAAGTAAATTCAATCCAAAAATGTATGAGTATTCCTGAATAACATGAAATTGGAATTACATATCCAAACATATATCTATAAGCAAACTTAAATTATACAAAATTGATTTTTCAAACAAAAACGAAAAAGCAACTGGAAAATAATATTAGAAATTACTATTCTGAAAAGTACAAGAAAAGTTCCAATTTTATTTCATTGTTTAAAAATGTCTGCAAATTTTGTTAACTATATACAGAAGAAATGTGGGGTATAGGGGGTCAAGCTGATTAGGATGGCATGGTTTCCCTATGTGCGTGTTGCTTATATCAGATGTTTTTTATATTTCTTTTAAAAAATTTAAATTCATTTAAAAACTGAGAATCAGTTTAACGTAGTGCTGGGCTAGAAACTGGAAAACTATGAGCTCTAGTCTCCCCTTAGGCACTAACATTAACTTGGTTAACTTTTGAACACTCTTACTCAGGCCACTAAGTAAGGTTGTTGTTGTGAAGAAAATAGGAGGAGAGAATACTGTGTAACTCATGCTATGTTGACTTGTACAAAATAAAGGTGGGCTATAAATCTAATAAATAAGAATTAAATCCTGCTTAAGCATTGGATTTGCTACAATGCTAGAACTAATAACAGATAAGATAATAAATAACAGGAGTTTTCACATCTCCTTTACAAATCTGCTGCTATGCAAATTATTTTTTTCTATTAATACTGACACATTAGCAAAAGCCACATAAAAAAATTAAACCGGTAATTCGCGACATGCTGGTTAGCTCTACATACTGTTTAAACTAATGAACAATTAATAATTTCACACTGCAATATATAGGGTAATGGAGCTTATTCATTAGATGTGAATTTCCAATAGTGAAAAGGGCCGCAACGGGCCCTTCCTAAAGAAGATTTTAGGACTATCTTACATCATTACTTCAAAGTTTCAGAGCTAGCAAAATCAGCATGGTTCAGTTCACACATCCCACTGCTTGTTTTCTCAGTCAACATGACAAAACTTTTCTAATGATTCTATGAGTGGAATGGTCTGAGGTAAATCTGTTATACGGAGCTTTAGAACAGGCTCACGCTTCTGATTACTACAAAGCTCAGTGCAATGCAAAAATCCTTTGCTATTTAGGAAGAATGTGGGAAGATAATTGCCTGCTGCTATATGCTAGCAAGAGCGCTGGGGACATTAGCCCCATGCTAACTACTTTATGGAAATCTGTCAAAGGTGATGAGGAAAATCAATACAACACAATAGTAAAACTCATTCCCACCCCTTTTTTTGCTCCATTCAAAATCTATTTCCCCACTATGAACTTAAATACACAAAGCAAAAATCAATACTGTAAGGGAGGAGCAAAGTTTCTCTTATTTGTTTAAAAAAATTGTTCAGTATTGTCAGGACTAATAAAAACATTCCTTTAGTAATTCAAGATACAACCATGTGAAATATTCATAAATAAGGTAGAAAGCTGAGTAGAAAGGTAGAAAGATTCTAGAACCACACAGAGATTCAGTTCTGATTTGGGGAAAAAAACGCTATTTTTAATATCTAGAGGCACATACATTGTATTTATCTACAGCTCTTTAAAGCAGCTGCATCTTTTGATGGGCACAGATGGTTATATCATCTGAAGTATCTATTTAGAATAGGATCTGAAGCATCAGATATCTCTCCTAGATTCCAATGCACCGATATCTCATAAGCTTGTCTTTATCAATATGTGGCCAACCCATGGAAATTGCATTTGCAATTGAAAAAATACATTGTCTACCATATCACTTCTTCATATACTTAAGAACAATACATATTTAAAACACTTTTGGGACACAAGGACATACTGTGCCAGTATAAACCTACAAGGTGTTAAGAACTGTCAATGCAAACTCCTCTGCAGGAAATATTATACCCATCTGGTGTTTGAGATACCGCCATATGTGCCAAAACCAGGACACTAAAGGCCACAATGATTTAATATCTAAAATTAAATTCTAAAATTAAAACCAAATATTTTATTAATTGCTTTCAGCATTGCTGTGATAAGATGGCTTTCTGAATTTCTGAACACAATGCATTCTAAATGATGGTAAAAATGTAAATGATATTTCATTTAAACTATCAACCTCAAGACAAAATTCACAAGTGTTCAAAATAACCTTTTATTCCAATACATTAAAAAAATCACTATTATAGTTTCAAAAGTGAACACCAGCACAGATTAGGGAAATTGGTCTGCTCTGTCAAATCCACTCAGGCATTATATAGCACATACTCCATCCAACAATTACTCTTGACCTGTTCTGCTAAATTTGAAAAGTGGAAGAGTTTGAAATCCGCCTCTTACTCCTAAATCTTAATTTTACATAGCAAAAGCTGAAGACAATTCTGGAAGCCCAAATTAGATGTTACGCAGATGTTACGTAGATCTCTTACTCAATAGTGGAGGAGAATTAGAGATAAAATGTATGTAAATTAAAATGCAAGATGAGAGAGATATGGAGTGTGCTTTATAGGAAAGAACAATTACATGGAAAAAAAATCCCATTAAATTGGAGACCAAACACAGATTCTTTAACACCTGAAGCTCAGATTTAAAAAAAGCTCACATTACCAGTTTTCATGCCTCGCTCTTACTCAGTTTTGTATTTTCCTTATAAATAGTGTTACAACTATAAACCACTATACAGAAAAATCCTTATAATACAAACCGCAGGGTATACCAATTTATTTATTTATTTATTTTCAGTTAATTGCTTTAAACTTATAAAGACGGCAGTAAAAGCAACAAAAACGTTCACATGTGGGAAATTATCCAGTTCAACCTGCTACATCCAACGATGTCCATATAATCCCCACACAAAATGTTATTATAACAGGAACTAAAATATATTAATTGGAGTAACATAATGCCAAAACTTCATTTTTTCATGCTAATATCAAACAATATTAAACTGAGGAAAATATCAAAACACAATGTAAATATATAGTTCACTGCAGAACTGCCAATTCTGCATCTAGTTCTAGTACATCGCTCTAACGCAGGGTGATTTTGTGCTTCATTAGGAGCCTTTAAACCAACTAAATTTCTTCATAAAACAGAATAGGACCACAGAAAAGGATGCAGCTCACTGTAACCATTACAAATTAACTGAGTACTAAGGGAAAGAACAGTAGCATAAGCTAGACATTACATAAAACTAAAAGTATTTTAAAGTTTCAACATTTTGGAACAACCTCACAAAATTAAAGTTGCTACTTACAACTTCTTCCAAGGCAGCACTTCTTCCAAAAGAGCAAGTGAGATGTGTGAGGCAGTTAACAAACGAAGAGAAAAGTTCATTTGGAATGGCTGTTAATATATTGCGAGGAAATACAGTGATCAAATTGCTGATTATACTGGATATGCCCACAGCTTCAGAATCTTCTATCTCAATCCTGTAGACAAAACATTTTTTTTAAAAAAGGGGAAAAGCCCAATAACTTTATTGTAAAGTTTAAAAACATTTCATTATTGCTCAGAAAGGTATCTTTATGTTGTAGTGCTATGCCGCTCTTCAAACTGTTCTTCAAACAACAGAACACAAGTCCCACCTCCCTTCCCCAGCAATCCCAAATTCTAGGAAGTAAGCATATTACCTACCCATTGATAGTATTGAGCAATCCCTCAATGAAGTGAGCCAAATAATCAACTTGAGAGCTTTCATCTGGAAAGACTGGCCCATGAAGAGAGGCTAGCTGGGCTAAACACTGCAGAGAGTCTTGTGCCATATCGGTGTCTTCTCTAATTTTTCGATGTACCTTTTCAGAAGTGAGAGGGTTAACACCACATGAGGAGGTGGGGAGAAGAAAGAAGATGTTCTTTTACCATAATCACATGACACAATCCTAAAGAGCGTGAGCAAACGCACATGCACCCCACCACCACCACATAAACAGCTTTCCCTAGTATCTCGTGTATTAGTAGTCATTCCCTGGTATGTATGCAAACTGCCACTTCAGTAGATCAACTCAAACAGTCATATTAAATTAGTCAAAGCCAGGGACCTACCTACATGTTAAACTGTCTATGCATTTTAAGTCTTAAGAGGGAAACAGTTGCCAGCCAGTCAGACATGCTGCTCCTTCTAAAAACAGCAATAATGACAGCCATCTCTATTATGCTAACTATGCCTGGGCTACAGTGCCTTGCTAAAGTTAGTCGACAAGTTCAATCAAGATTATATAGATGCTTCTTTAGTAGAGGTAAACACCAAACTCTCAAGAAACCAAATGCATTTCCTTGAAGCAAAATCTTCTTATAACTTTCCAAACCTCTTTAGTCTCAATCCTATTGTTTCTGTCTGCAAGACCGCTCTCCTTTTTGGCACTAGCCTCCTTAAGGGATCCTCATGGACAATAAATCACTCCTATAGATCAATCATTTGTAGACTGAATATTTATAGCAAGTGTGGGCATCAAGAGACCAATCTTTAAAAGACAACCTTGGATGCACAATAGAATTTCTGAATTCTGATATGCTTTTAGGATATACTATAAAGTAATATGGGACAACTGTTTTCTCCTTGTTTAAACAAATTTAATATTTCAAATGGTCATTATAACCTAACAAACACTAGTCTCACAATCAATTTAAAGGCATGCTAAATTAATATTTATTGTTATTATATTATTACATGTGCTTAACAAGTTTTATGAACTGCTCACAATACATAGTGTTTAATAAATACAGAAAACCTACAACAAAGTATAATGTACAGTTGTTATACCTACAACAAAATACACAGTTGTGAAAATGGAGAATTTTTTTTATTTATAGGGAAAAATTGAAGTTTAGCTTCACAAAAAACTAGAATACCTACAAACTAGAATATATTCTCTAGATAATAATGACACATGTAATTATTTTAAAAATTAAATTCACTACTGATTTTGTTGACAATCAAGAAATATATTATTTAAATTGAGTTACAAATGGAGCAAATCCACTCTAAATGAGGAATTTATAACCATATGTAGGAGATAGCTGTTTTGGAGATCCAGTGAATAACATACAACTAAAACTGTTAACCCCTATTTCATTAATATGGAGTTGATGTTTATTGGGGAAAGTGAATCCGGTGAAAAGAATACTTAAATCTAAAAAATAGTTCCTTTACCAGCAAGCAAAGGAATTTAACTCAAACTTGCTAATGAAGAATTACATTAGAAAGGGTTAACCTGTAAACCTACAAGATATTTGCTTGAAGAGGTCCCAGCTGACAGTAGCAACTGTCTGGTTGTCTAGACAGCTGTTCATATTGTGTGCAGCTGTTAAGTGGTCTGCCAGCAAATTTTTTTTGTTTAAAATGCCTAAGCAAGATTAAAAACTTACAAGTAACTACATAACCATAACTAAATGTTTTGAAAAAATAGCATGCAATATAAAAGCATTAAAAAAAAGTCTTAAACGCATCCATTGTTTTAGAAGCAATAATCCCAAATTCTAGCTATCTCATTCTAATTTATGGGGGGGGGGGGGGGGGGAAACAGTTGCTGTTTATCTTCCAAAAATAGATCATCTAAGGCAGTTGTCTAATGCTAAAAACATGGTCCATTTCTCCATTAATTCATAGAAAATTATCATACCTTGGGGGAATAAAAATGTACACTCATGTTGAAAAAAGGTATTGCTATTGCTATTCAGGAGATGTATTCTCTATCAATTTTTGATACATGTTTATACTGTAAAAATAAGAATACAGAGCAATTTCTATTTTGTCTAGATTTAATAATACATTAAAGCACTGAGCTAATTCTAGAATAATAGGTATTACATGGAGTTTTGTTAGTTTTAATTCATTTTAATTAGTATTTTATTGTATTTTGAATGATTATTTATTACACGTTGGTTCTATTTAACAAGTAAAAAACTTTTAAAATTCACATAGATTCTGAGCTTTTAAACACCTAGTACTACTTTTTATCTTGTTTTACACCATTTCCTTATATTTTATTCAATTTGTTCCTCACCTTGGCTTAATTTTTAGACCTAATATGACCATTACACTATCTCTGCTATGCTTGGTTGTTGCTTCTGAATTTTTCTTTTTTCTTCTTCTTTGCTGGATATTGATCATAGTTAAATTGGGATTTCCTTCTTCTGCGTACTGAACTTGCAGATGACTGGACTGAACATTTCATGAAGAGCTCTTAACTCAAATAGCACAGGCTGGTTCACATGAAATGCCACAAATTCTTATACAGAACTAAGATTCCAGAGGAAAAGCCATATGCAACATGCAGGCACTCTTATGGTACATGCCAGAATAAACATAGGTTTCCTAAATGGAAACATTATCCATGTAGGAAGTTGCCAAATGGGAAGCAGCTTTAAGCTCCCTTTAGTTTAGTTTTACTCTATTTGCATAGTGCCTAAGAGGAGAGCAGGCATAGCTTAATTTGTGTTTACAATCAGCTAGAGAAATTTTATTTGACCAGCAATACTGAAGAAGTAGCTGAAAGTTACCCAATAACCCTGTTCTGTTTAAATCACGACCATTTATTTATTTAGCGTATGGCTGGTCACACACAATATTAAAACACTTCATTTTTACAAATTAAAAACAGTTAAAACAGTAAGAAAAACCTAAAAGGGAAAACAGAAATAACATTTCAAAGCTTAATATCAAGTTTGGAGATCCAGTCAGTAGCTGCCGTTGTTGTGCAAAGGAAGTCCCTACAGTCTCCTGGATATCTTCTGTTAGGGTATTCCCTCACTATATGCTGAATAGTCTGTCGAGGAGCCCCGCAATCACATTGTGCTGAAGGTATCTTTCCCCATTTATGCAAGGAGTCAGCACACACCCCATGAGTTGTTCTAATTCTATTATATGTCACCCATTATTAAATTAAATGAACCCAATGCAGAGGAATTAATACAAACATTGACCGATTTAAAAGATTTAACCAGTTGTGTTGGTGAAGCATAGAGTATGATTTATGCAACTCTTACCTGAAGTCTTCCTACCGCATCCAAGAGGGAAAAATCCAACAACAATCTGAGAAAGAAGTGATGGGAGCTGTAGCTTTGTTGCTACTAAACTAGCAAAAGAGAACAATGGAACTTACTGTAAAGAAAAGCTCCATCACTCTGCTGTCCAGGAGGGTCTCACGCCAGGACTCTGTTGGCTTTAACATCACATTTTGTGAGGATTCAAACATAGCTATATAATGTCTGCCTAGTTGTCTGGTGTCAAGGTCAACAACAACATTCCAATTTGGTCTTCTTCTTCTTCTTCTTTTTTTTAATCCCTGATACAACAGGTCCCATTCAGAAAGAATGCAATGGAAACAAAATTTAAGCCTCTTCACATACACAGCATAATTCATGCATGAGGACAAGGAATAAAAGACATTGTACTGCAAAAAAGAACACCCTAGGAATGCCAGATAACAGTTTGATCACAATGACGAAACATTCCATAGTGGCTCAATCGTGTAATAATTGTTCCGATGAGACAAGGAACAAAAATGATACCACATTCAACAGGTATCAAACCTGTCCAAAATATGCTTTGTATATTAAAATGCTTTTGGCTGGTTTTATCAGATGTTGCCCGGCAATTTAAGTCTTTGAAACCTACTAGCATATCCTACATAGTTCAAAGGATTCAACTGAGTTTAGCTTCTTGTTAGATTAAAAAAATGTATCAATTACACATATGCATGCGTGTCTACACACTTCACAGCAGGGATAATGGATACATGGTTTAAATCTGGAACTTTATATCCCAACTTCATGCACACATGTCACACTAATTTTGATTTGAGTTTCTTTGCTAATAAGTTTACATAGGAGCAGTCTTTAAAAGACAAAACATATGCTATGTTTCAGATAATACAAGATAATCCTATAAAAAGGATATTAGTATACGTAGAGAATCAATGTAAAAATACAAACATAAAATTTTGTGCATTTACATTTAAGCACTACTCCAAAGTTGCAAAGCTATGAATACTTAAAACATAGGGCAGTTATCCAGAATGCATATGCATTTGCTATTCACTAAATTACATGTAAATCTGGTAAAAACAGTGTATTTGAAAGAAGACAGTTTAATTATCAATTTGCCTAAAAGATTCATGTACAGCTTTTGGAGGTTCTTAAAAGTTAACAAACACAAAAGAGTACATTGTTGAATCTCATGTAACATTCAGATATTTATTTTGATTGGTTGGGGGGAGGGAACACCACCACACAGGACAATGGAATTCAATTAGTTTTGTAGCTGATTACTAATTATTCTAAAAAATAAGTATAATAGTTTAAATTTCATTGAACAACATTATTCACACCTTTTCCATTGCACTGGCCACATAGCCGAGTCCAAAACTCTGTTGCTAGTTTCTCTATGAACTTATCTTCTCTTACATTTTTTTAATCTGCCTTTTTTTCTTTGATATATAACTTTCTCCTTAAAACTGCTGCCTCAAATTTCTGCCTAACATTAGCTATCCAAAATTCAACTTTTTCACAAGCTTTAAGTTTTGCCCATAACTTCTGATACACAGATTGAGGCTTGGTTAAGCATATAGGGTGAATAAAATACTCTCTCCTTGTTTTTCCCCTCTCCTTTTGTTGTCTGTTTATGTTTGACAGTAATTCTCTTGTGCACAGGAAACCTGTTCATTACTTTGAAAAGCATCAAAGCATCAAATAAAATAATAAATGCTTAATAATAATTGTTCAGAGTCGATTACTCAGTCTTAAGTACTTTTTTTCTATTAAAGTACTCTATATTAAATGCTGACAGACAGACAGACAGATAATATTCAATTTCAAAATGCTAAAAGTACTACTTTAATTTTGAATAAGGAGAGACAACATAAAAGTCCTGCAATAGCAATTGCTGGAGAAAAATTGATTTTCTCCTTTTTTTCTGTAAGCCAAAGCTGTAGCTCTTCACTTTGACAGTTACAGCATACTTTCAATGCAATTTAACATTAAGGCTTGTATAAGCTGATACACATCAAATTCCCTTTTAACTCATCTGTTTTCTGAAGAAGAACTGGAATCAGGAATTAAGAGTCATGAATGAAAACTTGTTAAAGAATCCCATACAATCCAGCATTCTGTGACAGGGATTACTTAGGAAGTTCACCCAAGCTACAGTGTAGTGGTTAAATATTAGGACTGAAAAGGCCCAAGGTCCAAATCCACTTTCAGCCTTGGAAGCCAAATGGGTGATTCTGGTGTCATTTCCCCTCCTCTCTCAGCACAATCAAACTAACAGGATTGTCACTGTGGGGAGGAAAAAAGAATGGGGTACGATGTATCCATGAGTTCATGGAGGAAAAGTGGTACGTATATGTATGTAACAAATAAACAATAAAAATAAAGCCTGAACTTCAGGGAAATATTATCTTGCAGCATTGTTTCCATTTAACCTGTATATAAGACATGTTGTCTATAATTCAGGAAGTAGTAAATGACTATTACTAGTCATTGATAGTCTGATCCTTCATGAACCTGTCTTGTCCCTTTTTAAAGCCATCCAAATTAACACCCATTACAACTGCTGGCAACAGATTCCACACTTTAATTATGTAGTTTGTGAAAAAGCATTTTGTTCTGTCGCTCTTGAATCTCCCCTCATTTAGGGGAATATCTACATATAGCTTGTTTTTATAAACCTCTATTATTTTCCCCTTCACTGTCTTTTGTTCTAAACAACCCCAAAGTTGTAGTCCTTCTACATTAGGGATCCATCCCAGCTCTCAAACTATTTTGTTGGCATAAGGCAAGAAGACAAATCTCTAGATTTTTGATATGGCACAACAGTGCCCTCTAAAGTGTCTGATAAGTTGGACTCACAGTTAGAAGCCAGAATCAAAACAATCCAGCTTTTGTTCCCTTAAAAAGCCATGTAATCCTATTTATATACTGTCATAACTTGGGAAAAATAGACTGCATCTTTAGAATTCTATCAAGGATTACTAAAATGGCTTTAATTGCTAAATATTTTTTAACTTGCTATCTAGATCCAGAACATCCTAGGCTGAGCATTCTGGTTTTGCTGGACAAAACAACCTTCACAGAGAAAGTGGCTTTCACTTTTCCTCTATGTTCTGTAGAACTGAGGATGGTGCTAAAAAAAAAGAGACAAAAGAGAGAGACAAAATATACAGACAGAGAAGTGGAGCATATAAATGTTCCATCAGATCTCTAACTAGATCCCTAGCTATGAACTGTGACAGTTCATATGCTAACAGTCAAGATTTTATTCAAGAAAGTAGCAAGTACCTGATCAGCCTAGACTAATTGTGTTGATCTTCACAATTCTACATATGCGTTCACTTTTTTGTTTGCTTTTTCCTATATGCTATATTCCCTTTTCCCAATAAGTACACTTTTCTAACCAAATAACAGTCTAAGCTTTGATATAATAAGGGAATTTCCTGGGCTGGGCAGAAGTGAATTTTTTGGCAGAGCAGTCAAGAAATTCCCAGTTTACAGACTAAGGGTGTCAAGAAGTTCAACCTATTGGCCTAATATAAAAGTTATTTATTGGGGAACTCTTGGAAAAGGGGATCTGAAGGCGGATTTTAAACTATCCCTTCTCAGTTTGCAATATACAGTAGGGTATTTACCAGAAGTCACCCTTTCTGTTCCATTTTCTCTGCCTGTCTGCCTCTCTTTTAATGTCCCCTCAGAGCTTTTTCAATGGGCTATTTCAGAAATTTAAATTTTGGGGAATGTGGCTTCTACTTTTATGTAGCTATAAAAAGACACGCTTTAGAGAATAACTTTGCTTATTAGAATAATAATAACAATAATAAATATTATGCTTTATGTTCATATTACTCTAATAAATCCACCAATTTTTATTACACTGTATCTATTTTTTTCATGTGCAGTAAAAAAATTTTTTTAAAGTAGATTAGATATTTCTGGGTGAAAAAAGAACAAAAAAATGTGTGATTCTCTATCTCTACACACACACATACACACACACACACACACACACACACACACACACACACGAATAATCACTATATCTACTTCCTGATAGTCTTTCAGCATGCTCAGATTTTAATCTTCTTTAGATTTAAGATATTGCTTCTCCTTTACAGGATTCATAGTACTGAAACTGAGGTATACTTTCACAGAATTTTGACAAAGGATCAAAAGGATATAATTTGGAGGAAGAAAATTCCAGCTTAAGACCTGATTGGCTAGTGCAAGGTAACGTTGAAAGACCGAAGACATCTGAGCATTAAGATTTTCACGCCGGCTGAATTCCTGTAGTACCTCTACTGTGAGCATAAAGATCTGACGGAGATCGTCCTCCTGTGCAGAATAAAGACCAGATGTTCTAATAATCTTTCAATTTTGCATAATATAAACCAGTGTGCAAATCAAGTTAAACATTTTAATTACAACTCTCAGACCAATCTAATTCTATCCCTCACAGACTGAATCTTTTACACAGAAATCATGCATTTGTTACCGAAATAACACTTCGTTCTTTTTCATCTGAGAAGTTTAGGTTAATCGTATACGAATCATATCAAAAGATCACCTAGTCCACTATGCTATATTTTACAAGCCTACAGGAAATCCACAAAGAGGAAAAGGAGTGTAATTCCACCATCTGTTCATGTAGCGTTACAACCCACTGCCATTGCTATGCCTCTGAGCATGAAGGACTTCTTTTCTTTCTGTCCTGAATCATGCGCCATTCAGGTTTGCTGACAAAAAGATCTTCTCTTGTCCAAATAACATACAGTAACTGTAGTCATGATAGCTTTAAGACCCATCTTATTTAAGCCTTTGCTTCTCATGGTGATCAATATCAAGTTGGTTTTGGGGTACTCACAAGCAGGAGTTGGAGAAAGAACCCTATCCCACAATTACTCTCATATTGCACTCAACCAGGAGTATCATTAGTGTTTTCCCAAACTAAAGTGTCCCAAATATTTAAACCTTTTCTCCCATAAGGCAGGTGTTCGAATCACTTGATAATTTTTTCACAGCTGCCGCACACTAAGTTGGTATCATCATTAACATTTACAAATTCATTTTTTTTTCATGATTAGCAATACATATCTGCCTTCATCAATGCATTGTAAAGCTAGGTGTCTTTGCCCAGTATGAATTACCGGTACTTCATGCTTCTTCAAACTGAAGTGCATTTACTCAGTTTTTTCCTGAAGAATTCCAAACAATATAAAACTGACATTATAGGCCTCACTCTGTTAGCCTTCCATAAAGCCTTAAAGACCTAGCTATGTTCCTGAGCCTGGGGTGCTATCTGCACCAATGGCCTTGCCACCTAGCTACAGTATATTGTTAACAGGCCAGTTGACAGTTAACAGACATTTTAATATTTTTGAGTGGTTTAATGGTTTTTATTCTTTTACAATTTTTAAGATTTTAATTATAATACATGTTTCTAAATTGTGAGCCGCCCAGAGTCGTCTGCTGCGATCAAAACAATCAATCAATTACCAGGCTCAACAGTGTATATGGGCAGTTGATTTTTTTCCCTCAATGTACATCCCTTTACATCCGGGGTCTCCAACCTTGGCAATTTTAAAACTTGTGGACTTCAACTCCCAGAATTCTACAGCCAGCTTTGTTAGCTTTGCTGGCTGTGGAATTCTGGGAGTTGAAGTGCACGAGTCTTAAAGTTGTCAAGGTTGGAGATCCCTGCTTTACATTGAACCAATTTCGCTGTTTGTTAAAATGTAACCTTCTGACATTAAGTTTGTTAATATGTAATTAATGACATTAAATTTTCCAGGAATTTTTAGAAAGTTTTAACAAAAGGCTTTTGAAAACCCACTAATGTCTCCCTGACTAATAAATATTTTATTGACATTCAGGACATAGTTAATATGACAGGATTCAGAATTTATTTTTAAAAGACAATTGTATACTTTTTTCTTCAGCTTATTTTTCTTTGATATGATAGATAATTCTATCTTTAATCGTGCTTTCTACATTTATTCAGAACAGATGTTAAATTTCTGGCATGTTAACCTCTATGATAATTCCTGGGTTCCATTCCAGTTCTCTAATACAAGTAGAATAATGCTACATATTTTTCCTAGAAGATCAGCAATTTCACATGTTAAGTCCTTTAAAAACACTTGGATGGACAGCATCTGGAACTAGTTATTTGATTTCAGCCAATGATGTCAACTCCTTTTGCTTCCAAAGAATGTAAAGATGTTTTGTGGTTTTTAATTGCTGGATTTTTAAAAACTTAATTAGCGGTATGGCTTCTCAAATGCTTTTTTTGTTGTCTGTTTGTACTTAATTTATTTAAACTTGTGTTACGCTAAGCCAGTGGTTCTCAACCTTCCTAATGCCGCGACCCTTTAATATAGTTCCTCATGTTGTGGTGACCCCCAACCATAAAATAATAAAATTATTAGGAAACTCAAGGGTGGGTTCTAATTTACCTCGCTGCCGGTCTGTTTCCTCCTGCGTTGCGTGGGCGCGCCTGCGCTTTGCGTGCGCACGCATGCGCAATGCCGATTTTTTAAAAAAAATTGCAAACAAAAAGCCGGAAACAAGATAGCGACGCATGCGCAGTGCTGGAAATTCAGCTTCTGCGCATGCTCAGAAGTTCCCATGGTGCAGATTTTTTTTTTTGCAGTAGTCTATTTGCATGTGGGTGGAGACAGATAGAGGAGCGGTGTCTCGGTTCCTAAGACCATCGGAAATATGTGTTTTCTGATGGTCTTAGGCGACCCCTGTGAAAAGGTCGTTCGACCCACAGGTTGAGAACCGCTGCTCTAAGCTCTCATAGCAATAGCATTTAGACTTATATACCGTTCCATAGTGCTTTAGGGAACTCTCTGGGTGTTTTACAGTGTCAGCATATTGCCACCAACCAACTGGGTCTTCATTTCACCAACCTCAGAAGAACAGAAGGCTGAGTCAACCCTGAGCCCATCAGGATTAAACTCCTGACTGTGGGCAGAGTTAGTCTACAATACTGCTTTCTAACCACTGCGCCACCACGGCTCTTATCATTTGGAAAGGAATTCTATACTGTCTGGACAGCCTTCCATTTTTATTTCTATAACTTTCTTGTTAGTACTTGCAACCTTTCCTTATGGTATGTATGCATTGTAGTTCAACTGTTATTACTTTCATTTGAGTAACTGTGGAAATATATGAGAGAGAAGGAAAAGACAAAAGTATCACATAGGAACCCCCCATAATTTCTAATCTGAAGTCTAATTCCTCCAGCATGTTAGTATTACACGATTCTCTTCCATATATCTGCAATCCCATGTATCTTTCCCTGTTCACATTGTTCTTGGAAACACAGAAACACATACTTACCTGAAATATTAGTTTGCAATTGCCGTGGAACTCCATGCTTAATCCAATGTTGCTGGTTTTACTTGAACTTGAGAACTCACTTAGCAATGCAGTTAAAATGGAACAGGCCAGAGTTTGCTGAGAAAATTCGACAAAATAAATTTATTAGCTGAATAATTTGTTGTTATGAAATTTTTATTTCATCAGATCAGATCTTTTATCATTCAAATAATAAATGTCACATCTATTCTCAGATTTGAATTTGGTCAAAAAAGCACTTGTTACTTGGTCTTGATCTTGTTGTTTTTGAACCCCATGGTAGTTAAAAAATGTGGAGAAACTACCGTATTTTTCGGAGTATAAGACACACTGGAGTATAAGACGCACCTTAGTTTTTGGGGAGGAAAATAGGAGAAAACAATCTGCCTACCAGGTATTCATCTGGCTAGCATCCTTAGTCTGGTCAGCTTCAGCACATTATTTTATCTCCTGGTTAGGACTTAAAAAAACCTTCTTCTGAGAGTAACAATGAAAGAGCCTGCAAGCCAGTAAGAGCTGGGAAGATCATTAGCACCTGGTTAGGGCTAAAAAAAAAACTTATTCGGAGCAGCTGCAGCACATTATTTTATCTCCCGGTTAGGACTTAAAAAAACCTTCTGAGAGAATAACAATGAAAGAGCCTGCAAGCCAGTAAGAGCTGGGAAGATCGTTAGCACCTGGTTAGGGCTAGAAAACAACTTCTTTGGAGCAAGTAGAGCAATGAAAAAAAACCCTGCAAAGACTTAGGGCTGGAAAAACATTCTTTGGAGAGAGTAACAATGAAAAAGCCTGCAAGGTAAGAGCTGGGAAGATCTGTTAGCACCTAGTTAGGGCTGGAAAAAAAAAAGCTACATTCGAAGTATAAGACGCACCTGAATTTTCAGCCACTTTTAGGGAGGAAAAAGGTGCGTCTTTTCCTCCAAAAAATACGGTATCTTGTGCATAATAGACATTTCAGAGAATGCTTACTAATTCAGAAGTAGGGACATTATCTATTTATTTAGCAATTCTGTATGGTGCCATGATCACAACCCCCAGTGACAAAAATATAATAAAACAATAGAGTGAAACTCATAAAAATAGTAATGGTCTAATCCACCATATCTAGGTGCTTACTGCCTTGTTCCCCCAAAACTCTTTAGAAAAGGTTCCATTTTCACCAGTTTTCGGAATACTGTCAAGGTTAGTGTCAAACTGGCATCTGGAAGGACACTAATCCACAGCGCAAGGACCACAATTGGAAAACACTGTTTCCAGCATCCTGCCATCCTTACGTCCCCTAATCAACAGAATATTGTTGGATTGATTCCATTTGGAAAAAGCAGGTGCAAAGCTATATAGAGCTCTGTACGTTAAAATCAGCACTTTGAATGGCAACCATAAACCTACTGGGAGCCAGTGTAGGACTTTCCTTTTATCTGCCAAACTGTAGGCCACCTCATTTTACGACAGCAGCAGCTTCTGAGCAGTATTTAATTGCAGTAATTTAGTCACATGATGATAAAGGTGTGAGTTATCGTGGTCGTTATGATAAGTAACTCTTTATGTTAAGATGTTTCAATATTTACTGTTTGTTGCATTTTATATATTTGCAAATTTTTGTTAAGATCATGACATACTACCCAAAACCATGCATTAATTAAGTGTCTTTAATTGGACTTGGCGAACACTACTATTATAAGAATGCAAATTTTAAAACTTCATCAGGTAGGCACTGATTCATTAGGCGATTTCCCCCCTCTTCCCCACCCACCAAAAGGAGTTCATAACAGGATAGATCTAATTCAGAGGTCCCCAAACTTGGCAACTTTAAGACTTGTGGACTCAACTCCCAGAATTCTCCAGCTGGAGAATTCTGGGAATTGAAGTCCATAAGTCTTAAAGTTGCCAAGTTTGAAGGCCTCTGATCTAATTATTGAAGGTGAGTTAATACTGGTGGGAAAGATCAGTTTAAACAGAACACCATAGCTAAAAATGTCCACTTTATAAGAAAATTATGGTCCACTTATTGATTCTTTCTAAAGCAATGGATTAGATACACAGTCTTTATGGTACATTTCAATCAGTGCCATAAACTTGTTTATATGTGAGAGTCACAGGCTGGGTCAGTCAAAATCTGCTACTTAGCTAGGAGATTCTTATAATCAATGCCTTCTTAATGAAAATTTAAAACTTTTGTGCTTAAATTAGTAGTAAAGGTTCCCCAACAGTAAAGGCATTTGCTATAGCTTTATTCTGAAAGTTAATATGGCTTATCTAGAATTAAGGCTAAATGCGAAGACCTTCCCCATATATGCCACTAAACTTTTCTACAGAGCAGTAGAGATCTGTGTAAGTTTACCTGACACTGAAAAACATATATATGAAACTGCCAAATGCAAAGTATATAAATTTCCAGAATTATATGAATAATGCACAGGTACTTCGTCCTCTAAAATTATTTAAAGCTTAATGCTTAAGGTAAATTTTAACGTATCAAACTGGTAAATGATTATTTCATAATATCTAGCTCCTCCACATATTATGCAAAAGGTAGCATGTTTTATATTTCTCACAATAGATGTACATACAATGGAAGCATACAACTACTGGCTTTATTCCTAGACTATTTGGAGCCAAGGTGCCACGGGCGGGCAGAGGAATAGGAATTGTTAAAGGGTCATGAATGCCGGCAAGCGTCCAGGGGTTAAACAGAAATATGCACACTACCTCTGAACCCCCGAAAGATTAAAGTTGTGATGATACTATTTATGCGAGGTCATGCAACAGCTGACAGTAGTGCCATCCGCCCACCAACTGCAACATCTTTGTTCAGAAATGCCTCTGATGTCAATACCTTGACCCCACACACAGCTAGTTATCACAGTCACTATGTACAACATTGATAGTCTTCTTTGCTATATAAATACCAAAGAGATAAAAAGAAAATTTTAGAAATTTATGTGAAATATATATGCAAGCTGAATGTAATGGCTGATTTCCGTAATGATCCTGGACTCTCTAGCCACAATAACACAAAGTTTCATATTCATTTTTTTTTTACTTTTAATTAGATTTATATGGCTGCCAAACTCAAAAACATAAATTGCATAGCACCTGAGAGAAAACTACAAAAGCATCATACAGTCAGTACAACCAGAAAATGTACTTCATTATATACCCAGGGGCCCAGAACCAGGGGTGAAATGCTCCCGGTTCGCTCTTGCCTGTCGGTTGTTGCAGAGCCGATGGAGCCAATGGCGGTCGCGGCGCGGGGCTTCCCCTGCCCGCTTCCCCCGCCCGCCTGGATGCCGCTATTTGAGTTCTTTTGCCCTTTGCGTGTGCAGAGGGCAAAAGAACTCAAATGGCGGCGTCCAGGCGGGCGGGGGATGCGGGCAGGGGAAGCCCCGCGCCGCGACCGCCATTGGCTCCATCGGCTCTGCAACAACCGACAGGCAAGAGCGAACCGGGAGCATTTCACCCCTGCCCAGAACCAAGTCTTCAGAGCCTTGCAGAAGGCTAGCAAAGTTGGGGCCAATTTGATCTCTGGAGGGATGATATTCCAGAGAGCGGTTGCCATGACAAAAAAGGCTCTGCTCATAGGCCCGGCCAAATGACATTCTCCAAAAGACAAGTCACAAAGCATGCCTATTCTGCCAGACCAGATGGGATGGATAGAAACAATTGGTGTCCCATAAGTCAGCGTTCCCCAAACTTTCCGGCTTTGTGGAACGGTGGGGGAGAAGGAGATGGTTTCGCACAAATGGAACACACATGCACACGCTTGCCCGCTGCTCATGGCCCGGTAGTGAACCATGGCCCGTGGGTTGGCGACCCCTGCCATAAGTAATCCAGCTCCAAACCATGAACGGCTTTAAAGGCGACTAGCAGAACCATGAATTGCACCCAGAAGCATACTGGGAACAATGACCCCATGGATTTGTGGTATCACACGCACTGAATAACAGGAGACATTAACTACATGGACCACTACAGTCTTAATGAGAATTTTATTTTCTTATTGTCTGGAGCTAGAAACATATGCATTATAGCTGATTATGGAACGAGGAAGGGTTTGGATTATGCATGAACAGATAATAGAACTATATAAACTGCATTTCTAGTGTTGGAATGCTCATTTTCAGATGTCATAGAACTCTATTAAAAATTAGAACAAAGACGGCCAACAAATTTTCTTTTAACAACTGCAGCTCATGGTTCAAATTTAATGAGCAAGTACAGAGAGAAAATCATTCCAGTTAAGGGTGAACCTATAAAACTAGTCTACTGCCTCACTTAACAGAAATGTTATGAGTTCTACCACATGAACAAATCACATACTCAAACAATAACCCTGGTCTGACAACATAAAATATTTCTTTTGTTTGGAGAGTGGATTATCTCTTAGAATAGCCTGGCACTTACCCCAGTTGGGTAGTTATAAAAGTCTGCCACGCTTAAAAGAGACTTTCAGCTGCTCTAACAGGAGATCAATCAGAATGTGCTAAGAGAGATTAACTGGGCAATCAGATACTCAGTGGAAGTTAAGCAGTCTTAGACAATCATTGTTTTTTTTCTTTAAAAAAAACTTTTAATAAACTCCCTCTTAAAGCTACTTCCCCATTAAAAATAGAAAACAAACAAAAATTACAGCAATGCACTGAAAAATAGACAACATTGTGAATATTTCTGTACAAGATTGCATTCTTATAAAGGATGATTCATGCCTTTAAAAAAAAGAATTTCATTTAAATTTTAAAAATTAAAGCACTAATGAATGTTAGAATGGATTTCACACTTGTGACTGGGCGGTTGGTGGAAAACGTGCACCAGTATTTGAGTGTGCTTAGGTTACAGGGGATGAAAGGGATATAGTAGTTCAAAGAGTTTAGGAAAATATAGAGGCTAGTATACACCTGTCCAAAACTTAGAAACTGATCAGAGAATAAATTTCAGAGCTAAAACTGTTGTGTCTTCATCAAGCATTTGTGCTTCAGTCATCAGCATAAAAAGGAACATTTGGTTTAGACAAATTGCCTGTTAAAAAATTAACTCTCTAAACTTCAGAATCCATTAGGACGATCTGGGAGAAAATATCTTTATATCTACAGAAACAGCAAAAGAATAATGCACTTTAGGCAAAGAGGTCGCACAGTTGTGTTTTCCTAGCCTATCGAGTTAATCCTACTGTCTTATATCATTCTCCAATACTGTCAAGATGATTTATAGGGCTGCTGTTCTTCTCAAATGCTTCTGTGAAATCCATATTGTCAGTGTTAACTGATGCCTAAGAAGACAGGAAGTATTTGATAACATCCTTCAAGAGACACTTATAACTAATACAGTGGGAGGAAACAGGCGCAGTGCCACCATACAACTCTGCTAGTAATGAAAGCAAAACGAAATCAAGAGAGTCTCTAGAACAGCTACCTCAGAAGTTACTTTATTTAATTTCTTGTCCTTGAACAACCTCTATCAGAGAAAAGGTACAAAAATTCACCTTAGGTCTAACAAAAAGCAGAGGCTAACAAATAAAAACAAACTCTGAATGATACACAACACACTTACCACTAATGATTATTTATGTTAGCCATTGCAAGATATTTGAGGTCACTCCCATGTTATCATCATGTTCTTTCTTAGACTTCTTTCGGAGTAATGTTGTACAATACACTGAATTACCGGGGGAAACCAAATGTTTTTGGAGATGGAAACATATTTCAACTGAAGATATAAAGGATGGATGGGAGACATATAAGATTTAGCAATTTTTGAGCCAATTATAAATTTTGTTAATCAGAAAATGACACATTACCTCTCCCTTTGGAAAAAAATTTTTTGGGAGAGGCTTGGTGACTTGAAATATATTTGTAGTTAAATATTTTTTTTTGTTTTTTCGTTATTTTTGTCCTTTTTTCTTCATGTGCAGTGAACTGTTCATTTTTATTTTATGTATGTTTGTTTGAAAATAATAAAAAAATATTTTTAGAAAGGATAAATTGGAATGTGAAAGATACTGAAAAAAAGTGCTGAAAAAGTGCTGAAAAAATAACTTTATAATCAATGCTCACATTTACAATCTTTGCAGTGTCCCTCAGTTATAAGATCACCATTACTGTCAGTACATGTTGTTTTGTGTGTCACCTGTGTTTCCTGCCCCCACTTGCTGAGTGGATACCGTAGATTGGATAGGAAGGAATTAGAAGCGAGTAAGTAATGGATAATACACATCAAATGGGTAATACACATCAAATGCAATGTGGTGGAACCAACAGCCAGGAGGGTTGTGTAGGAGATGACCAGGCTAAGCATGAGGGAAGGTTCAAGAGCGTCATCAGTTTAGGGTCCCTTCACACCCACAACAGATCTAAATCCAGCCCTCCTTGAATTCCATTGACTTTTATCTATTGCCAATTTGCCTTGGTCATCATTAGTTCAGATTCGTGTTTAAAGATAGCATGGAATAAACTGGACTCATTTGAACAACCCTGGTTCCTGATTTCTTACACCTGACAGGTTGGGAGCCATGAGTGCACTATGCAAACAGCCCTCTGTATTCCCCACTGTGTGCCTGCTTATTCTCTTGTAATCCCTTCTTCTCCAATCTCTCTGCTCTGTGAGGGGAAGGACATGAGTCAGGCACAGAAGAGATTGTCTACAGAAATTCCTTGTGTCTTTTTCCCACCCCTGAATGAAAATTGATAATAAAGCATCATTGTTTAAACATTGTTAACTACAGTCAGCCAAATCAGCACATACTTGACTACGCAGATTTTCAATAACAGCCTTCAATGCACAGTATTAAATGCAGAGCTAGTTCGCCCCTTGTGGTGCACTCTGGATAGTGCGCGAGTGTGATCCAAATGGATTAGCAGTCTTAGGCAGCCAACCAACTACTGTATTTTTCGCAGTATAAGACACACCTTTTCCCCCCTAAAAGAGGGTGAAAACCCCCTAAAAAAGGGTGCATCTTATACACCGAATGTAGCCCCGCCCAGTCACCCCCACCCTTTGGCTTCTGCCTCCCAGCAATTTGCCTCCTTGCAGCAAACAGGGCAGAGCCTGATTAGCACAAACAACTGATTATCGGCCTCCCGACCATCAGCTGATTCAGGCTGCAGGCAGGCGGCAATAGGCTATGGCAATCCCTGCAGCCTGAAACTATTAGCTGCATGTGCTAAAACTGAAAGTGAATCTAAAACTGCAAGGAGGCAAATTGCTGGGAGGTAGAGGCAGAGGCAGATTTTTATTTTCTTGTGCTAATCAGGCTGTGCTGAAACTGGCTGTTTGTTGTTTGCTGCAAGGAGGTAAGTCAATAACTATAAATGCCTATAGAATGTACAAATTATTAGACTTATTTTTTAAAGACAGCTTTATTATTGTTTTAGACAACTTAACAAAATGAAGAATCTTTTTAAAATAAATGCTTGATCTAAAGAGGCCCATTGCTATTGTATCTTCTTTTAAATAGCAGAGAATAACTATACTTCCAGAAAGCCACATCAATTTTAACAGCATCTGTACAAGTATAGTCTGCAATGTAACAGTGTCCTGTTTTAGTATTAAGATAAGGCAGCTGAGTTAGACCCTGACTTAGTCATGTTTGGAGTAGATCTATTTAAATAATTGGGAGGAGTTAGTGTGTCTACATTTAAGAAAACTTTCTGGTCAAAATGTCAGAATGGTCAAACATCTGGCAACTCCAAATCTCAACCAACAAATGCTCTGTCCTACACATTGGCAAAAAAAATCAGAACATTAAATACAAGCTGAAAAGTCAAGACCTTACAGACGACCCTCACTCTATCAAAGACCTTGGAATACTCAAATCAAATTACCTAAGTGCCAAAGCCCACTGCAACAACATCGCCAAAAAGGCTTCAAGAGTTGTTAACCTAATCTTACGCAGCTTCTTCTCCGGTAATATCACACTACTAACCAGAGCATACAAAACATTCGCCGACCAATCCTCGAATATAACTCATCTGTCTGGAACCCACACTGCATATCGGACATAAATACATTAGAAAGTGTCCAGAGATACTTTACAAGAAGAGTCCTCCACTCCTCTACTCGCAACAGAATACCTTACGCAACCAGACTTGAAATCCTGGGCTTAGAAAGCTTAGAACTACGTCGCCTTCGGCACAACCTAAGCATAACTCATAAAATTATCTGCTACAACGTCCTTCCTGTCAATGACTACTTCAGCTTCAACCACAACAATACACGAGCACATAACAGATACAAACTCAAAGTGAACCGCTCCAAATTTGATTGTAGAAAATATGACTTTAGCAACAGAGTGGTAAATGCTGGAACTCACTACCTGACTCTGTGGTTTCGTCATCAAACCCCCAAAACTTTACCCTTAGACTGTCCACTGTCGACCTCACCCGATTCCTAAGAGGTCAGTAAGGGGCGTGCATAAGTGCACCAGGGTGCCTACCGTCCCTGTCCTAATGTTCCCGCTTATCAGTACCCATCTTATGTATATAAACAATGTTTTATCTATGTATATTACCAACATGCACTTTACAAATAAAATAAAATAAAAATTAATAAAAAAATAATATACTGCCATAATGTACATTTCTCCAATTCTTTGATATTTCTATGGGTCAGGCACACATGCACAAAAATATACAACAAACAGTGTATATATCATTTGTGCTGTTTGCTGGGAGGCAAATTGCTGGGAGGCAGAGGCAGAATTTTTTCCCCTTGTTTTCCTCCCACAAAACTAAGGTGTGTCTTATACTGCGGTGCGTCTTATACTCTGAAAAATACGGTACTCTGTATTAACACTGTAGTCTCCTGGCTAATGTACTATTGCCATACACTAAATAAATAATAATGCACAGAATGTTATTCCTTTTTTTCTAAGTTTGAAACTACTTCTAATTAATTTACCGTATTTTTCGGAGTATATGACGCACCTTTTTCCTCCTTAAAAGAGGCTGAAAATTTGGATGCATCTTATACTCCGAATGTAGCTTTTCCGAAGCTTTTTCCCCCAGCCCTAAGGAGGTACTAACAATCTTCCTGGCTTCCTACTCTGTCTTTGCAGGCTTGTTTTCATTCCTACTCCCTCTGAAAAAGGTCTTTTCAGCCCTAACAAGGTGCTAACGATCTTACAGGCTTGCAGCATTTTTTAATTCCTACTCCCTCTCTTCCTACTGGGGTACTAGTTTAGTATAACATTTATATAACCAACTTTTTCTGAATCTTCAAAAGTGATTTGTGTTATATTAAATATAATTAGCATAAAGGGTATTTGTATTGTTCCTTCTTATGGTCTGTCAAAGACTGTTAAATCATTTGCATGCCGCAAATGATTTAACAGTCTTTGACAGACCAGAAGAAATCTTTGCAATCACTTCAATCTTTTCTAACTTTTTAGTTTTTAAAAACTTTATTGGGTTTTATCTTATATTGCAGCCCGAAACAAACTCTGCATATCTAATCGCAAAACATACACACACAAAAAGGTAACTAGTGATATCAAATATATACCAGGGATGAGGATATATTAGCATCTTCTTATATTTCTTCTGGGATCTGCTTTGTCGTGTGCAGGGTTAAGATGGAAATGTGATCCATTTTTAAATTCATGCAGTTTTTAACAATTAGCTAATTTACCCAACTCTGTTATTTTGCATAGCTTGTGGTGAACATGTTTACCTTCCTTCAGCGAAGACCTCCAGGCATACATAACTCAGTGAACACATTAGGAGCAACGCTTGACAAGTTGTTGAACAGACTATTTTTATATCTTAATATGAGGCAGCTCCACCAGCAGCTGAAAGTTCACGCAGACAGACAGACAGACAGACAGACAGACAGACAGACACACACACACACACACACACACACACACACACACACACACACACACACTGAAGCTGCACTCCAGATCTCAGAACGGGGAATCTTTCCAAATAGCCAAAGCAGAAAAGAGAACTCTGTACTGAGGTCCAGCACCAATGAGCTGCAGGCATTTGTGGTTAAGTGCAATTTATTCCACATACATTTCCTCAGCATCTTGGAATCAGTGGTGGAAAACATGAATTAAGCAGACTAAAATTAGTAATTGGCTTTTTAGCAGAAGCTCTGTCCATCAAAGACCAATGTTAGCTATACTGAGAAAAGGTACTAAATGTATTGAATCAGTTCCCTGAGATAAAATCATGCTCTATGAATGTCATACTTGCTTTGCCTCAGTAAGTGACTAAAACTTTTTTTTACACTTTTCTAAGTGTAGATTACTGTTTACTAAATACAGATAGTCCTCGAGTTACAACAGTTCATTTAGCAACCATTCGAAGTTACAACGGCACTGAAAATAGTGACTTATATAAATAGTGACCATTGCAGGATCCCAACGGTCACATGATTTACATTCAGATGCTTGACAACTGACTCATATTTATGATGGTCGCAGTGTTCAGGAGTCATTTTGTGACCTTCTGACAAGCAAAGTCAGTGGAGAACCCAGATCCACTTAACAACCATTTAACGACTGCAGTGATTCACTTGAACAAATGTGGCAAGGAAAGTTGTAAAATGGGACAGATTCACAACACATTTTTCACTTAACAACATAAATTTTGGGCTCAATTGTGGTCGTAAGTTGAGGACTACCTGTACCACTGGTTGTATATAAAAGCAGATTGTCGAGGAGAAAATATATGTAGTCACTAAGAGTCAACACGATTTGATGGCACATAATCAACCAATCAACTGTACATATAGGATCATAAACAGGCAGCCTGTACCAGGCCTTAGCACTACCGGTATCAAATTTAACTCAATCAAATGTTAAAACAGGTTGCTTAGCTTCGACTGTAAGAAAAAGAGTGACATTACACTATGACAAAACAGACAATTCTTCTGAGATGCAGGAACTCAGTATTAACTCCTAGCCCTACAAAATCATTGTGAGGAAAAAATGGTAAGGAAGGAACTATATACAGTATGTCATCTTGAGTTCACAGAATAAAAAGTTGACATGTAAAGGTAAATGTACAATAGAAATATTCCATACTTTGCAATAATGTAGTAAGTCTTTGTGAATAATATTCCAGAGTATGTGTAGTATGGAACAACTTTCTAAGTGTTGAAAAGCAAAGTTATTATTTTGATTGATATCTGGAAACATGGGAGCATAACACAGATTTGGAGTTGAATTACCTGAAAGCTAATAAACCTTGGTCAGAATGGAAATAGTTGAGAGGAGAAACACTAAGTATGAATTATTAGCAAAAATAATTCAAGTTGTAATTTAGTATGAATATCAACCTTGTCCTAAATCTTCCAGTGAGAGTTAAAACATAGTACTTCAAGTAGTCACAATGCTGGGAAATGTTTAAACTAATCAAATGGCTGACAAATACTCAACTTATGCTTTATGAAAATAAGGTTGAAGTTGTCATCATTACAGGTAAAGGATTTTATAAATATCTGTACATTTCGCAGCCCTGTGACATGTGTTGTGCTATTCTTAGACCTTTTTTTTCCTGCTATACACATGGCATTGGTTGCATTTTATTGCAGATA
The DNA here is from genome assembly GCA_023053685.1 of Diadophis punctatus similis. Taxonomy (NCBI): domain Eukaryota; kingdom Metazoa; phylum Chordata; class Lepidosauria; order Squamata; family Dipsadidae; genus Diadophis; species Diadophis punctatus. The sequence continues at coordinate 6,801,838 of JALIGW010000016.1, read as the reverse complement.
AGCTCTCTCAGACCATTCCGTTTTAGCTACCAAAGATTTTAGCAAGCAGTACAGATAACTCATTTCCAGAGTGGAACATTTTCTGGCACACCATATGGAATTGGAACTAACGGCGCAAGTGGAAATAAGGTGCTGGAATTCTATTTACAGCTTCATGAGAGGGTGGAGGATATTTCCTCATCGGCTTCTAAAAATGTAACGAGAGTAAATTTTATATTGCCATCTTCAGTTCGGAGTCGGCACACACCCCTTCTACCCCAACCCCACCCCTTCCCCAGGGAATGGTGGAGGTCTTTCCTCAGGCTATTCCAACAGCTGACTTACAGACAGAACACAGCAAGGAACAGATGTAAACCAAACCAAATACAGTGATCCCTCATTTTTCGCGGGGGTTACGTTCCAAAAAGAACCAGTGATAGGCGATATCCGTGAAGTAGTAACCTTTATTTTTAACCTTTACAGCCCAACAACCTGGTGGTGTTCGCGGTGCGGGGCTTCCCCCGCCCGCCGGCATCTGCGTTCTTTTGCCCTCTGCGCAAGCAGAACGCTTTGCGCATGCACAGAGGGCAAAAGAACGCAGATGCCGACATCCAGGAGAGACTGTTTAGCCAATCAGAATGCAGAACACAATGCACGATGCAAATCCGTGAAGCAGCGAGACCGTGAAAGGTGAACCGCGATATAGCGAGGGATCACTGTACAAAGAAAATCTGACAACTATTGAAAACCCATTCGGATACAAAAAGCGATGACACTTCAAATTTGGCAATTCAGCGCTCAACCTCAACCTCTATCTGGGTCTCTAGAACAACCTAGAACTAAGAAGAAATTTCCTGATAGTAAGAACAATTAATCAGTGGAACAACTTGCCTTCAGAAGTGGTGGATGCTCCAACACCGGACGTTTTTAAGACGAGATTGGACAACCATTTGTCTGAAATGGTATAGGGCCGTGATGGTGAATCTATGGTATGCGTGCCAGAGGGGGCACGCAGAGCCCTCTCTGCTGGCATGCACGCCGTCGCCCCAGGTCAGATCTCCATGGCGTTTCTTTTGTGAGCTTTTCTTTCCCTGTAAACGGCGAAACAGAAGCTCACGAAAGAAAAAGATCTTAACTCTTGCTGCGCTGCCGGTGTTGGGATGGCCCGCCTCCCGCCGGCCAGCTGGTCTTCGGGTCTCTGCTGCACATGCACATGTCCACACATGTGCATGCGTGCACATGCATGTCCGCACATGCGTGCACGTGCACACACCTTTCAGTTTGGGCATGCACGCGCGCAGTTTGGGCACTCGATGTCTCGTTCAGGGAAGCAGTTGAAGTGATGTGCTGTTGCCTGGACAATGTTAGGGTCTGGATGGGAATGAATAGGCTCAAGCTCAAGCTCAATCCTGACAAGACTGAGTGGCTGTGGATATTACCCCCCAGGGACTATGTCGACTGCCCCTCCTTGGTTCTCGCAGGAGAGAAATTAACTCCCTCGGAACGGGTTCGCAATTTGGGTGTTCTCCTAGATCCACAGCTAAAATAGGAGCAACATCTGTCAGCTGTGGCTAGGGGGACCTTTGCACAAGTTCGCCTGGTGCACCAATTGTGAACCTACTTGGGAGAGGGACGCCTTACTCACAGTCACTCATGCCCTCATCACCTCACGGCTGGACTACTGTAATGCGTTCTACATGGGGCTACCCTCAAAGAGTATCCGGAGACTGTAATTGGTGCAAAATGCAGCTGCGCAAGCCATGGTGGGTGTTCCTAGATACAAACACGTAACACCTATTCTCCGCCAGCTGCATTGGCTGCCCATTAGTCTCCGGATGCAATTTAAGGTGTTGGTTTTGACCTTTAAAGCCCTACATGGCTCAGGGCCAGGTTACCTTCGGGACCGCATCCTACCGCATACCTCCCTATGACCGGTTAGGTCCCACAGAGTTGGTCTCCAGGTCCCATCAACCAAGCAATGCCAGTTGGCGGGACCATGGGGGAGAGCCTTCTCTGTGGGAGCTCCGTCTCTCTGGAACCAACTCCCACCAGAGATCCGGATTATCCCCACCCTGCTGGCTTTCTGCAAAGCCGTGAAGACATGGCTCTTCCTGCAGGCGGGGTGAAAAAGATCTTAATTCCCCCATGGATGTCTAGTTTATAATTTTTGTAATTTTTTAAATTGTTTTTATTGTATCTTTTAATTGTTATTTCTTCTGTTGTACGCCACCCTGAGTCCTACGGGATTGGGTGGCTTATAAGAACAAATAAACTTAAACTTAAACTTAAAAGGTTTGCCATCACTGGTATAGGGTTTCCTGCCTGAGCAGGTGGGTTGGACTAGAAGACCTCCAAGACCCCTTCCAACTCTTTTATTCTATCACTTAATAATTTAACTGGGAAGTCAAAAAATATATGAGACTCAAAAACAATTTATGCTGTAATTAAGGAGCAAAGTTGAATCCAACCATACCAATACCATTGGTGCCAGAATAACAGAATATAATTTATTACTATACTTCAATTGCTAACTATATTGTACAGCTGCCTATCCTTTTTACCTTTTAATGGCAAACTTTTCCCCCTAAGCAGTTTAGGTCTGATCTATTGATGGAGCAGAATGGGGAATCTCTTTGAATTAATGCCTTTTTCCTCAACTCCTTATTTCCAACTGCGTTGCGACTGCAACTTGAGAATGCTCAATGGACACAGCAATGCCAGCAGATTTGGAAGACACAAGCACGGAGGGAGATTTAAATTATTCCTGAAAGTAAATAATTAGTATAATGACAGGGGGAAAAATGTCCAAGAAGATGTAAAGAAAGATGTGTTTTTAAACACGAGAACTTACCACTGTGGGATTGCCGCTGCTTATCAACTGACTGACTTCATGAAAAATGCTCTTGCATTCAATTGATTTGTCTAAAGACCCTCGTTTCACTATTACTGCTACTGCTAACAATATCTGTTCCCGCACATATTTCTGGAGGCTGCAAAATAAAATATAAAATATATTCAGCACTGATCAAAATGACCACATGATTGTTTACAAAGCAAAAAACACACACATTCTTCTTAGTTGTACTGCTTTTAGAAAGCAGGAATGACTGGGCTGATTTATCTATAAAATTCTTTTTTTGTCTTTTGCTGTCTTACAGTTCTTATAAGCCAGGAAGAGGGAATTTCTGGCATGTGGGTAGGATGTGGCCTGCCAGCCTTTTAATCTAGGTTTCAGCATCCTCACTGTCCTAGCATTTAATTTTTCTCTGTATGGAGGCGAACAATTCCCCTTGCAGGCAGAGTTTATGGAAAGGGGAAAGCCCCATTTTCTGACATTTTGGGGCAGATTCCTCTCCTGACCCAGAGGCTGAGGATACCGTATTTTTCGGAGTATAAGACGCACCTTAGTTTTTGGGGGAGGAAAATAGGGGAAAACAATCTGCCTACCAGGTATTCATCTGGCTAGTATCCTTAGTCTGGTCAGCTTTAGCACATTATTTTATCCCCTGGTTAGGACTTAAAAAAACCTTCTTCTGAGAGAGTAACAATGAAAGAGCATGCAAGCCAGTAAGAGCTGGGAAGATGGTTAGCACCTGGTTAGGGCTAGAAAAAAACTTATTCGGAGCAAGTAGAGCAATGAAAAAAAATTCTGCAAAGACTTAGGGCTGGAAAAACATTCTTTGGAGAGAGTAACAATGAAAAAGCCTGCAAGACCTGGGAAGATCTGTTAGCACCTAGTTAGGGCTGGGAAAAAAAAAGCTACATTCAAAGTATAAGACGCACCCAAATTTTCAGCCACTTTTAGGGAGGAAAAAGGTGCGTCTTATACTCCAAAAAATACGGTAATTCTGATGAACACAGAAATGTAGTCTCTTACTACATATTTAAGGGAAGGGTGGAACAACTGGTTCTTTCCTCTTCTGCAGAGAGGCTGAAGTCTGTCAGGAAAAGGCAATGGACAAGAACGATTAATAAAATAAAATAAATCCAAAATGCTACCTGGCTCTCTAAGCATAGGAGGCTGTTGGGGGAGGGGGCAGGGGGAGTATCTAGTCTTTGGGACAGATTCAGTTCATATCCTGCCTGTGTTACATCTCCCATTGTAATTTGCACAGCTCGTATATACATTGCACAGTTTTTAGTTTTATTTATTAAACTGTTACACAATGACTGTGTGGCTGTTTACAAGTGTTTTATCTGGCTGAATTAAAATTCTAGAATGGTTTCATCTGTTTTATTTGGCTCAGGAAATAAGATTCAGCTCTGATATTTTGCTTATTGGTTTTCAAATGTACTTTTAGGCTTAGTGAATGGTTTTAATGTTTTCATTCACAGCAGTTATAGTTGAAACTGCAGTCTGCAATCAGCAATAGGTTTTTCACTTTCTGGAGTACATTAAAATAGTTAACAAACATTATCTTGGAGAGTAATCATATTTATTGAAATAAAAAAATGGAATTAGGGTATAAAAATTTAGCAACTGGTATGTTTATTTTAGCAGCCTGTTTATCTTCAGAGTTTGTTAAGACAGAGCTTTCTTGATCCTTTTGCTTACCACCCACGGAAATGCTGGGGAGGCAGCTATCTGTTTTCCAGATAAAGGAAAAACATGCAAATGTTCTGTACTTAGTAATATTTTGCAAATTGCCATCTTCTTTCTCTGAGAAGAGAAGCCTATTACGATATCTATGAGATGGAGAGGCATATGTTAATTACTCATGTACCCTAATCCAGGGGTGAAATTCAGTAGATTATGACAGGTTCTAGGGAACTGGTAGCGGAAATTTTGAGTAGTTTGGAGAACTGGCAAATACCACTTCTGGCTGGCCCCAGAGTGGGGTGGGAATGGAGATTTTGCAATATCCTTCCCTCAGGAGTGGAGAGGGAATGGGGACTTTGCAGTATCCTTCCCCTGCCACGCCCACCAAGCCACGCCCACAGAACGGTAAGGGAAAAAAATCTGAATTTCACCCCTGCCCTAATCCCATGTTTTATGCAAGACGAAGAAGACAATCTTACTTAAAGACAAGGATTTTTCTCATTTTTTTTCTTCCCTCCTTTAAGCTGCCCTTTGTGCATCATTCAAAGCTGGAACACAGAACCACCCTCTCAAACTGTATCTATATTGGAGATACAGCTTTAACTGTATCTTCAATCCCTTCAATTTGGGCAATCCCTTCTTTCATGCAATATCCCCTCACTGTTCAGACAGATCTAAGCCAATGGGTGGGCTTGTACAGACAAGAGGAATCAATGAACAGCAAAAACCCAACAAGCAAAACCTCCAGGAGGGTATGACTATCCAAAGAGTGAAACATCCCTCCTAATTTAAACCAACTTCTAGAAAGAATCTCAGAGGTCCAAAACAACCACCACCAACTACTAACATGTACGTGAACATAATACGTTCTTTTATATCACATACATCAAGTGGTCTGTATTAATTAATATTGTCTCTGGAATCATCCTAGAATGTCTCTCCATTACATTTGACATCATGTTTTAAACTAGAAATCTCAGGGACAGAAACTCCCCTTGTATACGCAGCACTGACTCGCCAGTGAATTATGTTTTCTTTGGCCATGAAAACAGAAACCAATTCATTATGTGGACTTTATATATCTCAATTGGGAAGCATATAATTTTAAAAGTTCTTATTCAAGAACCTATATAAATGTTTTAAACCATGCTCTGTACTTACTTTGGTCTTTGTAAGACATACGTTAAAAGGAATGTTCGTAGTGATTCTATACTGCTTTTTTCCAACAGAATCCATTCTCGTACAACTGCTTCCATTATCGCTGTGGCGGCTTGAAAAAGGACATAGTCCACTTTACTAGTTTCTGTTAAAGAAATGCAGGTTTATAAACTGATAATCCATAGGCAAAAGCTTGAAACACATACCTTGTAGATCTCCACATGAAAAATTTTAAAAAAAAAAATAGATTTTTTTTATTTAAATCGGATTTTTTAAAATTTAAATCAGATTTTTAAAAATTAAATTTATTTTAATAAAATGCTTTTGGAGCAAAAATCCATCTAAAGGTAGTTTTCTATTTAAGATACATTAATAATTTAGTTTATTCAGCATGAAATGGAGCTTAATTACATAGCATGAGGCTATATATTCTGCAATATTAGGACTGTCGGTGAGTCAACAGCAGGTCAGAGGAGCCGCTGTGAGACAGAGATGACAGTTGTTCTTTAAAAATTATTTAAATCGACTTGATTTAAATCAAATCCACCCTGTTTACAATGTTCAAATACAGCTATATATATATATATATATATATATATATATATATATATATATATATATATATATATATATATATATATATATATATTTCAGCAGATTATATATATATGTATGTATGTATGTATGTATGTATGTATGTATATGTATATGTGTGTGTGTATATATATATATATATATATATATATATATATATATATATATATATATATATATATATATATATATATATATATATATATATACACATACATACATCAACAGCAGAAACAACAAGTTACTGAAGCACTAGCATCAGCAAGTTAAAATTAGAAGTAAGTAAATATTAGGCTCACTGGAGAAGAGCCTAATGCTGGAAACGATTGAGGGCAAAAGAAGAAAGGGACGACAGAGAATGAGGTGGCTGGATGGAGTCACTGAAGCAGTAGGCATGAGCTTAAATGGACTCCGGGGGATGGTAGAGGACAGGAAGGCCTGGAGGAACATTGTCCATGGGATTGCGATGGGTCGGACACGACTTCGCAACTAACAACAACAAAACATTAGGCATAAATAAGTGTTAAACCCAAAGTGATTTTTAAAGGGAATGGTCACACATCAATGCAAAAAGCAGACACTTTTAGAGACAATTCTCCCAGTGAAAATCCAGTGGTGACATGAAAATACTCCATAATATTTTGCTGTCTTCCAATTCAGTGTATTAACACCATCCTAGTCACAATCATATACCCAGCCATGAAAGGATGATGCTATTGTGCTCAACTCACTAGCAAGAAAACACAAAACAGCAGTCTGAAATCAGAAGATTCTATCCCAATAATGTATAATTTTTTCCTGAGAAGCATGTACACCAGGGGTGTCAAACTGGCGGCCCGTGGGCCGGATGCGTTACGCGCAGATCATGCCCACCCCAGCTCCGCAAAGGGGAAATAATGTCACGAAACATCACGTGACAGCAACGTGATGCCACGAGTTTGACACCCGTGATGTACATCATTGTCTTTATCAATCTTCCCATTAACATTTTTCTATTATTAGTATTTTTGGATGCTTTTGTAACATCTCCCCAAGACATTTCTATTTGGTAACATCACCGCTTCAATTAAAACACCAAATATAATAGTATATTATCTTCAAGTATTCCTCATTTAATGACTCCTATTGGGTCTGGCAAGTTTAATGCTAATCGAAGTGATTATTAAGTGAAAAATCACATGACTACACCTGACTCAATGATGTCAGTTTCACTGCTGTTAAGCAAATCATCCATAGCTATTAAACACAATGTCACATGATTGCGACATGCTACTACTACCTGTTGGTTTTCCAATTGATTTTGCTTCTCAGAAGCCAGCTGTGAGGGTCACAAATGCAAATCATGTGACCACAGGATGACATCATATATGAGCACCAGTTGCAACGTGCACAAATCGTGATCATTTGATTACAAGGACCTTGAACTGGCCGTAAGTTCAAGGGCAAATTGTAAACCTACTTTTTCAGGGCTGTTGTAAGTTCAAATGGTTACTGAACAAGACAGCTGTTAACTGAAGGCTATCTGTATTCTGTTAAACTTTATCTGGATATTTATTTCCTTATTAACATTAATTTCTTACACATGTATAATCTGTCCAGTTTGGTTTTGTGATGATCTTTTAAGTACTGCAAAATCACTTTGTGTTTGATTCATTGAAAAGAAAGCAAGAAATATTTTAAATCGCTGTCATTTTCTTCAGAAAAGCATAAATTAAGTGTCATCGCTCTTAAGATGGTGTAAGGATACAGTTTCTGGAATCAGCTGTATTTGCATATTTGAATCAAACATCTTAACCATATTTACATAAAACCAAGACTCACTAGGATAAATGAGGGTTATTTTCAAGATAACAGTGCTTAATATGTGCATCTCTACATCCATATTGACAATGCTAGAAAAAACAGTATTTCACACATATATCCTTAGCCTGTTTTAGAAAGCTACATGATTATGAATTAATGGTACACTGATCGAAACATAGGACTTACCTAAAATATGTTTGCAAACTGCAAACGGCGATTTTGATTTTCTAAACGATAAAAATATGTGTTCGGCGTGCTGACGTTGTTCATTATTGACCATGGAGGGTGGTGCCTACAGAGAAAATAAAGACTCTTTCTAACTATGGAATATAGAAAATTGCCATTTCTTATTCAAGTACGTATCACAATAAAAAGCCTTTCATCTATTGAAAAATATGCTGAAATAAGGTAGTACTAAGGCAGTGGTAATAATAAAGTAGCAACTAATTAGTAAATTAGATGAAAGTTCATCACTTAACCTAATCCATTAAAGTATTCTATTCCAACCTGTTAATCCAATCCAATTCAGCCTATATTATGTAATTAGCACCATTTGATATGACAGCATAACAGGACAACTATATTTGGCTTAGAAACTCTGGATGACAGTTCACAATAAAGAAATAAATACAGAAATGGTAACACTTAGCTAGATGGAAATCTAACACTTATGTGGATTTTTGCAGATCAGATGATATTGATTTGTGTAGCCATCCATTTTGCAAATGTGACTTTTGAAGGTGAACACAGGATTAAAACCAAGAAACAACCAAATGAAAACAATAATGTGCAAAGAGTAAGGAACAATATCCCTAGAAATGGTGGTATAATTTCCAATAATAGTAATGAGACTATATAATGATAATTCTATGATGTGGTCTTCAATAGTACTCTGAAGATGTGTTCAAATGAATAATTTAGTTGTATTCATCAAATTGTCCTATTGCTGCTTTTCTCCTGTGTGGACGCCGTCCCAATGTATAGATTTTCTCAAAAATTCCTACCAGGATAAACATGTAGAGAATTCTGGGGCTTAAAGCCTATACATCTGATGGGTACCCAAACTAGGGAAAGTTATTCTATTGAGATTTTTTCCAATATTTCACAGAAAAGATAATGAAATGCCAATTTAAATGTGGAAAAAAAGGTCTCTCCAACTCCAATATTATGTATCTTCTTAATGATAAGGAATGTTGGATCGGTTACGGATGTATTTGTTATATTATGACATATTAATTTATGAAGGTAACATGCCTACAGTGTGATCATTATTGTGATTGTATTTTTTTTACCTTGGATTTTTTTTTGTATTAGCATCTCACAAAGCTGATAAACAATCAAATAAGATATATCAATAAATCATAGTTCTACAAATAAATCTATTATCAGTAGCATGCAAATAATTAAGATTAAGATATCCTTTACTGTCATTTACCTGTATATAAAATGGCACACATTAAAATTAACTTCATTTATATAAAAATACTGGAATAGATGGCTCTACTTCTTCCCAGGAAGAAACTAAAAGTTAGAAACCTGAATTTTCCGACACTGTAGTGTAGTAGCATGCTGCCCTCTAGTGCAATTCCAGCACTGATTCAGAAAAAAGCAAGATTGCTCATATTGAGTTTGATTAATTAGAATCACTAAAAAGATGAAGTCTCCTTTGAGTTATATTCAACTTCTGGCAATGCCATATAAGCAGTTTTAGCATGGTTGTTGTTTGCCACTGCCTTCTTCCAGGATGTTTAGCCTCTAGTCCTGTGGCTTCAAGTGGTCCCCCAATCAAATATGGCCAACATAGTTTAGCTTCTAAAATCAGATACAACCGGGGAAGTACTGCCATCTGTTGGCATGAAATAAAAGTTGGGTTCTAATGTAAGTTACGTCGAGGCCAACTCACTACAAAGATCAAAATACTTTTCCAAAATGCTTATCAGTTCCAAGTGGTAGAATAAGTACAAAGTCTAGAAAAAGCTTGCATAAATAAATGGTAGAGATAGAGTCTGATGAATCCCAGAGAGATATATTTCATAACTATAGGATTCTTATGAAAAAAGCCCATAGTTCTCTGTCACTTATCCAGCCAACATCTTCTTCTCTCACCTATTATTTCATGGAATATGTACATGACATTGGCATTTTCACAGCACAATCCATGTAAAGAAATGCCCATGAAGGCGAAGTTTTTATCTTTCCATTAGCCATCCATTGTTCTAACGCTTAGAGTTCTACCAAACTGTTTCATATGAAGCTATGATGAAGGGAATGGATCCAGAGTTCTATCAGGATAGAAGATCCCCATATAATTTAACAAGTACAAGTGTTCCTCATTTAACAACCACTCATTCAGTATGACCATTTAAACTTGTGACAGTGCTTGAACAAGTGGTAGTTATGGCCATGTAGGAGATAAACAGGCTGAGCCTAAGGGCGGGATTAAATGCGTCATTGGTTTAGAGTTGTTGCATTCTCACAAGAGACCTAAGTCCTCCACCCCCACCCCCCCATGAACTCTGTTGATCCTTATCTAGCACCAATTTGGCTTGAATATTAGTAATCAGATTCTTGTGTATAAGCTGCATGTAATAAATTTTTAGTGCTTCCTGTTCCTGGTTACTTGCACCTAATATAACAGTCCTCAAAGTTCCGGCCATTGCAGAATCACTACAGTTACACAATCAGCACCTGGCAACTGGCCCGGATTTCCAATTGCTGCAGTGTCCCAGGGTCGTGTGATTGTGATTCACGATCTTCCATGTCAGTTTCCCACAAGCAAAATCAATGGGAAAGCTGGCAGAAAGTTGGGAGTTGCAATCACATGAGATTTTTGCTTCTCACTTAACAGTGGTACCTGGGGATTGCTGGAGCTGCCATAATTAAGTGGCAAGTCACATGATATTGCATTTTACAACTGCATAGCTTATCAAAAGGAATTATGGTCCCAATTACCAGAAAACGGCAACTGAATAAAATGATAGCAGAGCACTCTGTAAATGCCTAAACTTAAGGGACTTGTGAGACTTTTGTAATATCTGTAATTTTACACACCCAAAGTGCATATTAAATCTTGCTAAAGTATACCGTGTTTCCCCGAAAATAAGGCAGGGTCTTATTTTCTTTTGACCCCCAAAATATGGCCTTGGCCTTATTATCGGGTTTTTTAAAATTATTTTGGGGTTGCAGTAGGCGGAAGCGTGGGACTGGATGTCCCATCGCCGCCACCTCCCTTCCCTGTTCTTGGCGCTGGCTGAGCAGCTAGCCCGCCACCAGCGCCTCGTGGAGCAGGATTCTGCAAGGCTTGTTGTGCTGTTGCATGTACAAACTGCAGGACTGCTGCAAGCTACATCATACCGGCACAGCTGGCATCCTGCCGCTCGCGGCTGTGCCGGTATGTCGAACCTTGCGGTAGTGCTGCCGTTTGTGCATGCAACGGCACAACAAGCCTTGCAGAGTCCTGCTCCATGAAGCAGCAGCAATAGCACTTAGACTTATATACCGCTTCATAGTGCTTTACAGCCCTCTCTAAGCGGTTTACAGAGTCAGCATATTGCCCCCAACAATCTGGGTGCTCATTTTACCCACCTCGGAAGGATGGAAGGCTGAGTCAACCTTGAGCCGGTGAGATTTGAACTGCTGAACTGCAGCTAGCAGTCAGCTGAAGTAGCTTGTAGTGCTGCACTCTAACAGCAGTGGCGTGACGAGTCACAGAGACTCATTTCTGGCAGGTGGGATGTGATGGGCCGCGAGATGCGCATCCTACCTGACACTTGTAGCTCTGTTGTGTTCCTCGGCATTGTGTCCAGAGAATCCCATTATAAAAGAAAACTTCTCGCGAGTTCAATCAAACTTCTCGAACTCGCGAGTTTTCTTGTACAACGGGCTTCCCTGGACACAACACCGAGGAACGCGACGGACCGTCTCATAGTGGGCCGCAATTTGGCGGTGGCAGATCGAGTGGGGCAGGGCGCGAGATGCGCATCTCAGCGGCTGCGGCTTCCGTGGCGGCGGGCATGGCTATGGCATTTCCAAAAGCAGCCTGGGAAAACCTAAAAACCCAGGCAACTTGTTGCTTGAGCTCTCATTCTCTCTCCTGGCCAAAAGAGCGCCCGCTGCAAAAAGAGCGGCTCCCGGCTGGGAGAGAGCACAAGCAAGAGGCGGGCACGTGCAGGCAGTTTTACCAACTCCCTCTGCCATGGCGTTGCGCACACCCTACGGGACTGGCTCACCTCCTCTGGGCTCTGCCTCTGGCGGCATTTTGAAACGCACTCCTGCCTGCAAGGAGGAGGCGAGGCAGGGATCGAGGAGGGGAGAGCCCCGCCCCCTCATCCGCCAGCAAGATGCGGAAGGGCCCTTCCTGCCACCCGCCCCGAGATCCACCTTCCTGCACCTCTGGCTCGGTGGGTGACTCTCTCGGCAGGCCCTGCCGCCGCCTCGGCTCTTTCTTGCCACGCCACACCGCTGGTCGTGAGTTCAATTGCTGGGTGAGTTGCTGCTGCCGTCTTCTCTCTCTCCGAGGAAAGGGTGGGGGGCCTTGGAACAAGTGGGCAAGAGCGGGCGGTGAGCAACGCGCCTCGGTAAGGGCATGTGGGATGCGTGGGGCATGTTCCCTCCTTTTTCCGGAAAGTAGTTGGGGGGCCTTATTTGGGGGGGACTTATTTCAGCGCATGCGCTGAAAAGCCTGATTGGCCTTATTATGGGGACATGTATTATTTTCGGGGGAAACGGTATGTGCATTATCTTGTATAAGCAGTATGTGTAATTTTACATACAAAGTGCATATTAAAGTCTAGCTAAAATATGTGTGCATTAACTTGTATAAGCAGTAGATACAAAACACACCAGAGAAACCATAAACAGTTTATATATATTACAGACAAAGTGACGAAATGATCACTTTCACTTGATTGAAATTCAAATCTGATCTCTTCTTCTAACTGCAACACTTCAACAAGTTGCACAATTTAGCATACACATACTTCAAAGGAACTTACAGCCCTACCGGACACCTCCAAATCAAATATTATTTGCTATTACGTTGCAGTATTATTAAATTACTTCGGCAACCAATAAAATATTTTGTTCTCCCGATAAGGCATATTGAAAGAAGGAATATTTTCTTTTAAAAAACTGCAAGAATAAGAATGTACTGGAAAGACAAGGCAAGCATGTTTTTATTAGCCCAAGAGATTACAAAAGATGGCTCAATGGCTTTTTTAAGAGGACAAGTCAATAAAGGACAACTTATTGAAACACTCTACAATAAGAAGCAGAATGACACTTGAGATCAAACCCACACTTGACAAAATTTATTATTTAGAGAAAACATCTAGAATAGAATAGAATAGAATAGAATAGAATAGAATAGAATAGAATAGAATAGAATAGAATAGAATAGAATAGAATAGAATAGAATAGAATAGAATAGAATTCTTTATTGGCCAAGTGTGATTGGACACACAAGGAATTTGTCTTTGGTGCATATGCTCTCAGTGTACATAAAGAAAAAATAAAATACAATCATCAAGAATCGTAAGATACAACAGTGATAATCATAGATTACTAATAAGTAATCAAATCATACTAGGAAACAAATAAAACAATATAAATTGTAAAGATACAAGCAACATGGTTATAGTCATAAGTGGGAAGAGATAGGTACTAGGAAGGATGAGAAGAAGAATAGTAATACAGTCTTGGTAAATAATTTGACAGTGTTGTGGGAATTAGTTGTTTAGCAGAGTGATGGCATTCGGGGGGAAACTGTCATTGTGTCTTGTTGTTCTGGTGTGCAGAGCCCTATTGCGTCATTTTGAGGGTAGAAGTTGAAACAATTTATGTCCAGGATGTGAGTGGTCTGTAGATATTTTCACAGCCCTCTTTTTGACTCGTGCAGTATACAGGTCCTCAATGGAAGGCAGGTTGGTAGCAATTGTTTTTTCTGCAGTTCTAATTATCCTCTGAAGTACGTGTCTTGTTTGGTTGCAGAGCCAAACCAGACAAGACAGACACAGACAATGAAGTTGCAACAGCAATATTTTTAATGACCGTATTGAGCTTAGGAAAGCTTTGTCACTCTAGACAAATTATCCCAGGCCCTGTGAATAATAGTACTACCATAATGTTATAAGGATTTATGAGAATTATAGACAGCTTGGGAAAAAACTGACAACAGTACATTAATCTATATAATAAAAAAGCCCAATGAGCATTTTATAACACATAGGAATGTGAGGAACACTAAAAATCGACTAACAAGACCGTGCTTAAGGAATTTATATTGCTCCGGATAAGCAATTTCACAGCTAAGAATAGTTGTACACAGGAATGGCCTCCATCAAGAGAACATGGGAATTACTTTCCCTGTTTGTAAGAGATTGGGGGGGGGGGGAGAAGGAGGTCTGCAGGAAAATGAGGGGAAAGGAAGTCCCATTGTGCAAATGACCACCCTTTAATACAAATCAGCATCAAACACTACAATTCTAGGCAAAATTGTGGGTCCAAATATATCCTATTTTGCTTACAAAATAAATTGTAATATTTGTGCTGGTCAACCAGGTGCATTAATTTTGTTATCTCACAAGGGATGGAAAACTGCTTTGCTTACAAGTTTTCATTTTTGGAAATTTCTGGATGTCTAATTAAGACTTCAACAGAAATCCAGAGAGCTGCTTAAACTTATTGATTTGTGATCGTTCAGTGGACTTTCCCCCCCCCCCAAACAGATGAGTCCTCATTATAGCAAAAGTAAAAGTATTTTTGAAACTCCTCTCTTCTTTACATGGCTTGTCCTGTGGTTTACGATTCCAAATTTAGTTTTCAAAGTAATGATTTTATCAAGTATTCCTGAACTTGCGCAAAGAAGATACGGATTTTTTTCCCTTCCGAGCAATATAAATATACGAGATATATGCAGAGCTTGAGCTCCAAAGGCAAAAGGTCTTCTGAGGATTTGAGTTCACACTTGTGTACAACTCCTTCAAAAAACACTTGTCTTCATAGCTGTAGTATAAAGAGTAGCTGTGTTACCTGCCACCTCAAGAAAAGATGTAGCGGATTTAAGGAATTGCAGGCAAGTGCTATAAGAAGCATTTCCAAGGGCTCCAAAACATCTCTTTGCCTTTTGAATCGTACTAAAAATAATTTAGTGTGGTAGATTATATAATATATTATAATTGCTCCTTGCTTAATGACCATTTGTTCAACAACCATTCAAAGTTGTGACACAGAACAAATAGTACTTATGACTGGTTCCCAAAGTTATGGTGATCAAAATTCAGGTGTTTGGCAAACTAACTGCACTTATCACTTTAGGGCAGGGGTGAAATTCAAAATTTTTCCCTACCGGTTCTGTGGGCGCGTGACTTGGTGGGCGTGGCAGGGGAAGGATACTGCAAAATCTCCATTCCCACCCCACTCCAGGGGGAAGGATATTGCAAAATCTCCATTCCCACCACACTCTGGGGCCAGCCAGAGGTGGTATTTGCCGGTTCTCTGAACTACTCAGAATTTCCGCTATGGGTTCTCCAGAACCTGCTGAATTTCACCCCTGCTTTAGGGGTTCTTCGATACTCTGCACCCTCACCCCATCTCTGTCCATTTGGCAGCCCTGCACAAGGGCACTCCTCTGTGGCAGCCCTGGGGCTGGCTGAGGGTCTTCAGCAATCTCAGTCTCAGCCGACTACCTCTGCCACAGGCAATAGCAATAGCACTTAGACTTATATACCGCTTCATAGTGCTTTACAGCCCTCTTTAAGCGGTTTACAGAGTTCAGCATATTGCCCCCAACAATCTGGGTCCTCATTTTACCCACCTCGGAAGGATGGAAGGCTGAGTCAACCTTGAGCCGGTGGGATTTGAACAGCTGAACTGCTGAACTAGCAGTAGCCTGCAGTGCTGCATTTAACCACTGCACCACCTCGGCTCGGCCTCTATAGCTAATCCTCGACTTACAACAGTTCAGTTAGTGACCATTCAAAGTTACAACAACACTGAAAAAAGTGACCTATGACCATTTTTCACACATACCCCATGGTCACATGATCAAAATTCAGAGGCTTGGCAACTACTTCATACTTATGAAGGCTGCAGTGTCCTGGGGGGGGGGGTGTCATGTGATCCCCTTTTGCAACCTTCTGACAAGCAACGTCAATGCGGAATCCAGATTCACTGAACAACTAGGTTACTAACTTAACAAATGCAATGATTCACTTAAACGACTTGTGGCAAGAAAAGTCGTAAAATGGGGCAAACACACTTAAGAAATGTTTTCACTTACCAACATAAATTTTTGGCTCAATTGTGGTCGTAACTCGAAGGCTACCTGTATTGCAACCCTAGCACCACTATCACTGAGGAGTGCCAATTCAAACCATTCAACCCAAAGCCCAGCCACCTCCACCTCTCTGTGCTCTGCAGGCCCTGCCACAACCAGATGACCTTCATGGTCTTTCTTCCATTGCTGATGAGGCACCCCTAGACTGACCCTATGTGAGGAAGTTACTGGCCACACTAGGCAGAGTGCAAGGTGGCGGGAGTGATTGGGCTTTGTGCTGTGGCACGGAGGTTGCTGGCTGTGGCACAGGGTCTGAATGATACCCTGAGCCGCAGTGGCGCAATGGTTAGAATGCAGTACTGCAGGCTACTTCTGCTGACTGCTGGCTGTTCAATTTGGCAGTTCACAGGCTCAAGGTTGACTCAGCCTTCTTCCATCCTTCCGAGGTCAGTAAAACGAGGGCCCAGATTGTTGGGGGCAATATGCTGACTCTGTAAACCGCTTAGAGAGGGCTGTAAAGCACTGTGAAGCAGTATACAAGTCTAAATCCTATTGCTATTGCTATACTCTACAGCAGTGGTGGTGGTGCTGAAGTAGAGACCTGGGTGGAGATGGCAGCTGATTGAAACTGCTAAAGGCACCCGGTCTCTATTTCAGTCCCAGCGCCATCACTGCAAAGACTACTGCTGTTTGGGCAGGCCAGAAAGGGCAGAGACAAGGAGGGATAGGTGTGTGTGTGCGTGCTTTCAAGAGCAGGCAAATAAGAGTTCCTTATCTCACTGAAGCTCCTTACTGGGAGGGACAAGCCAGGAATGGCTTGGATCAGGGTAGATCTTTGCCCAGTGGGATTCAGTTAATGACAACAATGGGGATTACAGTCACTAAATGAGGTCACATGATATCACACTTTGACAGCATTACTTAACTATGGAAAGTCCAGTCCCCATTACCATCTTAACTTGAGGGCACCTGTAATTGCTAATTAGAAAATGTACCTAAGTGAATGTTGCTTGTCTCCTATGTAATGAACTTAACTCTTCCCGATGTATCCAAAGTTGGCTTTCTTAATGTAAAAGAAATTTAATGACAACTAATGAACACACACAAAAAAAATATTGCCAGGTATACAAGGAGAGATAGAAGGGGAGGGGGGATGGATCACTGGGCAAAATGGTTAAAGATAGCAAAAAAAAGATAGACTGTTGTTCCAATTAACTTGGAATATAACATTTGACAAGGAACAAGCAGTCATATGAAAAGAAGCACAGGCAAAATGTAAAATAGGGATTTAATAACTGAAACCTGCAGGCTACTCTTATTACAGGTGTGATCACTCTAAGTCAGATTTTCCTCAACCTACTGCTTTCCAGATTTGTTAGGACTATGACTCCCAGAATTTTTACCCAACATGGCATACAAGAGGCGGTAGAAAGCTTTGCCAGATGGTTAATGAAAAAGAAGCATTTTTAAGAGAGATTTGAAAGAAGATAAAGAAATAGCATCGTACAGATGTTGAGAAAATACAGGAAGAGTATAATCTTCTGAGAAAGCAGGAAGCCTTTGAACTGAACTAGGGAAGTAAAGGTCACGGGAAAGGATGTGCTGGAAGGTAAAAATTAAGAGAGAGAAAAATGCAAGTTCTTGGAAGTTTTTGAAAGTCAGGACAATAGGCCAAATAGAAAACCAGTTTAAAATATATAGTCCTCTCAAGATATTAGGGGTAAATAATTATAATTTACTTTTTAGGAGAATGTTTTGAAAAGTCAGAGAAAGGCAGGATATAAAATTAACATAACAATATTTGTACATAGAAGATAAATTTTACTTTAGTTGCGTGGCTGATGGCTAATGCTATCAGCAATGCAAGGCTCTTTCAAAAACAATCCAGGGACAAGGGCTGTAGTTTAAGAAAACAGACCATTTTTTTACAGATTATATCCAAAACCAGAATTTGTTGATATGACATTCTTAACAGGCACTTTCAACACACCAATATTTTTAATCTCTATTTTATTTTTTAAAGTATTTAGGAACTAAATGGAAACAAAAGAAAAAGGAAATAGAAAGGGCAATTTACAAATTGTAAGAATAAGTATTTACAAAAAATAAAAATATACTTTCCTTTATTATTCTATAAGTAATATTGAATCAAGACAGTATCTAATGTCTCAATTTAAAAGCTATTTTTAGCAGCAAGTAAACAACAAAAATAAAAATAAGCCATCAAAATCACAACTGAGAAGAATATCTAACTAACCTAACAGTTTGTGCAGAATTTGGTGTTTTAAGCTCTTGGGAAACCCCAAAATTAAATGTTACAGAAATCTATGTGTAAAGTAACCCTCTTTGATATTTAATATTGAAAGCTGTAGCACTTGTTAAAATGCAAAAAACATGGGAGTCAGTAATTAAATTCACATACTGCACTAAGCCATGATTTGCTTAGGCATACTTATTGTATAAGTCATAATTGACTGGGTTTGTATAACACGCTAAGCCAAAGGCAAACAAATTACTGTATATTATGGCTTAGTAAGTTGTGTGAGCCAGGTCAATGTGTTAAGTGTTTTTTTTTCAGGCAAGCCTACGTATTTTGCTAGGAAGGAACTTCCTTATTCATGAAGGGCTATGGGATTAAAAATGTATTTTGTATGTTGAATTTAGGATACAAAATTAAAATTATTTTTCCCCATGGTGCCACAAAATCCTTAGATGTTGTAATTTCTTTACAATAAATCAATTCTCTCTCTAAAAAAAATACCCCAATTCAATTTAATTAGATTAGTCACTTTATGTTTGCAATCCTCATTTATCCAGATTTTCATTCCAGATGCCTTAATAGCCCCATACTCCTTCACTGGAACCTTCTTCAAATTGATATGCTCCAGATGCATTACAGGAAAATAGAAAGTTTTGGAATGCTGCTTTACAGAATATTCTATAATAATGAAAGTACTATATACTTTTACCGAGTCTTTCATACCCTTTCCTCAAATAAGTTATTGGCAAAGGCAATAATTCTATAACTAACTCTTTGTTTAAAATATTTACAGGCAACTTTCAGAGCAAAGCCCATGCCAAGATCATCAGTCATGACACAGAATACATTAAGATATTATCTGAACTATCAACTCTTAAGAATACAGTATTGTATAAAAGCTTAAGGTTTGATCCCTACTTAGTCACACTGAGAATATACTTAGTGAAATCAGTGGGACTTAGGCTGGTCATGACTAGCAAATCTCAGCAATTTTAATAGCTCTATTTGCAAAAATTATGGGATTTGAAAGTCAATCATCTAAAACCCACAAATTTTAGGGACGCCTGATCTCCTGCCAGAAATGTTACAGTGTTTAGAAGCTGGGAATGATTATCATGAATTACGTCCCATTCTTCAGGATTATTTTCAGAAGAGAACTTTCTCACTGACACGACTTCTGTTTGCTTTACTGTACAGGTAGTCCTCGACTTTATGACCATAATTGAGTGCAAAATTTATATTGTTAAGCGAGACATTTGTTAAATGAGGTTTGCATCATTTTATGAGCTTTCTTGCCATAGTTGTTAAGTGAATCACTGCAGTAATTAGGTTAGTAACACAGTCGTTAAGCGAATGTGGTTTCCCCATTGATTTGCTTGTCAAAAGGTTGCAAAAGTTGATTACGTGATCATGGGACACTGCAACCGTCATAAATATGAGTCAGTTGACAAGCATTTGAATTTTGATCATGTGACCATGGAGATGCTGCAATGGTTGTTAAGTGTGAATACTGGTCATTGGTATAAGTTTATTTTTTTCAGTGCCATTTTAATTAAACGGTCGCTAAATGAATTGCTGTAAGTCAAGGACTACTTGTACTGTACTGTGTTCTAGATTTACAAGCAGATGGCAGCACATAGTAATATGCAGACAGCTCTGGTTCATAAAGTTGCTGCAGGGTAAAGCTATGTACAACATCAGTTACAATCAAAGTTGCTACACCTTGCTTTCTCTGATAGTCTGCTGAGCTTAATTACACCAAAAAGAAAAAGAAGTTGTTTTTTGAATGAATTCACTGACTTTTTTACAAAATGTATCCAAGTATCACATACTGAACTAAAATTTGTCGTTGTCATCGTCCTCCCAGCATCACCATTTATAAGCAATTTAAAGACCAGAAATATCAAAACCTGGTCTCATGGGTATCGCTGGCACCTTTACTTATTCCAACTGCTGTAGGAAAGCTGCATCTTTAGGGAAAGAGATAGTAACTAGGAAGAAGTTGCAACTAGGGATAGCAACTAGGAAGAAGACTAAGTCAACTGGGAAGAGCAGGAGCTACAGGTAGTCCTCAACTTATGACCACAGCTGAGCGCAAAATTTCTCTTGCTAAGCGAGACAACTGCTAAGTGAATTTTGCCCCATTTTGTGACCTTTCTTGTCACTGTTGTTAAATGAATCATTGCAGTTATTAAGTTAGTAACACAGTTGTTAAGTGAATAGGGCTTTCCCATTGACATTGTTTGTTAGAAGGTTGCAAAGGGTGATCATATGATCCCAGGACACTGCAACCATCATAAATATGAACCAATTGGCAAGCATCTGAATTTTGATTACATGACTATGGGGATGCTGCAACAATCATAAGTATGAAAAATGGTCATATCACTGTTTTCATTGCCATTGTAACTTTGAACGGTGATTAAATTATCTGTTGTAAGTAGAGAACTACACACACACACACACACACACACACACACACACACACAACACACACACACACACACACACAGTGTGTCCTGGAGAAAACTAGAGAAATAACATTTCCATCAGGTTTTCCACTTTTTACAGATTTGTACATTTCTAGCCTTCATACAATTACAGTATAGATATTTGCAATTATGGTAATCAAATATTTGCAATTCAGGCAAATCTGATAAAAAATTATTCACATTTTCTACTAGATACTTGACTTAAAATCAGAAAAATGACAAATAAATAGACTATGGATATGTTCAAGATACAAGTAGCAGGTATATAATTCCTACATTTATTATATTTATTAGACATGCTATTTGAAAATGCAGCTTACTCAGAAACAAACTTCACTGAGTTCAGTAGCACTAATATCCAAACATATGCTTATAAAATTGTAGTCTAAGGTTGTAATAGTAAGGTTCTTAGTTTGGGATTAAACCTCCTGAATTACCTTGTAAATATATAAACTTTAAAATCTATATATCAAAAGTGCACAAATGCAAACATTGAGAATTTGGCTAATTCTCAGCCACTAGGTCAATGGTAAAGAATACTAAAAGATGTAAGTCAGCATTATTTGGCAGGTTCACACATTGTGTACTTATGCAAGGAATACATTACAACTTCAGAATAGTGCAAAGCAGTCTGAACATTAAAACAGGTGGATAAAATTGGGATAATGTAATGCCAAATTATTTAGCATTATTTTAAAAAAACTTACCAATTCCCGTATAATTCCCAATAAATTTACAATTTATTTTAGCAGACACTTCACACCGTTATTTGCATCATTACCATCAAGAATTTTTAGCAAACTTCTAAGATTTTTAGAACTAATGCCACTTTGTGTAAAAGAATTATACAGATCAAATTAAAGCCACATCACTGTACTTTATGAGATTTCCAATTTCCTGACTAGATTCAAGTTTTCTAAGATAGGTGGCAATCTTAAAGTCTACCAAACAAGTTCATTTAGATCAGGGTTGTCAAGCTCCCGGCCCACGGGCCGGATGCGTCACACACTGGCCACACCCACACTCGGTTTAGCGAAAGTCCCGATATGTCACGTGACACTGCCATGACGACGTGAGTTTGACACCCCTGATTTATATATACTCCATGGTTTATTGCTTCTCTCAGAGGGTTTGGAGATCTATAGATAATTTAAAAAGCCAAAACTTTGCATTGACTGGCAGAAGAAAACAGTTAACTAAATATATTCACAGTCAACCAAAAATTGTGAATTATGAAATCAATTTTCTTATTTTATACATATGAGTTATGGGATGAAGAGAGTTTGGGTTGAAATATTAGACGTGTTAAGCTTTTGAAAAGGTTTATACTTGTCTTGTTGAAGGGGAAGTTATTGCTTTCTATAATTTTTTCTTTTATTTTTTTATATATTTCTCCTCCTTTTTGCAATTTCTATTTCTTCTTGTTTCTATTTTTCTTCGTTTCTGTTAGTTTCTATTTGTAATTTTAAATTTCAATAAAATTGTTACAAACATGTATTCACAATCAAGTACAGACTATAGTAAGTATATCATTTGGCACACATCTAGTGGCACCCTGGATCACACCTTCTGCATTAGCAAGTCCTGCTTTGTATTTCAAAATTGCTCAAGCTTAGAAGCAAAAAGACAAGTTAAACTCTTGCCTCAGGTAGTTTATAGACTTCTTAAGAGCCAAGCTAGATGTTCAGAGATCTCAGATGGTACAGTAATAGACTATATCATCTTAGAATTATTTATTTGAATGCTATATCCTACGCTCTAATAAAACTTTGTACCACAGAGGGTGAGGACTAGCTAGGACTCTTTTGTCCTGACTTTTTAATGTGCTAGGAGTGCTAATTGCATTGCACATAGTTATTCAGCTAAACTGTAAAGCACCTGCCATAAAAGAGCTATTGATGTATATATGATAACAAGAAACAGAGATATGTTCAGTAACATGTAAGAATAATCTCACTAGCTAAAATGACATTGCTCCATTCTATATTAGTAAGGCAAATTTCAATGGTCAAAGTCCCCTACAATTGTTTTTTTTTAAGAATTCAAAACAACAGCATTTTCCCACAGGGAAGAGTCTTATAATTAATTTCAAAATCTTATTTCAAATCCATCTGGATTCTTAATCTGTTTATATGGTCTGTCTGCCTGATATTTCCAAAAAGCACTCTGATAGCCTATCACACCAAAGGACTGTTAAGAAGGGGAAAAATAATATATATATATATATATATATAAACTATCATTCTGAACTTAAGAAAAGAAAGGCAATGTAACAAATCTAGATCAAACTATCCTGATTGTAGCTTGCTTCTTTTTTGCATGGAGTTATTATACAAAATGTTCACTATTTAATGCTTGGGAAGAACAGATTATGATCCATTTACTCAGTAAACCTATACACATTCCATACATCGGTACAGCAAAAGCCACTAATCTAGAAGATTACATATTATAGACGAGCATTCTTTGCTCTTTGAGAACGGTTTTGAATGTTTTCTGTTTTAATATATTTAATTCATTGAAAGAGAACAAATGCAAAGTTATTTTAGCTTAGTCACAAGTAGCATTTTGGAGCATGAGTTTCTAGCCTTGCAGAAAACCCTCACAAAAGAAAAGGTTCTGCTACTGAAACTTGCTACTGAAACTACATGTCCATCCATCTTTGAGAAACACAAAAAGCAAACTGAACAGCCATTACACAGTGCAATATGAGAGAGAGAGAAAAGGAAAAAGACAATACACTACATGCAGTATTGGTAAAATGGGCGTGTATTAGAGGCTGATATTAAAACATTCTTATCAGGAGATATAAAAAATGGCATTAAAAGGGAAAGGAGGGAAAAGAGAACCAGGATAGAAACTGGGAAGTGGGGGGAACCACTCCTGATTAACAGATTTGAGCACGTGGATGTCGAAGTGAAAAGGAAAGAATTATGTTGGGATAGGGTGATATCAATGAATGGAATCCAAGCTTCACACAACATTAAAGAGGTTATGGAAAGCGACAGGGACAAAAGCGAAGGGTGGCCAGCAACGTGATTCTGCCCGTTTTTGCCCGCCTGGGGTCCAAGAGGCTCATAAAGCTGGAGGAAAGATGCACGGGGTTGCAGCTTCAGACAAGATGAAACGGGAGAGAAAGACCCGTCCTGTTGCAAAAGTTGCTAGGGCAAGAAAGGCGATGCCACCTCCCGGGGTTATCCGAGGATGCTTCCCTAGAGGAGTCCAAAGAGAGCCATCCCCGGGGAAGGGGCACTCACGGGGCTTCCCCTAAGGACAGAGCCCGGCTTATTCCACCCCATCATCCGCTCCGCCCCCCGGCCGATCTGTCGACCCGCCGACCCGCGCGGCTCCCTCACCATCAGCACTTTGGCCGCGCTCTCCAGCTGAGCGATCACCTCGGAGGCTCCCCCCGCCGCCGCGGCCGCCGCCATCATGGTCTCTCTTCAATGACGCGCCATGCAATGCATTCTGGGACGAGGCGGCCGCCCAGCCAATCCGCGGTCCCGGAGAGGCAGAAGGGCCGGGAGGTAGCGCCGGAGTGGGGAGGTCGTGCCGGCCCCGCAGAGCCGTCGTGAGGCGCTCCGCGACGGCTGCGGGGGTGGCGGAAGCGGCGGCTCGTCCTCCTGAAATGGCTTCGGGGGGATGGGGGAAGGAATGGCGAGAGAGCAGGTCCGTCAGGTCCGGGAGGGGAAGGGGGGGATGCGGGCATGTGGCCCCGACCTTTTCCCACCCCTCGCAGTCCTGAAGCCAATGGGGGCTGAAGAAGTGAGGGCTTGGAGTGGGTTGTCGGAAGCCTAAACGCTCCCTCGACGAGAAGACCAACATCCACCAGTTCCCAATAACTCGAGATTGAAGCCCTTTGCCAGCCAAACTGCGAGAAACGCCGATGGATCTGGGACTGGTTCTTTCCATTCTCAGCCCCAAGTAACTCCAGTCCATTCCCAGCCCTAAAGGATTCGAGGGAGGGTCATCCAGGTCAAAGGATTTGTTCTCCAAGCAAATTGGAAGCTAATGCAATCCATCTACGAGGTTTGGGGCATTTGGGTTTTTTTTTTAAAGGGTGGATTCTCCCAAGAAGCACAACGCATAGCTGAATTTTGAGAGACATCAGAAAAGTGATTGAACTTTGCATAATACTACATAATGTGAAATTTATACAATTTTGTGTCTAAAATTAAGCATGGAACCAACCATATGTATTTCTATTATGATGGCCTTCTGTTCTTTTAAATAATTCAGTATAGTAAGAATTGTGCAAGAACATGTAATGCATGATAATATCACATAATCAGCTTAAATATCAGATGTTGTAAGTCACAGTGTGGAGATCCTTAACTCACAGCGTGGAGATCCTTATGGTATCTTACGGGGTGGGATGGGGGGTTGGACTAGATAACCTACAAGGTCCCTTCCAACTCTGTTAATCTGTATATCATACTTGTCTACCAAATACATTTCATCTGGCCCAAAGTTTTCAGTACTTGAATAGCATCATCAATCCTGAGACACCAGGGCAATATTGAAAACAAAATGAAGCAAGTACTGTAAGTAAAGAATCCTTTCTTGGCTGGCAAGGCATATACTACAATAAAGTATTTCCCATGACACAAAGGCTCAGGTAAGCAGAGTTATTTAACAAAACCATGATGCTATTATGAAAGAATTCACATCATTGCTGTGTATCAAATGCTAGCTGTATTTATTGTATGATCATTGTTTAATTTCTTCTGCCCTTTTCTAGAAATTAATGTCTTTGGGGTAGAGATATTGTATCCATCCATTCCTTGTTTTAATAACAAACTGATTTAGTACAGTACGAGGTTGTTTATTTTTTTACTATGTGAAGACTAACTTTATAATCTGCACTTCAGAATATCTTTTGACCATTCAACTCATTCACCTGCATTATGTCTAGCATATTCTGAATATGATCTCATCTAGACCAAAGGTCTAAGCATTAGAGTGCAGTTGCAACATTCTTGATCCATTGTGATTAAATTATGTAAACATTATTGGTTTTTCTTTCAGGAGCTTTCAACTCAAGCCCACTTTCCCAGGACGCCGGGATGCCGCCATTTGCGCAGAGTGCAGAAGAACGCAAATGGCAGCATCCCGGCGTCCCGGGAAAGCGGGCGGGGGAAGGCCCGCGCCGCAAACGCCGCCAGCGTCTTCGGCTCGGCGGCGAGAACGGCGGAGAGTGCACCGGTAGGAACCCACTACTGGTTACACCTATATTAAAATATTATTTGGTTGGTTTGGTCTTAATGTTCTCTGTGAACCTACTCTGTCTTCTAGATTATATACACAATAAAATATTCATGTTTGTTTGTTTGTTTGTTTGTTTATTTGTGAGATTTATATACCGCCTCACAGTGCAAGCACTCTCTAAGCGGTTTACACCAGTAAGCAATGTATATTTATATTGCCCCCAACAATCTGGGTCCTCATTTTACCTACCTCAGAAGGATGGAAGGCTGAGTCAACCTCGAGCCGGTGAGATTTGAACCGCTGACCTGCGGATCAATGTCAGCTAAAGTGGCCTGCAGTACCTGCCTCTAACCATTGCACCACCTCGTGCTCATGTTGTGCACTGATACCAGTCCCTGAGGTTTCTTTCTCTTACCTGCATCCATTCTTTTATTTTTCAATTCTGTCACCAGTTTCCAGTTTCTTACATCACTTCCAACATCGTTTGCTAAGAAACAATCTTCCTACATGGCCAAAATTAAATATAAAGAAGACCAAACTAATGCCAGTGGATGTAGCAACCAGCCTTAGAATTCATATCAAAGTGGTAGATAGCTTCTGCCTTTTAGGATCAACCATCACTAATAAAGCAACAAGCAGTCGAGACATAACCACAGAATAGCACTCGGGAGAGCAGCTGTGAAGGTCTTGGGAGATATTCAGATGTTGTGATGTGTCTATGCCTCCAAAATCAGAATTGTACAAGCAATTCTCTATCTGACACTATAGGAAGCAAAAGCTGGACTTTGAAGAAGCAGGGTAGAAAGAACTTTGAACTTTTAGTGTTGAAAAAGCTACAGATTTCTTTTATCTGACCATAATCTTAGTTGAGATTCTTCCTCCTCTTCCTCAAGGTTATCGCTTCTGCCTTTTTAATATAATGGTTATTATAACTGCCAATAACTTTTATCTGTAAGGAAGTCATAAGGCTGTGTAGGATCCAGGGGTTTTCCTGAAAGTGAAAACCATGTTAGAAGCTAGCATTTGGTTTCATAGCACGACAAATTTTCATTTTGAAAATTAGTTTATTTTCTCGTAGGTGTGCAGAAAGCTTGGTATGTGCCAAGGATGGACACAGAGCTAGATGCTATATAGCAGAGGTCCCCAAACTTGGCAACTTTAAAACTTGTGGACTTCAACTCCCAGAATTCTCCAGCCAGCTGGCTGGAGAATTCTGGGAGTTGAAGTCCACAAGTCTTAAAAGTTGCCAAGTTTGGGGACGTCTGCTATATAGTTTGATCATTAATTAATAAACCATAATTGAATAAAGTATAGCTTGATAATGGCATAAACCAGAGTGACTGGATTCACATACCACAGTTATTTGAAACTAAATATGCAAACTAGTATACTATTTAAAAAAGAATAATATAAAAACTATAATCTTACAAATTACTGTATTTTTTGGAGTATAAGACGCACCTTTTTACCCTCAAAAAGAGGGTGAAAACTTGGGTGCGTCTTATACACCGAATGTAGCCCCACCCAGCCACCCTCAACCTTTGGTCTCTGCCTGCCAGCAATTTACCTCTTTGCAGCAAACAGGGCAAAGCACAAGAAGAGCACAAGAAGAGATGATCTGCCTCCCGACCTCCAGCTGACTGAGGCTTGCAAGCCACATGGTAAAATGAAACTAACTACGGTGGCTGTGATGAGACAAATTGCTGGGAGATAAACTGCTGAAATTGCAAGAAGGTAAGCTATACTTGCTTTGGCTTAGAGGTAGAGCTCTTGCCTCACAATCAGGAGGTTCTGAGTTCTATCCTAGGTAGAGGCAGATTCTGTTAATATGTTATTTTGTTAAATGTTTGTAGAGTGTTCTAATTATTAGACTTATTTTTTAAAGACTGCTTTATTATTGTTCTAGACAACTTAACAAAATGAAGAAGCTTTTTAAAATAAATGCTTGCTCTGAAGAGGCCCAGTGCTATTTATCTTCTTTTAAATAGCAGAGAATTCTTCCAGAAAGCCACATCAATTTTAAAGATCTGTAAAAATATAATCTGAAATTTCCTGTTTTAGTATTAAATATTAGTATTTAGTATTAGTATTGAAATAAGCCAGCTGAGAAACCCTGACTTAGTCATGTTTGGAGTAGATCTATTTAAATAATTGGGAGGAGTTAGTGTGATTACATTTAAGAAAACTTTCTGGGATTAATATACTGCCATAATGTACATTTTTCCAATTCTTTGCCATTTCTATGGGTCAGGCGCACATGCACAGAAATACATAGCAAACAGTGTATATCATCTGTGCTGTTTGCTGTTTGGCAACTTGCTGGGAGGCAGAGGCCTTTTTTCCTTGTTTTCCTCCCCCAAAACTAAGGTGCGTCTTATACTTCAGTGCGTCTTATACTCCGAAAAATACGGTATTTCATAAGGAACTATTAACAGCAGTATCTCCGGACAAAGTGTTCTCCTTGCATGTACATTATGAATCTAATCTTCCGGACAGATTGTGCCTCAGCACTTGAAATAAACAAGTCTTATAAGGCTAAATTATTCTACTACTGAAATTGTACTTGTCCATATGGTGGATATTTCATTATTTAGATAAAAGTTCATGTTTCATTAGTTCTTCACTAACTAGATGATTATTAGCAGTTACAGAGAAAAACTCCAAATGGCTTATTCGCAAATATAATTAGAGTGACTTATCATAGATATGAGAAATGTAATTACCGGTAAGTAAAAACATGCAAACCAATGTACTGTGCTGCTTTAAAAAAAATAACTTCCCATATGCTGTTGGGATCTATGCTAGTAAAATTAATTTGAAAACATAATTTGGAGAATTTAGTAACTAGAATTTAGTGAAGAGTTCAGTAACAGCCAAATATGCAGAAGTTGTGAAAAAATTGATAATTTTATTTTATGATCAGTAGAGAGCAGTTGTGAATTCCACTTCCTCATCACTTTAAAGTGTTATGGTAATTACCAGAACACTTTAACCATATAACCATAATACCATATTTCTTCAGATTATTATTATATTATTTAGCATTTAAAGAAAATTGACTGAACAATTTTTAATGAAGAACAATTCTTAATGTTTTAAATTTTATTTACTTTTATCCCACCTTTATTATTTTTATAAATAACTCAAGATGGCGAACATACTTAATATACCTTCCTCTTATTTTCAGCACAGTAACAATCCTGCGAGGTTGGGCTGAGAGAGAGTGACTGACTCAAGGTCATTCTGTTGGGTTTTATTATACCCAAGGTAGGACTGAACTCTCAGTCTCCCAATTTCAATCCTGGTGCTTTAACTGCTAGACCAAACTGACTCTAAATTCAATTAATTTTTTTATATATTAGTATCATTTTAAAAAATTGAGCCATTACATAGTTTTTCCCTATCTGGTGTACGGCAGATGTGTGGAACTTCAGCTCCCATAATCTTTAGATGGCATGTTTTGCTGGCTATGGATTAAAGCAGACGTCCCCAAACTTGGCAACTTTTAAGACTTGTGGACTTCAACTCCCAGAATTCTCCAGCCAGCTGGCTGGAGAATTCTGGGAATTGAAGTCTACAAGTCTTAAAGTTGCCAAGTTTGGGGACCCCTGGATTAAAGGAATTATTCAACATTCCTGGAAGATACCAACGTTGATACAGTACAGACAGTACTCTTCTTCAAATGGGCCACGTTCTGAGAGTTCATAAGTCCGCAAGTCCAACAAGCATAAAAAACATACACAATACAGTTTTTATCTTACAGTACACAAATAGATCTGTGAACAGTATACAAGAGGAAGGCAGGAAAAGCTTAGTTTCTGCTGCGCCACTTACATAAGTGGCATGCTGGAAACTAATCTTTTCCTGCCTTCTCCAACCCCTAGAACAGTGATGGTGAACCTTTTTTTCCTCTGGTGCCGAAAGCGCACGTGCGTGTGCTATCGCACGCATGCGCGTGCCCACACCCATAATTCAATGCCCCCCACTTGCCCCACCTCCCTGCACATGCGCGCAAACCCCCCTACGCACTGCCACACCTCCAAGCATGGATGCATGACCCCCCTCCCCCGCTCCCCCATTTCCCGACTTCCGGTAGGCCTGTTTTTCGCCCTCACCAGGCTCCAGAGGCTTTCCTGGAGCCTGAGGAGGGCGAAAATGGCCTCCCCCCTCGGAGGCTCTCTGGAGGCCGGAAACGACCGATTTCCCGACTTTCGGTGGGCCTGGTAGGTCCATTTTTCACCCTCCCCAGGCTCTAGAGGCTTTCTTGGAGTGTGGGGAGGCCGAAAATGCCCTCCCCCGCCCCTCCAGAGGCCGAAAACACCCTCCCAGAGCCTACGCGTGAGCCAAAAATCAACTGACCGGCACACACATGCCCGCTTGAGCTGAGCTAGATATGGCTCTGCGTGCCACCTGTGGCATGCATGCCATAGATTCGCCATCACGGCCCTAGAACCTTTTTGGATGGAGTTGCAGACAGACTTGTTTGTATCAATGAAAGTTCATAACTCAAAAGTTTATGAGTAATGTCTGTATATGACTATTGAAACACGTTTCTTCACCACTAGGGGGCCCTTTGTAACCATAATAGGTATAATGTACATCTCATTTTATTTGTCATAAATCTCACCCATAATTCCTAACACAAACTAGCCTTTTAAATCTCCAAACATTACAGAATCAGCAAATACTGTATCCAGAGTGAAGGGAAGCACCATTGCTTCAATGTTAAATGCCCACAGGGATTTTGTTTTGTGGAAAGTGGAAAGTTTAAGTCACAGATGGAAAACATGGACTATAAAACTCAGTGCATTTAGGTTTTACTATGTATACATGCTTCCATTAATTATTCTTCAGGAATTCAAATTGCACAATTTAACATCATTTCCACTCCCTTGCTTCCCTTGAAGACTGTTATGTTTTTTGCTACTCAAGATGGGCACTACTCTGATAAATTGCCCCTCCTTGCCAGAGTTACTATGGTATTGTCCAGCAATGCCAGCAATGCTGGCTCCAAGACAATACCTGAAGTTGTAAATGTTTTCCCTTATGCAACAGTATGACTCTATCCATAACTGACAAATCACCTGAATTCTAAACTTAAGACTCTGGAATCAGCAACAATTCAATCTTATCCATATTCAGCTTTAGCTTGTTTCCCCATATCCAATCCTCTGCAGCCTGGAGGATGTGTAATCAGAGGTGGGTTTCAGCAGGTTCTGACCAGTTCTGGAGAACCGGTAGCGGAAATTTTGAGTAGTTCGGAGAACCGGTAGCGGAAATTTTGAGTAGTTCGGAGAACAAGTAAATACCACCTCTGACTGGCCACGCCCCCATCTATTCTCTGCTTCCCGAGTCACAGCTGATCAGGAGGAAATGGAGATTTTGCAGTATCCTTCCCCTGGAGTGGGGTGGGAATGAAGATTTTACAGTATCCATCCCCTACCATGCCAGCCAAGCCAAGCCACGCCACGCCCACCAAGCCACGCTCACAGAACCGGTAGTAAATTTTTTTGAATCCCACCACTGTGTGTAACCCTGACATTGGAGAAGGAAGTATAACTGAATATAATCAAAGTATTGTTGGAACCTGACTCCAGACTCATGTAAAATTTCTCTGTTCATAAAATAATTGGATAATGTTAAAGATAATAGACCCTTGTTGGATCCAGAAACAGGGCAACACTGAGGAATTGGGAGGTCTTCCAAAATCATATTCTGATATCACCCCAAGTAATAGAATTAGAGTAATACTGAATAGGGCCTCTCATCTCAACCATCTCCATTTCCTAGTCAACACTTATCAAAAGTCTTGGAGATCCTTGAGTATCAAACATTCCTCTTGCCTCTTCCCTGGTACAGATCATCTATCAAGGTAACTAAGGCCATTTCCATTACAAACGTCTGTCTGAAGCCAGATTAGTAAATATCTAAATAATCCATTTCCTCTAAGAGTTCCTGGAGCTGTAGCACTGTAGCATTGCAGTTCTTTACCAGTTTGGTTAAATACCTTTAAATACATTTTATCTATTCAGCCCTGAGATTCCTTAGGAATTTGGCATAATTTTAATAGGAACATAATTGTTTGAAATGTTCATATAATTTGTAAATATATTCAGATCTTTTTCTGCTCTAACATTGACTATATATATTGTTACCTTCTCAAGTTTCATTAACAAATTGGTTGGGAAGATAACAAGTAAAAGTAATTTATGCCATATGACTTTCTAAATTTATTATCATCTCAACAACAACAAAAATGTATTTGGGGGGAAATATGTTTGGAATGACATGTTTGGTTATCTGCCAATATCACTGCATTTTTCAAAATGTTTTCATTAAAGGCAAGTTTCGCTTTGTACAGAACAATGGCTTGGATTCTAAGATGATTTAAGAATGTTTATGGAAGGAAACTTTCCCACCCATTTCTCCCCACAGCATACTGTGCCCTTTGAAAAAGCATTCCTAGAGATTTAGCGCCCTTCCTGAATTAAGGGGGGCTGCACACAGAAAGGGAGACTAGTAATTTTCTCCACAAACTTACAGGATCCAAGCCAGCGGCTATTCATGGTAATGTTATGAAACAGGGGGAAAAAGTGTAGGAAACTAATTTGTCACAAAATTTAGAAAAATCTACCGTATTTTTCGGAGTATAAGACGCACCGCAGTATAAGACGCACCTAGATTTTATAGGAGGAAAACAAGGGAAAAAGTATTCTGAACCAAATGGTGTAGTAATATATTATTTAATAAAATACCAGTGTAGCAGAATACTTTTTACAACCATGTACACTTTTTACAACCATGTACACTTTTTACAAACTTTAAACTTGACAGCTTTAAGATTTGTGGACTTCAACTCCCAGAATTCCTCCTCCAGTCATGCTAGCTCAGGAATGGGAGTTGAAGTCCACAAATCTTAAACTTGCCAAGTTTGAAGACCCTTGCATCCCTAACCCCGGGGTCTTCAAACTTGACAGCTTTAAGACTAGTGGACTTCAACTCCCAGAATTCCTCCTCCAGTCATGCTAGATGGGGTAATTAGGCAAAAACACCCCTGTTTTTGCGAAAAACGGCCCATTTTTCGCCCATTTTTTTTCAAAAATGGGGCATGCAGAGGGTTTGGGAAGCCTGCAGAGCGCTCCTAGGGGGTGGGGGAAGGCAAAAACACCTCAGTTTTTGCAAAAACCAGTCGATTTTTTGGCCATTTTTTTGCAAAAACGAGGCCTGCAGAGGGTTTGGGAAGCCTGCAGAGCTCTCCTAGGGGGTGGGGGAAGGCAAAAACGCCCCCGTTTTTTGCAAAAAATGGGCCATTTTTCGGTCATTTTTTTGCAAAAACGGGAGTGTTTTTGCCTTCCTCCACCGACTAGGAGCACTCTGCAGGCTTCCCAAACCCTCTGTGCACCCCATTTTTGCGAAAAATGGGCCAATTTTTCGCAAAAATGGGACGCAGGGGCAGGGCTTCGGGAGGCCAAAAATGGCTATATTAGGTGTATAAGACGCACCGACATTTCCACCCTCTTTTGAGGGGCAAAAAGGTGCGTCTTATACACCAAAAAATATGGTACCTTGTTACTGTTCTAAATATTTTAGAATTAAATAATTGATGGGTCCATGCACTGAAATAAACTATGATTTGTTATCGAAGTCAAAAATGTCTGGATTCATGAGCATGCTAGCAGTATAAAATATATACAAAGTTAATGCTATTTTTTCAATTTAACTCTGGAGACTTTCATATCAGGTGCTTTAACCATTATTAGCCTTCTTATTCCAACTAAAATGATAACGAAAATGCTTAATAGAAGACTATTGGGTCTCCTATTCTTATTTCTGAAATGTTATTAATAAAAATTATTTACCGTATTTTTCGGACTATAAGACGCATCGATGTATAAGACGCACCAAGATTTCAAAGAGGTAAGTAAGAAAAAAAAGTTTTTGTTCTCCCTGATCCCCAGGAGTACTCTGCAAGCCTCCCAAACCCTCTGTGCGCCCCATTTTTTGCAAAATGGGCCAGTTTTTCGCAAAAATGGGGGCGTTTTTGCCTTCCCCCAGCCCCCAGGAGCACTCTGCAGGTCTCCCAAACCCTCTGCGCACCCCATTTTTGCGAAAAACGGGCCCATTTTTTGCAAAAATGGGGCGCAGGGACGGGGCTTTGGAAGACCAAAAATGGCTGTATTTGGTGTATAAGACACACCGACATTTCCACCCTCTTTTAGGGGGAAAAAGGTGCGTCTTATACTCCGAAAAATACGGTAGGTTTCTCTTGTACGTTTTTCCAGTTGCTAATAAGTTATAAATTCTTTGCAAACCTCACTGCAGTTAATATAAATGCAACCTCTCTAAAAACCAACTTGGAACATACCCAACTTAACAGGACTACCTATGGAAATAGTATTTGCAAGAACCGACGATTGATGTCATTACTAGTCCATTTAAATAAACCCGTAAAGGGATATTTATGCAAGCAAAATTTTTATCCATATTTTGATAACACTGTATCAAAAATGCAACATATTAATCTCATGGACAACTCATTGGCTGCTCTCTCCAATTTCTCATCATCACTGAACCATTTAACATGTTAAGTATGATAGTAATGATGTCTCAATGATCAGGGGAATCTTATTAGACATCCCATGCTGTAGAACATCTTCCCTTCTTCTGTCCAGGTTCAGAAACAGAAGTCCTATCCAAATTGTAGCTACAGCTGGCCAACTTCTCACCCTGTCACAGCTAACATACCAGGGCAGAGCAAGTAATTTAAAGCCCCTGAGCTTCTCAAATAGAGTGAGGCTGTAACTGTGGATACTCCATTTAGCAGTTAATTTATTATGAAACAATTCTAATGCCTCATCGTTGTTGATGCTCCTTTTTCTCATTCTCCAATTTCTGGATTCTCATGCCTTGAACTCTTGCCACCGCCCTGGCTTTTACTGAACAGACTGCATTCCTGGTTTCTGACTCATTCTGACCCAGGTAGTTCTCACTTAACAAACACTTGTTCAGCAACCGTTTGAAGTTATGATGGTGCTGAAGGAAGGGACTTACGAGGGGCCATCAAAGTGTCTTGCAGTGTGCCCTGCATTCATCTGAACCAAATTTCAGGTTCACCTGCATTTATGAACTTTTGGCTGCCTACCTCCTGCCAGCAGCTGCCCAGTCCTGCCCTGGTCACCACACCCGCTGCATCGCATGCTATACTCTACCAACTAAGACCTTCTTTCGCGCACTGGCCAGAATCCTTTCCCATGTGCCAGCCAGGTTCTTCTTTCACTGAGAGCACAGTGGGAAGGGCTGGAGGCTGTGGGCAGCTGCAAGCAGTGGTTAGGAAGGCACCCAAAAGGGAAAAGATGGAGGTGAAATAGGTGGATGGGGCAATTCAAGTCCTTTACCTTACACTTAAGTACATACCTTAAGTATTCCGTTATCACTTTTAGTATTCTTAATCTTAACATAGCTAATAAAATGTGTATTTTTTAAAAAATTAAAAAATATCTTTAATGTATGTGTTTTGATAGAGATGAAGGTTTAGTTTCATCTATCATAATACATAACAATATAATGGACCAGGTATAATCAAGACCAACATTTTAATACTTCACTTAAGACAACTTTACCTTACGCTTACCTAGAACTGCTGCCACTAAGCAGAGTGGTCTCGTGACAGTTCACTTAATGACCATGTTGCTTGGTGACAGAGTTGCCAGTTCCAATTAGGGCTGTTAAGTGAGTGAGGAATCCCTGTACCGAGTCCATGCTTATATTCAGCTCTACAGACCACAATTCTGGTTTATCTTCAAACATTTCAGAGCCCATAAGAACCCAAAAGAGACATCTTGGAGTTTGATTCATTTTTTTAATAATAAATTGTGCCAGCAGAAGCTTTCAAAAGGCAAATGATAAATAAATAACAGTTAAACTGAGTTCCTGAGGAAGAACCTACCACATAAAAGGATGACAGATAGATGTAAATATAAAAATGGCATTATATAAAAAGTAGTAATACTGAATCTTTCATAAACCACAACACAAGCACTGCATATCTCAGAACACTCCTTTCATACAAATGTAAACAAATACACAATCATTTTGCTTAGTTTACTCTGATGGATTTAAAGATGTTGTTTTAGATATTATCTAGACAATGGGTAGGATATGACAGATTAAAATATTAAGAAATAACATATGGAATAACATAGGAAAAATTGAAGCTTTAGATTTAAAAACGTAAAATAAGCAAACACACAGTGGAATATTGCCCTCAAGTGTTATTGCAATCAGTCTTTTAAAAGAGGATTGTTAAACTAATCTGAATTAAGGATTTGAAAGAAAAATCTATTTAGGCATATATAGAATATAAATGATATTTATGGCTTAATTATCTTTAGCATTCCATTATCACTTTGAGTATTCTTTATGTTAACATAGCTAATAAAATGTGTATTTTAAACAATTTAAAAAATATCTTAAATGTATGTTTGTATTTTGATAGAGATGAAGGATTAGTTTGATCTATCATAATACATAACAATATAATGGACCAGGTATAATCAAGACCAACATTTCGATACTTCACTTAAGACAACTATGTCTGCTACCTAAATAGATTCTGTTCTGTATATACTTGGTTAAGATAAATCTCTCCACTTAGAACAGGTCATAATAATTCATAGTTCCAAGCAGCCTTGGAAGTGTCACCATTGTTGTGTTCATGTAGCGTAGATAAACCATTATGTGATTATACCATCTCTGATTTTCTTTATACTGATGACATAGTGCTTAGCTGCAGATTTAAACAAAATAC
Organism: Diadophis punctatus similis; assembly: GCA_023053685.1. Classification (NCBI taxonomy): domain Eukaryota; kingdom Metazoa; phylum Chordata; class Lepidosauria; order Squamata; family Dipsadidae; genus Diadophis; species Diadophis punctatus. The sequence goes on along the minus strand of JALIGW010000016.1, from coordinate 6,764,722 downwards.
AACTACATGCTTTTATCATGTATGTAGTTTCTAGATCAGGAAATCATCACAGATAAGCAAAAAAAAAAACATACCCAAAATTTGTTAATATTCATCTGGTCTCAGAGATGTTTAAATCACATGCTGGCACTCATTAAAACCCAACATTCTTCACTATAAACTATGCTATGGAACTGATAGCATGGAAATTATATTCCAGCAATATCTGAAGGAAAAAGTTCTTTACCCTTGCTTAAATGACTAAGGGAAGCTACACACTTTGATTTTCCACCACAAAATGGAATCACAATAATGAATAATTGCATCTTAAGGAGGACTAGAACCTGTTGATTAAGTATATGCCTTGTAGATAGAGTCCCATTTTCAATCTCCAGCATATCCAATAAAAGAGTCTTAGACAACAGGGCTTGGAAAACCTCTGTTTTAAAGAAACAGCTTGCTAAATTACCCTGCACTGCCTGGAGTCAGTATACTATACCTAATCATCTGAATCAATAAATCAACTTTATATGTCCAATACATTCCAGAAATTCATTGTCACTTAGCATTATAGTTTAGAAGAGTCCTATAAATTTAAAAAATAATATAAGGCTCCGGATTCAATTTTAAGGCACAGAGAACTGAACATTCTCATTACATATTTCTGCATACAGATACTAAATGATAATATTCACGAATACTATATGGCAACTTACAAACACACTGAATACTGTGCATTGTGCTAGGTAGATGGGCCATAGATTTGGATCACAAATGATCTTGAAAGCTATGTTTTGCTATTTATCCTCTTATAGGAGGCTAAATATCCTATGAAATTAGACAACTGATTAAACCAAACTCTCCTTCCCCCTATACACACTATCAATCCCTACATGAGTTAGAGTTTTGCCATTCGTCTTAGAGAACATACAATAGATAGCACACAATCATAATAGAAAAACCATCCACACAATACTTTATCAGCACACCTATTGAAGGTCTAAAGTTAAAGATCTTCAGTAAAAATAGATGCACAGGACCTGCCTGTGAATGGCAAGAAAAAGGTCGTTTCAAACAGAAAAACAAAATAACACAAGCCATGCAGCACTCTCCACACACCAATCATTGATATTACATCCTGACTGCCACTTGCTCAGACTACGATTATACTAAATTCCAACATATTTTTCAAAAGGGAAATAAAGCAGCTTCAACAATTGTGTCAGAATTTTGAAATGTGGAAAAATACACATAAAGATTAGGATCTGAATACAAAAATGGCACTGGTAAATTTAGGACATTAGACGTAATACATTTTTTTCCTCTGACTAAATATTATTGCACAGACACTTTTAATCCTATGTTCTTCGATCTTATGTATTTTCCTAAAATGTGACGTAAGTGCGATGGATCCAATTTTTGACAAATGAGAAAAAGAAGAACAGCAGCATGATTTGTCAAAGTTAATTCCTATAATTTAGTAGGAAAAAAAACCCTGCTATAAACAAAAGTAAGTGCTCTTTGCTCACTTAAAATAAAAAAAATAGCACAATGCCATAGAAGCATGTAAATGCAACAGCAGATAAGAAAAAGTTGGTTAAGAATGTAACACACCAGGCCTTAGAAACTAGACTGAAATCTGGATTTCAAGTGCACTCGTCAACAAAGCTATTTACAGTTCTATATGGCCTAAAATCTGAAACAGCTAGCATTTAGAATCTTCTTTTCAAGTCTCTCTTTTCCCAGACTTGCATGATTCTGAACTGGAACTGATCCCAACTAAGAACTATATAAGGAAGACACTAAATTTATGAATAAAGTTTTGTTTTAGGATTCTGTACAGTCATTTACACATATACAGGTTGACAGGCTCCATTCTGATCCAGCCCATCTTTGTTTTCTATATCAGGATTCTTAGACTGGCTTATATCTAGCCCAGAAGGCTTTGGATATCTGAATGGGTAACCATTGTCGTCAAAAAACCTTCGGAAAGTGAACTCATAGAAGGCATGTTCTGTATGTTTGCCATTAGATGAGGCCTGAGGGTCCCATGCCTTGGCATTGTCTTCACTGGAGTCATCCCAAGGCCCATCTTCCTCAACTGGATCAAAATTGGAAGTATCCATTGGATGGCTGATCTTTGGGATATAAGGAGCTGGCTGTCTGCGGATGTCAGTGGAGAAGTCTATGGAGTCAAAGAAAGTGTGAGCCTTAATATCATCTGCTCCATTTCTTCCGAGTCTCTCTTCAGCCGAGCAACAGAGTTTTGTGATAAGATCGCTAGCTTCAGGGCTGAGCTTAATCTGAGAGGGAATGTGCAGAGTATTCTCCCAGTTTATCACCTAAAAAACAGAAGTATATAATTAATGTTGAATATCAATCTGCACAAAGTGCAAGACACCCACATGCAAAATAATTCTGCCAGTTGTTTGATACTCAATGTACTCTATGACAATTCTGCCTTTTGCTTTATTTGGTATGTATCGCCTCACTTACAAAGAGAGCAAATTAAAAATTTAACCAGATCACAGCAGAAAGACTCTTACTCCATAAAGGGATTCTGGGAAGCAATTTAATTGCATATTTAGCATAGTCCTCAGTTGACTCACTTCTTTCATCATAATCTTGTTGAAGTCTTGTAGTCTTTGAACCAATGAGAACGAGAATATTTAGTGAAACTACAGCTACCACTGTTGCAAAGGGACCCATCTCATTGCTAAATATGCCCTACTAAAGGATCAGAAGAAACAAAAATGCTTTCTAATTAATGCACAGATAATTCCAATAATCCCCACACAACCCAAAATAAATCTTAAATTGCTTTACTTTTACATAAAGAGACCACTTAAGTGGTATGCCTATTTAAACAAATGATATCCCACAAATAACCTGATCCACCTTTAGAGGAACAGAGATGCCCAGGGATGTAATTTAGTAGTCTACCGTGTTTCCCTGAAAATAAGATCAGGTCTTATATTAATTTTTGCTCCAAAAGACGCATTAGGGCTTATTTTCCTTTTAGGTCTTATTTTCGGGGTAATACAGTACTAAATGTATCTGTCTAGCTGACAATCTTAACTGGGGCTTATTTTTGGGGTAGGTCTTATATTACAAGCATCCTGAAAAATCATGCTAGGACTTATTTTCCAGTTGGCTCTTATTTTGGGGGAAACACGGTAGTAACCCTGTCTGTCATGCCCCCGTCGGAGTCTGAATCTGAGATGGAAGATGAACAGCTGACAGAGAGCGGGAGAGTGGCTCCGTTGGCTGTGGAGGAAACTGGGGAAGGGCAAAGTCAGGCTGGGCAGAGCAGGGGAGATGTAGAACAAGGGAGAGGGGGTTCAGATGAAGACCAAAGCCCACCCCTTCTCATCCTAGGGTGCACAGGGAAGAACACAGAAGAGAGCAACATGGGTTGCGTGGCTTACAAGGAAAGAAAGGGCCCCGATTCTCTTTACAAGGCACACCTGGGGATGGAGTTTAAAGGAGAGGCAGTTGGGAGGGGCGTTTGTCGGGAACAAACGCTGAATTCATCTAGTGTTGAGAGTTGGGCACTGCATTCCTGGCATTCCTCCTGACTGTTTGAAGTATTGTCATGCTTCTGTGTCTTGCTGGAATTATTGCAGTGAATTCTTTCTTCTGGGACTCATTATCTTGCCCTGCTGGAGTGATTGATTTGCAGTCATTCTGCTTACAGCGTTTGGACTGGAGTATCTGCAGTCAGAAACTGCTGCAGGTTTGTGGGGGAGCTTTTTTCCAGGCCGGAGAGTAAACGGGACATTGGGGGGCAAAGTTGGTGCCAATAAAGGGACTCATACCGGTTCTTTGGCTGTGTTGCCTTCATGACATGCCCCGGGTCATCACACTGTCTATGTATTATATATACAATATAAAAATCAAGAGTTTTGATTACCAATATAGATATATATTAGCTCACATATGAAGCTATTTTAATTAAGTATTTAATAACAACCAATCCTATTTACAGTTAACAGGTATACTGTATGCGTTGGCGTGAAAAAGAGAAGAGTTTTAACTTTGTCCATGGACAACACAATTATATAATAATCAATAGGAAAGAATATGTATATGTAGATCAGAGTTAAATTGTGGAGTCCTTGGTGCTCTCTGAGCTTGGTTGTTTGCTTGCTGATGTTTCATTACCCAACTAAAAAACATTTTCAGTGCTAGTATGAAGTTTGCTCCCTGTCTACTGTATATACAGTAGCTTGTCCTACCAGTATTGGTGGGGATGCAGTTTTTGGGTTAGTGGTACTTTTATTGGGGTATTTATTTTTTATTTCTTACTCTTATCTGAGTATTGGCTGCTAGGGACTATGTATTCTGATCTTTTTGTTTCCTTTTAGATTTTTATTGTCTGTTTTGAATGGTGTGTAGATATAGTTTATATCTATGTGTCTACTGATGGCTGATTTGTCTGAATGCCAAGCTTTCAGGAAATCCATAACGGTTTTGGATTAACTTGGTCTGGTATATTCAGAGTTTCCAAGCTGAAACCATAGTTGAGTCTGTCCATGTACTGAGAGATTAAGGAGTATTCATTGTGTCTTCTGACTGTTAATTGGTGTTCGTGGATACATTCTGCTAGTCTTCTATCTGACCTACATGGTGGTTGTTACAATCCTTACATTCTATGTTGTAGATGACCCTTATTTTTTTTCTTGGGCTACTGGATTTTTTGATATACTTGATTTACTTTGAAGGACTATTTGGTCCTATAGTAATGACATATGATTGTAATAGTCTATTGGTTTACTGGTTCTTTCTGAGATGATTTTAATGTATGGTAGTCTTACTCTACACACACACACACACACACACACACACACACACACACACACACACACCATAAATATAAATAAATGTAACAATAAGTGAATATACCTTTAGCTGAGTTTCTGTAGGAGTTGATGCCAAAAATGGAGGCTGCCCCACTAACATCTCAAAGAGAATTACACCAACACTCCACCAATCACAAAGCTGAGTATATCCTGAAAGGTAAGCAGAAAAATATATATTTTTATTGTTTTGTGCTAGATTTAAAGATCATGATTATCACCATCACCACTACCACCATAATGTATATCCCATTATATGCAGGCTTATTAAATCTTTTAATCTAAAAAATGAAATAACTGAAACGGTTCATTTAGAACCTACTAATGCAAGCAAAAATGTGCATTCAAGAATATTCAGCTTATTTTATTCATTGAACTTGTAAAGCTAAGAAAACATACAAAGCATTGTATTCTTCATAAAATTTCACCTATCCTAAATGTTGTCATCTGTTTCACCCAATATTTGTTGTAAAAATGGTTCTGCCCAAGTCTGTTTTCATGGAAATTGTCTAGATCTGGAAGTCAGTTATGGATTTTCTGTAATTCTATCTTTGTTATAGGAAAAGCTGAATATCCTACAGCTGTAAGAGTTTATCTAGATATGGATGGCATATTCATATTTTCACATGGTAAATAACAGTTTAATTAATACATAGTTGGATTTAGATGATTAAGCACAAACGAGAAAAGTAGGGTCTCAAAGTGACAATGTCTTTCTAACAAAGATAAAAACCATCTACCTTTACGTAGAAGAACCTCTGGCGCGATATAGTTGGGAGTGCCAACTAAGGAATGGGCTAAGCATCTCTGATGTTGCTTTTTAACTCTCTGCTCCAAGGTCTTCAACCTGTCTCCGCATCTACAATTAGACACATCATCCCAAAGATCACTTGGCTCCATGCTATCCTGCCTGATGTGACTCCCTTTCAAAAGAAGAAAAAAAGCAGATTACAATCAAAGATCCATACAAACATTCCCAAGTTATAAAACAAAAACGGACATTATTCAAAGTGAATTGCAATACAATATTCCAGATACGAAGAATGTAATTCATTTTTGTTGCAATTTGTATTAACATTTTTCTGTGGGTAATTTATTAAAAAAGAATGTTCCACAAATATTAGGAGCCACAAGAAAGCTTTTCAGCCTTTTATTGAAAATAAGCTCTGGGACATCAAGTATGTCCAGAAATAGGGACTTATGCCAAAGGCGAGGTACACCTAGAGTTTGAATATCAAAAGTTCTATCAGACTAGATCAGTAGTGGGTTCCTACCGGTGCGGTCGACTCTGCCGCACCGGTAGCGGCCGGCAGATTACGCAATTTGCACGCGACGGCTCCGGTGCCGTCTTCACCGGGCCGTCGCGCATCGCCATCTTTTTTTCAGAATTTTTGGGCTTTTTTTGCTTCCTGTGCATGCGCGGAAGCAAAATCTCGCGAGGGGACATGTGTGCGAGATTTCGGCGATTTTTTGCTTCCCCGCATGTGTGGAAGCAAAATTGCATGAGGGGGCGCACGTGCGAAGCGAGCACGCGCATGAAATGTGACAATGCGTGCGCAGCGCACCGGTAGCGAGGTAAGAGAACAACCCGCCCCTGGACTAGATGGTTGAAATTTAGAAACAATTTCGATGATTGCGACTGCTATTTGTACTACGGTTACTATAATTATAAGTTTATATATTTTATTGGTGTGTTTTATGGCCCAAAGGCCAGAGTTGCTTTGCAGAGAGATGGATGACATATAATTTTAATAAATAAATAAATAAGGATTTCATTTGAACATCTTGGTTTCTCTTATTTCTATTCAGAATACTGTTTCTAAAATAAAAAGGTAAATATCTAACAGCTTGTTCCCATGTTCCTTAATCAGTATTCAGAGTCCATTTATGACCACAATTGAGCCCAAAAAGTTCGTTGCTAAGCAAGATGGTTGTTAAGTGAGTTTTGACCCATTTTACAACATTTCTAGCCACAGTTGTTAAGTGAATCACTGCAGTTATTAAGTTGGTAACCATGGTTATTAAGTGAATCTGGTTTCTCCATTGACTGTGCTTGTCAGAAGATCGCAAAAAGTGAGCCATGATCTCTAGTCACTGCAGCCATCATAAATACACGCCAGTTGCCAAGCATCCAAATTTTGATCACATGACAAACAGTCATAAGTGTGAAAAATGATCATGTCACTTTTTTTAGTGGCTGTTGTAACTTCAAATGGTCACTAAATGAATGGTTGTAAGTTGAGAACTACGGTACCTGTACTGATTTTGTGTCTGTTCCTAGCCCAAAGTAAACATTTTATTCTTATCTTTAAATTCCTACTTAGTCTGCCTTTCACCCTCTTTTTCCTCTACTCTCCAATCTCAGCAAAACCTTACCAAAAATTCCCTGATTCTTCAAGATATTTCCCTTGCTATCTCTACTTGGAATTGCTTCCCAAAACACCACAGGGTATTGCCTTTCCTGTATCTTTTAAGATCTTTTACTTGGTTTTCTTTAAAATATTGATACGTTTTCAATGTTTTGGAAACCATTCAAAGAATTTACCTAACAAGCGAGCTATAAATTCTTACAATAAATAAACCTTGGACACTGTCTTTCATTTCTACTGTATTTCTGAATATTCTTCAGGAATTTTTTTTTTTAAAAAAACAGTTGTGTTGTATATTCTTCTACTTCAGCCTTCTCCAATCTGGCAGTCTCTATTTGAATTCAGACCATAACTCTGAGAATTCTCAGCTAGCTTTGCCTTCCAAAGGAAGATGTTAAATTGAAGAGTCGCTGCAGCTTATCCAAGGATAAGTCGCACCTCAGCTTATCCAAGGATCAATAAAAAAGAACATGCATACTTCTACTATATAACCCTTCACCCAATCCCTCTTCTGGGCAACATGTTTAGATTGTAAATTTGTAAAACAGAAATCTGGTTCTTTTACTCTGCAAAGTGACAATTTAGTAACCAAATTGTCAAAACCTAGCATTATTAGTTATTTTAGAACTATATAAGCACTCTACCTTTCTGATAGTATTTTGAGTTATGAGTCCACCTGAATCCAGTGCAGAGGCCAAAGTCAGTCAGTTTGATGTGTCCGTCAAGATCAATCAGGATATTATCTGGTTTGATGTCCCTATGGATAAATCCCATTTTGTGGACACTTTCTATGGCTAAAGTTAGTTCAGCAATGTAAAACCGAGCTAGCTTTTCTGGGAAGACTTCCATTCGGATCAACAGGCTCATCATGTCTCCTCCTGGGATGTAGTCCATCACAAAATACAGGCTGTCCTTATCTTGGAAGGAGTAGTAGAGCTTGACCACCCATTCATTGTCTGCTTCTGCAAGGATATCCCTTTCGGCTTTGACATGAGCCACTTGATTACGGTTGAGCACATCTTTCTTCCTCAGTGTCTTCATGGCGTACAGAGCGTGAGTATCCACTTTGCAAGCAAGGCAGACTTCACCAAAAGCACCAATGCCCAGAGTCTTGATTTTTACAAACATCGATTTATCCATTTTAGCTCTTTTCAGCCTGTTATAGTTTGATTCTTTTTGGTAGAGAATTTTTCTCATCTGCTCTTGCTCTGCTTCGCAAAGACCAGCCTTAGTCAAAATCAGGTGGTGGGGAAGAGAGGGGGAAAAGAAGCAAAATAGTCAGTATCATGGCAACAATTATCAGAAACCTACACAAGTATGTTAGTTATACTGTAATTCTAAATTACAGCCAATCATCTTTTTTGTCCCATTCTCAGGTTCTAAGCTAGTTTCCTCTAATTTGGAGGGCATCAAGTTGGGAATGGAGGCTCTAAATATTTAAATACAGCACAGATAGATTATGTTCCGGTTTACTGCCTAAATAAGCCACGCTTCCTCTGGCATCTGCCTGGACAGCCCAAAGTCTGCAGAAAAGGACCTTCACATGGATTACATTAGAAATCAGGGGAGGAGTATATTCAGCATAGGTCTCCTCAATGAGTTTTTCCCAATGTGTTCAGAATCGCATTCATTTCATGACACTATTGACAAACATAAAAACTAGTTGGATTCAATACATGTAATTGTCAGAATTTACTTTTTAAGGTCAGTTTGGTATAGTGGTTAGAGCATCAGGCTAGAAACCAGGAGATTGTGAGTTCTAGTTTCACCTTGGGCACCAAGCCAGCTGGGTGATCTTGGTTCAATCACACTCTAGAAACAGACAATGGCAAATTAGGTCCACAGTCTTGCCAAGAAAATGGCAGGGACTGTCGCCAGAATAGCACTTAAATCATGCTGGAGGAAAACTTCATATCTAGGTTTGTATTTACATGTTAAAGGAACATGTAAATAGATGTCCTTTTGGTTTTAGACAAAATGATGCTGTATGTAGAAAAGAGAAAGACCTACAAACTTACTTTTCTTTAGATACAGCACTGTTATGTATGATTTATGTGTACATGGAAAGTCCTAACATAACAAGTTTTACAAAATGAAATACAACCCCCCCCCCCCCAAAAATAAATCACCTTGGCCATTTCCTGCTCTAGCTGCAGCCGGCGGTTCATTTTCTGCTGATAGGTCTTTATAACATTCTCCACATGCTGCTCCATGTAGAATTTAAAGGCAAACGGTGAGTAGCTCTTGATTCGGGATTCTCTCTTCTCTTCATCTTTGCCATTCTTCCGCACTGGCACTGGGGAGGTCTGTATTTGCTTTTTATCCTTGCCCGCTTTTTCTGATTTAGCTGTCTTGATTTTGTCATTCCTTTCTCCGTTTTCCTCAGATTTGTTGCTTGATGAGCTTGGGATTCTCCGAATGGTTTGTTCCATTCCCGGACGTAAACAGTTAATCTCAAACTGCTCTGAACTGTTGGGTAGCAGCAAATGTTTGGGATATGGCGGTGGAGGACACCTGAGTTCCTGATTGCTATAATCAACATCTAACTGATAGGCATTTGCTCCCCCAACAGGAAGGGGGTGTTGCTCCATCATTCCTAGGTTGTCTAATGCTGAAGACTGTGCAGGTAACCAACCCGGATGCGCAGGGCCTACAGCAGTCTGAGGTTCAGGCCTCATCACTCTTGTGCTCTTCACTGGTTGAAGAATATGAGTAGCTGTGACAGCTGTGATGGTATTTGGAGAAGGAATTGAGGCCTCTGTTTTGCCTGAAGCACTCTGCCTCATAGGTACGGGCATTTGTGGCTGGTGGTTGTTAAAAGAATTCGTTCTACTGGGGACACAGGCATCTGGCCTGAAGGGTACATGTTGCCGTGGAGAGGCTTCCAATGCTTGGCTCTGTAGTGAATCACGACGGGAGGAAGAGGAGGAAGAGGAGGATGAGGTTGTTTGCCACTGCTGAATCTGAGTGTTATTCAGATCATATAGGTCCATATTCAGGCTATTTCTAGATGGGGTTAAGAGACCCTGGGGTGGGCTGTCTGAAAATTCATTACTAAATGGAGCACCTCTAGTGATTACATGAATTGGATGAGAACTTGGGATCAGCTGTTTGTGATGGGAATGTGGCATATATAGACCAGCCGGTGCCTGCTGGAACCCATGGCCAGAATTGTTAGGTGCAACAGCTGCTTTGTTAGGGAGGCTCGGATACCCTCCTTCTTGTTGCATTTTATTTTGAAAAGAATGGCTCCGCTGAATTCCATATCCAAGACTCTCACTCTGCACCATCACAGGCTGTCTGCCATAATGTGGACTATTTGAGCCATGGGTACCCTGCAACTGCAAAGCTTGGTTACTATGAGCAGCCACTGGATAGCTGATGACTGAGGAATCCATGTTAGTAGTGTAGGCTTTCTGTTGAAGATTGCCAGGAGTGCTGTGGGAGCTTAAGCATGGTGGCCTTTGTACAGGGGCATTCATGGTTGCAGACTGAGAAGCAGAAAGCAAATAGTCTATATATGGCCTGGGAACATCACTGAGCACATTAGCAGATTCAGCACCAAAGCCAGTGCCTTCATAGGCTGGGTTAGTTATCTGGTGATAAGGTGAAAAAGATTCACTGGTTCCTTCAAAACTTGGCCTTCGGCTTACACTGCTTGGCATTATACTTTTTCCTGCGGAGAATAACACAATGAGTAGATTAACATCAGAAAGATAGGTAGATGAATAAATGCTGTTCTTTCTTTCAAACACACACACACACACACACACAGAAAGAGGGAGGGAGGGAGGGAGGGAAGGAAGGAAGGAAGGAAGGAAGGAAGGAAGGAAGGAAGGGCCCTAGGGGGAGGGCCTTCTCTGTGGGGGGCCCCGTGCTCTGGAACCAACTTCCCCCAGAGACCCGAATCATCCCCACCCTGCTGGCCTTCCGAAAAGCCGTCAAGACATGGCTTTTCCTGCAGGCAGGGGGTAGAGACCAATCCATCTGAGCTCTCCCCCGGGTATGTCTGGCTGATGGATGTTTTTTAATATTGAATTTTTAATTTTTGTAGTTGGTTTTAATTAATGTTTATTTGTTGGTGCTCTTGTATTTTTGCTGTACGCCGCCCTGAGTCCCTCGGGCGTTGGGCGGCATATAAGAAAACCAAAATAAATAAAAATAAATAAATAAGGAGAGAGTCTTGTGTAACCATGCCAGATTTAAAAGAGTTATTCACTGTGTCCACTGTTTAAGTACTGGTTCCAAGTCAAGTTTACTTTTCATTGCGCATGAAATCAATTTTGGAAAAAAATAAAATGTTCTTGAAGTTTCTTTATAAGCATATTTATCTTGCTGCACATGTGAAAGAATGGGGAAAGGAAAATAGTGAAGTACATAGGCTATGTTATTCCTTTTCTTTTTGCACTGAAAACAGCACAGAATTCTTATATCTACTTTTGTCTTGTAAAAGGAAATTTCGATCGCAAATCTTTTAACACTTAAATGCAGTGGAGTTTCTGCAAGAATTCCACTCAGTTGCATGAGAGATTATCACATAAAATGATCCAGTCATGGAACTTCATGTAGAGATTTCCATAGGACTATAATCTCTCTTCCTCCTGTCTTATACTGTGGCACTACATTTAGCAAAGTTAGGAGATCTAAAGTCTTAATCTGGTGTACATTCAGAGCTAGATCCACCTTGAAATAGTTGAGAAACACATGTAGAAGACTAAACAAACTTGCTTACCTGAAGAAGTCTGCTTAATTACACGGACTATTTGTTCATTTCTAGGGTCTAAGTATCCCATCTTGCTAATATATTCCAAAGCTGCTTCAATGCTTCTACTCCCAGTCTGCTTGAGAGCTCTAATAGCCATTTCCTAGACAAAATTAAACAAACACAAGATACCTGTAAATGATCTGGAAGTATTTAATGTAATACAAGTACAACGAACTGATGCATTTTATTGATGCATTATATCTGAATATATTATGCCTTTAAAGTAAAGAAAAAGTGCAAGTAATATTTATTTATTGTATCCTGCCTTTCCTCCGGCAGCTCAAAATCATATAGATTGCACTCCTCCAGATTTTCCCACAACAACCATTTTATGAGGTAAATTGGGGTTAGAGTAGTCCAAAGTCCCCCAATGAACTTCTGTGGTTGAGAGAAGACCCAATCCTGAGTCTCCCTGGTCTTAGTCCAGCGTCTGAACCACTACACTCTATGTACAGACTTCACAGAAAATGTTATATTAAAAGAGGCACTCCTTCCTGCACCATCTTTCTATAAGCACTGGTAGCAAAAGTAATTCCCATTTCATTTAAAAAAACACAACCATTGCTGCCCGGTTGTTGTAAGGTTTTTGTTCAATCAGTTTCAAGCTTCAAAATGTACAACCCAATTAACTGACTATTCAACTAAAAAGTAAAAACAAGAAGATATTTTGAAATGTCTAGAAACCCAAATATTTTATCACTTAGGTGTAGAACAAAGTTTACTAGAACTAGTTGACTGAGAATGCTCACCACCACAACTAGCAACTCAAGACACAAACTCAAATGAACTAGGTTTTGGCATGTAGCTAGAATGCTCCAAATAGTTAAAAAAAAAATTCCGTTCTGCAGTGACACCCTGCAGCAGCTCTTCTTATAATATGCTACAGATAGCATGCTTCTGAGACTTCATATTCTTTTAAAATAATTTATATGAGAACAAAATAATTGGGGAAAGTACAGGGTGGCCAAAAGACCAGAGATGGGGGCAGACAGGCGGGTGGGGGGAGTTGAAATGCATGCTGTTGTCATAAATGCAAGTAGGCTGCCAAGTGGCCGAATTATGATCACAGGACTGTGAGGCGTTGCAGTGGCCGTAACTTCAGGGACCAATTGTAACTACCATTCATTCATTGCCGTCGTAACTTCAAATACTGGCTGAATGAATGGTTGTTAAGTAGGGACTACATTAACCACCCCCACTTGGAGAAAATAAATATTGTTTCATAGCCAGCAGTTATTTCCATGCACTCTTTACCTAAATACTATTTCATCAAGGCTGGAATAGCAGCGGAGAGCTTCCCCTGTTTTAGCCTCTGTGTTGGCTTACTTCCCCACTCCCATTGGCAGAGGATAGGGCTCCAGTTGTTTTATAAGACTGCCCAGCAACATTTTTCATTGAGAGGGGAAAAAAGGGAACTGGTTGACAGAGTATATTTATAATCATAAGTAAAGATTGTGAAAGAAGTTATGGAAAGATTCCTCCTCTCCTCGAAAACAGACAAGAATTCTTTTCCAACTTGGTATGTCTGAAGGAAACAACAGGCAGTTCAAGATGTAGACAAAAGAAAACCGCTAAAAGTCCCATACTTAATACAAATATAAACAATGTGCTTTTTCATTCACAAGAAGGACAGGTGACAGATGCCAGAAGGAGATCCAGTGTTCTTCAAGGGAGGGGCAGAAGAATGGGCTTCTTCAAAAGAAAGGAGAATTAGCCTTTTAAGGAAAGTTCATTGTGATAATTCATGCTGCTAAGTCTCCTGCCCACTGGAAGCTCAGGGAAGACAATATTGTTTTCCAGAACACATGGTAATTTCTATTTCTGGGTCATTTATGAAGGTTTTATAATAGTATACTCAGGGGCCTCTGCAGGATATAACCATGATTACATTTTAAAAATTGTACCTATTACATACATTAAGGCACTAAGAAGACAAATATGGAAAAATACTGTACAAAAAACACACGGGAAAACTGGATCAACTTCATTACAATAGACCTCCACTGAGCACAAGGTAGTGGCTGAAGGGATTTATTTAGCTCGTTGGGGATGGGCCAGCAGCTATTCAGTTCTATAAATACTTTGCAAGTCCTAGGAGACGCAATCCTGAGTTGGTGAATGAAACTGAACCTTTACATGGAGTTTAAAAGAAAAAACTGAGGGGGAGGCTAAGAAATTAGAGGAGCATTGATGGAGAACAGTTCTCAGGACATGAGGGGGAGTCTGAGAGAGCACATACCTCCATCTAAATGATAAATCATTATAATAAGAGGTTAGGCAGACAGGTGAGTTTAGCAATAGTGCATGGAAGTAAACAAACTGAAATTAAGGAAGATAGCTATAGAGGTAGAAAACTAGCAGAGATACGGGCCTATCCCATAGTGCAGAGGTCCACTTTGCAAATAATCTGAATGAACTACTTCAAACTTCATGCAAGCACACCTATTTCTTATTAAAGTAGCCTTTTTTCCCATGCTTCCACATAAGCCTGCAAAAAAAAAAAGGTATGGCTCCTTTAATGAGTCAACACATTAAAGCAGCTGCCTCATTTTCACAGGTCAACTAGAACAAAGATGAGGCTATATGGTTGAAGATGGTTGCATTTGTATGGAGTCTTGAATACTTTTTTTGACCTTATATAAGCATGCTTAGACTTATTATCTAGATGGTATGCATGGCTAGCTCAGGAATTCTGGGAGTTGAAGTCCACAGGTCCTCAAAGAACCATAGTTTGGCCACCCCTGATCTAGAACATGGGTGTCAAACCCGCGTTGTCACGGCGGCATCATGTGACGTATCATGACTTTTCCCCCTTCACTAAATTGGGCGTGGCTGTGCCCAGTGTGTGACACATCTAGCCTGTGGGCTGAGAGTTTGACACTCCTGATCTAGAATATTCTTGTATAGTGTTTTCTGGATTGACTTCTTTCTCAGGAAAACTGATGTGGAGAAATGGAAATATTCAGAGGCTGAGGGTCTGCAGGGATAAGACGATGTCATTTCATTAGCAGGTTAACAATTCATCTGTTGTTATGGAGGTTTTTGGCTTTTTTGTATGAAAACTGTCATTCCAAAGGGGGAAAAATATTAGAAGTGCTCCATTCCTTGGTGAGGAACTGATACTCTCTTTTGTCATGGCTATGCTTCTGAGATTTCATAGCAGTAGACAATTTGACAGAGAAAAAGACAGCAGGATTTGTAAAAGTCATGCTGCATGATAGCACAAAACTACACATCTCATTCAGAGGTGGGTTCCTGCTGGAGCTGTCAGGTGCGCACCTCCAGTAAGGAGCGGCCGATTGTGCAATTTGTGCGCGACCGCTCCGGAGCCCTCTCTGCTGGTCCGTCGCGCGCGTCGCCATCTTTTTCTGTGAATTTTTGGGCGATTTTGCTTCTGCGCATGCACGGAAGCAAAATCGTGCCGAAATCTTGCGAGGGGACGTGCGCGTGCGGGAGATTTCGGCGAGATTTCGCTTCTGTGCATTCGCGGAAGCAAAATCGCACTGAAATCTCTCGCGCGTGCACGCGCGAGAGACCCTTGTGAGATTTTGGCGCAATTTTGCTTCCACGCATGAGCAGAAGCAAAATCACACGAGGGGACATGCGCGCATAGCAAGCGCACGCACGTCCGAAACATGGAGATGCACGTGCAGCGCACTGACACCGGTAAGCAAGCAACCCGCCGCTGATCTCACTTTAGCTTGGTAAATAGTTCTGCGACTGATTCAGCAGTCATGATGCACATTGCCGTAAATAATGTGGAACCCATGTAATTGTGATTTTTGAGGTTCTGGAAGCCAAGTGCAGGTTTCTAAACAGGAAGTTGAGGGGATCAAGCTATATTTAACTGAAATGTTACATAGCACATATGCAGAATCAGCTACCGGACAAACCTGAGGAGTGTGAATGAATGCATGGGCAGAATCTAATTTGATAGTCACTGTGGAACTAAGACTATGTTTAAAAAGAAGGTAACAATTTAAAACAGGATGGAATTACTAGCAGATCCATCCCATCCCCAGCCAGGAAAATGAAATGAGCTGGAAAACATCTGGTTTGGCATCAATCATCTCTGCAGAATTCAGGTAAAATGTTTGACTATTAAAAAGTAGGACATAAACACATTATAAAGCAGGGAAATCAAAGAAGCCAAGTGCTCACAGAAGACAACACATATTGCAGAGATATTTCCATAAAGGCATCCTGTCTAAGTGTTCAGAAGTGGGTGTTAAAAGTCTTTGAGCCAAAATTGTGCATGTGCGTGTGCGTGTGTGTGTGTGTGTGTGTGTGTGTGTGTGTGTGTGTGTAGGGGGAGGGAGATTGGGGTGCTTGGGAGACCAGAGCTACAGGGTTAAAAAGAAAGTTTATGACAAGAAGACAAATAGGGGCATTTAGTCATCTCAGCATAAAAGTCTATGGGAAATACCATCCTTTGCACTTCAGAAAGATGGTCCAATGTCATATTATAAACTAGAAATTATAGATGGGCAAATTCCTATATAAGAGCAATATAACTAGGACATGTCCCCAAAGTAATTTAGTAGTCAGCACATAGTATCCTAGTGCAAATATCCGTATCTGAACTGATAATTTAATGAGAGAAATCTGAGGAAAGATTGTGCTGACAAGATACATTTTACGTTGAACAGGCAAATGAAAAACAAATAATTCCTCTGGTTCAGATGGAATCCATCCAAGGGATTTTAAAGCACTAAAACATAAACATGCTGATCCTTTAGCAAATATATGTGATATGACCTTCAGAACAGGACCGGGCAGTGGTTCATTTTTATACAGGAACCAAGAAAGATCCAGGAAACATCTGTTCTGGGTAAATTGGTGCCAAGTGTTATTAGAGTAAAAATGATCAGGTTTATAGGAAGATAAAGCTTATTAAGGAATCATCAACATAGTTGCCACTCTGACCTTTTCAAATTTTCTGAAGGCGTCAACAAGCATGGGAATGAGGTAAGCTAGTAGACAATGGCTGCCTGAACTCATAAAAAGGCTTTTGAAAAGGTTTCTGTGCTTCGGAGGAAGAAATAAAGGTCAGAATTTACCCAGGCGGGTGGGAGGGCCCTTTTTCAAGCCGCGGAAAGGGAAAAAATTGAAAAAAAAAAAGATGGTGGCGCGCACGGAACGGCACCGACAGTGACATCACCAGCGAGTCGCTACTGGTTCGGGAGATCCAGTCTGAACGAGGAGGAACCCATCCCTGATGACATTTGATTGCTGTTTGCTGCTGGACAAACAACAGCAAACTGGACTATGAGTGAATATATTGCAAGTTAGCCAATCTTTTACACAAGTTCAGACTTACTCGTTATTAGCAGAATCATGGTTTACTTAACTAACCTAATTTCCTGGACTTGCATGGACACTGAACCATAAAATAATGAACATAGGATGGGCTCTCACAACACACTAGGGCAGTGTTTCTCAACCTTGGCCCCTTGAAGATGGGTGGACTTCAATTCCTAGAATTCCCCAGCCAGCAAAGCTGGGAGTTGAAGTCCACCCATCTGCAAGGGGCCAAGGTTGAAAAACACTGCCCTAGGCTAAAATGGCGTCAGTTAAGTTTGTGCTTCAGTGAGCCTCACAAAATTAGATTCCATCTTAGCAATATCCTCCATTCATGTTTCGATCCTGAATGCCACAAAATAAATTAAATCGTCCAGCTCAATATTCTTAATTGGTCCAACATTGGTCCTTTGTAGAAGGTTTGCATTAAAGGAAAAGGAAATATTAGAATTCCCAACAATAATTTGTTATATGAAAAGCAACAGAAAAATATGGTGGCACTTTAAAGAATAATTCAATATTACAGAAACTCTGACAGACATAAGTCCATTTCATCAACTGTATGAAGTATTATTTTTGAAAGAGGAGCAACAAATTAATGGTGGTGAATCCATTCAGCAATATACAACAAATATTTGCCACAAAAGAGGCGGCGAGGTGGCTCAACAGTTAAGACACTTGGAAAATAGACCAGCAGTAATTAAGCTATATGATGATCACTCTGGCCACATGACTGTGGAAATGTCTTCTAACAGTGCAGGCTCAATGGCCTTGAAATGGAGAAGAGCCCCGCCCCCCATGATTGGCAACGATTAGCATAGTAAAATCCGCAAGGAGTCCTTCACCTTTACTTGCCACAAAAGAAATAAGATTTTGCAAAAGGAAAGAACTGGTTCTGATATTGTTAAATCTTAAAAACATGCCAAAAATATTTTTGAAAACCTGGCTTCAGAAGAGCACTTAATGCTGAGTTGAAAAGTCCTCAGCAACTTATGGCTGTGCAAACAATTAAGGAAGCTATGGAATGCGTAGAGGAAAAGCTGTTTTTCCCCGGTTTTGTTCTGGCTCTGCCACTGGATGTAAAACTCAACTGAGTCAGCTGAGAGCAATGTTTCTTAAAAAAAGCTTCCCATCCTCTACATCAGTGTTTCCCAACCTTGGCAACTTGAAGATGTTTGGACTTCAACTCCCAGAATTCCCCAGCCAGCATTTGAATTATGGGTGTGGGCACGCACATGCGTGCGACAGCACGCGCGCTATTTTGGCACCCGAGGAAAAAATGGTTCACCATCACTGGTATAGAGTCTCCTGCTTGAGCAAGGGGTTGGACTAGAAGACCTCCAAGATCCCTTCCAATATGCTATTCTGTTAAAAACATTCATAAAACTCTCTCTCTCTCTCTCTCTCTCTCTCTCTCTCTCTCTCTCTCTCTCTCTCAGAATAAGAGAGTTGGAAGGGACCTTGGAGGTCTTCTAGTCCAACCCCCTGCTTAGGCAGGAAACCCTATACCATTTCAGACAAATGGTTGTCCAATCTCTTCTTAAACACCTCGAGTGTTGGAGCACCCACAATTTCTGTAGGCAAATCATTCCACTGATTAATTGTTCTAACTATCAGGAAATTTCTCCTTAGTTCTAGGTTGCTTTTCTCCTTGATTAGGTGCCATCCATTGCTTCTTATCCTGCCTCCAGGTGCTCTGGAAAATAGGTTGACCCTCTCTTCTTTGTGGCAGCCCGTGAAATATTAGAACACTGCTATCATGTCATCCCTAGTCCTTCTTTTCATTACTTTATTACTTCATTTCATTCAATTCTGATGAGAAAAATATCACAACCATGTTCAGGGATCTCAGATGCTATATTTTCATCTGTAAAGTAGAACATATGCAAAATGGCATTCAAGCAAGATGCACTTGCTTGTTTATCTGCAATTAAAAATAATGATTGATACGTGGCTTTTTAAGAGTAATGAGTTGTGACAACAGGTTTTCCCCCTCCAATGATGTTCTACTAGTTATCATCCAGACACACTCTCCATGTGTTCAGCTGCCAGAGTGTAATTACATCACATCATAAATAGCAACCATTCATTCTATTGCATTCTCCCACAGCCACAAACACAAATACACTTGATAGCAACGTTTTGACCTCAACTTTCAGGGTAAGTAATCTGTCTGGATAGCACTTCCAATGAACTTCTGTGATGAGGTTATTCTCCATCATTAGCATCAATGATGCATTTTGCTAATTTTACCATACATACTTTTGCCAAACACTGTATTTATAACAAAATACTACTGGCTGACATTGTGTTTATAAAAAGTATAATATGTTAACCATTTCAGCATTGCAGTTACTACTTTTGAAATGACTAGATCCTATTAATCTTTCTCCGTTGTCACAGAGAAAAACGTAAATTATGTACAAAATCTGTTCTGTCTTATCTTCTTAGGATTCAAAGAGAATAATCCTGTCAGACAGAACACAAGAAATCCATCAGTTGTGTGTACAACTGCTCACAGAATAACTTGAAGAAATGCATAAGCCTTATATAAATTCCCTGGTATACACTGAATATTAATTAATTAAAGTTTATATCCTTACAGAATGTTGTCCTACCTTTTTTTTCCTGCTAAAATGTTTTTCCAAAGAACTCAAAGAAACTCAGAGGTGAGTTCCTCCCGGTTTGGACCGGTTCGCGTGAACCGGTAGCAAACCGCTGGTGATGTCACGATGATGTCACAGAACCGGTTCTGTTGGTGCCGGTCCGTGGGCGCTGCCATCTTTTAAATTTTTTTTTTAACATTTTTAAAATATTTTTTCTGGGTTTTTTTCTTCTGCGCATGTGCAGAAGCCGAGTTCCTGGCACTGCGCATGCATCACCATCTTGTTTTTGGCGCTTTTTAAAATTTATTTTTAATTTTTTTGGCACTGTGCATGCGCGCGGCGCGCCCACGTAGCGCGGGAGGAAGTGAACCAGCAGCGAGGTAAGTTAGAACCCACCCCTGAAGAAACTGATAAGCCTACCCAAAGCATTCAAAAGAAGTGGTAGGTAAATTGAACTAGCCCGAGCAAAGCGTGTTTCCCTGAAAATAAGACCCTGTCTTCTTTTTTTTGAACCCTGAAATAAGCACTTGGCCTTATTGCCATGCACTCAAAAGCCCGATTGGGCTTATTATCAGGGGATGTCTTATTTTGGGGGACAGAACTACGGGGCATAATTATAAATAATTGCAGAATGACAATAAAAAGTATGGACTGAAGCTTGTGCCACTCTAGCAGTAACACAGTTTATGGATATATGTGATGACTAGTGACAAAATCAACGATTTAGGGGGTAAGCATGGTTATCACACATAGAATACACAAATATTTTTAAAATAAAAAAAGGCTCCTTTGCAAAGTTGAATGAAATTTAGTATTATGAGTTTTAATGTTAATTATTAAATTATTGTCTTATTAAAGTATTTTAGTCACCACAATATAAAAAAGAGTGCAAAGAAGAGCAATGAAAATGATTAGGGGACTGAAAGTTAAAACATATGAAGAACGGTTGCAGGAATTGGGTATATCTAGTCTAGCGAAAAGGAGGAGGAGAGGTAATATGATAGCAGTATTCCAATATCGAAGAGGCTGACACCAAGAGAGGCCATCCTATTCTCCAAAGCACCTGAAAGCAGGACAAGAAGCAATGGATGGAAACTAATCAAGAACTAAAGAGAAATTTCCTGACAGTGAGAATAATTAATCAATGGAACAATTGCCTCCAAAAGTTGTGGGTACTCCAATACTGGAAGTTTTTAAGAAGAGATTGGACAAATCTGAAAATAGTATAGTCTCCTGCTTGAGCTGGGGGTTGGACTAGAAGACCTCCAAGGTCCCTTCCAACTCTGTTATTCTGTTAAAGAGTCTCATTTTTTATCTTTAATATGACCTTCAGAAAAACATTAAAGGCAATAAATCCTTATGGTTAGCTGATCTGAATGGGCTCTATTTAAATCATACTCTTCATTGGGAACTTTCTATCTGTGTGGGATACACAGCTTATGCATAACTTTTATTAGCTTAGAGAACAGAACTACGGGGCATAATTTTATAGCAAAAGTATCCCATTCAACACATACACAAACCCAAACCCTTCCTTCCTCTCCCTTACAAATTGAGCTGCATCGTAAGAGCTTCTGGTGTGGGTAACAAACTCCTAAACCAGTTGCCATCTGAGACTCTCCATTTCTGCATCCTGTTTTCTTCGTCCCTCTCTTCTTATGCGGATCCTGGTAATTTTCTTGAACCTCTGTGCTTTCTCTTTGCTATCTGCCGTTCCTTATCTCTTGCTGATTATTTCCTCAGGCACGGATGCCTCCCACACTTTGCTCTTCCGTCCACCATCTGCTGCTTCATTTCTCCACAATCTGTCCTCGAATTGTCTCCATCAGCCTTCTCCAGTTAAGTGTTCAGCTCTCGATGGATGATGGATGATAAAGTCTATCTCTCCCCAGTCAAGATCTCAGGAGAGAGAACCCAGCTGGGAAAAATGTTTTCACTCCCGTGGCTCATTTTGTTTTTGAAATATATCAAGGCAGGTTTTTTTTTTGAGAATTCATCTTTGATCATCTAATAAAACATTTTAAACAATCTCCATTTCCCCCTTCTTTATCTTTTACCCCCAGCCCCCTGGAAAGGATCTATGTATGTTTGCTAAAGACTCGAGATTACTCTGAATTGGTGAATTGTACGATATGTGCTTGCTTCTTCTCCCTAGCAGTCATTCAAAGAATTTTGATGCAACTGGACACTCTCTTCGCACCTGATTGGAACCCTGTATGAATGTCTGTAGCTCACTCCCACATTTCATCCAGAGTCTGTAACAAAATACAGATACGGCTTGAATGTCTGCCAGTTCTTTTCTTTCCATCTACTTTTTGCTGTGTTTGCCGTTTTCCTTGACAGAGTCCAGAATCAAAAAGTCTGAATTCATCTAACAAAAAGGTATTGCTTCAATGTGGATCTTTACATTATTCTGTACAAACAGTTTTCCCCTACTTCTTCTATGAAAAAAAAAATAGCCCTTCTGATCCAGCTGAACTTAGGAATTGGTGTAGGGCAGTCCTTCTCAAATAGTGGGGCGCGCCCCCCTGGGGGGGGGGTGCGGAGCGATGCCAGGGGGCACGTGTGACACCGGGGAACATACATGGTCCCTCTCGATCGATTCCCCAGGACGGGGAGTGTTTTCCCAGTTGCACGCTGCTCCGAGCCCGGAAAAGAAGGTGGCCAGGCGGGGCAGGGCAGCTGCGTGGGTTCTTGTTGTTCTCGGCGGGCGCCGCGATAGCCATGAACGGCGTGGCGAACCTGCTGCTGGACAAGGAGGAGCATCCTCTGCAGCTGGGTGAAAGCTTCGAACGGCATCCTAAAGCCTCCTTCCCACACCATTCGCTGTGAATGCCCGGCAGAGGCGGCGCTTATGGGCCAGGCCGGTGACCTCAAAACTTCAGCTTGATTAAGTTGGCCTGGCCCCGTGTCAAAAGAGGGTCCCTAACCACGGTAGCCTATGCCTGCCTAACCGAAAACAGGCTTCACTGAGTTCAGTGTGACTTACTCCCAGGTAAGTGGGTAGAGCAGCCTTCCCCAGCCAATAGTTTGCTTGCAGCTTATAATAAGTAAAATAATAAATATTAACATTAAAATTCCATTGGGGCCCAGATTGGAGAGTTGTGGGGGCACGAAATGTTTACTTCTTCCTGGGGGGTGGGGCGTAACAGAAAATAATTGAGAAGCACTGGTGTAGGGAATGATTCCTAGTTTGTGCAGTTAGCCTTTCTTCCACCCATTACACTACAGGTAGTCCTCGACTTATGACCAGTACCTTAGCAAATGTTCAAATTTATGAGGAACCTCCAAGAGCTACTTATGACCCAGTTTCAAAGTTCTGACAATACTCCCTTCCCCCATTTTGGGCACTTGGAAACCGGCTTGTAATTTGCAGTGTCCCGTGATCATGTGACTATGACTTATGATATATATATATATTGCTAGAAATTGGTGTTTCCATCTGTTCAGCGAAAAACGTTCACTGGATACAATGAGTATGCTTAACAACCGCCCCGTTTGCCTAATGAGTGCCACAAAAAGGACACAAAACTGGGCCTGGTCTCATGGTGACCCGCTCAGTGTTTCCTATGACCTATGACTGAAATTCCAGGCTCAATTACAGTTGTAATTTGAGGACTATCTGTATTATAGCACAAATGCCTTTGGGGTTTGTATTATCAAATTATCCCTCTTTGAAAGATGGGAAGAGAATGATAATTTTATAAGACCTGATCTTATGAAAGGCCAACATGGTCAAGGCCAATTTAATCCCAGGGGGATTGATGATTTAAATCAGGGGTCTCCAACCTTGGCAACTTTAAGACTTGTGGACTTCAACTCCCAGAATTCCTCAGCCAGCTTCAACTCCCAGAATTCTGGGAGTTGAAGTCCACAAGTCTTAAAGTTGCTAAGGTTGGATACCCCTGATTTAAAGGGCAGGTACCTCTTTCAAGGTACCGCCAGCTGATGGTACCCAGAAACAATCGGGGAGACAATACATTGGTTTTTCTGTTCTGGTTTTGTCTTCTTATTGTGGTTTTTATTCTGCATGTCCTCTTGAGTCTTCTTGAATCGGTGGCTTTAGAAATGAATTATTATTTTTATCTGCAGTGTACTAATCCTTCCACAGCTCTCCGGTCAGACTCCCTTGCAGTCTTTAAATCTCCGCTAAAGCTGCCAGGACATTCCAAACCAACTTGTACATAACATACAGACAGAACACAACAAATGACGGAGAAGGAAGGGAATATTAAAATCCTGAGAGAAGGGAAAAATAGAACTCCTCTTTGAATATATTCTTATGATACAGCCTGAACAGCTGCAAGATTGGAATTTAGACTGTCAACATACTAGACCATTAGAAGAGAGGCTTGTTAATTCATACACCATCAGTTTGCTTTGAGTTTGAAAATGGTAGGGTACAATTTTTGAATTGTTCAGTGCCTGCTGGAGGCAAAAGAATCAGCTAGATGAAACATCCAAAAGGTCAGGCATTTCCATGCAAAGCAGCTGCAGCAATATTATTCAATTTCTGTCTATGTCTACAATTGACCAAGAATAAGATTCCAGAGAGAAAGCAAGCAACAGCTGCAGGACCTTCATCTCAGAAAAGAGGAAAATACCATATTAACTATTGCATGACCATTATACCACTCTAACATTAACTGCAGCTGTTTCCAATGCGTTGCAAGACTCAATTCAAGGTACTGATGCTTGTTTAGAAGTCTTAAACCTGGAATCACCACAGCTATTGGGCCTTCACCTAAACCTTCTTTTGGAAATAATTGTATGCCACCACAATCATACAACTCTTGGCGGTACATAAAATTTCCAGAGCAAAATAGGTAGCATAAAATATACAAGACAGCCCATATTTTCCCACCCCAATTTTCAAAATTTGTCTAGTGCCAAATAAATTGGAGACCACCCCCCATAAATTATTTGAGACCAGCTAGCTAGCTTATGACTCTGCCCAGCCTTTATTGACATTTGTAAATGTGACCGCAGTTTCAAATCTGTTTAAATATTCTGTTTCTTTCATCATCTAGACTCCTATCAGTCGGGTTTCAGGCGCGGCTTCAGTACTGAAACTGCCTTGGTCGCCCTGATGGATGATCTCTGGCGAGCCCGGGATGGTGGAAATTCCTCCATCCTGGTGCTACTTGACCTCTCAGCGGCTTTCGATACCATCGACCATGGTATCCTTCTGCGTCGTCTCGGTGAGTTGGGAGTGGGAGGCACCGTTTTGCGGTGGTTCTCCTCTTATCTCACCGATAGGACGCAGTCGGTGTTAACAGGTGGCCAGAGATCGTCCCCTAGGCCCCTGTTATGTGGGGTGCCTCAGGGTTCGGTTCTCTCGCCCATCTTGTTCAACATCTACATGAAACCGCTGGGGAAGATCATCCGGAAACATGGGGTGAGTTTCCATCAGTACGCTGACGACACCCAGCTGTACATCACCACCCCGTCTCAATTCAGTGAGGCAGCTGATGTAATGTGCCGATGCCTGGACGACGTTAGGACCTGGATGGGGAGAAACAGACTCAGACTCAACCCCGACAAGACTGAGTGGCTTTGGATATTGCCTCCTAAGGACCAAGACAACGGTCCCTCCCTGGTTCTGGAGGGAGTGAAATTGACTCCTTCGGAACAAGTCCGCAATTTGGGGGTCCTTCTAGATCCACAGCTAAAATTAGAGCAACACCTTACAGCTATGGCTAGGGGGGGCCTATGCACAGGTTCGCCTGGTGCACCAATTGCGGCCATACTTGGAGAAGGAGGCTCTACTCACGGTCACTCATGCCCTTGTCACCTCTCGCTTGGACTACTGCAATGCGCTCTACATGGGGCTACCCTTGAAGAGTATTCGGAGACTTCAGTTGGTGCAAAATGTGGCTGCGCGTGCTGTGGTGGGTGTGCCTAGGTACACCCACGTTACATCTATACTCCGCCAGCTGCATTGGTTGCCCATCGGTCTCCGGGTACAATTCAAGGTGTTGATCACCATCTTTAAAGCCCTACATGGCCTAGGACCAGGGCACCTTCGGGACCGCATTCTGCCTCATACTTCCCTTCGACCAGTTAGGGCCCACAGAGTGGGCCTCCTCCAGGTCCCGTCAGCCAAACAATGCCAGTTGGTGGGCCCTAGGGGGAGGGCCTTCTCTGTGGGGGGCCCTGCGCTCTGGAACCAACTTCCCCCAGAGACCCGAACCATCCCCACCCTGCTGGCCTTCCAGAAAGCCGTCAAGACATGGCTCTTCCTGCAGGCAGGGGGGAAAGACTAAATCCATCTGAATTCCCCCCTTGGTATGGCTGATTGTGAACCTTTTTTTAACTTTTGTATATCTTTTAACTGTTGTTTTTAAACTATTGCTTATTATTAATGTTCTTATACAATTGTTGTACGCCGCCCTGAGTCCCTCGGGAGTAGGGCGGCATAGAAGAACAAATAATAAATAAATAAAATAAATAAATCATGGCACTAATGTAAAAAGTGCTGTAAGAAACATACTCTATGCAAGATGTGCGTATGGGTGTGCATGTGCGTGTGTGTTGTGTGTGTGTATAACAACTTCAGCCATATCATTACTTATTAAACCTAGCTTGCTGCAATTTTATGATAGCACAAGTTAATTACAGACAATATTCATTCCTAAATTTCACATATATTAGCCAGTGGTAGGATTCAAATTTTTTTTACTACCGGTTCTGTGGGCGTGGCTTGGTGGGCATGGCACGGCTTGGTGGGTGTGGCTTGGTGGCCGTGGCAGGGGAAGGATACTGCAAAATCTCCATTCCCTCCCCACTCCAGGGGAAGGTTATTGCAAAATCCCCATTTCCTCCTGATCAGCTGGGACTTGGGAGTCAGAGAATAGATGGGGGTGGGGCCAGTCAGAGGTGATATTTACCGGTTCTCTGAACTACTCAAAATTGCCTCTACCAGTTCTCTAGAACTGGTCAGAACCTGCTGAAACCCACCTCTGGTATTAGCTCAATAAATGTTCAAAACACAATGACTCTTTTTTTCTTGATGTTAAGGTTCCCCAATCTTGGAATATGGTCTGAAGTTTCTAGATTTTGGAGCTACTATGCTTTCAACAAACAAGGTACATTTCCAAATTAGTGAATTCTTACAAGTTAAAGCTGAGAATGATTACTCTGAATCTTCTTCCAAAGATTTATGTCTTTCCAAAGATGGACAACCTATTATCCATGGCCACAAATGGTCCAAATTTTTGTGGCCGTTTGGTGTCTTTTTTGGCCACTACTGCTACAAAGCAGCAGCAGAATTTCCTATTAGAGCAGTGTTACTCAGTCTTGACAACTTTACGATGTGTGGACTTCTGCACCTCTTAAAAGTTGCTAGGGTTGAAAAACACCAGTTTAGGCCAAAAGGACAGAAACACAGCCCACCTGAATCCCCCTGGAGTCCCAAACATTTCACCTCCTTCTTTAATATCTTTTACTTGTAATTAGGGGTTTCACGGACAAGCTTTACAGAGGCTTAAGACACTGATTTTGCTTCTAAATATGTTTTATTAAAGATTCTGAACCACTCAGTTCTGTAGATGGCCCCTGATATGCTACAAAGCCTGGGACAGTCTGTAAACTGTTAGAAATTGCATGTTTCTACTTAAAAAAATATACACAAGCTGTAGTATAGGTATTTGACATAATTTTAAAAGCAAACTTATTCAACATTTGTCCCCCAAACTAGGAGAAAAACCTGAAAATCTTGATTCCACCCCATATCCATATGGTGCCTTAAATGATAGCCCAGTGCAAATTGGCATGTAGCTTGTACATTCCAAAGCACCTCGTCATACTTTCCTGACTGATAACATGCTCAATATTACTGGCATTAATATCCTTTAGCGTAGGATGTCTCCGGCAACTCAGTTTTCAGTGTTTTCTGTTTTCAAGATCTATGAAATTGTTTATCTCTTCACAACTGCATTCGTATTGTGAGTCATGCAATTACTTGCTTACAATCTCTCTCTTATTCAACTACCTGTCACCAGGTGAGATATGATGATTTAAGCATTTGCAAGTTCTAGAACAAACAATATCAATTTAATGAATGCTCTCCCCTTCCCTGACTAGTAGGTGAAGTCTATTTTCACCTCTCCGTGCTGTCGTTCTTCATGTACTAAATATCTGGAAGCAAAGAAACAAGCGCATCACCAGTGTAGAACCAACCTATGGTTCTAATCAGGGGCGGGTTCCTAATTTTTTTACTACCACTCTGTGGGTGTGGTTTATTTTGTGGATGTGGCTTGCCAGCCATGTGACCAGGTGGGCGTGGCTTCTCAGATTGCTGAAGAGAGGGGAACTGAGATAAGTCCTGCTGCCAATTCCCCCTCCCCTCAGCAGCTCGAGAAGCCTCAAACGTGCGAAAATGCCTAGGATCATCACCGCGTGTTCGTGGCTTCTTGGACTGCTGAAGGGAGGGGAATGGAGATAGCTCCTGCTGCCTGTTCTTTCAGCATCTAACGCGCTCCCTCAGCCATCCTCCCCTGCTTGGACTCACTGTGGGGTAGGAAGGCAGCACATGAGCAGTGCCGGAAACTCAGCTTCTGGGCATGCGCAGAAGAAAATTTAAAAAATAAATTAATTTTTTTTTAAAATGGCGGCACCCAGGCACTAGCAACCTACCACACCGGTACTGTGACGTCACCAGCGGGCCGCTACCGGTGCTATAGAGTAGACCGCACTGGTAGGAACCCACCACTGGTTCTAATGCTTGGAAGACAACTATTACTTTTTAGCCAGTATCTCTTTTAAGACAATAGCTCAGGATTTGATCCTCTCACATTCAGCCTCTCTACGTATGTGTTTCTAATTGCTTGTTTTCTCATTTTGAGCCAAGGTATGAAAGCAAAAGTAAGATTTACACACTGTACTAAGTTGTATTTAGTTTAATGTTAGTTTTTGTAATAAGCCATCTCCAGTTCATTCCGACGACTAGATTATTTGTTTTAACTTGGTTCAGATTGCCAAAATCTCTTACAATAAGCCATAAACCACTTCAATGGCTGGGTTCATTCAACATACTAAGCCAAAACCACATTACCGCTTAAAATGTGTGCCACCAGCCATTGTGACTGATAAATCTGATTCATAGTTTATAATATGATGTGCGCAGATTTGGATTTCATAAAGATCCTGACCACAATTAATTTTGTTATATTGTAGCTTCCATGGAAACTATATTATAAACTCAAAGGCTTTCTTAGGAAGTAATTGCTAATCGTGTGTAATTTTAAGGGACAAATCTGCATGGATGAATTGCTATAACAACAAATACAAATCCTTACATTGTATATAAGGTAGTCCTCAATTTGCAAGCCCAATTGGGACTGGAATTGTCACTAAGCAATGAGGTGAAGTGAGTTGCATCCAATTTTACTACCTTGGTGCCACAGTCATTAAGAAAATCACGTGGACATTAAGCAAATCCAACTTTCCCCATTAATTTTGCTTGTTAGAAGCCCCAAGATTGCAAATAGCAATCATGGAACTCCCACAATCCTGCAAGCATCCTAAATAAATCCTGGTTGCCATGCTCCTGAATTTTAATTAAGTGACTACAGAGACACTGCGACAGTCATATGTGAGGACCAATCTTTTTTAGCACTATCATAACTTTGGTTGTTAAATGAATGGTCGGATGTTGAGGACTACCAGTATAAAAGTCAATCAAGAATCTCTGCTATTTCTGGTGAAATCTGTTCTAATGATAAACATTTCCTGGTCAGTAAAATGAGTTCATTGTTACTTCATATTTTAAAATCCACATTCTATGAGGTCAGGAAAAAAGAGACTATCTGAAAATCAAGAAATATAAAAATATTGAGCTATAAGACTAATCTTGGATGGAGACCACCAGAACTGCCTGATAAGAAACTGATTTTTCTATAAGCTTTTTTTTTAAGGATATCGGTCTATCTGCAAAACATAGCTTTTGTGTTTTTTCCAAAACTATTTAGAATCTTGTCAAAGCTAACTTTCAAGAAGTGTCAAGGTTTCATAAAAACTTTGCAAGAGGAACCACTACACCCTGATAATATTGTGATATCACTTCCGGAAGCATTAATAGCATTCTTAACCTTTTGGTCAGAAGTTACTTTGTTGACCATACAAATGAATAAGCAATAGAAATATAAATGACCTGGTGAAGCCATTTCCTCTTTGCAAAATAAGATGTAGTTCTCATGCTTATATAGCTTGTTTTATTTATTTTAACCCTTTATTTTTCTTAAATGTAGTCAAATACATGGACAAAATACTACCAAGTGAGTTATTACAGCATTACTATATACTCTGCTTACACAAAGCAGCCACATCCTAGTCCCGTGATGGTGAACCTATGGTACGTGGGGCAGAGGTGGCATGCAGAGCCCTCTATGTGGGCATGCGGGCCGTCGCCAGCTGGTCTTCCCTTCCTTCTCTACTTCCTTTTCTCTCTCTTAATCCTTCCCTGAGTGTGTCTAGTCACATTCCATCTTATAGTTAACAGACAGGTAACTTATGTCCCTAAATCCATTTAATTATCGGTGCATCTCTTAAACTTGTTTCCCACCCCCCCATATCTATGCATTAGAATTGCGCAATGCTTCAAATTCAAAGGCACAACGATAAAACACCTATCTCTTCATCTTCTGAAAGCAGCTATGTCTTTTCTGAAGCTTTTGCAAGTGATCTCTGCAGCTGCAGTTCAGTCCTGGGAAAAGGTATAAAAGTAGTCCTTGATTTACAACTACAATTGGTAACGGAAATTCTGTTGCTAAGCAAGGTGGTTGTTAATTTAGTCATGCCCAATGTTCCAACCTTTTTTGCTGTGGTAGTTAAGTGTTTTTGGCTTTCCCCATTGACTTTGCTTGTTGGAAGCCAGCTAGGAAAGTCCCAAATAAAGATCATGTGACCCTGGGATCAGTGGTGAGTTGCTATCGGTTCGCTCCGCCCACCCACCCGGACGTCATCACAGATGATCTGCGCATGCGCAGAAGCCTCTGCGCATGCGCAGAAGCAGTGAGCACATGCGCAGAAGCAGCGAGTGCATGTGCTCGTGCACGCGCACATCTCCAAAACAAATGAAACCCATCACTGCCTGGGATACTGCAATTGTGATAAATATATGCCAGTTGACAAGCTCCCAAATTTTGACCATATGACCATAGGGATGCTGTGGTAGTCATAAATATGAGGACAGGTTGTAAGTGATTTTTT
The DNA here is from genome assembly GCA_023053685.1 of Diadophis punctatus similis. Taxonomy (NCBI): domain Eukaryota; kingdom Metazoa; phylum Chordata; class Lepidosauria; order Squamata; family Dipsadidae; genus Diadophis; species Diadophis punctatus. The sequence continues at coordinate 6,733,632 of JALIGW010000016.1, read as the reverse complement.
AAAGAGATGTTTTAACTTTGAACGGTCACTAAATGAATGGTTATTAGTCAAGGACTACCTGTATTTACTTTCAGGTAAACTGCGGAGAGTGCTGTATTGTGCATCCCCGTGTGCTCTGAAGCACCTTTTTATTTTTGAATATAAAGCACTGCACAGCCCTACAGTTTTGAAGAGAATTTTTAATGCATGATTTATATTGCTTCTACAAAACTGTTGTCCTGTCTTTTAGTTGCATATTCATAGAAAACAAGAAATATACTGAGTCTTGTTTTAGACTTGTGAATGCTCCTTGTCATTAAAAACAAAATCCTGAGTACTGGAAACTGTATGTCTTATTATTTACATATCTGTTTAATTAACAATTTGGGGAAAAGGTTTCAGCTCTGCCAGTGAATTTTACAGGAAAATTAGCCATTATAAAAATGGCATTTCTTTTAAGGAGGAAATCAGACACTGGGAGACAAAAACAGATTATTTTTGGCTGGAGATGTACATATTTGAAAAGAGAGGAGAATTCATAATACATTCTACAATTATAGCTAGGCAGAAACTGTTCTCCACAATCAGACTGTTCCCAATTCTATGCATAATTGAACATTCATCCATCTCGCTCCTCCTACCTGTCTGCGTCATCCACCTTCACTAGAGAAGAGCATCCTGAAAGTCACTTGCATATTATGAAAGCGGAGTCACTTCTTTCCCAGCTCAAGCTTTTTACCAGGAAATGTATTGTTAACTTTCCCAGCAGACGAAGAAAACTCCCAGTATTTGCATAAGTATTTGATCTGACAATGTTGGCTCCTTTTCTAAAGCAGGCTTTTAAGCATCATAAATATATACTGCTGCATTTTCTAGAAACACAGCAAAATTAGTCTCTTGCAGCAGATTGAAAAAAAAAGCATTGTCATCCACAAAAAATACAACAAATTAATTGTAGCATTAGCTTTTAAGGGACCTTATCATTTCAGAATGCACCAATGTTTTTCAAACTTGGCAACTTTAAGATGTGTGGCAACTTTAAGATCCCAGAATTCCCCAGCCACATCTTAAAGTTGCCAAATTTGAAAAACACCGATCTAGCTCCATGATGCTGTTACTGTAATTTATATATGTCTTAACTTTTCAGGAATCATAGTACCCCTCACTGTTTTACTTTTTATTTTACTGTAGGTTTTTTGCTTTTACCAGAACTTACATGGGAGCAATTTTAAATTGATTTTGCAGTATAATCAAGAATGTGGCCATAACAAATTTCAACCTTCTAACTTTAAGAAAGGCATAAGCATATGTTTTCAGATATGCTGTATATTGTCCATAAGTAGTTATCAATATTCCACTGTTTCTCAGTCTTTTGGCTAAGATCGAGTGTTTAATATTTCAGATTCCTATATAATGTAGCTATATAATACTAAAACTCTTTTGTCTATAACTTTTAACTAGGGAAGGGGTCGGCAACCTACAGCTCTGGAGCTGCATGTGGTTCTTTCATCCCTCTGCTGTGGCTCCCTGTCGCCAGTCAGCTCCACAATTGATAGGGCTTTTGGTTAGGACAAGTAGAGGAAAAAGGACGCCGTGCTAGGAGGAGACTCCATGGTGGGGGGAACCGGACTTCCAGTTGGCAGAGGAAAAAGGACGCCACACTAGGAAGAGACTCTATGGTGGGGGAACCAGTCTTCCAGTCAGCTCCAGAATTGAACGGGGGGGGGGGGCTTCCGGTTAGGACCTTTGTGGCTCTTTGAGTGTTTAAAGTTGCCGACCCCTGAACTAGGGCAACATTTTTGAATCAAGGTGCCTCAAATGGGCTAATTTACACAAAGCATCCAAATTCTGGGAACCATGTCTCCAATGGGATTGAAATTTGTGCTTGAAATTTGCAAATTTGTGGTCACTTAAGTCTCCCGAGCCACTGCCCAGAGGTTTAGTAGAGTGGTCCCACCCTGGCCCTGTGGAGGCCAGGTAGGCTGGTCCAACCATAGCCTGCCGGAGAGCAGTCAGCTGCAGGCCAAGTTGGCAGGAAGTTGGAAGCTTCTCCTGCTCCCACTGCCTTTTTGCCCTTGGTTATTCCATTTCTCTGTTTAGGTAAGGAAATATCTCTGAAATGATGACCCAACAGGGCATCATTCGTATAGCTATTAATCTAAACAGCAGCCCTTTAGGGACAGAATGGAACATCCTTCAGTTCTGCCTAAGCAAAGAACTGGGAAGTGGATACAAAATTTAGCATTCTGACAACCACAGGTGAAACTTCAGATGCCATAGAACAGAGGAGGAGGAGGAGGAGGAGAATTTAGCTGAGTTTCAAGTGGCAAGAAGCAAGGATGCTACTGAGCTGAACTTGAATTCTAGTGAAAACATGCATTTTTTCAATTAAAGAAATGGTCTGCCTTTTGTCTTCTTTCAATATGTTTTGCACACCGTTGCACATTAGTTGTTCTGGTGTGTCTAGATGTTCTGGTGTGCAACATTGCATACCAGAACAACTAGACACAAGGACAGTTTTTCCCTGCATGCCATCACTCTGCTAAACAACTAATTCCCACAACACTGTCAAACTATTTACTAAGACTGTATTACTATTATTCTTCTCATCCTTCCTATTACCTATCTCATCCTACTTATGACTATAACCTTGTTGCTTGTATCTTTACGATTTATATTGCTTTATTTAGTTTCCTAGCATGATTTGATTGCTTATTTAATATCCTATGACAGTGATGGTGAACCTTTTTTTCCTCGGGTGCCAAAAGCGCGCACGCGCACACTATTGCGCATGTGCGAGTGCCCACACCCATAATGTAATGCCCCCCTGTGCATCCGCGTGTGATCCCTCCGTGCTGCCCTGTCCCCCGTGCATGCGCACACGATCTCCCCGCTCACCCATTTCCTGACTTCGAGTGGGCCCAGTAGGCCCATTTTTCACCCTTCCCAGGCTCCAGAGGTTTTCTTGGAACCTGGGGAGGGTGAAAACGGTTTTTCCCATCCTGGGAGGCCTTCCAGAGGCCAAAAACGCCCTCCCAGAGTCTCTGCGCAAGCCGAAAATCAGCTGGCCGGCACGCACATGTGCACTGGAGCTGAGTTATGGCAACAGCTCGCGTGCCGGCAGATATGGCTCCGCGTGCCACAGTGCCATAGGTTCGCCATCACTGTCCTATGACTATCACTAAGTGTTATATCTTATGATTCTTAATGAATGTATTTTTTATGTACACTGAAAGCTTATGTACCGAAGACAAATTCCTCGTGTGTCCAATCACACTTGGCCAATAAAGAATTCTATTCTATTCTAAAAAAACAACAACTATGTTTTTTACCCTACAATCCTGGGTTTTCTGTTGGTTCTAACACCAAGAAAGGCAGTTTGGAGGGAACTAATATGGCTGACTTGAAAAGAACTGAGCTTTGTAAGCTGCCTAGTCTTTTTTTTTTTTTGTAGTTGGGTGCCCTTAACAATCTAAAAGGCAGATTTACAACAACAACAACAACAACAACAACAACAACAGCCACCATTAAATCTCAGGGCTACAATGGATAGTGGGAAGTACAAACAAACCAGAAGGCAATAATGGAAAATTGTATTAGTGGAAAAACCAAGTGCATTCACACAGTTGCTCAAGGCATCTTTATAATCTAATGACAAATTGCAACAATTCAACAAGGTATATCCGCATTACTGATTTACAATGGAAACAAGAAAACCATGCCAGCTTTTTTCATTTCAAACAGTGAGAGAGAGAAAGATCATAATACAATTTAAAGCTCTTCAAGTGGTTGAATTCTTCCAATCACATGCTCGGTTGCATTCCATGAAATTAAAATTCTGAAAGCTACTATCTATAACTGCACGCAGCATTCCACATTTAATAGCCTGGGGTGTTTCTAAACGGCTTACTGATTTGCAAGAAACACATTTGGCTTGTGCTCCATTTTTTCTTGAAGGCTGTGACAAGCACTTTCAAGCTAAGCAAGTTTTGTTTACCAGTTGATAGGCCACTAACAGCATTTCTGGCTTCATATTTTTTAAATGAGCAAGGTCGTGCCTTTTGGTATGAAGTTGTACAAGTTCTGGGACTATCTTATAATTATTAAAAGAGTAACATCTATAGCAGTGTGAGCTTCATGCAGATGTTACTAAGATAATAAAATTAATTATTGTGGTTTTATTAAGACCTTCTTAGTAGATAGTTTTACAGATAAAATTTAAAATACTTAAGAGACTGGGCTCACATACAGGATTATGCGATACCCTGCCTAACTATGCCCTGCACAACTATCGGGTATCATACCTAATGCTAATCATAAGTGACAGTTTACCAACCACAATGCCTTGGTTAACACAACAAGCCACTTCACACAATGTGGGAACAGTTGCAACATTTATGAAGGAATTCAATAAACTGTTCAAAAAACAGTATTATTTTTGAACAAATGTGTGCCAGACTTCAGTGTTAAACTTTCAACTGCAGTCATAAAAATTCAGAGCATTTAAGTTGTTGGATTTATAACGCCAGGTTTTGCAGTGTTTATATCACATGACTTGCAATAAATCTGTAAGAACTGAAGACTAGGCAAAAAGCAAAAGCAAAAACAACATTCCCACCCACCCCCAAACCCAGCCACAGCGCTTTTCAGACCATTTTTCAGGAAGTGTCAGAGGGCGTACTTTTCTTTAGTTCAGAAGTACAGTTTTCATGTAGAAGGGTTATGATGTGTGGACTTCAACTCCTACAGTTCCCCAGACAGTGGGATTCTGGGAGTTCAAATACACACATTTTGAAAGTTGCCAAATCGCAAAAGCACTGATGGAGAAGATTCAAAATGTAATCCTTTGCATCTCTGTAGAGCAAGATTGTGCCTTGGACTACATGGGAGCAGATTTGAAGCACCTTGTTTCAAATTGTTAAAGCTTAGCTGGATCAAAGGCTTGATTTAGTATCAGGCAGATTCCTACAAAGCAGAATTAATCCTATGCAGTGAAGAATGCTTCCTCTGATTGCCATTACTGTCAGATAGGAATTTTCCTATCAAGAGGCGATTTAGGATCTTGCTTCCCTGAAGTCATTCGTACTTAGAAAATAAAACCGAGATTCAATTCTAATTTATTTATTTTAGTACAAAAATAACAAAAGAATAAACCTTTAATAAGCTACATCTTCTCAGCTAATGGATTCACGTCTGCCTCGGGCGAGGCTTCAAAGAAGAAAAGTAGGAGGAGACAAAACTCCTGGAATGCACGCATGCGTAGTAAAACATATCACATGTCTGCTTGATTAGAAATACAGTAAATCTAGAAATAGTAGAGATGCACAACTGGAAATTATTCACATCGTGACAATTATTCAAAGATATTTAGGAGTTCAAAGGAATGTAAAACCCTCCTATAATTATGGGGCAAGCAGTAGTCCAAAACTACTGATTATCAGCCAGGTACAGAACACAATGGCTTGGTTCACAACTCCAACATTATCCAAAGTCCTCAAATTGATGGCTGTACTATACAGAGCCTGTATTCACATATGACATGAGGTAGCCTGCTTAAGGTTGGCTTGGAATGCTGTATCTCCCCTAACATTTACAAACTAGGGTGGCCAACTCATGACCTACAGGCTATATACAGCTGTCAGCCCCATTTAGTTACTGCATCGTACATTGCCCCAATAGGCAAAATGCCAGATTTTCAGTGATGAATTTCTACTAATGTTTTCATTGAAATGAAGCTTAAAAGGGATGCATTAAGCCCCACATTCATTTGGACTTTTAAGGCCTCTAGCAAACTTTGGGAGGGGGGAAAGCCTAAGGTGAAAATATTTGGCTGTCCATCTGGTGCAGTTAAGGACATGAAGCAGTTAAGGACATGAAGCCAGATCAACATCATCATTTTAAAAGTGTGGCTCCTTGGCCAAAAAAGGTGCTTATCTCTAGTAGTTTCTCTATTCCTACGTATGAAGTGTGACCTAATGAGTTACGACCAATTCAACAAACTCTGGTTAGCAAATCATATGATGATCGCCAAGCATATGAAATGGCAATAGGACCACAGAACAAAAGTCATGGCCAAAATCAATGCACTGCATGTACTGAACAGCAGCTTAATTGCCCACTTATAATTCCAACATATCCAGAAGTCAACACAACCTGCACAGAATGGCGTTCTTGCCCATCTCTGCTCTAAATGCACACTCACCTGGTCGCATCCTGCATTCACCAGTTCCTGCAACATTTGTCTATTGACTTCAGCAACTGCAGAGGTAGTGCCCAACTCATTAGCAAAGGGCAATAGAGAATATCTGATTTCTCGCAGTGCTTTCTGGTAATTTCCAAATTTGGCAGCCGGTCGGATTTGCTGCTGTCTGGCAGCATCCTTTCCTACTAGAATTTTAGAGTCCAGAGAACTTTCACTGCTTGGTCCAATGGGTAATCCCTGACTAGAAGCTTTGGCAGGCTGTTTCAGACCTTCCCGGATCTCCTGTAATCTTTGTCTGCTGTTCCCAGAGTAAGTAGTAGCAGGGAAAGTCTTGGGCCTCATGGTTAATCCAATGTTGTTTCAGCATCAATACCAACTTCTTTTGCATACAATCAAAGGGATGTGGATATTCAGTGTGGTTCTTCTGGAAGATATCAGTTTGTTATAAAACATTATTCCTTGAAATCAATTCATAGGTAGGTGGCAAACCTCCAGAGCAAATCTTGTCACTTTTCCCAGTCTCTGGTACACAGAAGGATCAATAGTCATGGAGCAGTAGCTGATGTCATTTCTCTTCAGCTCAGTTTTTATGGTTCCTATAGCCAGAGAGAAATCCTAAAAACCTCTTGCTGTTTTTAACAAAATAACAGAGTTGGAAGGGATCTTGGAGGCTTTCTAGTCCAACCCCCTGCTCAACATGGAAGCCTATACCGTTTCAGACAAATGGTTTTCCAATCTCTTCTTTTCTCTCCAGTGTCTGAAAGAAAAAAGAACAAGGATACTGTTACGCAAGTCGTTTTTACTTTATCGTTTTTTTTTCTTAAGGTATTCAAAAAAATCTGGAATTACCTTGTTGATATTTATATAGTATTTTCTTTATAAAACCAAAATCAATAAATAATAAAAGATTAAAACTATGCAGGATATAAAACAACCTCAGAGTTAGATTCAACTATAACATTTCATATTACACCAATTCAGCACTAAACACAGCTTTTAAAAAAAAACTCATGTAAGAAACTCTTAATCTTTTTGTTTAACAGCATTACATGTTAGGGGGAGTTGATTAGAAGGAAATTCTAAAGAAATGAAATAACAAAAACAGTCAGTTCAAGGTTGAAAGTAGAACAAGGAACCTGATGTTTAAAACCTGATCTATGAAGACTAGATCACTGCACAAATCACTTATGGGAGCTTCCCAAAGAAAATGATCATGAGATTTCCTCCCCCCCCCCCCACTTTTCATATTGTCTTCAGTTTACGGGAAGAATATTGGAGATCATTTCATCAATGGCAATAAGGAGAGAACCACAGGAATGGATCCAATGCCTTTACAAGTCATTGGGTTCATTTTTCTGATCTGCAATTGTTTTTCCAGCAGTTGAGAATGGGCACCGACTTTTATAGTTTACAGTCTGCAACACAAAATGAACAGGAGTGGGGGAAAGGGCAAGTTGCTCTAAAGCAAGTTATGGGGGAATGGAATGTAGTGGGGACTGAACCGTGATGAGATAAATTGCTATGCAGCAAGATGACCACGAAATTTGCATTCCACCTCGCAACATGGTACAATAGTTGAGTCATAATACTCATAAACATATAGATACATAGTGGGACAAAGCATATTGACTATTCCCAGAAAAAAATGGGATCATCTAAAAGGAATGAATACTGAAAGATGAAGCACACAGAGACCAGACCAGAAAAGTTGGAATAAAGAAGTCTACAAGAAGCACGATGAACCAAAGGCACACATATACCAGATGCTCAGAAATCACAAGATGATGACTTCTTGAAGAAAGCGAGGCTGATGCAGTAGCTAAAAGCAAAGGGTTGGAGAGTTTAGGGGGGGCAGAGGTGGGTTTCAGCAGGTTCTGACCAGTTCTGGAGAACCGGTAGTGGAAATTTTGAGTAGTTCGGAGAACCGGTAGCGGAAATTTTGAGTAGTTCGGAGAACCGGTAGTGGAAATTTTGAGTAGTTCGGAGAACCGGTAGTGGAAATTTTGAGTAGTTCGGAGAACCGGCAGCGAAAATTTTGAGTAGTTCGGATAACCGGTAGCGGAAATTTTGAGTAGTTCGGAGAACTGGTAGCGGAAATTTTGAGTAGTTCAGAGAACCGGTAAATACCACTTCTGACTGGCCCCGCCCCCATCTATTCTCTGCCTCCTGAGTCCCAGCTGATCAGGAAGAAATGGGGATTTTGCAGTAACCTTCCTCTGGAGTGGGGTGGGAATGGAGATTTTACAGTATCCTTCCCCTGCCATGCCCACCAAGCCACACCACGCCCATCAAGCCACACCCACAGAACAGGTAGTAAAAATTTTTGAAACCCACCAGTGCTGGGCAGGGGAGACCCCATCCAAGCATTCATGAAAAGGTAGATCAATAAAGCAGAACTTCTTAATTCCTTCTTTGCAACTGTCTTTACACAGCCCAGCCTATGAAGAAAACAGCCCAGCCTATGAAAAGCAGCACTGTGGGAGACAGAACAGGAATAAAAGTCAAAAATAGATTTTTTAAAAAATTGGTAAGAGAACATCTATCCACTTTGGATGAGTTCAAATTGCCAGAACCAGATGGTTGATATCCCAGGGTACTGAAGGAGCTGGCACGTATGATCATGGACCCACTGAATAAAATCTTTCATAGTTCTTGGAGCACAGGGGAACTGCCAGACAATCAGAAAAAAAGTTGATGCGATTCCAATCTTCAAAAGAGGAGGGGAAAGTAGTTCCAGGAAACTACAGACCAATCAGCATGAATCAATACTTGGGAAAACCCTTGAAAAGATAAGCAAGCAGAGTATCTGTGAGCACTTAAAAATGAACAAGATGACTGCCAGAAACCTGCATGGGTTTGTTAAAAGCAGGTCATGCCAAACAGATCTTATTGCCTTCTTTTGATAAAGTGACTAAATTAGTGGATCAAGGAAATGCTGTTTATACAATATACTTAGATTTCAATAAGGTGTTTGATAAAGTAGACCGCATCCTACTTCTTAGTAAGACAGAACAATGGGATAGACAGTACCACTACTAGATAGATTTGCATTTGGCTGACCAACTGCACTCAGCATGTGCTTCTCAATGGAACTACATCTATGTGGAGAGACGCATGCAGTGGGATACCTCAAGATCCTGTCTTGGGCCCAGTTCTCTTCATAAATTATCTGACTGAGAGGCACTCATCAAATTTTCAGATGATACTAAGCTTGGGGAGGGGGGTGCTAATACTTTGGAAGACAGACTTAAAAAGGATCTTGACAGATTTGACCATTGGGCCCATCCAACAAGATGCAGTTCAGCGGTGAGAAAAGTTAAGGTCCTGCACATAGGTAGGAAAAATCAGATCCACAGGTACAGAATAGGCAGTACCTGGCTTAACAGTAAGTGACTGGGTGGACTGCTCAGTGCTGGGTTTCAAAAATGTTTACTATCGGTTCTGTGGGCGTGGCTTGGTGGGCGTGGCAGGGGAAGGATACTGTAAAATCTCCATTCCCTCCCCACTCCAGGGGAAGGTTACTGCAAAATCTCCATTTCCTCCCAATCAGCTGGGACTCGGGAGGTAGAGAATAGATGGGGGCGGGGCCAGTCAGAGGTGGTATTTACTGGTTCTCCGAACTACTCAAAATTTCCGCTACCGGTTCTCTAGAGCTAGTCAGAACCTGCTAAAACCCACCTCTGGGACTGCTGCTTAACTATGAGCCAGCAATGTGCTGCTCCTGCCAAAAAAAGCTAATGAGGTTCTCAGCTGCATTAACAAAGGGAAATGATAGTAGCAATAGCACTTAGACTTATCTACTGTTCCATAGTGCTTTACAGCACTCTCTGAGCAGTTTACAATGTCAGCCTATTGCTGCTCTATACAGCACTGGTGAGGCCACACTTGGGAGTACTGTGTCCAGTTCTGGTCACCATGGTACAAAAAATATCTGAGGCCCTAGAAAGAGTGCAGAGAAGAGCAACAAAGATGATAAGGGTTTGAAGCTAAACTGTACAATGATGACTAAGGGAACAAGGTATGTTTAGCCTTACAAAGAGCAGCTTAATGGTTACATGATAGCTGTCTTCCAACACTTGAAAGGCTGTTATAGGGAAGAGGGGGTGAATTTGTTCTCCAAAACACCTGAGGGCAGGACAAAAAGAAGCTCATCAGAGGGAGATCCAACCTGGAACTAAGGAGGAATTTCCTGAGAGTGAGAACTACTAATTAATGGAAGAAGTTATTTCCCAAAGTCATGGGTGCTTCATTGCTTTCATTTCAAGAAAGATTGGACAACCATTTGTCTGGAATGGTATAAGGCCTCATCCCATTGAGGGGGTTGGAACTAGAAGATCTCCAAGATCCCTTCCAGACCTATAATTCAATGATTCTATGACTATGAGGATCCCTAATTTCAAGCCATGTGGTATCTTAATTCTTCTGTGCTGTAACCTACAGTATGTATTTTCAGCATTTTGATGCTCTCATGCAATTCCCATTTACCGGTACTTATATAGGAGATTGTTCCAGAGTCAAATGCATGGTTAGGAACCTGATACCAAATTCTTGAGCAAATGTATACAGAACTTTGTGTTTCAATTAAAAACAAAAAAGAATCTTTGCAGTTCTATTCGGACTTACATGTTCATGTTCATTATTATACATTCATCATAATTTGTGGAACAGAAGAGATTTTCCTGCAGCCAATTTAACTTAATACAATACCAGGAGCTTAGAAATAATATTATTAAAGCCTTGGACGCAGGAAATATGCAAAACAAAATTAAATATTTAAGCATTTCCCCCTTTATCCATGCTGCAGAATGGGAATAAACCACAACCATTTCTGTCCCTGCTTTGGAAAGGCGGCATATTCTCATTCCAGTTCTTACAACTCAGATTTTTTTGCAAAATGGAAAGCCCCTTTTCTTCTATAAATAGCTACAACAACCACATGTACACTGGAAGAAGATGAAGATCAGCTACACACATTTATTTTATAATAATTGAGTATAGATATTAAATTGGGGGGGGCACATATTCCTCTTCCAAATCACCAATTAAAACACATTAAAAAGTAAAGTAGGTACTGCAATAAACTATAATATAAGCTATTAAATATATATATATATATATATATATATATATATATATATATATATATTCTATATCTATATCTATATCTATATCTATATCTATATCTATATCTATATCTATCTATCTATCTATCTATCTATCTATCTATCTATCTATCTATCTATCTATCTATCTATCTATCTATCTATCTATCTATCTATCTATCAAAAACTCACTTCAACTCATACTTGACTCTTGCAAGTCCATACAGTTTTGTTGGTGATAATACAAAGATATTTTGTCATTCTTTTCTTTTTGGATGTTTTTTTTCAATTAGTCCAAAGCCCTCATGGTATTCACTAGGAGTTTATTCTCCATATAAAATGGCCCAACTCAACTTAGCTTCTCAGCCCAGACAAGAGTCATCAAATGTTGTTATCTGCTGAAATGTAATGTCTGGGACAAATTTAAAAAGTACATTGAAGTTCTGAAATCTAATATACATTTTAATTCATTTCAAAACAGATTAAGAGGAACATCTGGGAATAGAATGTACTCATCAGTCTAGATAGATGCAGTTTAGGACTTACTGTACATCAACAAGAATTCTTGACTTCCTATGTTTTAGCATTACTAAATATAACCATTTTTTTAAAAAAAGTTTCTGACATGGGGGGCAACCCTATATGAGAGCAAGTAGCGGAATTTCATTTTTAATGTGTGCCAGTGTATTCACAGTAAAAAAAATGACAATAAAGGTTATCTTATCTTATTCGTAATCTTTGACCAGATCTTTAGAAAAATCTGGATACTTTGAAAAGTACATGTTAGAATTCCTGATCTGTTGTTGACTCAGATACAGATTTGTATATTTGGGGCAAGATTCATGGGTTGAAATTTCCCCATTCTACCATTACTTTTTACCTAGCTGAGCTCTGCATCCAAATTTGGGATGCTAAAAAAATTACATAATCCCCATAAACCACAGCTTGTCTGGTTATTGCCAGCACTGGATTCAATCACTATGATATTCATGCAAGATCAGAACAGTTTTGATATTTAGAATTCTTCTTGGACTTCTTGAAAAGGTTTTGTACCTCCATGAGCTAAGCAGTTATCAAAGAAATATCAAATATCAGCTAAGCAGTTATCAAAGAAAGTAAGGGGCGTGCATAAGTGCACCAGCGTGCCTACCGTCCCTGTCCTAATGTTCCCTCTTATCAGTACCCATCTTATGTATATAAACAATGTTACATCTATGTATATTACCAACACGTACTTGACAAAATAAAATAAATAAAATAAAATAAATAAATATGAACATAAAACAGGGAGAATGTTTAACTAGATCCCACTTACATCCAAAAAACTTTAGAAAAGGAGGAAGACTTGACAATATGATACAGATACCTTTTTCATTGTTTATCTTGACTACTTAAAGCCTTTTACGCTGAATCTGGCGATTACAATACTATCTAGGGGCTAATGTATAACTTAAATGTGGCAACCCTCACCTTATTGTAATTTACTAAGGATTCTCTCAGTAGAATATAGAAAGCCATATCTGACATTAAATGAATTTCATAAAGCTCCTTATCACAATTTCCACCAGAGGTAAGGAACCTTACTTTGTATGCTGCAGGAAAGACCTAATTCTTCAGCAAAGGCAATTACTTAAAACAGCAGATGCTGAAGAGTGGGAATTAGGCAGAGCTGTGTGTCCTATATATGACTGACCCACACTTTTAGAGTCTACAGCAGAGGTAGACACCTTCCTGCTCTCCAGATGCCTTGAATTTAATTTTCACGGTCCCTTACCACCTGTCATACGAAACGACACTGGCAAGAGCTGATTTCCAAAATGCCTAGAGAACAATCAATATAATATCATTAATATTAACAGAGCAAAATAAAACACAAAATGAAAAAAAATGGCACAAACTTGCCTTTGAGCATGAAAAATAGCAATAGCACTTAGCAATAGCACTTAGACTTATATACCGCTTCATAGTGCTTTACAGCCCTCTCTAAGTGGTTTACAGAGTTCAGCATATTGCCCCCAACAATCTGGGTCCTCATTTTACCGACCTCAGAAGGATGGAAGGCTGAGTCAACCTTGAGCCGGTGAGATTTGAACAGCTGAACTGCTGAACTAGCAGTAGCCTGCAGTGCTGCATTTAACCACTGTGCCATCTCGGCTCTTAAAAACATTAACTATGTACTAAATTCTACCAAAACATTTTCCTGTATTCTTCTTAATATATCTACATTTTATTTTACATATAATCAATGTTTGCTACCATCAGTTTAGCCTGTAATCTTCATCCAAGATAAAGGTTATGAGTGATTTTTTTTAAAAAAAAGACATTCTGTAATTTAATTTTTGATATTCTTTTAGCATTTTATATATGCTCAGGAACACATCTCCTAATAAGGACTCCTGCTGATTCAATTCTCCATGAATAAGCCAGTCCCCACTAGGATGGAGAAAAGTATTCCTCAAAAGGACTACTGTAGATTCTTGAGGAACATCAAAGTAGGCTGTACAACTAGTTATTACGTATTCAGTGAAGAAACTATGCTCTATTTCAGATATAAACTGCGAGAGGGATCTTGGAGTCCTGGTGGACAATCACTTAAATATGAGCCAGCAATGTGCTCCAGCTGCCAAAAAAGCCAACAGAGTCTTAGGCTGCATTAACAAAGGAATAGAATCAAGATCACACAAAGTGTTAGTACCATGTTATAATGCCTTGGTAAGGCCACACTTGGAATATTGCATCCAGTTTGGGTCACCATGATATAAAAAAGATGTTGAGACTCTGGAGAGAAGAGCAACAAAGATGATTAGGGGACTGGACTCTGGAGGCTAAAACATATGAAGAACAGTTGCAGGAATTGGACATGTCTAGTCTAGTGAAAAGAAGAACTAGGGGTGACATGATAGCAGTGTTCCAATATCTAAGGGGCAGCCACAAAAAAGAGGGGTCAACCAATTCTCCAAAGCACGTGAGGACAGGACAAGAAGCAATGAATGGAAACTAATCAAGGATAAATTTCCCGACAGTTAGAATAATTAATTAGTGGGACGACTTGCCTCCAAAAGTTGTGAGTGCTCCAACACTGGAGGTTTTTAAGAAGAGATTGGACAACCATTTGTCTGAAATGGTACAGGGTTTCCTGCCTGAGCAAGGGATTGTACTAGAAGATTTCCAAGATCCCTTCCAAATCTGTTGTTTTGCTAACTTATGACCAAGGTTAAGAAATATGTCAATTCCACAAAACTAATTTATGATAGGTTTCTCTATCTATAGCTTCAACCAGTTAAGAGTAATAATGACTCTTAACATTCAACATATAGAATTTGTCTTCATTAGTTTCTTATTCATATTAGTAAGAAGCATATACAATAATAAGGTCATTTACTTTTCACGGATTGCCAATGGAATTCCAGGAAGACTATTTTAATGCACATGGCTTTATTTCACTGGAAACTAGAATCAAAATATTCCCAAAGCAATCTGCCACAGAAAAAAAAAAGATTATGCAGTCAGAAATTTAACAATCCAGTACAGTATTGTTACAGTACAGTAATATAATATAATATGCAAAGAGCATTTAGGGTCTTCGTTACCAATCTAGGTAATATGCCCTCTTTTAAAACAGGAAAATGTACGCATAGTCCCCTACCTGATGTTCCTCATCTTGCCCTTCCATGGCACACACCCCCCACAAGCCCTGTGCTATACAATTCTGCAATTTGCATTTGCAAATTTGCCAAATCAGTTTAATGGCACTCTAATTGCTGCTATATTACATTCATTTGTGTGTTTGACATATGGAGAGCAGAACATTGCACAATTCTCTTGGCACCTTGGAAGAAAAAAAAAGCTAAGTAACAGCCCAGCTGTCCCAATGTGACCTTAATACAGACGAACTACTGCAATATCTTGGGTGCAAACCATTCCCACATGTCCCTAAAGACATCGCCTGTGGTCCAGCACAATCTGTCTGCAGAAAGAAAAATCTCATCTCTTGGAAGCATCACTCACAGAGTAAGGTATGCAAAAGGACACAACACATAGGACAGACAAGCCCACACAAATTGAAGTCCCATACTGCAGAAATGCATCAATCTGCAAATATTTCCTCATGAATTTCTGTTCTTTGGAACTGTTTCATAACATAACATAATCAGAGGTGGGTTTTAGCAGGTTCTGACCAGTTCTGGAGAACCGGTAGCGGAAATTTTGAGTAGTTCGGAGAATCGGTAAATGCCACCTCTGACTGGCTCCGCCCCCATCTATTCTCTACCTCCCAAGTCCCAGCTGATTGGGAGGAAATGGGGATTTTGCAGTAACCTTCTCCTGGAGTGGGGAGGGAATGGAGATTTTGCAGTATCCTTCCCCTGCCACGCCCACCAAGCCACGCCCACAGAACCGGTAGTAAAAAAAATTGAATCCCACCACTGAATAATCATATCAAGGTATCAGTTTTGTTGGCCTAAATTCTATTTTACATTTCTGTTTTCTATAGTTATATCAATTAAAATCACTCTGGTGCAATCCGATGCTGATATATTGTTAACTGAGTCAAGTTTAATTTAATAAGACTTATTTTTCAGGTATTTATATTAATTTAATTTTGATGTTGCCTGATGATTCTAACCAACTCTGGGTAGTTGGTAAGCATGTAGAAGCTTGTATTTCCATGGAACAATTATTGTCAATACTGAACTTTCATTTCTGGAATTAAAAACAGCTTAATTCAGCAGATAACAAAAAGAAAATTCATTTTGTGGCCAAAAACATTTTTGTGACATTAGTTTTCATAGGAAAGATTCATCAGCTACTTGCCTGGGTGTGATAAAATGAAACTGTTGACTATAAAATGTCTTAATATATAAGATGAGCAATTTTTAAAAATAAGTAGTTGAAAATTTTGATCTACCTACTCTCAATAAAAGTCACCAGGGAAGGTTTCTTTCTCAAAAGAAAACTAACTCCATTCAGGACACTTTTTAAAAATCATTGATGAAATATATGAAACTAGAAAATTCTTAATTCCTGAAGAACGGAAAACTAGTATTTATAAATGTCAAAATTAGCTTCCTCTCTTATCAAAGCTATCAATTATGTTCTATCAGTCCCATATTTCTGTCCAATAGGGTCTCATTTAACTTTTCTTTGATATCATTGCTGCTATTTCTCAAACTGCAAAAGAATTCTTCCTCCTCAATAACTTTGTCAGGGATACAAAAGAAAGTCACATTTTTAACATTATAGACTTCACTTTCATATGGAATATAATAGGTTTAGCATCACATGTAGAAATGTCTACGGCAGGGGTCCCCAAACTTGACAACTTTAAGACTTGTGGACTTCAACTCCCAGAATTCTCCAGCCAGCTATGAAAATTCTGGGAGTTGAAGTCCACAAGTCTTAAAGTTGCCAAGTTTGAAGACCTCTAGTCTACGGGAATCAAACATGGAGAGAATTATGCAAGAGGTTCTTTTCTGGCTTCTCATTTTTATCAATAAGTAAGGCAAAGGGATGCTCAACAAATCTGCAGGTGATACCAAGCTTGGTCAGGTTGTTAACAACGTCACTAAAACCAGACTCCAAGTTTCAAAAGGATTTTGAGAGACTTCAACACTGTGCCCTATCCAACAAAATGCAGCTGCATGTCAAAAAAATGTAAGGTTCTCTTATAGCTGCCCATGTAGCCAGTGCAATTTAGGGTTCTATCGATAGAGGTATAAAACCACAAGGGCCGTACTGTCTCTGCTACTGTTTAACTTCTAAATGAAACTGCTTTGGGAGATATTGTCAGTAGGCTGATGATACTCAGTTGTACATCGCTGACCATGGTGAGTTATGTGATGTTGCGACCACCTTCCCTCTGTGCCAGGAGGCTGTTGAGGAGCAACAAGCTAAACCTGAATGCTGGCAAGACAGAGGGGCTTTGGGTTTGGGGCTCCTTGGCTCTGGGGGAATCCCATCTCTGATATGGATGGGGCTGCCCTGCCTCAAATAGACCCAGTCTGTAATCTAGCCATCTCCTGGAGTCACAACTCCTGCTTGAGGAGCAGGAAGCAGTCATGGCCGGGAGGCCCTTTGCACAAGTGCAAGTTGTTTGCCACTTATGCTTCTACTGAACCAGTGTGTCCTTCTCAGTCAGGCATGTCCTAGTCACCTCCCATTTGGACTATAGTAATGTGCTCTACATGGGGCGGTCCTTGAAGAGTATCCAGATGCTTCAGCTGGTTCAAAATACAGCAGCCTGCACAGTTTTGTGCAAGTCTAGATTGGTGCATATATCACCTCTTTTGCAGAAGCTGCATTGGTTGCCGATTTGCTTCTGGGTGCAATTCAAGTTGCTGGTTATCACCTTTAAAATCCTATATGATTTGGGGCCAGGTTAGTACCTCTCCTCAGATACATCGATCTGACTCGCTGGGGCCCATTTATTAGGGAAATACAATTGGTGGGACAAGCAAAAGGGCATTCTCAATGGTAGTGTCCTCCCTATGGAGTACATTCCCCCAGAGATAAGATTGCCCTCCCCCGCACCTTATTACTTTTCTGGGAAGCACTAAACATATGGTACTATCTGTGGGCCTGGGGATTCTAGGCTGATACAGAAAATCAAGTGGTTGATATGATTCTATTTGTTGCCACTAGGGAGGGAAAGGACGGGTTGTATAGGTTTTATGCTTTGAATTGTTTTAATGTTGTAAGCTGGCTGAAGCCATCACGTGTGATTTGAATGGCTATATAAATCTGTAAGCAAATAAATAAATAAATAAATAAATGTGCAGCAATAGTTTTGCTCTAGGCTGCACCCGTAAAACCACATCTGGAACACCATGTTCAGTTCCAGTTGCCACAATACAAGGATGCTGAGAAACTGGAAAGAGAGACAAAGACACTGATGGGTTTGATGACTAAACCCTATGAAGATTGGTGAAAGAAACTTGATGCCTTTAGCCTAAAAAAGAGCAGGCTCGGGGACGTTTGATAGCACTCTTTCAATACATGAAAGATTGGCACAAATCAGAGGGTGCACATTTATTCTCCAGAGCACCTGAAAATGGGATAACTACTAGTGGGTAGGATAGGATAGGATAGGATAGGATAGGATAGGATAGGATAGGATAGGATAGGATAGGATAGGATAGGATAGGACAGGAAAAATAGGGTAACAGCTAGTGGGCAGACAGAGATCCAAACTTGGAATAAGGAGAAATTTCATGACTATGGGAATTATTAAGCAGGGGAACAGCCTCTCTCCTGGAGTGGTGCCTGGAGGTTTTAAAAGTCATTTGTCTGGGTGCAACAAAGATTCCTACCCAAGGCAAGGGTTAGACTAGAAGACCTCCAAGGTCCCTTTCAACACTATGATTCTATGAAACATATGACACAGAAGAGGCAATAAATGAAAAAGTCCATTTATAACCGTGGCCCATCCCCCTCCAATCTTTCTCAACGTTCGGCCAGTCCTATCCAGGAAATATCAGCAAGGGGCGGCGGTCCTCAAGACAGAAGTCCCGGGACGGTCCTGCCCATTCCTCATGCTAACTCCCATCGACCTCAGAAACCAAGCCAAGCCCAGGGAAGAGGCGGCGGCGGCGGCTCCTCCGACGGAAAGTTAAGGACAGAGCGGAATAAGGCGCAGCTTCCCTCAGCGGAGCACGGGCCTGACTGACTAAAGCTGGAAAGTTTATTCGGCGTTGGCTGCGGCTCTTCCGGTGGGAACAACGAGAGGCCTCCAGCGCGGTCAGAGGGAGCGGCCGCTCCGGCCCAGGGCGGGCTCGGTAACGGCCAGGCACCCAAACCCTTCGGCCCGATCCTTCAAACTCGTCGGGTTAAGATCTCTCCTGGAAAGGCGCAAAACCACCGGAGCGGATGCAGCCCTCGAGAGGAGCGACGCTTCTTTGGAGAATGAGCGAAGGTCTCTCGGCCACTCCTGTCCGCAAGAGTTGCAAGACCGCGAACCTTTCGCACCGTCCTTTGGCGTCTGTTTCTTTTGTTTAAAACAACACACACACACACACACACACACACACAATCTCAGAGAGGTTGCGCTGTGTAGGATCGGGCGGTGGAGTTCCACCTTTGGACGCATTCCTGGCACACAGAATTAAAATCATAAATTCACACTCCCGTACTCCGCATTTTTAATCCGAAACAAACCTCCCCAAGACTGTTCAGATTCCGCCATGTTACGCTCGGAAAAGACCGGACCTCCTACCGCGGGCTCGGACAGGTCCGCGCTGTAGGAGTGAATACCTTCCAAGGAGCTTTGATCAACGCTGCCGGTTCAAACGTTCCACGGGTCCCGCTACGCACCACTCCACTAACCGTGCACTTTCGTTCGCGTGTAAACGCTCGTTTTCCCGCGCTACACCCGTCTAGACAACGCTCCGTCGTCACCATTCTCACGAGACGAAAACAAACGTTCTCCCTGACATCCAAAACGCTCCCTAGGCGGGATCGGGCTGCACGCAGCGCCTTCCAAGACGGCTGCACGGCCCGGGGAGGAGGGGACGCCGTCCGTCCCGCGTTCTCAGCTAAAACTCGTCCAGGCAACGCGAAGGGCAGGCGAATGGTTTGGCTTTCTCTTGGGCCACAGAAACAGGATGGAGGCAAAAGGGCTTTTCTGGCCGGCAACAATTTCCCCCCACCGAGCCCGGGACAGAGACTATATCCCAACTTTCGCCTAATAAAATAAGAGCAGCCAATTCAGCGGCCGAAGATCCGCCTTCCAAATCGCTGGGCGATTTTCCGCGTCCAGATTTGGCGGCGGGGTTGAGCAGCCTTCATTCGGCCTCAGTGGCAACGGGTGGGTTTGGCCCAGGGGCCTCCAACGGCTGACCAGTCCCGCCAATTTAAGAAGGCTGGCCGATCCAGCCCTTCTGCCTCCTTACCCCGGAGTCCCGTCCCTTCCCTTCCAAGCCTTACACAGTATCCCTGTCTTCCCGGCCGTTCCTGCCCGCGACCCCGCCACTCCGTCTTCCGCTCCTCGCCCAGGGCTCCCCTCCTCCGCGGCATGGGACCAACTTCGGTTTCCTGAATCTCTTCCAACTTCCAAGGCGGCACGGCTGCCCTTGGCCGGCTCCCCGACTCTCCTGCCCGCCCGAAGCAATCAGAATAATTTTTGCACCAGAGCTGAAGAAGCTCCCGGGGCCAAATGCCCCCCCTCCCCATTCCAGAATGTTCCCACCTTGGTCTTTAAAAGAAGGACGGCAGAAAGCTGCAAAATAGCAAAGAACGAGGGAGGTGGACCAGCCTGCCCGCGACCCCCCCCCCCGGGGAAACCCTGGCCCCACCCCTCCGCAGCCCTTGCACTAAGCAGGAACGGGGTTTCCCGTACTCACCCCCCCTTCTTTCCTCTTAATGCCCAATGGAAAGTCTGGGGGCAGCTTCCGCGACTCCTCTCCTGTGGCTGCGGCGGCAGCGGCGGCGTCCGCCTCCGGCGCGCGGCTCTTTCTCCATTCTTCTCTTTCCCCCTCTCGGGCTCCGAATGCGGCGGCCGCGGGACACAGTTGGGACATTCGCTACATTGTTAGCATTCCACACGCCCCACGTGACCCAGACTCGGCGTCATTCCATCTCCCTCCCTTCGCATACCAGCGGGGAGCGAGGCGGGGGGGGGAGGTGGCGAGATCGTGAGGTTCTGCCCGTCAAACACCGGCTGGGCGGAGCCAGCTGGAAAACATCTGCTCCGCTCTCTTCGCGGAGCTCCGTTCTGAAGCGGGAAGGCGTTTTGGCGGTAAGAGCTTCGCTGAGGCGACGCGGTGCGGGCTCGTTGAATCTGCCCGCGCGGTTGTCAGACCGCTGCAAGCGTGATAGGTTATAGTAAATTGGGGTTTATTTTATTTTATTTTTATAAATGAACTGACGTGAAGCCGCGCTCCATTGAAATCGATGAAGGGACATAAAATCCCGGATTTCTAAGGCGACCCGCAAAACTGGTTCACCCACATCTCAACCGAAACATGGTGCAAAACCAGCCGTTGGGTTTAAACTTTATATAGCGTGGCTTACAGTTGAGTGTGTCAATGCGATATTAGCTTATTCAATAAATAAATAATGGTAAACAAACACTGGGGCTCCTTAGTGTGATCATGGGTGAAACTAGACTCTGGTCTACTGACTGGTTCATACATGTTGCTAATCCAGAATGCGGTTTTGTTTTGAATTGCAAGGGTGAACCTAACACATTGCGGTTTTCAAGTTATGATTTATAAGACTGTATGGGTTAATTTAATTTTGGCTTTTGCCGCAAAGTACTGTCTAGCTCAGCAAACTGGGCAAGGTGTGATTCAGGGGTGAAGTTAATGAACTGGTCTAGCTAGCTCAACAGGTCTGTTCTAATGGAGACACTCTTGATTCTTTTTTATTTGGAAATAGATTGAACGTGCAAAGCTTTCATATTATGTGCCCTGATTTATAGCACCTTTAGCAAGAGTTGTCTTGGACTAGCCTTCTTATGGTTATTTATTTTGAAATAAATCCCATTCAGTTTGGGATCACCTTCCAAGCTTGCAGATCAATATTATTACAGTAGTTCATTTAAAAATAAAACTCCAGATATAACTCATAGTAAATAATAGTATTATATTTTTATGTTTGTATAATCAAAATAACTTATAATAAATGACACACACACACACACACACACACATTTATTTATTTATTTATTTATTTATTTATTTATTTATTTATTTATTTATTTATTTATTTATTTATTTATTTATGTCATATTATCCTGGTGTACTCAAATATGAAAGAAAGCATCACAGCTTTCATTTTGCCTTTCTGCCCCTCTCTGGGACCATCCAGGCAGTTTCTATAGCCGACACACTATCTTCTATATGTGTAGCATTTTTTGCTGATAAATGAAAATAAAGGGAGACTATCATAGATCAAAAAATGCTACACACACACACACACACACACACACACACACACATATGTAGCATTTTTTTGCTGATAATGAAAATAAAGGGAGACTATTAGAAATAGATATATAGATATAGATATATATATACTGTGTGTGTGTGTATTTATATGTGTGTGTACACACATACATACAGTGTGTGTGTGTGTGTGTGTGTGTGTGTGTGTGTGTATCTTGAGAGCAGGTATCGGAATTTCATTTTAATGTGTGCCATTGTGTACATAGAAAAGTGACAATCAAAGTTATCGAATCAATTTTAGGACAAAACATTTATTAGGACAGCTCAAAGATCACACACAAAAAAGCTTTTAAAATATTTTAATCTTTTCTTTCCTTGCTGTGCTTTCTTTCCTTGTTGTAAGGGACTGAGAGAGCTTTCTTACCAGCGTCATCTAGTTTGGTTGGCCTGGATAAAGCTTTAAAAGAAATACAAAATAGGGCTATTATAACATTCAGCCTGTATAAGAAATGGGACGTCTATTGCAGATTGAAACTCAGTCATTAGAGTCTTTAAAAAAAGTATCTGGTGAAAGGTAGAGCACTGAGTACTTCAGGCATTGTTCCCAAGGCTGCTGGTGGGTGATAAGATAAGGATTCCTAACAGTCTTCCTGCTTTGATGCTGAGTGGATGAATTCCTTTGTGTGTCTGTCTGGGTGTGTGCGAGGCGCGTGTGGTATATGCAAACACACACACACTATCCCTTTAGTATTTGGCCACTTTATCAGAGTATGTGGGGGAAGAATCATCCTCAACTGACCACAATATGGCAATGAAAAAAGCCCGGTTCCTGAGATACTTGAATGCAAATCATTGTGCAAATACAATAGCAATAGAGTTTGAATTGCAACATGCAATTATCTCAGTCTTTGGACCCTGCTTCTTCTGCCCCACATGTAGGGGAGGAGGCAGGGGCTTCACCTATGGAACCTGGGTTATAGCTCTAGAAGCTGTGGGTTTTCCATCTCTGGAGCTTTTTAAGATGGACAACTTGTTTTCCTGCACATTGCAAAGGTACTGGAGGATCCATGTGTTTATTCCAACTCAATAATTCCATGATTTTCATATTTCTAGTAATTGAGAATAGAAATTTTAGTATTAACAGCCTGGTGGGCCTTTACAAGGGAAGGGGGATTAGAATACAGGTAGTCCTTCACTTACAGCCATTCATTTAGTGACCGTTAGTAGTTACAACAGCATGAAAAAAGTGACATGAGCATTTTTTACATTTACGACTGTTGCAGCAACCCTGTGGTCATGTGAACAAAATTCAGATGCTTGGCAACTGGTTCATATTTATTATGGTTGCGGTGTTCTAAAGTCATGTTAGTGGTGGGTTCCTACCGGTGCGGTCCACTGCGTCATTCCTGTAGGGACCCGCCAATTGCGCAATTTGTGCGTGACGGCTCCAGTGCCGTCTTTGCCGGTCCGTCGTGTGTTACCATCTTTTTTTCTGAATTTTTGACTTTTTTTTTGCTTCCTGCGCATGCGTGGAAGCAAAATCTCACAAGGGGATGCGTGTGTGTGAGAGATTTCGGTGATTTTTTGCTTTCGTGCATGCGCGGAAGCAAAAAATTGCTGAAATTGCAGGTGCGCGTCCCCTCGCGAGATTTCGGTGATTTTTTGTTTCCTGTGCATGTGCGGAAACAAAATTGTGTAAGGGGACGCACGCGCATAGCACGCACGCACGTGAAATGTGATAATGCACGCGCAGCGCACCGGTAGCCAGGTAAGAGGAACCCGCCCCTGAGTCACGTGATCACCTTTTGCCACTTTCTGGTAAGCAAAGTCAATGGGGAAGCCAGAGTGACTTAACAACTGTGTTGCTAACTTAACAACTGTAGTGATTCACTTAACAACTGTGTCAAGAAAGGTCATAAAATGGGACAAAACTCACTTAAAAGCTGTCTCAGCAACAGAAATTTGGGGCTCCATCGTCATAAGTTGAAGAAGTTGTAATAGTTTTTTTTTACTATTTTAATGTTGTTTTGGGGGTGTCAGTGTGTGTGTCTCAAATACAAAGGTATGTATTTGGATTGGCAGCTGTATAAATTGAATGAATAATCCTCCCTTTCTCTGGCCTGGTTATCTCTCAAGTCTCAGAGACTAGTTTCTGCCCTTACAAGAACCTGGTTCCCCCCCCCCCCCCATAGTGGCAGGTTGGTCCAAAATAAAATAGTTCTGTATTTCCAAGGAAGCTAATATGCCTTGAATGACAGAGAATTGGCTGGGGTGGGAAGCAGGTGGGCTGATACGGGACCTTGTTTCTCCCAGATGATTACTCTAGAGAACTTCAGACTTTGCAACTTGATGACTTGTGGAATTCAGTTTCTAGAATTCCATACTGGCTGAGGAATTATGGGAGTTGAAATCTACAAGTCTTACAGTTGCCAAGTTTGGAGAACCCTGTAGTACGGGGGTGTCAAACTCGATTTCATTGAGGGCCGTATCAGGGTTGTGTTTGACCTCGGGGGCCGGAGTGGGTGATGCTGGGGTGGGTGTGGCCAGCTCGACGTCACTCCTGTTGGGGGCACCTGTGGTGACCCAAGGGCTCTGCCAGAGAGACGGACTCCCAAGCTCTGTTTTCAGCTGTGATGGCCTCCTGCAACCCTCTGCCAGTTAAAATGAAGCTCGGGAGGGCCACGTGCAGCCCTCCCGAGCTCCATTTTTGCTGGCAGAGTCACCATGGGCCAGTCCTTCGCTGTTTCCAGGGTGGCCCCGCAGGCCAGATCTAAGCACCCCAAGGGCCGGATCTGGCCCCCGGGCCTTGAGTTTGACACCCCTGCTGTAGTAGAACTAGCCAGGGGTAAGCATTTGGGAAGTGGTGTGACTGTGATTCATAAGAACCATTTCCCCCTTATCAGGAATACTTGTAAGTTCAGGGCCTGAGAGATTCATAGGCCGGTTGGGAAACTTTTGGAGCTTCTGTAGAGGGAAGAAGGAATGGCCTTGAGGGATGGGAGGAACAGTCATGACCAAGACAGCACAGGAATGTAATCTGACTAAATGTCTCGAACAAGCTTTCCCTACTTCTCACAAAGTTAAAAGGAAGCAAGGCAGGAAGTGCATTTAGATTTGCAAGATTCTTTTACTATAACTGTACAATAAAAGTAGTACAAGTAGTCGTCGTTACAACAGTTCGTTTAGTGATTCTTCAAAGTTACAACAGCAGCAAAAAAGTGACTTATGACAGTTTTTCACACTTATGACTGTTGCAGCATCCCCATGGTCATGTGATCAAAATTCAGATGCTTGGGAACTGGTTCATATTAATGACAGTTGCCATGTCCCACTGGATCATGTGATTCCCTTTTGCGACCTTCTAACAAAGTCAATGGGGAAACCTACTTCACTTAACAACTCTGTTACTACAACTGCAGTGATTCACTTAACAGCTGTGGTAAGAAAAGTCTAAAATGGAGCAAAACTCTCTTAACAAGTGTCTCACTTAGCAACAGAAATTTTGGGCTCAATTCAGCCAGTTCGGACCGGTTCACGCAAACCGGTAGCGGAAATTTGGACTGGTTCGCCAAATCCGGCAAATACCTCTGGTTTGCCCCGCCTCAGGTTGCCCACTTGCCGCTCACCCCTGCCCGCCCACTCACTCCGCCCCACCCTGCCTGCCCACCCCGCCCCACCCCGCCCTATATATGTTGCCTTTGCCACGCGGCCCAGCTAATCGCCTCACCTCACCTCCGCGCCTCGCCTGCTCTGCTCCCCAAAGATAAGAATGCCACCTGCTCGCCTTCTCCTGGGGTCAGGGCCCAGGGACACGCCATTCCCTGAGGCCCCGGAGCCTCCACCCACTCGCTGTTTGCCTTGGCCGGGTCGGGGAATGTGCCATTCCCTGGCTCCGGCCTTGACCCGGAACTGCTGCCCTCATGCTGCCCGCTCTCCCTCCGCCTTGCTCACTTTCATCTGTGCCTTGGTGGGGGTCCCCCGCGAGGCTGGTGAGCCTTCAGCCGCTGGTAGTTTTCGGCTGCCTTCCGAGCAGCTGTGCTGCGACGCCATCCATCCAGTGCAGCAGGCCGTTCTCCTTGCTGAGTCTGGCCGTGAACGGTACCGGCAAGCAATGGGGTGCGCGGCCGGCATGAAGAACAGGGCAGCAACGGGACTTCGTCAGGCCTCTCTTTCTGCCTGTAGTTTTCGGAGCAAGAAGCCTGCTGGCGGCTCCTCTTTTTTGGTGCGAGAAGCCTCCAGCCGTCGCTGCCAGCTTGGTTCTGGCAGGCAAAGATGCTTCTCACGCCAAAAAAGAGGGAGTGGCTGCAGGCTTCTTGCGCCGAAAACTACTGAAAACTACAGGCTGAAAAAGAGGCCTGAAGTCCCATCACCACCGTCGCCGCCCTGTTCTTCTCGCTGGTCACGCGCATGCACCCCGTTGCCTGCCTGTGCGTGTGGCAGCCGCATCCCATTGCCAGACCCGGCCAGGAGAACGGCTGCTGCACCGGAGGGACGGCGTTGCAGCAGAGCTGCTCGGAAGGCAGCCGGACTGAGTTGTTCCTTTAAGGTGCTTTGACGCGGGGCGGAGGGGGGAACCATAAAGGGACAGGCTGCAGGAGCTGTCTTTTCTGCCGGTTCTGTGGGTGTGGCTTGGTGGGCGTGGCTTGGTGGGTCATGTGACTGAGTGGGCATGGCCAATTGGATGTCACTCACAGCAAGGTGCCGCCCCACCAAGCCACACCCACCAAGCCACAGCCACAGAACCAGTAGTAGGAAAATTTGAATCCCACCACTGGCTCAAGTTGAGGACAACCTGTATTGACATACAAGATACTGGATTCCTAGTCTGATCTATCTTGATGGAGTGACACCTCCCATTTCTTAATCTCCAGGGCCTAAAAAATGGTGTCCTTGCCAGTTCACAGAGAGGCTATTATTAGTAAATCCAAAATCAATGACCCCCTTCTGAGTTTCTACCTCAGCAAACTGAGCAGTCAGTTGAGTTCTAAAATCAAAGCAATGTAGCTGCTGAGATATTTGTAGTGTTAGTCCACTCCTCTTTAACAAATATTGTTGAAGGATACTGGGAAATATCATGCTTTTGGTTGCAGTTGGCTGCCAAACATTTGACAATACCTGGGAGGGAAGTGATTCATACTGAGTGTGATGTGACTTTAGCAATTGTGATACATTAACTGAACCCATTTCAGCATTGGAGACTTCTAGGTTTTTGGTGCTGGAGAATTTCAATATTTACTTGAACATATAGCAGCCATGTCATCTATGAGCCTATCCTAATTGATTGCAAGGCCAAGCATGATTCACAGCATTGTGTTCTGATTAGAGAGGTATTCCATGGTTGGGGACACCTCAGGTTTCCCAATTACAGGTAGTCCTCACTTACTGACTACAATTAGGACCAGCAATTCTAAGTCTTAAGTGACATGGTTATAAAATGGAGTCATGTGACTGTGTCAAGTATATAACATAAGTTCATCAAGTTCTAGCTGCAGTCGTTATGCAAAATATTGTGGACCATTAAGTGTGATGTCATGTGATCCTGACATGCAACTTCCTGCCAGCTTCCCCATTGACTTTGCTTTTCAGAAGCCAGCTGTGAACGTCATTAATGGTGACCATGTGGCCAAGGGATACCGCCACCTGAAAATGGGTGCCAAGCATCCACATTGTGATCACATGACTGGGGAGATGGCTGCAATTTCAAGGACTGTCGATAAGTCTCTTTTTCACTCTTACACTTTCTTACACTCTTACACTTACACTCTTACACTCTTACACTTTCATTGTAACTTTGGTTGTTGAACGAAGACTACCTGTATTATGGACAAAGCACTATCTTGTTCAAGTTGCTTTAGTCACTCCATCTGACCTTTGCAGACTAATGAACTTATTAAGATGATCTACCTGAAAAAATTATTGGATTCAGCTGGATTCCAAGAGACTATGGAAGGGTTTGGGATGACTACACTACTGATTTTATGATCTGCTTGGTTCCAGGAATAAAATGCTTAGTAGGACAGTGAACTCAATTTCTCCAAAGAGTTCTCTTTGATCTCTTTCAAAAATGCTTCCAAGGTATACAGATGAACAAAGTAAACAGCTAAAGCAATGATAGAAGAACACTAACTCAAATTTGAGAGGGCAAGCCAGAGTCATAGGAAAGCCAATGGTGGGGTTTTGGTTTTGGGGGGATTCTGCATGTATTGCATCTGCCTGTTGAGTTGTTTTATGCTAGGAAAGGGCTGAATTAGATCCACACCTACTCCTCCAGGCATTCTTTTATGGCATCCTCAGAGGTTTCTGTTTTCAATTAGTGTTTTTCAGATTAAATCTCTTATGTTCAAGTCAATCTGGATGCCAGCTTTGATGTACAGTACAGACTACTATGACGGTGTCTAGTCAGTCTTCTTTTATTGTTAGACCAGTTCACTTTCAGTTTGAGATACCTTAGGATGTAGACAGGTTGCTTGGAGATGTATTTTCTACCGCTTTTTCTTTAGATAGTTGTTCAACTTGAGTAGAGTTCAACTTTGACCTGTGAGGTTATTAGAAATGCCTTTGTTAATATGATATATTCTAAGGGACGGCAGTGTCTGGTTCACAAACTTCAGCTAATTTGAGATTTTGGCAGGTAGGTTTTGTATCATGTGACATTTGCTGTTCAGGCACCACATAGGCCACCAGTTTATTTCTACACAACAAAGATCCAGACTAAGGGTGGAGAAGATGCCTCTTTCTATAGGAACCTCCAGGTGCGGGGGTAGGCAAAGTTGGCTCTTCTATGACTCATGGACTTCAACTCCCAGAATTCCTGATTAGCTCAGAAATTCTGGGAGTTGAAGTCCATGAGTCATAGAAGAGCCAACTTTGCCTACCCCTGTCCAGGTGTATTGAGAGTTGCTGTGAGTTTATGTGGCAGCGACTTAAGATTGATCGTTCTCTGCTACTGCTGCCCCAGATCTTTGGGATATACTTCCTGAAGAGTTGAGAGACCTGTTCATTAGCTTTTAAAAAAAAAGACTTTAAAACACGTTTTATACAATTTTTTACTGTTGATTTCAACTATTAATTTTATTTGTTTGCTGAAATTCCCATTGACTTGTTTTTTATTTGTTTTAATTGCAAACTTACTGAGTGGTTTTGGTTAAGTTGGTTATCAAACTTACCGTATTTAGATCCGAAGTATAAGACGCACCTACAGTACAAAAAACCTGCCTCCCAGCAATTTGCCTCGTTACAGCAAACAGCCTGTTTCAGTTTCAGTTTCAGTACAGCCTGATTAGCACAAGGGAAAAAAAATCTGTCTCTGCCTCCCTGCAGCCTGAAACAGCTGATGGTCGGGAGGCCGATCCAACTGACAATCACCTGCTTGTGCTAATCAGGTTGTGCTGAAGCTGAAACTGAAACAGACTGTTTGCTGTTTGCTGCAAGGAGGTAAATTGCTGGGAGGCAGAGGCCAAAGGGTGGGGGCGGGGGGGGGCTACATTCAGTGTATAAGACACACCCAAATTTTCACCCTCTTTTGGGGGGGAAGTGTGTCTTATACTCCGAAAAATACGGTAACTAATTAATCAACTTACCTTAGGAGGAAAGTTTATCCCATTTATCATTCTACAGAATCCAGAATTCATTGCTGAAGAATGTGGCACATATCACATTAGTGGAAAAATGTGAGAAAGCATCTCTACTTTTGTCTGGGTACTTTTTGAGATCTCTGATGGGGCTGTTGGTGTAGATGTGGGGGCAACGCAATGTGGGGGTTTATTGCGGGATCTGCTTCCCATGTTAGCATCATTGTCCTGTTGTTGCCTGTTCCTTGTGTGAAACTGCTTCAGGTCTGATGCTTGTCAGTATACAAGTCCAGGTCTGTCACTCAGTAGTAGGTGCCTGGTCCAGTATGGGCTGCAGTTTATTAATAATGTATTTGACTGGTTTGAATTGTGAATTGTAAAATTCTTCAATTGTCATGTCTTTTAAAAGATTTTCTCTGGGAGTTCATCTGGTTCTATTGATTTGTCTATTGATCTCAGATCGATAGTTGTACCTTCCAAATGTCTGGGTTTCTTTGTCTAACTCAACTCATGGTGGTTGAGATGAAAATAATGTCATGCGCAAGGGATGAGATTGGTATTGTCAGGGCATGGCTGTGCACTATAAGGTGGAAGTAAAAACTTTAGAGTCGATTAGTAAGGAAATCTAAGGACATTCGATTAATTTAAAATCCTAGGCTTTCTCCACATAACGCATTAAACCACAGAGTAGCTAAGCGCCTGTTACTTCAACTTATTACTATGTAAACCTATTCCAAGTGGTTAATGCTAGAGGTGTTTGCCAGTACAGAAAATTGAATTAACTGACAAAACCATAGTTCACTTAATACAGTCACAGAGAATATTTGTCTCAATATTAACCAGGTTAAAGTAATTCAGAGGCAGCATACACTGGAAAAGATGTTGAAAGGAAAGTCAGATTTGCTTTATGCTGTTTGTGACTTAATTAACTGCTACTGTTAGATGGATTAGCAGGTGGTTAAGCGGCGATAGAGATTGAATTCACACATTGTGCTAACCGATTGTTCATTTAATAATGGTTCATTGAATGATCTACAGTTGGGATAACTCACAAAGTATGTCAAGATACTATGCAGTGTGGTATTGGCTTAGTAGACTGGGTGAAATCAGCCAAATGTGGCTTATTCATTACCAAGCAGATAATAACTTGAGCATGATGTGTGAACATAGGAATGCTTACAAATAGCACAATATCAGCCTAGAGCAGTGTTTCTCAACCTTGGCAGTTTGAAGATGTGTGGACTTCAACTCCCAGAATTCCCCAGCCAGCGTTGCTGGCTGTGGAATTCTGGGAGTTGAAGTCCACACATCTTCAAACTGCCAAGGTTGAGAAACACTGGCCTAGAGGAAGGGCTCAAGGGGACCATTGCAGGATTTTGTCCTTGTCTCATTTTTATATTCCATCAGTAGATATATGTGGCTGCTAAACAGGTGTGCAAATAACACAGAGCTAGAAAAGTGGCAAGCATTTGGGAAAACAGAAACTATGTCTACACAAAAGTCAACACATGGTAAACTGAATTATAGTAAGAACTGTACTTTACTAAATTAACCCAATTACTGGATTTGCAAAGTACACAGAATCATAAATTAACTATAATGGTTAGCTTTGCGCACATTTTAGCCTGGCTTATTGTGCCAGTTTCTGAGATTCAGAAGGAACTTGACAAGCTGGAACACACAAAGATGGCAAGATGAAATCCAAGGAAAAGTACTAGATTTAGGTACAATCCCTGTTCTTCCCCCAAGCAGACACAGGTATGAGATGAGGAAGATGCCTTAGCTTGCAAACTGTATAGGTGGAAAAAAGATGAATATTACAGAGGAAACCTCTACTCCAGATGGGGATTCAGCCTGCAGAAAGGTAAGAGTACCTGCCACCGTTTACTGAAAGGAAGAGGGATTTCCATCCTAATTCCCAACTATTTCAACCTGGAAGAAACAGGTAGGCCAGCAAACCCAATCCCTGAACTGAATGTTCTGGTGGATCCCATATTGAATATAAACTAGCATCTAGTTCTCTACAGAATTTTTAAAAATTAATGTAATATTAGGTGGCAGTGCAGATTATATGAAATAATTATAGTCTTTTGCATGTTATTAAAACAATACTTAGAGAGCTGTAGCCAATTGTTGGTGTATCCTTCTGTTCTGTAGAAGAATGACCAGTATTTGATAATTCAAATACCAAGGTGAGGATTCAGAAACCAGGTTTGGGGAGGAACAATTGAAAGAGTTGGCTGTGTTCAGCCAAGGCAAAAAGACCACAGGAAAACACTATTGCAGTAAGGTTACTATGCAGAAGATTAAGGAAATTGAAATATTTGCTTTAGAAGGACTACTAAACCAGTGAGTGAAAACGTCAATGGAACAGGCTGTTTGAGGAGGTTGTGGCTTCTTCTTTCCTTCAAGTATTTAAGCGGAACAGCCATCTGTTGGGAAATGTTCTAACTATGTACTGAATTGTAGATCCTGCAATAGCAAGAAATTGGAATAAACTTGGAAGGAAGCAATCCATGAGCAGCTGCAGTCTCCACCCATGTTTTGTGACTCCGACAGTCTCAAGATTGGGCTGCTGAAATTCATTAGAAAGCCACCAAGGCAATAGCAGGGTAGTTTCCCAAGCAAACTGCAGGGACGTGTCCAGGCAGTTGCCAAGGTCAACACAGATTTGAAGGCACTAAAATAAAACAAATGGTACTCACAAATTATTTGATTATGTGTCATCACATTGTTGTTGACACCTAGTGACCACATAGATAGATTTTCTCCACCACGATCTATCCCTAACCTGTTCTTTCAAATCTTCCAATGGTGCCACTCATCGCTCCTGAAACGGAATCCATCCACTATGCTGGTGGTCATACTCTGTCCTTCCACCTTTTCCAGCTACCTTTTCCATAGACCTGGATCTTTGCATAGTACCGATATGTCTGAAGTAGGATAATTTGAGCTGGTCATTTGTGATAATAAATACAATGCAATGCAATGCAAAATATTTCATCAGCTGTGTATCAAATCAAATCTTTTCCAACGATTTAAAATTGTGTTCCTCTCACAACATTATAATACATTGTTATATTATACTGTATTTTTCGGAGTTTAAGACGCACCTTTTTCCTCCCTAAAAGAGGCTGAAAATTTGGGTGCGTCTTATACTCCGAATGTAGCTTTTCCAAAGCTTTTTTCCCCAGCCCTAAGGAGGTGCTAACGATCTTCCCGGCTTCCTACTCCCTCTTTGCAGGCTTGTTTTCATTCCTACTCCCTCTGAAAAAGGTTTTTTCAGCCCTAACGAGGTGCTAACGATCTTACTGGCTTGCAGTATCTTTTTATTCCTACTCTCTCGAAGTAGTTTTTACCAGCCCTAAGTCTTTGCAGGCTTGTTTTCATTCCTACTCCCTCTGAAAAAGGTTTTTCAGCCCTAACCAGGGGATAAAATAATGTGCTGAAGCTGAACAGACTAAGGATGCTAGCCAGATGAATACCTGGTAGGTAGATTTCCCCCCCTATTTTCCTCCCCCAAAACTAAGGTGCGTCTTATACTCCAGTGTGTCTTATACTCCGAAAAATACAGTATATATAACATGCCTGGAATTGCTTGGATAGTGAGATGGGCAGCATATGCATCTAAAAATAAATAAAAAAAATAAATACTCCCCCAATAAATATTTTTTTTAAAATGCTCATCCCTTGGTCCTTCAAATTCTATTATACTCTGATATAAATTTTTTTGCTTAGGCTTCTTCATGAATCGTCTAATCAGACGTATGTATGACTGATATCTCCTTGCCATCTCAATTTCAATCTTCAATCTTATTTTTTAAAAAAATCAGGGTTTTTTTTTACTAGTTTTTGCATGTTTCCCCCCTTAGAAATGAAGAAAATGTGACTTCAGGAATATTTGGTACTTCAATTGTCCTGCCAATTATTTAACAGAATAACAGAGTTGGAAGAGACCTTGGAGGTCTTCTAGTCCAACCTCCTTGCAGACGCAGGAAACACTATACCATTTCAGATCTCTTCT
The DNA here is from genome assembly GCA_023053685.1 of Diadophis punctatus similis. NCBI lineage: Eukaryota > Metazoa > Chordata > Lepidosauria > Squamata > Dipsadidae > Diadophis > Diadophis punctatus. Next base: position 6,699,874 of record JALIGW010000016.1, on the reverse strand, counting down.
TAAAAACTCCAATATCGGACAACACACAACTTATGGAGGCAAGTCATTCCATTAATTAATTTGTATAAAACACCCAGGGTTGGTCCTTAAGAATCAATTTTTTGAGGTGAGAAGTTGAAAAATAAACTGTAGTTTAGATGAGACAAGAAAATCCTTAAGTTCTTCAGGAACTTGCAGGGCTAAATGAATGGAGTGAAGCAGTTCATTCTGTAATTATCAAATACCAGCCAACCTTAAATAAGATTGAAATCATATAAGCAAAGCGGTAGAACCTCATTTTTTAAATTATTGTAATGCTTGTCTCATGAAGCCTGGCAATGTGGTTGCCTAAATTAGTTTATTGCTTAATGGTGCTTTCCCAATAAGTCTGGCTTATAAAGCACCCCTAAAAATAATCTTACATATGTGAATCAAAAATACCTCTGGGAACAAGTATAATACTGCCCTTAGATTGTTAAAAGGGGAAGTGTGTCTGCGTAGCCAAAATTATGTAGTTTATTTTTAATGGTTCATATTGACTAATTTTACACTCCAGCAGTCTGTTTGGAAGGGTATTTAAAAAGCAAGATATTGGAGGTCATACTATTGTCATTGTGGAATAGCAGTTTGGCGGCTAATGAATAGAGGAAGCCAGCAGATAAAAGACAAAAGTTTGTTCAGCAATGTTTGTTGCATTGCTCCCACAAAAGCGTTGGGATGTTGACAGTGCTTATAAACATGCATCATACTCTATGTCCATTTCTCATTGGTTTAATGTATGCTTTGCCTTGTATGGTTAAACATTTCTTTTTTTTTTTGCACATCAAAGATACTTTGTTCCCTATATAATCTTTTAAAATGATGTCTGGTCATTTCCAATCCTGGAATATTGTGACATGTGTATTAATTGATCACCTCAGTTTCCTTGTATTTGACTAGTCCATTTAGAGATAAGAGTGATCGTCTTAATTTGCTTCTATCATACTTTAGATACTTCATTTAGTGACCATACAAAGTTTCAACAGCACTGAAAAAAGTGACTTATGACTGTCATTAACACAACCGTTGCAGCAACCCGAGGTCACGTGATCAGCTTTTGTGACCTTGTAATAAGCAAAGTCAATGGGGAAGCCAGATTCACTTAACAACCATATTACCAATTTAACAACTGCAGCAATTCACTTAAGAACTGTGGCAAGAAAGGTTGCAAAGTGGGGCAAAATTCTCTTAACAAATGTCTTGCTTAGCAACAGAGATTTTGGGCTCAATTGTGGTCATATGTTGAGGATTGTGCATACATTATTAGCAATGAAATTATACTTGGAGACGTAAATAATCACTATCCCAAAGACATAGGAATAGTCACCAATCTAAACTTATTCCTCTGATTTTGTGGTCTCCTCTTCAAAAACCTTTACCATGCAGGAGGGAATGACCTTGAATGGCCTTTTCCTCAATCTGGTGCCCACCAGATGTTTTGGACTAGAACCCCATTGATCTCATCAGATGAGCATAGGAAATATATGTAATACCACAGCATCATTTAAATAGGGTTTGAGGCTGATAACTGTAATCGTGATAAAATTAAAAAGTGATTGCTAATTGGCTGCTCCTGTGTAGAAACTGATAAATCAAGAGCAGGGTCTAGGCATTGCCTGCATACACTAAATATTAGCTCAAAATTGAAAATCTGAAAACTCTAATGATTGTTTGGTTCTGGCTTAGCGTGACATGTAAAGCCAACTACCAAGATTTATAAACCTTAGTTTATCACTTAGCCTGATATGTGTCTCCAGCCAATGGTTATTCAACCAGCTGTAATTAAACAATTATTCAGTAGGATGTGTAAGCCCAGAATCACAAGAATGCTTATGCTAAAATGATAACATTACATATAGAAGTTATGAAATGATGCTGTACAGGTATTAGTTTTAAATGTAAATGTAAATGTTGGTGATTATCTTTAAAGCCCTACATGACTTAGGACCAGTTTACCTCTGGGACCGCCTTCTCCAACATACCTCCCTAAGACCGATTAGAGCCCACAGAGTTGGTCTGCTGGTGGTCCCGTCAGCCAAACAATGTCGGCTGGCTGGCCCACGAACGAGGGCCTTCTCTGTGACAGCACCGGCTCTCTGGAATACACTACCCCCCGAGATCCGCATTATTCCCACCCTGCCAGCCTTCAGAAAAGCAGTAAAAACATGGCTTTGTTGACAGGCCTGGGGCCAATGATTTTAATACAACACCGATCACTCTTGGCCCCATGAATGAATTATTGTATGGGTTTTTAAATTGTTGTTTTTAATGTTTTTTAATGTTTTAATACTTATTGTTTTTAATGCTTTTTTATATTTATTATTGCATGTAAATTTTTATTGTTGTGAGCCGCCCAGAATCTCTGTGGAGTGGGCGGCATACAAATGCGACCAATAAATAAATAAATAAATAAATTTGCCATTTTATTTCTCAGTCTGATTGTTAAACATTCGCTATGATTTTCATGCTGCTATATATTCTACAACATTGGTAGCAAAGACTCTATTCTTTGTGTTATGCTTACATGCCACAAAATTTGTAACAGACGTGAGTTTTTACGTGGGTTCAGAGAAATTTAAAGAACACTTCCTTGGATTTAGTTTTTGTTGGTCGGGTCTTTTCTCGTGAGTCATTGTACTCATGGGCTGTGAATCTGAATTGTGTGGACCACGGAGAATGTACTGTGATATAAACAATGGCTTGACTTTAACCTAAACCTGGTTTCAAAGGCTATGCAACAAGCAACCCCATTTTTAAACTCTTGAGTTGTGGGCAGGATTAGTGAAAAGGTGATTATATAACTTGTCACTAGAGATCCACCCAACTTGCATTCTCAGCATGCCAAATAACCATGCTTGCCAAAAATTTCTAGTCTAGAAGTTAGCATCTTTCCTAAGCCTACTGCCTTCTAAATGTGTTCCCAACCCTCGCAGCTTGGGTTTGTGGGAGATGTAGTCCCACATTTAGAAAGCATCAGACTCAGTGGTGGGTTCCTACCAGTGCGGTCCACTCTATAGCACCGGTAGCGGCCCGCTGGTGACGTTACAGTACCGGTGCGGTCAGTTGCCTGTGTCTGGGCGCCACCATTTAAAAAAAAATTTTTTTTTTTTAAATTTTCTTCTGCGCATGCCCAGAAGCCGAGCTTCCGGCACTGCGCATGAGCTGCCTTCCTACCCCACAGTGAGTCCAAGCAGGGAAGGATGGCTGAGGGAGCGCGTGAGACGCTGAAAGAACGGGTGGCAGGAGCTATCTCCATTCCCTTCCCTTCAGCAGTCCGAGAAGCCACGAATGCGATGTGATGATCCTAGGCATTTCGCACGTTCGAGGCTTCTCGAGCTGCTGAGGGGAGGGGGAATGGGCAGCAGGACCTATCTCAGTTCCCCTCCCTTCAGCAGTCCGAGAAGCCACACCCACCCGGTCACATGGCTGGCAAGCCACACCCACAAAATAAGCCACACCCACGGAGTGGTAGTAAAAAAATTAGGAACCCGCCCCTGATCAGACTGGGAAGTATGTGTATGTGTGTATTTCCTGCTACAATAAGGCACACATGGGTGAGATCATGAACATATACTGTAGGATTCTTGCTAAAATACAAGCTGTATTTCTTGATCTTGAGCAAGTATCTTTCCCGAAAGTCGATTTCTCATTAATGGTAATGAGAAATCAACTTGCAGAAAAGATACTTGCTCAATATCAACCAATAGAGGTAGTCCTCGACTTACTATCACAACTGAGCCTTTTTGTTATTGAATGTTGCCCCATTTTATGACTTTTCTTGCCACAGTTGTTAAGTGAATCAGTGTAGTTGTTAAGTTAGTAACATGGTTGTTAATCAAATCTGACTTCCCCATTGACTTTGCTTGTAGGATGGTTGCAAAAGGTGATCACAAGACCCTGGGATACTGCAACCGTCATAAATATGAGTCAGTTGCCAAGCATCTAAATTTTGATCATGTGACCATGGGGGATGCTGCATCAGTTTAAGTGTGAAAAACCATAAGTCACTTTTTTCAGTACCATTGTAACTCTGAATGGTTACTAAATCTACCTGTACAGCTTGTATTTTAGCAAGAACACTAGTCCTATATGTTCATGATATCACCCATTTGCGCCTTCTCATACTCTTTTAGGATCCACAGCCTTCTACCTTTACTCAAAACTGAAAATTTATACTGTTGACCTTCAACCACACCCAAAACATTCCCTGACTATCAAAAGCTTTGCAGCCTAATAATAAGAATGATAATACCGCCTGGGGAATTGAGGCCAACAATGTTAAAGTCAACAAAAGAAGTCAAAGGAACTGTTCTAGGCGGACAAGGTATCCTGGGAATGCTAACCATAAATCAGCCACAGGTATTTCATTATTGTCATCTAATCCCGAGTTCACGGAAAGAATGTAAGATTTCAAAATGACCCCTAAACTAGTTCAGAGATTGGCATCTTGTTTACTACTTGAGGCAACTTCAAAAATGTACTATGAGAAAAGCTTTTTTGAAGAAGAAGAAAGGAGGAGGAGGAGGAGGAGGAGGTAGACTCACGCTCAGTATGTTGGTATGTAGACCCAGAGATTATGAGATAGAATATGACTAGGAGAATTGCTTCAATGAGCTTGTTTGGAGACATAATACATAGTATAACCCTAGCAGAGAGTTAATTTATTTACTCTTTATTATCTTTAGGATTCACATAGAAAAAAAAACATACTGTTGGTGACTGCAAAGATGGAGCTATGGCTATATTTAGATTGTGTGAAGCTGGTGTAACCTAGTGTACAAATTGGGTGCCACTCAAGGGCACTGCATGAGGGAGGGTGCCAGCTAAATAAAAAGAGAAGATATGAGTATGAGTATTAGTACCGCTTTATAAAACCTTAGTAAGGCCACACCTGGAATACTGAATCCAGTTTTGGTCACCACATTACAAAAAAGTTGTTGAGACTTTGGAAAAATGTAGAGAAGAGCAACTAAAATTAATAAAGGCCTAAAACATATGAAGAACAGGTTGCAGGATTTGGGTTTGGCTAGTCCAAAGAAAAGAAGGACTAGGGGGGACGTGATAGCAGTGTTCAGGGGTGGGCTGCTGGGGGTTCGCAGGGGTTCGGGAGAACCTCTAGCTAAGATTCTGGGCAGTTTGGAGAACCCCAAATCCCATTCTTGGCTGGCCCCACCCACCCCTCCCCTCCCAGGAGTCCCCACACAGCCTGTTTTTGATGCAGGAAAGCGCAGGGCGCGCGCAGAGGCTCGGGGAGGGTGAAAAACGGGCGTACCGGAAGTTCGAGAAGGCCAGAAACGGGCCTGTTTCTGGCCTCCAGCGGGCCATCGGAGCCTGGGGAGGCCATTTTCTCCGTCCCAGAGGCTTGAGGAAAACCTCCGGAGCCCACCCGGCTGTGGTGCAGGAGGCCAACTAGGCCACACCCACCATGGCCACGCCCACCCAGCAACCGGGCAAAGAACCCCTTGCTAAAAAATTTTGAAGCCCACCCCTGGCAGTGTTCCAGTATTTGAGAGGCTGAAACAAAGCGGAGAAGGTCAATTTATTTTCCAAAGCACCAGAAGGCGAGACAAGGAACAATGGATGGAAATTAATCAAGGAGAGAAGCAACTTGGAATTAAGGAGAAACTTCCTAACAGAAAGGACAATTAACCAGTGGAACAGCTTGCCTTCAGAAGTTGTGGGTACTTCATCTCTGGGGTTTTTAAGAAGAGACTGGACAGTCACTTGTTTGAAATGGTAGGGACTCCTGCTTGAGCAGGGGGCTGGACTAGAAAACCTCCAAGATCCCTTCCAGGTCTATTCTGATTGATAAAGGAGCTACAATAAAACAAGACAGACCTTCTGACTTCACACATGTACCCTTGGCCACCAAAATTAGGTATGATGAATGATTAAGTGATACCCACAAATCAGCAAGCCCTTGTGTAAATTTTGTTAGGTATTTATATTTAATACATTTTGAATATTTTAAAAAAATTGGAGCAAGAACTAGGTGGAATTTTGTACAAAATGTCTTGTATGTCAGCAGCGGCCCTGATGGTGGGAAGCTCTTCTCTGGTAAGAAATCCCTGTGAGGTCTCTTGGAGGAAGAAATGGCACAGAAATTATAAGCTTTGCTTTTACACAGACATTCCACTGAACTCATCTGGGTTTCGGATTCTGAAGAAGCAAAAAAGGAAAAATATTGATTCCTTTTGATATGTCTTAGAAGACATACAAACTGAGGCAGACACGTTTGAAAGACTAGCAAGTTTATGCAGCTCAAGGTAAATGCTAACAGTAAATGCTAGCCCAGTGATGGCGAACCTATGGCACGCGTGCCACAGGTGGCACGCGGAGCCATATCTGAGGGCACGCGAAGTGTTGCCCTATGTCAGCTCCAGCGCACATGTGCACGCTGGCCAGCTGATTTTCGGCCTTCTTTTTGGCTGTTTTCGCTCTCCCCAGGCTTCAGGAGTCCAGAGGCTTCAGTGAGGCCTGTGCACATGTGCGTGGAGGCAGCGTGGGGGGGGGGCTTGTTCGCATGTGCAGGGGGCAGTGCGGGTGTGTGCGTGCATGCGCGGGGGAGGGCATGGGTGTGGGCACGCGCGCACGCTAGCGTGCACACACGCATCCCTTTTGGCACGCGAGCCAAAAAAGGTTCGCCATCACTGCGCTAGCCTGTCTGCTTAGCGTGGCACGCTCAGGCTAACAGAAAGCGGCAAAGTCAGTACCTTGACAACTCCTTATATAGTCGAGCCAGAACGGCTGTGACCAATCAGCTTGCTGCAGCAGCCCGGCTTCAGCTGAGGACCTGAGGGAAGCCTGTACACAGCACCTTTGAACATTGGTGTTGGAGAAGACCCTTGATGTGATAGATCATTAAACAAATCAACCCAGAGTTCTTGCCCGAGGCACAGACGACCAGGCTGCTGGTCGCCCTCTTCTCTTTCTTTCCACGTTTCCCACCTTTTTCAAGAGAACTGGGTATTTGTGTAATGTGTCCAAAGTAGGATAATTTGAAGCTGGTCATCTGTGCTTCAGACAAGAACCCTGGATTGATTTGTTCAGTGATCCATCTGCCCATAGATTCCTGACTATTTTCAGGAATCTTCTTCAACACTAACATTCAAAGGCATCAATGCTTTTCCTATGGATTTAGTTACAGTGGTGATGAGGGAACCACTGGGAGATCTTAAAAAAGCCAGGCTAGAGATAGGTTGTAATGGGAAAAATCTACATGATTACAGGAGTTGAAAACAATCTGATGGCGCAGAATCCTAATCAGCAAGGCTTACTATGAATAGATACGTGCAGAATTGCACTGCAAAACTGCTAAGACAGTACTGAATATTCCCTGTAAAACTCTTACTTATTTACAGAGATTTGGTTTAAAAATAAATAAATGAGCACACATAGATACTGTATTGTGTATGTTGAAAAGAATTCCCAGTGAAAAGAAGCAGCACATTAATTAAGACATTTGGACTTATTTGATACTCTCATCTCGCTATTGCTTGCTTCCTAGGTTTCTGAAGGGCTTTTTCATTGATTTGCCATCTTCGTGCTGAACTTTCTGCCCACACCAGGTACTGTTTTTAGCTTATTCTAAGGGTACTTACTTTTTAATCTGAAAAGCTCAACAGTCGTCATGGCTTTATTTTCCATTTTTAGCCATTTTCTATTTCCGTTTCTGTTGTGTGTGCTATAATCTGATGTTGAGTGGGCTTTTATGACTCATGAGGCTGGGTTAGACCTGGAATATCCGTTTTGCCACTTATCCTGTCCACTAAAGTGGGCAAAGTAATAACTGGTTTCCAAAAGCAAACACAGAATAAAAAAATAAAACTTTGTCTACAAACTTGTAAACAATATTAGAAATATAGGAAATGGACTTATGCTAGGCTAGATTGCCTTTCTGCTAGCCCAGTTCTTCTCTCCAAAAGATGCTCTCCAGTTGTGTTATGATAACCCAGCTGCTGTGGCCTAGAGGTGGAGTTCTTGCCTCACAATCAGGAGGTTGTGAGTGTGATCCTAGGTAGGAGCAGATGTAGGGTCTCCTGCTTGGGCAGGGGGTTGTACTAGGTGACCTGCAAGGTCCCTTCCAATTCTGTTAATCTGATTACATGTCCCAGAATTACCCAACCACCATGGTCCACTGAGAACGGCAGAAGTTGGAGTTCCAGCATATCTTCAAGGTGATTGGGGAAGGGTGACCTATTGTTTATCTTATTTTGGCAGAAACTTTCTAGGTGTCACAGAAAGATCTTTCCCATCACTGCAACTTCAGTGTTTGGAAACATGACAGATTGTATCTGGAGTCTTCTTTATACAAGCAATGTGCTTTCTTCACACAATGAATAACTTTTTAAAAAAAAGTTTGAGGAGATACAGCAGCCCCAATCTGATTTTTTTTATGAGATAGAATAAATTCTTCTTGACTCTTTTGACTTTATCTTATCCTCCAAGTTTTCTGTCAACAGTTTGAATAACAAGGAGATTAAGCTAGGTCTGTAACACTTAAATGACCTTGTGAAGTGATATGTAGAATATACTTTTGTTTCTGACAGCATAATACACAGTCTGTTTTAATTATCATAGACTGAATTCATACATCAATATGGTTTGTCTGGTTTTGGCTTAATATTTTATATGAACTCAGCCAATTATGCTTGTTCAATAAAATGTGGCTACACAAAGCATGGCTTAGTGTGAAGTGTAAGCTATGCCATAGAGCAGTGTTTCCCAACCTTGGCAACTTGAAGATGTCTGGACTTCAACTCCCAGAATTCCCCAGCCAGCATTCGCTGGCTGGGGAATTCTGGGAGTTGAAGTCCAGACATCTTCAAGTTGCCAAGGTTGGGAAACACTGCCATAGAGTACAGTACTCCTATAACCAGTCTCCCCTTACCTAACCTTCTGGCAGTCAAATTTATGATCCATGGTTACCATACTGCTAGTGGTAAGAGTATAGGGAAATTACTAGAACAATTTAAATATGAGATTGGGGACATTGCTGACATAGTATGACAATTTGCCCTCTTCCACTTAATGTTTTGGGTCTTTAACTCCAGAACTTCTCAACCAATATGTTCAGAGTCCTGTAAATTGCAATTTTAGGTCTTGTAAAATATATCAGACTGGAGAAGGCTACATTATAAGGTGGGATAATTATTCAAAACTATATTTGTTCACCAACTTTTTTTCTCCTACTGTATAGTTTATATGCATAAACTATTATTTTCTGTTATAGCAGCCCATTTTTTTTCACTTTTCCAAATTCATATTTTAAAATGGCCTTCCCTCCTGCGTTATTAAACTGAAACTCCATCCTCCCCAACTATTTTTCCCTATCATTTTATTTAGGTTGATCAGAATTGTAATCCAAGGAACCCTGAGCACACTTAATTAGTATTTAGTACTCTAAATTTCAAATTAAGAAATGCTGCGGTAAAACTTTCTTCCCAATTTCTTCATCCTTTCAATGCCCTAGATTTTCTTTCTTTTATTTGTTCATTTGGCTGAAAGATGCATTTGACTCTATCTTTTTGTGAATGATGATGGGCATATAAAATGCCTAAAGCTATAGGGAAGAGAACAGCAGCTTTCCTTTAGACCTTCTGTTCTGTGCACATCCGAGCAGATAGGTTTTTACATGCGTCACGCAGCGGAAAGCAACCTGCTGTGCTTGCTCTCTAATTAAAACATCTCAGTGGCTTTTACTTGTGCAGTGTTAAAAAGAAGGAATATATCCCAAAACTCCTCCCTTGAGCAGCCTAAAACAGCTCGGTTTAGATTTTACAGGCTATCTAATACCCGAATGGGAAACCTATAGTCAATATGTTGTTAACAATAATATCAAAAGACATTGCTTGCTCAGAAGAACTGGAAAAATACTTGCTTGTCTATCCCAGGCTTCATAATGTTTGGGGGAAAAATGTAATTGCCATATCAGTGCTTTAGAAAAAGCCTTGAAGATGTTAATTGTAGGGTTTGCACACTATGCTAACCCAAAGTCATAGTTTGTTTGCTTTATGGCTGTATGGAATTGTGTATCTTCATCATTCTGGGTCCAATATAAACCCCCGTCCTCTGCTTGGTACATTGGTCTGGCTTTAGTTAAGAATGCAACTGATTTAGCCCTAGCTGTGAGTTAGATGCCGTATATAAAAGTTTCTGCTCCAAAGGCTTGTATTTTTTATTTATTTATTTATTGGATTTATAGGCCGCCCAACTCCCTGGGGACTCTTGTAATATGCATTATGATAAAGAAAGCAAAAAGCAGATAGATACATCAGTAGTGGGATGGACAGGCACATACGTTCCATTAAATAGCAGCAGAGAAATAGAGAAATGATTGTTGCCATCCAATGGTTACCTGGATATTTGGAGCAGAGATCAGATATTGTAGCCCTAATCTGCATAACAAGATGTCTTCTCAGATCTTCTCAGATCTCTGAACAAGGAATGGGGAGAGATACCAAACCTTTGGTGGCAAAATTCAACAGGAGTTAAGAGAAGTTCTGAGCTGCAAAACTATGAGACTCTATGCTTAGCTATATGGGTTAAAAGGTCATCTCCTGAATAGATGCTAATTGCACTAGGTGTGTCCTGAAAGCTGCTGAAGGCTTTATTAAGGGTGACAGAGCAATTGCTTTTTGCTGAGAAAGTAGAGGCTGCTTAGAGGAGGAATATAGGATAAGCCACAAACAAGGATAACTAACGAATATGGGCACGATGCTCAGAAGACAATTCAGAAACAAAGCAATTCTGTTCACTACTTTTCTTTCTGATAGTATGCAGTCAGCTAATCTAAAAAAGGAACAAATATGCACCTGAACAGCAATTAGGAAGAAAAAGAACAAAACTGGCCTTATGGGGGTGTGGATAAGGAATGTAATAAAGAAGCTGCCAAGATTCAAGAAGACTGCTACCTGATAACCCTTTCAGCTCATTCATGTGTAGACTGAAAGGGTTATCAATTAGTAAGTTCCTAAGTCTATGCAGATATTGGGTTCTGAAACTCAAGGAATGAAGAACCTGGGGACTTAGATGATGTTCTCCACCATCTTTCTTGTCCATGGAAGAGCATTGGAAACAGGAAAAATATACTATTATGGAAATAATGTCCACGGAAGATGGTTGACCTCACCCGATTCCTAAGAGGTCAGTAAGGGGCGTGCATAAGGGGACCAGTGTGCCTACCGTCCCTGTCCTAATGTTCCCTTTTATTAGTACCCATCTTATGTATATAAACAATGTTATATATATGTATATCACCAATACGTACTTGACAAAAAAAAACAAATAAAATAAAATAGTAAAATAAAATAAAAAATAAAAAAATAAAAAATAAAAAAAATAAAATAATAATAAAATAAAATAAAATAAAATAAAAAAATAAAAAAAATAAATGATTAACTATGAGATAGGTTGTTCCTCCAAAGATAAAGAAAAATGTGTTTGGACAAAGCAATCAAACTTGATCAGGGACATTTTAATTGAAGTCTAGAGCAGTGTTTCTCAACCTTGGCAGTTTGAAGATGTGTGGACTTCAACTCCCAGAATTCCACAGCCAGCAACGCTGGCTGGGGAATTCTGGGAGTTGAAGTCCACACATCTTCAAACTGCCAAGGTTGAGAAACACTGGTCTAGAGTGACTGGAGAAGGAAACCCCGGTGTGAGAACTTCAGACAAAAGCTGATACATTGCAGGAGTAAGGGAGGGATAAGCTTGCTAAGACCTCCTAAGCCACTGTGGAAAAACCAGGAAGAATCCTCAGGTTCATTGCCCTCAGTGTCCATGTAGTACTGCTCAAAGTAAAGGAAATAAGATGAGCTTGAACTCTTAGAACAGGAAAGTTAATATGATTGAATAGTTATAACTAAGACATAGTGGGATGACTCTCATTAGTACAAAAGAGCTATTGAAGGATATAACAAAAGACTGCAAAACAAAGAAGGAACCTGGAGGTGAAAGTGGCCAAGAATGAGAACAAATGGATACTCCAGAGTAGGTCAAGGCAGTGCCAGGAAAGCTAAAAATCACAAGACGCAGGATTAGGCAAAGGCTGCTAAGAGGAATAGAAAACCTTTTGGAATCTATTTCAAATAGAAGCGTAAGAGCTCCTCAGTGAAGACAGCAAAATGCTAATAGGCACTAAAAAAAAGCAGAATGGTTTAATCTGTTTTGGTACTGTCTTCTTTGAAAAGAGATTATTGGGGTTGCAAGGAAGGGAGGGACTGCATTTTAAAGTGTGATGGGGCTTCAGTCACGTGTCTGTAGCTTCTATTTTGACTTTTTTACTCCTTTTCTGTGGACACCCCTGGAGGATTTGATGTAGTTGTTTGAATTTCCTCCTCATCAAAAAACAAGCAAATATAGCAAGAGCTGGAGAGCAACTTCTGAATTGTTTTTTTATTTTTTAAATTTATTTTGTCAAGCATGTATTAGATAACAGATATAGGTATAAACATGGTTATTAATACATGAAATGGATACGAATAAAAGGGGACATTAGGACAGGGACGGTAGGCACGTTGGTGCGCTTATGCACGCCCCTTACAGACCTCTTAGGAATGGGGTGAGGTCAACAGTAGATAGTCTAAGGTTAAAGTTTTGGGGGTTTGGGGAAGAAACCACAGAGTCTGGTAGTGCATTCCAGGCATTGACCACTCTGTTGCTGAAGTCGTATTTCCTGCAATCGAGGTTGGAGCTGTTTACATTAAGTTTGTATCTATTGTGTGCTCGTGTATTGTTGTGGTTGAAGCTGAAGTATTCATTGACAGGAAATTGTAGCAGATAATTTTATGTACTACCCTTAGGTCAGATCGAAGGCAGCGTAGTTCTAAGTTGTCTAAGCCCAAAATTTCAAGTCTGGTGGCATAAGGTATTCTGCTGCAAGCACAGGAGTGTAGGACTCTTCTCGTGAAATATCTCTGGACTCTCTCAATTGTATTAATGTCCGCTATGCAGTGTGGGTTCCAGACAGATGAGCTGTATTCGAGAATTGGTCTAGCAAATGTTTTGTATGCTCTAGTTAGCAGTACAATATTACCAGAGAAGAAGCTACGCAAGATTAGGTTAAAAACTCTTAATGCTTTCTTTGCAATATTGTTACAGTGGGGTCTGGCACTTAGATCATTAGAGATGAGTATTCCAAGGTCTTTGACAGAGTGAGGGTTGTCTACAAGGTCGTGTCCATCCAGTTTCTATTTTATGTTCTGATTTTTTTTTGGCCAATATGTAAGACAGAGCATTTGTTGGTTGAGATTTGAAGTTGCCACTTGTTTGACCATTCTGACACATAGTCAAGGTCTTTTTGAAGGGTAGCAGCATTGTCGGTGGTGTTGAATAGTTTTACATCATCAGCGAAGAGAACGCAGTTGCTTTTAATATGATCACAAAGGTCATTTATGTAAAGTATAAAGAGAGTTGATCCTAAAACACTGCCTTGAGGACACCTCTGTTAACAGGTACAGGATTTGATAGGGCATTCCCTATTTTGACCACTTGTTGCCTGTTTGACAGGAATGCAGCTGTCCAATTATGCAGGGCCCCAGAAATGCCATTTCTAGACCCCTGTATAATTGGATAGCTACATTTCTGGACCCCCTGGACTAATTATGCAGGGGTCCAGAAATGCCAGAAACACACATTGGCTGTGTGTCTGCATGCCTGGTGAGACAGGATGCTGGCTGCACGACCTCCATTCCTGAACAGCTTCATCCTGAAGGGTTGTCAGGCTCTGTCTGACAAAGAAGCTGTCTCTGCTTTCGTAACTTCAGATCTTAAGCATTAGCCCCTCACTCATGGAACAGGAACATTTACTTAAATTACCTTGCTTATTATTGACATCTTAATAGCAAGGTCTCTCTTTGACTATCAGGCAAGACAAGGGTGTTTATAATGAATATTTTGCAGACAGTGTTGTGTGCTCAGACTCATTTATTTTATTTAGGACATTGACATGGCCACCCATTTTCAGCAAATCATCCTGGATCGCTCACAATACAATACATCCCTGCATTTCTTTCATTTGCTGGTTGCAGCAGCTCATTGTTACTAGCCAATGTGGTCAGCTATAACCAGAACCATGCTATCAGCACTAAGCACCATTCATAAAGACTTAAAAGTGATCTCTTAGTTCAGTTGTGTTGCAGGAAAAACCACTGTACTGCATCGATGACCCAGCATTTTATTCTGACAGTCAATGAGAAGTTTATGGAAACTTCACAACCAGGATATAAATGCAACAGTCTTTCCTGTTTTCAATTCCCAGTGACAGCTATTGACAGACATGCTACCTCTGTACATGCATGTAACATCTAAGTACCATGACTAATTGCTCTTCATTGCCTTCTATTCCCTTAAATTGTTTATTAATCTTCTAATAAAACTATTCAAAGTACCAAGACATCTGGTGTGTGTGTGTGTGTGTGTGTGTGTGTGTGTGTGTGTGTGTGTGTGTGTGTGTAAAAAATCAAAATGGCAATTGCAAGCACACAATCAAACCCCTCACCCCATGGATGTCCTGTCAGCTATTATTAGGGGTACAGAATTCTCTACAGTGAGCTAGAGATGAGCCATGGCCTTGTGTCTGCTTCAACATCTCAATTAGCTAATTCTTAGCAATGAAAGGTTTTCCCTGTAAGTTTTCCAAACTATGAATAATTCTATGCATGCAACATTACCAAGTCCTTCTTTCTTAGACATTGTGCTCTCACCAAAAGCCGCTAAATCATTTATCATCAGTGGGTTTGACGAATGTCAAGAAATGCTATTTGAGTTCTCTTCCAGGGTGTGGTTTCTGCTAAATTGTTCATCATTTGGGTTATTGCTTTTCCACTGCAAGGCAGTTCTCATCTTAGCCATGATGATTTTTTGCACTTACATAGTTCTTCTGTTTAACATCCCTGTTTTTCTCTTAATATACTGCATTGATTAGAGTATCAGATCTGCAAAAGAGCCTGAAATGTGAAATTGATGGAAGCACAGACCCTGAATTGATTAAAAGGAGTTGCCCATCTGCACTATGCAAAGCTGGATTTCTTAACTACTGTCTTAACTGTGAAATCATTTCATAGTTGCTTGAGCAAACTAGAATGTGAATATTGTGTTGGAAAATAAGGGCAGATAATTTCCATTTTAGGCTGCACCCAGCACCCTCTCAGTTAATCCTTATATTCAGATCAGAGCAAGCAGACATCATTCAGTTCGGCTAGCAAAAATATAGCTTGATGTTTATTTATTAAATAAACTATTAAATTATCTATCATCTATCTATCTATCTATCTATCTATCTATCTATCTATCTATCTATCTATC
This sequence comes from Diadophis punctatus similis, assembly GCA_023053685.1. NCBI lineage: Eukaryota > Metazoa > Chordata > Lepidosauria > Squamata > Dipsadidae > Diadophis > Diadophis punctatus. Next base: position 6,684,550 of record JALIGW010000016.1, on the reverse strand, counting down.
TATCTATCTATCTATCTATCTATCTCATCACTGGCAACATTCAGTCTCGAAACACTTTGGTATCGTGCTCTGGAAAGAGTTTTTAGAAAAAGTTCCTAGAACAGCATCTAGTGTGGCTAAAAAGGCCAATTCGAGTGTGGCAATCCCTTCCACACTGAGGGCAGATCCATTCTGTCCCCTGTCTGGCCCCCAGATTTATTTATTTATTTATTTATTTATTTATCTATCTATCTATCTATCTATCTATCTATCTATCTATCTATCTATCTATCTATCTATCTATCTATCTATCTATCTATCTATCTATCTATCTATCTATCTATCTATCTATCTATCTATCTATCTATCTATCTATCTATCTACCTACCTACCTACCTACCTACCTACCTACCTACCTACCCACCCACCCACCCACCCATCCATCCATCCATCCATCCATCCAACCACCCATCCACTTTCCAAACACTACTGTAGGTACAATAGTTAGTAAGGACAATATCAAAGCCAGTGGCCTTTGGTTATTCCATCCTTAATTCTTTTGTGGAATCAGTTTGGTGCAGTGGTTAAGCTGGCTGGAGAATTCTGGGAGTTGAAGTCCACAAGTCTTAAAGTTGCCAAGTTTGGGGACCCCTGTGTTAAGGCATCCAGCTAGAAACCAGGAGACTGATTTTTCAGTCCTGCCTTAGGCACAAAGCCAGCTAGGCTTTGCCACTCTTCGTCCCAGGAAGAAGTAATAAAAATAACTTCTGAAAAACCTTGCCAAAAAACTGCAGGGACCTGTCCAGGAGCTTGCCAAGAGTCAAAAATGTACTCAAAGGCAGAAAAGAGATGGAATTAGAATACCAGGTTTTGTTCCAAGAATCAATTCGGCAGTTGTAGATAATGTACAGCATCTGACACATCAGCTTATTTAGCCTATTTTATTATGTAAACCCAACCCGTGATCAGTGTATTTATGCAGTTCCAGAAAACTGAGTTGAATAAATTATATGGCTACTATAAAAATAGGAAACAAGTTAAAACTTCAGAATTTAAAGGAATTTGAAGCCAGGAATAGACAAACATTTGGTGGCTGGAAGCATGTTTATCATGTTTTGAAGGTTGGACAATTTTTGATGGAAATTGGGGTTCATCTTCCATTTTAAGACTATGTTACACCTATTTTAAGGCATATGCTACAGTATTTTGTAATGTTGTTACACCTTATAATGGTAGGAAACCGTGCTATCAGTTTTCAGCAATTATGTCAAAGTAAAAAAAAAAAGCCCATTCATTCATACCAAAAGTTTTGGGAAAAAATTCCTTATCCCTGTTCTAGGGTAAGGCATATCTAACTTTTAATATTCCAAATATCTACTCCTATTTTCAATTAATGATTCAAAAGCATCAGCACATTTAGTTGCAGAGGCCCATATGATTTAGTATATTTCCCCAATCTAATGCTCTCCAAATGTCCTGGATAGGTAGTCGTTGACTTACGACCATTTGTTTAGCAATCAATCAGAGTTACGACAGTGCTAAAAAAAAAAAGACTTACGACTGGCCTTTGTACTTGCAATGTCCCTGCGGTTACATGATAAAAATGCAGTAACATGGCAATCCTCCCAGCCAGCTTCCAACAAGGAAATGTAATTGCTTAATGGATTTGCTTGATGACCACATGATTCACTTAAGGACCACAATAATTCACATAACTACTGTGACAAAAAAGTTGGTAAAATAAGGCACTGCTTGCTTATTGACCACCTCATTTAATGACAGAAGTTCTGGTCCCAGTTGTGCTTGTAAATCATTTTGCCCCCTGTAAAACTACACAAAATATAAAAACAATATTTAAAACAATCAGAAGGATGAGAACCAGTTAGACGAGTAAGTGAATAAAGGCAACCAAAACCAGAGAAAAGTCAAAGCTTCACCATACTGTTTACCTAAAAAAAGGTATTGGAATGGCGTCATACACCAAGCCAGAGGTCTTCAAACTTGGCAACTTTAAAACTTGTGGACTTCAATTCCCAGAATTCTCCAGCCAGCTATGCTGGCTGGAGAATTCTGGGAGTTGAAGTCCACAAGTCTTAAAGTTGCCAAGTTTGGGGACCCCTGCACCAAGCAGTTCCAGAGAATGTGGCAGCAATCAAAAAGACTCGCTTCCATGTAAATACTAACCAGATAGCTGGGTGAGAACTTGAAAGGAAAAATCTCTGTGATTACTGTTTGGACCGACTATATTAAATTTGTACAGGCAGTCCTCAACTCGCAACCATTCAAAGTTACAAGGACACTGAAATAAGTGACTTACAACCAGTCCTCACACTTATGACTATTGCAAGATTCCCCACAGTCACGTGATCAAAATTTGGGCACTTGGCAACCAGCATATATTTACAATGGTTGCAGGATCCCAGGGTCCTGTGATCACCGTTTGCAACTTTCTCGGCTGGCTTCTGACAAGCAAAATCCATGGGGGAAGCCAGATTCGCTTAACGACTGCATGATTCACTTAACAACTGCAGTTATTCACTCAACTATGGCAAAAAAAAGCTTGTAAAATCAGATGTGACTCATTTAACAACCACCTTGCTTAGTCATGGCATTTCTGGTCCCAATTGTGGTCCCAAATCAAGGATTTCTGTAGTACAAATGCAGGAAACACATTTTTACAAATATATGTTGTACTGATTGCTCACTGGAAGTTTAACTGTTGTTCCCATATTACAAAGCTTGCTTGGTGGCCGAAGCAGACAGAAGCAAAATACAACTTACTGTAATTGTTACCTTACACAACTTCTGCTGTGCAAAATTAGCCATACCAGACACAAGTTCATATCTGAACTACAGAGGAAGGTGTGAGCTATTTGGGTAAATTTATATATTATATTTGAATTACCTCCTTGTTAATTATGTTCTGTTAAAAAAGGTCTATCCATGTGTCCTTTTTGTGTATCTTTCCTGCCATCTTTGCACTCTGAGCTAAAACATTTGGAAGGAAGTTAATCAAGCCCAACATTCTTGTAAATCTGAACTTGGCTGCCAAGAATGCAAATGATTCATTCCCTATGAGGAATTAATTTCCTGTCCACACTACTCCACCCCCTTTAAACATACATTTACTATTCAAAACAAGTGACCGCTCTGTTTCTTTACTCTGCACACAGTGCATTCTTAACTGTATGATAAATAAAATTCTCCAAATATTTCTGACAATTTATTCTTAGACTAACTGAAATAAAATAATAATCCAGAGCGTCGGTATTAATGATATATGTACATGATAGCAATATGACAGAACAAATTCAGAGGCTCTCAGTTCAAGTATGTTGGGGGTAAGGACTGTCTGCTAAAAAAGAGAGAGAGAGAGAGAGAAAAGAATTACTGTATATCACCTCTTAGGCATTCAATTCAAAATCTACCAAAAACCCAGCTATCCTATCTTTAAAATGATACTAACTGCCATTCTGCTCCTTGAATGCATCATACAAAGCTTCATTTGAATAAATGTCCCATCTGTGTATATTCTGTTAGGTGCACAAAATGAGTTCTCAATTATGCCAGCCCTGTAAATCAGTGTTTTTTAAACTTGGCAAATTGAAGATGTGCAGACCAACTTCTAGCATGCTGGCTGGGGATTTCTGAAAGTTGAAGCCCACACATCTTAACATTGCCAGATTTGAAAAGCATTGCTGCAGTGTAGACAAAATAGTTGATTGCCTCAACTGACTAGTCTTGATCTTGATCTTAATCTTGATCTTGCCTGGCTCTTGGGATCCAGTGAGCTTAGAAAGGTAGCTGAATCCGTGGCTCTGCCTATCTACAAAATGCCTCAGCATATTCACTACTTTTGCCAATTCAGTGTGAAGGGCTGTATTGCTTTATAAGATTTAGAATGTTTTTTTTAAAAAAATAAATGGTTAAAATAGTACAATAAAAGCTTTTTTAATTTTGTTCAGTTTTCAATTTCCTAGATTCTAAGCATCAAAACATACTTGAGTGCCATCTAGCTAATCTTTACAAAATTTCAAAAGATAAGAGTTGTATTTTATCAAAATTATATATGTGGAGAGTTCATTAAAATTATCCTGCATCCACAAGTAGTTTTGTGAAATTTACAGTAGTCCTTGAAAAACCAATACAGTTGGAAAAGAAACTACAACTCTCCAGATACGTCTGTCTGTCTGTCTGTCTGTCACATTTTTGAATCAATAATCTCCCTCAGAGAGACTCTGATCGGTATACAATAAAATGTTAAAAAATAAAAACAGCATATAAAAATTAATTTTAAAAAATAGAAGTTAAAAGGAAGAAAAGTATACCGTATTTTTCGGAGTATAGGACGCACCTTTTTACCCGAAAAAAGAGGGTCAAAAACTGGGTGCGTCCTATACTCCGAATGTTGCATCAGACATACATGGGGGAGGGGGGAGGGAGTTGGTGCGATGGTAGCAATGGCAGCAATTGCACCAACACCGGCAATGGCGGGCGACAAACAGCTGATTGGCGGTATTCCGTTGCTGGCCGCCATCGCCACCCGAAGCGAGCTGCTGCTGCTACTGCCCAAAATCCCCCTGCTGCCGTTGCTGTCTGAAGCCTGCCGCCTGAAGAGCCGCTGCTGCCCTTGCTGGCCACCGCCACTGCCCAAAGCGAGCCGCCACCACCACCGCCGCCCAACCCCCACGCCGCCTCTGAAGCCTGCCCCCGTTACTGGCTGCCGCCGCCACCGAAAGCGAGTTGCCGCTGCCTGAAGCGAGCCGCCGCCGCCTGAAACCTCCCCCCGCTGCCGTTGCTGGCTGCCGCCGTTGCTGGCTGCCGCCGCCGCTGAAAGTGAGTCGCCGCTGCCTGAAGCGAGCCGCCGCCGCCTGAAACCCCCCCGCTGCCGTTGTTGCTGGCTGCCGCCGCCGCTGAAAGTGAGTCGCCGCTGCCTGAAGCGAGCCGCCGCCGCCTGAAACCCCCCCCACTGCCGTTGCTGGCTGTCGCCGTTGCTGGCTGCCGCCGCCGCTGAAAGTGAGTCGCCGCTGCCTGAAGCGAGCCGCCGCCGTTGCAGCCCCCGGCACAGGACATGCCACCACAGCCGTCCCCTTTGCAGCCCCCGCCCCGCTGCAGGACGCGACGCCACCGATACTCACCGCCGCCGGAGCCACCGCTGCTGCTGCCTGAAGCGAGCAGCCTGACAGGTATGAAGAGAAACTTCCAAGTTTGAAGAGCCCTGGGTTAGCGGTGCAAGGGTCTTCAAACTTGGCAAGTTTAAGACTAGTGTACTTCAACTCCCAGAATTCCTCCTCCAGTCATGCTAGCTCAGGAATGACTGGAGGAGGAATTCTGGGAGTTGAAGTCCACAAGTCTTAAACTTGCCAAGTTTGAAGACCCTTGCCACCTCTAACCCAAGGCTCTTCAAACTTGGCAAGTTTAAGACTTGTGGACTTCAACTCCCATTCCTGAGCTAGGATGACTGGAGGAGGAATTCTGGGAGTTGAAGTCCACAAGTCTTAAACTTGCCAAGGGGGTGCAAGGGTCTTCAAACTTGTGAATTTCAACTCCCAGAATTCCTCCTCCAGTCATGCTAGCTCAGGAATTGGAGTTGAAGTCCACAAGTCTTAAAGCTGTCAAGTTTGAAGAGCCCTGGGTTAGGGGTGCAAGGGTCTTCAAACTTGGCAAGACTTTTTACAACCATGTACACTTTTTACAAACTTCAAACTTGACAGCTTTAAGACTTGTGGACTTCACCTCCCATTCCTGAGCTAGCATGACTGGAGGAGGAATTCTGGGAGTTGAAGTCCACAAGTCTTAAAGCTGTCAAGTTTGAAGTTTGTAAAAAGTGTACATGGTTGTAAAAAGTATTCTGCTACAATGATATTTTATTAAATAATATATTACTACATTTGGTTCAGAATACTTTTTTCCTTGTTTTCCTCCTCTAAAATCTAGGTGCGTCTTATACTCCGGTGCGTCCTATACTCCGAAAAATACGGTAATTAAACCTTGTTTAAAATTAGTTGAAAAAACATAGACTCTCAGGGTGCTAACCAGTCCCTCAACTGCGTGCTGTTCTGGTCTCCTCACACGAGACTGTAGAGTGTAGAGTCATGTTTGAACTCCTTTTCAGAAGGCCAGAAGTGTAGGGCCCTACACCTCTGGGGGGAGAATTTTCCACAGGCGAGGGCAATGGCAGACAAGATTATCTTTGTAGAGCCCCGCCAGTCAGACTTGGGCTCTGCATAAGGTGACCAGACGTCCCGCTTTTGGCGGGACAGACACGCTTTTCAAGCGTGTGTCCCGCGTCCCGCATTCTTTTCAAAAAGTCCCGCTTTTTTGAAAAGAATGCGGAAACAGCGGGACGTCTGGTCACCTTAGAGGGGAAGCAAAAGAGAGGTACCGGAAGCAAGTCGGGCGGAATTTCAGAGAGCCGGCTGCCTGCTGGGGGGAGGGGGAAGGGGGGCTGCTCCTCCTCTCCTTTCCCCGCCCCATCCCTAGCCCCGCCCTCGGAGGCGCTGCTGCTGTTGGGATGTGGGTGGAGGGGTGAGGGACGAGGAGCCGTCGCCGCTGCCGTCGTGGGTTTGAGCTCACGAGCGGCCCCTCCGGCGGCGCAAACAGCCCTTCCTCGTCCCGCTCCCCTTCCTTCCCCCCGTCATCTCGCTGCCGCCGTTGCCCTGGGGCCGGGCGGGCGACTGGGAGACCGCGGCGCTTGGATGCCTGTAGCTCGTGACAGGTAAGCTGCCGGCTGCCTCCTTTCCCCGTCTCCCGCCTCCCGTTCGTTGCTTGCCAGCCCGGCCCCAGGGCAGCTCCCGAAGGGGAGGCGGGAGGCGAGGAAAGGCCTCCCCTCCCCGCCCCCCCACCTGGACGCCGACATTGCTGTGTTTTGCCCTCTGCGCGTTCTGCGCATGCGCAGAGGGCAAAACAAATGGCGGCGCCCAGGCGCCCCCCCCCCCGTCCTGCTTAAAAAAAAATCTGGTCACTTTAGCTCTGCAACATATCTTTCCTTCCTGACCAGGTGGGGTTGGGCCCATGTAATGTTGGGCTGATTAGGGCATGAGTGATGGAACAGGTTAAGGTTATGGAATTGTCACTGCAATACACAGAACTGTTATCACTGGACCACAGTATTCAAAGCTGGCTTCTTGACTGTTGGTTAGTGAGTAATGACTAATCCTGAGTGTCAACACCTATAAAACTGGTTATAACAAAAAAAATATGTGCAGATAAATTACATGAAGAATTTGCTGGGAAAAATGACTATATGAATCCATTTAATAAACTTTAGCCATGATTTCTGCCTACTATAATTAAAAACTGTGTACTGATAATCATACCATATTTGTGTTTGGACTTGGCTATGATGTATGCACATAGCCTACCTTAATAGAAAAAAATTCAACAATTAAGGAATTCCAAACATCATCCTCCAAATGAGTATTATTCAGGCTTCCAAATATCCCATGTTAATATGGTATTTTCATGGCAGAAATTTAGCATATCTAACTATCATGTACTAAATTAATCTAAGTTCACATAACACACTGAGCTGCAATCTAGCTACCACTTTTTTTCATTCAGAATACTATACAAATATGGCCAGAGTTTAAGGTATGACCCAGGAACCTACAAACATAGATGGATATTAAGCCTCTTTGTGTGAGAGAAAGGCCCCGATAGACGAGGTAAGACCAGGTTAGACAATCCGGAGTTCCCAGCCTGTAGGCAAGATTGGGAAGTGAAGCAAAAAAAATCCAAAGAATGAATGCAATGGCACTTCTGTATATTGCCAAGAAAACTGCACAGCCATCTATTCTCAACTCTAATATATATATTTTTAATGTGTGGGAGAACTCATTAAACAATCTCAATGCCCATCCTCTCCTATCGCAATGTTTCTTAACCTGGGCAACTAAAAGATGTCTGGACTTCAACTCCCAGAATTCCCTAGCCAGCATGCTGGGAGTTATAGCGCACACATCGTCAAGCGTGTACCATACAGTATTGCAGAGGTCTCCAATCTTGGCAACTTTATGAGGTGTGGACTTCAAATGGCTGGCTGAGGAATTCTGGGATTTGAAGTCCACGCCACATAAGTTTCCAAGGTTGGAGACCTGCAGTATTGCATCCCTACCCTCGCCTTAACATTCGTCTCTAGTCGCCTATCTATCCCTATTGGCCATTTAGAAGGAACCGCCTTTCCAGAACTTCTTTTACCTCTCGGGCACACCTAAGTATCGCGAGAGGTTTCCCCCCCCCCCCGTGGCGGGGAAGCCCAGTCAAGCCTTCCTACTTTGGTGGGCGCCGCCATCTTGTTTCGATGGAGTTTAGAAAGTGCTTCCGGTTGAGATTGTCGGTCGTCGGTTGGAAAGCGGCGTTTGGTGCTGAAGGAGTCCTCGCGCCTTAGTTTCGTCGACGGGGGGTTCGGACGAAGAGCCGTCCCGATGGCGGTGGAGTCTCGCGTTACTCAGGAGGAGATTAAGAAAGAGCCCGAAAAGCCCATCGACCGCGAGAAGGTACAAAGGAGGAGTGGAAGGAAGGTGGCGGGGAGAAGCGGGGACGGCTGGCTGGTCGCTCGGCTCGCCTTGCTCGTGCTGTATGCGCGTTGCGATGCCGTGTGCACGACGAGCAAACCTCACGTTCATCATCATATTTAAAAATCAGTTGGAGGTGAAGGATAAGCTGAATGTAGGAAAACAACGGGCGCTTCTTGCAATTTCATCTCTCGCGCCACTTTGCATGTGAAAGCGGTCGGGGTGTTTTCTCCCAGGTGCTGCCCTGCCGTTATGGGTCTGTTGTGGGTCTACTGAGAACATTTGTGCCACAAAGCATAAATTAATTTACACGATCTGGGTTTTTATATCTTGTAACAGGTTTGAAATGTGGTTGGGCGATTTTTGGCTCTTCGGGTTGTGCGAACATGGCAATTCAATAGCAATAGCGCTTAGACTTATATACCGCTTCATAGTGCTTTACAGCCCTCTCTAAGCGGTTTACAGAGTTCAGCATATTGCCCCCAACAATCTGGGTCCTCTGGGTCCTCAATGATGCTTGCTTGCTTATCAGTCAACCTAGGTAGTTTCACTCTGCTGCCACGAGCGACCCTGTGGTTTCTAAATACAGGTAGTTCACAACTTATGACAGTTCCTTTTGGTGACCGAAGTTATAACAGCACTGAAAAAAGTGAGTTATGACCATTTTTCGCGCTCAAATAACCGTTGCAGCATCCCCATTGTCACATGATTTACCTTTGGATGCTTGACAACTGGTTCATATTTATGACAGTTGCAATATCCCGGGGTCATGTGATCATCTTTTGTGACCTTCTGACAAGCAGATTCGATGGGGAAGCCAGATTCACTTAACCGTGTTACTAATTTAACAACTGCTGTGATTCATTTAACAAATGTGGCAAGAAAGGTCGTAAAATGAGAAACAAATTTCTCACTTAGCAACATAAATTCTGGGCTCATAAGTCGTAAGTTGAGGACTACCTGTATGTGTTTGTCATACTCTGCCTTAAAAGTCTCATTCAAGACAAGCTTTACTTAGGAGGTTTTGGGAATGGCCAAGAAATTTTCTTTGCAAAAATATAAAAATGGTTTTGCAAATCCATTCTTTGATTTCTCAATCTAACCTACATACTTGAGCTATCCTGTTGGTTTCCCATTTGAGCATTAACCATATATGATCTTGCTTAATTATATACTTAAATGCCTAATGCATAAGTATCATTGGTCCTGGTAAATCTAGAAGTTTGTAGTGTCTCTTTTTTGGGGGGGGGCAAATAAGAGTATGAAAAAGGCCTATATACTATCTAACAAAACATTCTAAATATTTTAGCTATTTAAACTTAGAAGTACCGGTATCATTTCTATAGCTATAGAGATAATTGATATAAGTCATCTTCATATGCAAATTGGACATCTTGTTAAACTGATATGGATTGCTAGTCTTGGATACTGTGTTCTATTAATCAGTAAACAGTTCTGTCAAAATGGGCACAGTACTATAGTTGAAGAATCATAAATATTACATGAACTCATGAGACCTTGTCGTTGGAGATAAACTTCGTAGAAAGGCATAAAGTTTTGTGATTGTTTTGAGCCAATTGTGAGTTTATGGAGATATTAGAAGTGTTTAAGAAAAGCAGTACATTTTAAATTAAAGTCTTCTAAGATATTGTATAGGCTGGAGACGTATGCTAGCTGTGAAATTAGTTAGTTGGACAGAAAACTTGATGTGGTAAGGAAGGGAAACAATATCACAAATAAATTGCCACCTCTTTCCTCACTGGTTGCTAACAAGCTTTGAAAATTCTTCAGAAGAATAGGATTTCTGTGTTACATGCATCATATTATTTTTCTGCTTCTCCATGGAAAATTCATAACTAGAATTTTAAAATCCATTAAATGTTAGAAAACCAGCTAAAGATGTATTTAGCTTTGCTACTTTTTTGTATTTTTGTAAACCAACCTTAAGAGAAATTGAAATAACAGTTGACACAAAACAAAATCAATGATACATAGTATAAATACTATTAAGACTGGCTGTTTGCTTTGCAGACTTGTCCCCTCTTGTTGAGGGTCTTCACCACAAACAATGGGCGTCATCACCGAATGGATGAATTTGCGCGTGGAAATGTACCTTCCAGTGAACTTCAGATTTACACATGGTGAGTTCTTGCCTTTACAGGTAACCATTTGCCTATATCTCAATATTGCATTAAAAACACATGAAAAGTATCTACACTTACTAAATTGACCTTGATTTTGTTTTCCTCCAGGATGGATGCAACTTTAAAAGAGCTGACCAGTTTAGTGAAGGAAGTCTATCCAGAAGCAAGGAAGAAGGGGACACATTTCAACTTTGCAATAGTTTATACAGATCTTAAAAGGCCTGGGTACAGGTAATACAACTAATGGTAACAGAGAGTCTACAGAATGTTGTTAGTTGCAAGGTTTGAAAATTGTAGCATGCAGTAGGGAACAAACATTAATATAATGATGTAAACTGAACTTAGTGTTTGTAAATTAAAGAGTCTTCTTACAATGGTTAATGATATCCTTTTCCCTATCCTATAAAATATATTTGTAAAGTCAGGCAGGTGCTAAATAAGTATATATCTCTGAACTGTAGCTGCCAATTATTTCAGGAGAAAGCAGCTGATTTCTTTCAGATGGAGAAAGTTATTTGATCCTAGGAAGAAAAATAATTCTCCTCTAAAGAAAATTAGAGCTTAAATTTGGTAGCCAGAAATGAGTGTTTTAAGTTGCAAATATCAGATGGCTAATTATGAGTAGGATTTTTGTACACTTAGATTAGAGAGCATCTGTTCTTCCAATGCAATTGCTTAGTTCTAGGGCAGCTTAGCATAAATTGAATAATTGTTTATATTATGCTTTCTCAAGACCACATTTAAGCTGTCTTTCTTTCTGAGTGCATGGTAGACATTTTCTATAAATTTAAAGCATTAACTTTTAAGAGATACATTTATTTGCATGCTTCCCAGTCTTTTTATTTGCAGTGGGCCATAAACTCAAGGCTGTATTGAAACATTACAGATAGGTTTAACTAATATTAAAAGGTTTAGGTGAAGATAATTAACACATGAAGCAAAGTCTAGGATTATGGTTGAAAAGCTGCTGAGATCAATAAGGCACACATCTAAATGGAGGGAAACCGGTAACACTAATTGTTATATATAACACACAAAGAAAAATCGTCTGAACACACACAATGGGATATATGCTTAAACTCCAGTTTTCTGGCATATTTTCTTCATGCCCAGGGTCTTGATTTAAAGCTTTGGAGATCTCATGTCAGTCAGAGTAGATAGTACTAGGGCAGAGGAGGTAGAACATTTCAGGTTGAGCTACATAATTATGTTCAACATGTTTTCACTATTTTGGTTTTGAATATCCTGGAGGAAAATAATGTCCCCTTTGCTTCTTTCTACAGGGTGAAGGAAATTGGTAGTACAATGTCTGGAAGAAAGGGCACAGATGATTCCATGACTTTGCAGTCTCAGAAGTTCCAGATAGGGGATTACCTCGACATAGCAATTACGCCACCAAACAGAGCGCCACCTCCTTCTGGTCGTATGAGACCTTACTAATATTTTGCCTTACATCAGACTGCCATCTGTAGACCATCACCAATTTGTTTTTACATTATCGTACTGATTACTTTTTAAATGTAAAGTGAGAATACTAGAACATTTAGTGATCTTAAGAAGGATTGATGTTTGAATTATGTTATTGTACAAGGCGTGCCCTCAAGCTATTAGTTTCCTCTGTCAGGTTTTTTTACAAAGTTGACCCAAGCAACACAGCTGTTTCCTGTATTTTTAAAAAAACTTGTTATGAAATAAATATGTCACTAAGTCTAACTTGTTTGTCATTAAAGGAATATGTATTTCATAAATATACCGTAATTTTATTGTAAAATGAACTAGAATATACATGGTGCTTATTCTTGCATCAACAATGCTGTAGTAAGTAAATATACAAAGAAAAATATAGACTACTCCAAGGGTGTTTTCTTTCATTTCAGGTGCCACATTCCAGAAAAGTTATGACATTGCATTACTTTTCTGTCTGTTTGCTCTCTCCCACCGTGAATACACCAGGCCCCACCTCTGTGCATTATTGTGCCAAAGAAAAAGCCTGGTATCTACAGTTAGTTTAACTATAAATAGTAGTGTGGCATTCAGTGCCAAATGTTAAGTATTGGCAGACTAATTTCAATGTTAACTTTGAAAAACAGGAAGTTCAACTCAACCTCTTTTCCTTTTTTTGAAACAAGGAAGAGAAGGAACTTTCTGTTGCAAGAAGACACACTTTCTTTTGTCAGCAGAGGAAGCAAGCAATGTGATTTCCTTAGTAAAAAATCATTGCTGCTTATTCTGGAAGAGAAAAGCTACTTCCTATTTAATATGTGAATGAACAGGCAATACTGACAATTCTGCCACACTAAAGGAACAAAGAGATTGCATAAAGAAAATAGAAAAGTTGGGAGGACTGGGAGAAAAGAAAACAGAGAACACAGCAAAATAGTGGAAGCAAATGCAGTCAGTAGATTAAGACTAAAGGCTGGGGGCAGAGGAAAATATGACTACACTTAGATGGTTTCGAATCAGTCTGGAATTGCCCATCAGTCCAAGGCTGTCTAATTCTTTCCTTTATACTTTCCCCTTGTTCCCCAATTCCTCCTGTCTCAACTTTTTATCTCAGTTTAACACCTCCCCAAAAGTGTGAAAAACTGGATTTTCTCAGCTGTTTGAGATCCTAGATTATCCGCCATAAGTACAGTCTAGTCTGCATGTCTGAAATGCCACATGTCATAATACCTCTTGCCAATCAGAGTATATCTGAGAAGGTGATGCTAATTCTTACTGTTGCATTTTTGCCCTTCTATCTAGGAAATGCAACTGTACTGGAAACTTCTTTCTAAAATGTTGAAACAGTTCTAAATTTCTCATAGGATATTATTTTGACTAATCCTACTTTACTAATAATTCAAATCACAAAAATCATATTTTCTCTAATAGCTTCACAAAAATGTTAATTTAATCCCTAATATATTTTCTGGAATTGATAAATGCTGGTGACTTTTCTGTTAACTAGGCAAATGATTAGAAGCAATTAATGTTTACTTACATAACATTTTCCTTGATAAGAATTAAGTGTAGGTCTAGTAATTTAAAATATTCTGTTCTTTATTGGAGCATTAAAGTGCTAATATGCTTTAGTCAGGTATTAACTGGTTCTATATCAAAGCTGTAATCTTTGGCTTCTGAGAAAATCCCCGGCTTTATTCACTTGAGGGCAGATAAAATACTGAATTTGGGAATAAAACCCAAATACAGGTAGTCCTCAACTTACAACCATTTGTTTTGTGATAATTCAAAGTTAACAGCACTGAAAAAGTTACTTATGACCGGTTTTCACATGACTATTGCAGAATTCCTCTGGTCACATGATCCAAATTTCGGGCACTTGGCAACTGGCAAATATTTGACAAGCAGAGTCAATGGGAGAAGTCGATTTGCTTAAAAACTGCATGATTCAAAAGACAACATGCTTACGAATAATTTAACTGACAGCATATAAATGATATTTAGTTATATTTATGTTCTTTATTTTGATAATTTTTACAGGAGAGTAAAAATGATTGCATCGTTTAAAATTACAGTTATACTTCACAAAGTAAAGAACCTTTAGACTGGTAGTCGAAGAAAAAAATCAGATTTAATCTTCATTTCATCCAGAATATTTTCTGCAAATATAATGAAGCACAATTATATTACAATCTTGTTTTATTATCTTCAGCTATTAATATACTTGTTTCAATAGATACAAACATTTATTTTACAAGATTCTCAATTAGGGAAATAGCATTCTATTTGTGTTTCCATTTCCAAAGTTAGTTTTAATGGGAAACTGAAAAGCATTATGGTTGTTTCTCACAACTTTTCATTCATTTCTTCCTAAAAAATTGAGAGCTAGATTTCAATTGGCTTAAGAGCTGTGGTGGCGCAGTAGTTAGAATGCAGTATTGTAGGCTAATTCTGCTGACTGTCGGCTGCCACCAGTTAGGCTGTTGCATTCTCACCAGCTCAAAGTTGACTCAGCCTTCTATCCTTCCAAGGTCGGTAAAATGAGGACCCAGATTGTTGGGGGCAATATGCTGACTCTGTAAACGACTTAGGGCTGAAAAGCACTGTGAAGCGGTATATAAGTCTAAATCCTATTGCTATTCACTCCTACATCTTACCCACTTTCTGCCTTCAGTGCATATTGCATATTTATAAGTAAAGTCAATCATATCAAAGGCTTGTTTGATCAAATATTATATTCTTGCATTAGCCAATCAAATGCCTATGAAAACCCTATATTACCAGATATAATGGGATTTAAAAAAAATTGCCCAAAGAGCATAACTTTACACGTTTATATTATTCCATATTTTATATTTGGGGGCCCATTTCCCACATTGGAAAGATCCCTCTGAAGTTTTTTTCAGTCCTTTTATTTTAATCATCTCATCCTAATTTGCCATTATACCTGGCTCTCTTACTCTTTATTTAGAGCACGGGTGTCAAACTCTCCGTGTCACGTTGCCGTCACGTGACGTTTCGCGACATTTTCCCCCTTTCACGGAGCTGGGGTGGGCGTGGCCTGCACATGACACATACGGCCCATGGGCCGCTAGTTTGACACCCCTGACTTGGAGCGTATTAATTTATAAACAAATTAATACTTGGCTCTTTAAAAGACTCAATGACTCACATTTCACATGAGAACTGCCCATTGTATTCCTACCTTCTACCTTTTCTTCTTTCATAATCCACCCACTGGCTAGATTGGCAGGGCTTTATATTCAAAGCATCTGGGAAGGATGAGTACTTTGATTCCTTCATAATAGGTCTCTCTCGCCACAGGAAATAATTGTATCATTTTTATTCACTTGACAAATAATGTTGGGAGATCATAAGCCACAAATTGATTTCCTGACCATAATGACTAGTGTCAGGAAAGTGTGAGAATGGCTTGTTTAGAGAAACGATACTAAGTGGATCGTTATAGGTAGTTAAAAGACAAAATATTCAGTAAGATAGTGCATTAAAAATAGAATATATTATCCTTGACTGTCATACAAAAAAAAAGCACTTGGGTTAACTTGTTTACAAGAAACAATGTTTCTTAAGATTTTTTGTGAAGCAGGTCAAACTAAATATTGTATATAAGGATATAGAGTACTACTTACACTATCAATGCTCATCTTTTTTCCCCCCTGCCAAGATGGAATAAAAATTATTTGGGGAAAGGAAATGGTGGCAGAAAAGTATCAGGCTAGCAAAAATTTGGTTGGCCACTGTTTAAGGCAAAGATAAAATGTCTAAATTGCATGGAAGTGTAAAAAGCTCAAGTTTCAAAAACACAGTTTTTAGTCACCAAATATAAGGGAAATGTACTTTTTGCTCAAATCTTACCTGTTTTCTTTGTTATCAGTACAAAGAAATCGCTTTTCTTCAAATTGTGAAACATTTTCTTTAGTTCCTTTCGCAGCTGACCTGGGTACTTCTATAATTGGATTGTACCGGGATAAAATCTAAATAAGTTTAAACAAGAAGAGAGTTTGAAAAAAGGAGGTTTCCAATTTTGCTGATAAAATGCTAACTTTAGGGCAAATTAATTTTGCACGTCAAACCTGCAAAAGATTCTTTGGAATCACAGTAATTTCAGGCGGTGGTAATGGTGAACTGAAGAGGTCCTCATATACTGACGTTGCTGGAGGAAGAGATTCTGCAGTACATTCCAGGTATTTGTCTGAATCCAGGACAGGTTGAACACTGTCTTTTATAAGATCATTATCTGGCACTATCTTAGTGGCACTTACATGCTAGGAAAAAAAATAGTGCTGAAATTTTGAAACATAGTTATATTTTTCAGAAAATATCAAACTACTAATTCAAGCAACCATTGAGATTATTCTTGAGGCATACATACAATGGACTCAATATGAGACAGACGTTTTATTAAGAGATTTCTAAAATTTGCCAGTATGGTGTCAATACTTACCATAGGTTGCATTTGCTGAGATTTTGTATCAAGTGGAGGTATTTCTATTGTGTGTTTAGGAAATTCCAAATGATTACTTTCTGGAGACTCTAATAAAACAGTGGTCTTTCTGTGGGGAATTTTCACTCCAGGTGTGCAGAGCTCAGGTGCAGCAGGTGAAGCGAAACAATCATCTGAAAACATTGGATTGATTCACATTGAAAACATGTTAGATTATGCAGAAAATGGATCAAAGGATTGGTTTAAGGCAGAGGTCTTCAAATTTGGCAACTTTAAGACTTGTGGACTTCAACTCCCAGAATTCTGGGAGTTGAAGTCCACAAGTCTTAAAGTTGCCAAGTTTGAGGACCCCTGGTTTAAGAAATATACTTGCATGAAAAGGGGAGGCTTATTCAGCAGGATCAGAAGAGAGCAGGGAACTTTAATGTGCCCCTTTACCGTCAACCATTTTTTGCAAATTGACAATTCCTGATTGTTCCCTTTTCCCTCTCTCAACCATAATCTATTTGGAGATATCTGGGTGGTGGGGAGTAGGGAACGTGTCCCTGAATACTACTGGCAATGCTGCAGGAAGAGATCTGAGTTTTGGTTTGAGGGCTTAGCAGAAGCAAGTCCAGAAACTCTGCATGAAGGATTTTCCTTCACAACAAGGGGTTTTGCACCCAATCCCAAATGTTGGATGAAATATCCTATTTTTCAGAGTATAAGACACACCGGAGTTTTGGGGGAGGAAAACAAGGAAAAAAAATTCTGCCTCTGCCTACCAGCAATTTGCCTCCCAGCAAACAGTACAGATGATATACACTGTTTGCTGTGTATTTCTGTGCATGTGTGCCTGACCCATAGAAATAGCAAAGAATTGGAGAAATTTACATTACGGCAGTATATTAATGTCAGAAAGCTTTCTTAAAAGTAGTCACACTAACTCCTCCCAATTATTTAAATAGATCTACTCCAAACATGACTAAGTCAGGGTTTAACTCAGCTGCCTTATCTTAATACTAAAACAGGACACTGTTACATTTCAGACTATACTTGTACAGATTCTGTTAAAATTGATGTAGCTTTCTGGAAGTATACATTATTCTCTGCTATTTAAAAGATACAAAAGCACTGGGCCTCTTCAGAGCAAGCATTTATTTTAAAAAGCTTCATTTTGTTAAGTTGTCTAGAACAATAATAAAGCAGTCTTTAAAAAATAAGTCTAATAATTTGAATATTCTACAGACATTTATAGGTATTGACTTACCTCCTTGCATCCAGTTTCAGCAGTCTGAATTAGTAGAAGAAAATAAAATTCTGCCTCTGCCTCCAAGCAATTTGCCTCCTTGCAGTTAGTTTCACTTTCAGTTTAGCACGTGGCCGGGCCTGCTGCCTCACTCAGCTGAGAGTCGGGAAGCTGATAATTAGTTGCTTGGCTTAACAGGCTCTGTTCAGTTTGCTGCAAGGAGGTAAATTGCTGGGAAGCCAGAAGCCAAAGGGTGGAGGTGACTGGGTAGGGCTACATTCGGTGTATAAGACGCACCCAAGTTTTCACCCTCTTTTTGGGGGTAAAAAGGTGCATCTTATACTCCGAAAAATACGGCACATTAAGGCATTGTTTCTCAACCTTCACATCCTCAAGCTGATTCTCAAAACTTCACTTAGGAATACAAAATATCCCAGAAGTTATCTGACCTACATAAGACTTACCACATGCTTCATTTGATTGCCTGAGTGCTGCCAGATTCTGATTTGATACCATCGCTCCTGCTGATCTGGTCAAGTTATTAGCAAAAGAAAAAATGTTATTATTTAAATGAAAGTACAACCAATATATATAAAACCTTTCCCAACTATCTCAAAGAGGCAGCTGGTTTTTCTTTTCTCATCGAAGAAGCTTCTTCAGCTCTGACTGGATGGTAGGGAATGGAAGGATTTATACAAACCCGTCAGGATTAGATTCAGCAGTCCATCTACATTAAAAAGACAAAGACCATCCTTTTGAAGATAGCAAAGTCCAAATTTTGGACAGAGGACCACTGGTTTGAAAGAGGAGTCAAAGAGGCCATCTATGTCAAAATGGAACAGCCCTCTCAACAGAAGGGGAGGGATACAACATCATCTTATCTCCAGTCTATAACACAGTTCCAAGAAAGTTCCACACCAATTGCAGTGGTGGGATTCAAATTTTTCTACTACCGGTTCTGTAGGCGTGGCTTGGTGGGGCGGCACCTTGCTGTGAGTGCAGGTAGGTCCAGGTCCACCACCACTGGAAAGTGAGGCACTGCGGCAACATAGAACACGGCTTCTTCCACGTGTGAGCCAATGCGCATGTGAAAGAGGTCTGGTCGCGGCAACCACGGGGCCTGAACAAAGGGGCCGTCAAATCGTTTCCACCAAGACCGGGGGGGGGGATGGACCGGTGGGGGGGGATAGACCACTGCGTGGCAAATGCCGAGTCCATGAAGTTGGCCATGGCCCCCGAGTCCACCAGGGCCTGAATCTCCACCGCTCCCTGACCTGGCACGAATACACTTTCTGCTAGCATGAGGTCCTTCACAAAAGCTGCCTGTGGTGGAGATGGTTGGCCCATTGTCCCTTGAGCCCGACTTACAGAACCCTCTAGGCCGGGCCCCGCTTGTTTCCTGCCGCTGTTCCCACTGCGGCTTTGGGTGCCTTAGCAGGATACTTGGCCACCATATTGCCTTGGCTGCCACAATACAGGCAAAGGCCTTCCCGGCGGTGCTGATCCTTCTCGGCTTGGGTCAGGTGAGGTCGTGCAGCCCCCAATTGCATTGGCTCATCAGGCAGCAGTACCGATGGCAGCACTGCCTTAATGGGTGCAGGCGCAGCCTCTGTCCATCATTGCGCCCGTTGCTGCTGGAGCCTTGCATCGATGTGAAGGCACAGGTGCATGAGCTCCTGCAGGGTGCAAGGGCATTCAGTGCACGCCAGCTCAGCCAGGAGCTCCGATGAAAGACCTTCCTGGAACTGGTCCATAAGCGCCGCCTCATTCCATTGCAGGTCCTGGGCGATGACCCGAAAGTCAGCGATATAGTCAGTGAGTGAGCCTCACCCCTGCCTCAACTCTCTCAATCGCCTGTTTGCCATTTGGGTCTGAACAGGGTCCTCAAACATGGCCCTTAGCTGATGGCAAAACTCTGCATAATTATCCAACAACGGGTTGGGCTGGGTCAACAGGGGCGTCACCCAACGCGCCGCAGACCCCAACAAAAGGCTAATCAAAAACCCCACCTTATCCCGGTCAGTGGGGAAGTCCTCCGGCCGAAGGCTCATATAAAGCTGGCACTGTCCAAAAAATGCTGGAAATTGGGCCAGCGAGCCATCAAATTTATCTGGCACCGCTATCGGGTATTTGCAACATGGCTGGACTGCGGTCAGGAGAGCCACCTGCTGGGCTAACAGATCATTGTCTGCTCTGAGCTGATCCATGATCACCCCACGTAATACAGAGGAGCAAGTTGGAGGGGTCGGGAACAAAATGTGATGACCTGGGGTGTGGCACGAAGGCAATGTTCCCTAAAATGTTGTACGCCGCCCTGAGTCCTGAGGGAGTAGGGCGGCATAGAAGAACCTCAAATAAAATAAAAAATAAAATAAACACAGCCAGAGAACCGGTATGAGTCCCTTTATTGGCACCAACTTTGCCCTCAACATGCCGTTTACTCTCCGGCCTGAAGAAAAACTCTCCCACAAGCCTGCAGCAGCTTCTGGCCGCAGATACTCCAGTCCAAACGCTGTAAGCAGAATAACTGCAATCAATCACTCCAGCAGGGCAAGATAAGGAGTCCCAGAAGTGAAGAATTCACAGCAATAATTCCAGCAAGACAAGATAAGCACACAAAAGCACAATACTTCAGTCAGTCAGGAGGAATGCCAGGAATGCAGGCCACAACTCTCAACACTATATGAATTCACTATATGAATTCAGTGTTTGTTCTCGACAAACGCCCCTCCCAATTGCTTCTCCTTTAAACTCCATCCCCAGGTGTGCCTTGTAAAGGGAATCGGGGCCCTTTCCTTCTTCATAAGCCATGCAACCCACGTTGCTCTTCTGCGTTCTTCCCTGCGCGCCCTAGGAGGAGGAGGGGGTGGGCCTTGGTCTTCATCTTAACACCCTCTTCCTTGTTCTACCTCTTCCCTGCTCTGCCCAGCCTGACTTTACCCTTCCCCCGTTTCCTCCACAACCAATGGAGCCACCTTCCTGCTCTCTGTCAACTGCTCATCTTCCGTCTCAGATTCAGATGGGGGCATGACAGCTTTGCTCACATCACAACAGCTTTGTTGTTGTTACCTCATGGCTGGTTTACTGGAACTGATCAACCTATGGCTGCCATAGAAGACATTTTGGAAGTTGCAAGATGCTTGAGCATATGCAGGGCCCAAATTGTTCTGGTTCATTTATGTAATATTATTGTTTTGAGATCTGCACCAGCTGCCAGTTAGCTTCTAAGTACATTTCAGTGTGCTAGTTACTACCTTTAAAGTCCAATATGGCTTAGCAGTTGTACATATACAAGATTGCCTTCTCTGGATTGAATTTGCCCATTGTGTGAGATATAGTAGGGAGTGCTGCTTAAAGGGATCCTATGCTTGAATTTTTCAGAGATGTTCTATCTCAGAGACCATCCCCTCCCTATTAGTTTTGAAGATCCATAAAAATATGACTCTTTAGAAAGGGATTTGGACATGTTTGAACATTTCAAATGCATTGTTTCAATGCATGATTCCTGCACTGAGATACATCATGGCCTTCTTGTTTATGCTTCTGTCTCTTTATATTTCAATATTACATTATTTCTTAAAAGCTGCTTGGAATCATCAGAGATAGGGCAGCAGAAATGATATACTTATGCATGTAACAAGATAACAAAAAATAGTAGTCTTATTACTTCAGACAGAAAAGATACAAGATGACAGAAAAACGATAATCATTATATTTTTGTAATGATTTCCAGGTATACCACTTACCTATTTTTTCTTGCTTTATTGAGCAAAAAGATTGTTTGGTCGTCCATTAAATTTATGGTTTCATCATTTATAGACAGATCACGCCCGCGGATATTGAAATATTCTACTTTGGGTGACAAATATTCAGATTTATCCGCTTTCACCTCTTCATTCTGGCTATGTGGAATGTGTACTGTGTCTGAAGAACTTGGAAAGGCATATTTTGAAAGTCCAAAATCTGAAAGTTGAGGAGCTTCCAAGAGACTATGAGATCCAGATGATATTTGAGGAAAATCAAGAGGTTTTGGCTCTATTTGATCAGATAAAGCTGATCCAGCGTTGTTTTCATCATCAACCTTTATGGCTTTAAAAAGAGAATTGTCTCACTGAATCTGGTGATAAGGCATGCCAAAAGTCAAGAAATACATCACAAATTTGGATGCTTTTTTCTGTATAAATATTGCCCTTCTATCACTACCCTGTTTCCCCCCAAATAAGACATCCCCTGATAATAAGCCCAATCGGGCTTTTGAGTGCATGGCGATAAGGCCAAACGTTTATTTCAGGGTTCAAAAAAATATAAGACAGGGTCTTATTTTCGGGGAAACACGGTACCATTGCTCGCTCTGTAACCAAGGTTTGCTAACCCTACAACAAGATTTCACCAATAAATCAAGCATTTTAACCATGATTTTTTGAATAAGTAATAGTGACCTGATTTGTATATAAAAATAAGAGATGAATAATTCTAAAGCCAAAGCATATTATGTCTTGGCAATGTGTATATTCAAAGAGTATAGGAGGATCGTTTTTTAAATCATCAACTTTTTAAACACTGACAAAAAACTTTGCTTTTTACAAGAGGCTCTATGAAATCACTTTTAAACAAATACTTAGTTTGAATGCATTTACAATATAATGTAAATCACGAACCTTTTAATCAAGAGGTTCCTTGTTTAACATTATGATGCATCAGACTGCTTATATCATTATACCAATAGTTTTTATTCCATATATGTCCTGTACTTAGTTATAAGAGAATAAAAAATTCCGAACTATTACTACTATTGCAAATTCTCCATCACATCCCCACCCCATAAACACAGTGGGGAGATGGAAAACCTTGCTAATCTGAATTAGTTTAAAGAATTATGGGTTATACCAGAATGCCATGGAAACGGGAATAAGAAGAAGCTACATAAAGATGACCCTTTTTTAAAAAACAGAACTGAGGCCAGTAAACTTTGTATCATAGGGAAATTGGCAAAAAATTAAAATAAATTGAGCATACAGTTTTTTAAGTAATATGCATATTATAGAAATTTTTAAACTTTTGACTTAAGCAGTGCCAAACCTAGCAGCAATGTCAAGATCAGATATTCAAAGCTATAGAAGATAAAGAGTGATATATAGGCTTTGCCAAGCTGAAGTGTCTATCCTTTTTAATATTAGTAATGCACACAGAAATAAATTGTAGAGTATATTAAAACACCAAATATTCTAGATTGAGGGGAAAATTACCTTCATTCTTGCCAATAAGTGGCTTGTAACCGTATTTCTGAAAGAGATCTCTTATTTTTTCAAGATTGGTTGCATTTCTCTTCATCAGAACTTTGCTGGCCTTTATGAAGTCGTACGTGGCATCTCTTTCTGAAGAACTTGTATGAAGAATATTATCAGCATCAGCCTATGATTTGTTTTTAATTTGAGTTAGAACTGATGATTATAAAGTAATAAACATTAATAGTCAATATGTGTGTGTGTTAGCAAGCTACATATCAGGTTTAGCATAAAAGCTGTTTATTACATAGAATCAGCAACAAAAAAAATTTCATTTTAATAAAAACAGTTTATTTAAAAAACACGTCTAGTTATGACTTCATGCTATCCAAAGCTACTTGTGTTTTTAAAGAATAAGGCTATCATCTCCTAATAGAAGAGCTTAGGATTGGTGGGTTCTCTGGAAATATTACACATTTACTATGGAAGGTTTCAGGAGGCATGGTATAGAACAGGGATCTGCAACCCGCGGCTCTGGAGCCACATGTGGCTCTTTCATCCCTCTGCTGTGGCTCACTGTCACTCAAAACATGCATCACAACCACCAATGTGTGACATCTGCCGGCACGTGATTTATTGAGCTTTTCGACCCATCTTTTTTTCGGGGGTTCAAAATGTTTTTGTTGCATGCAGAAATAAAAATTTGTTTTCTATGTAGAAGTTCATTGATTACATAAATGCAACACACTATAGTTTTTTTATACATAGCATAAAGTTAAAAAAAATGATATATGCAGTGTTATCTTCATTTTAGATGTCAAAAGGTTTTTATGGCTCCCGGTGTTTTCTTTTCTGTGGGAAACGGGTCCAAATGGCTCTTTGAGTGTTTAAGGTTGCTGACCCCTGGTATAGAAGAAAAGGTTTTCTATCTTGGGGAATATGAAATACTATCATGGGATACTACCTAACACAGAGAAGGCAACTTTCACACATACTACTCTTCCATTAAATCACATACTAATCTTCCACTTTAAACACATTTAATATAAAAGCGATGAAGTTCTAGAAAAGCAATTTGAAGGTGAAGAGAATGAAGAGAAGCAGGTCATATCTACCTTTAGTGTTCTGGCTTCAGAGTACAGTTCATGTAGACATCTCATTGGAAAATCATCTTCAAATTCTTCAAAACATTTGAAAATAAATAATTACAACCAAAATCTTTAGAAAATGATGTACAACCCTGTAAATTAATGTTTGTTATTTAAAAGATGAGATGTTCTAGCCATATCAGAAATTAGCATTGGTTGGGAGTCTTAGGAACATCAGTATGAGCTTCAGAAATGTACTAATCAATGCAAATTAAATGTGTATTTCTTCTGAATTGAACTGAATTGAATCAGAAACCCAACATTCTAGTTAATATCTCAAATGCAGAATGACACTGTGTCCAAATTTCATACTGTGTTGTTTTAAGCCAAAATGCAAGTTGTTTGGTTTTGTCTTAGCATAAGCTTTCTGAAGCAAAGAAATTATTTACTACATTCTCACCTTCATCTTCGACTAAAATTTGCTTAAATTGCTCAGCCTGCTTCTCCAAAGTGACTGCCAAAGTTCGCAGTTTGTTGAAGAATGTTCCTGTTACATCCATACTGAAGAAAAGCTAACAGCTTGTTTCTAAGATGAATTTCAGAAAGAATATGAAACAGTTTTCAACTTTTCAACTTATGTTAAACACATTAAAATATTTTGGGGAAAAAAATATTACAGCTTAGAAATAGTTGAAGCAGCCTTTCCATACATGCAGATTTATTTAAAAGGGCAGAGTTGATCCAGTAGCACATATATTTGTTATCTAATTCTAGATGTTTTCCCTCTATGTTGCATTTCTATTGTGGAAATGCGGCTTTCCTCCCAAGCCCTAATCACCATGTATTCAGAAAAGATTAAAGGGCTCTCCCACAAGCCTCACTATTAGGTTTGACTGCTGTGATGTGCTCTCCATAGGGTTGCCCTTGAAAAACCTGTCAGAAGCTTTATCTGGTCTAGAATAAAAGCAGTGCAGGCAAGAGATGTACTGTTGCCAGTTGGCTTTGGGTACAATTCAGGATGAAGGTTATTGCCTATAAAGTCTTATCTTGTAATCAAGTTAGGATATTTGAGGGATCACCAATTTTACGTGGTTTCTGCCCGGCCAAGTATGAGCCAGCATAGTTGGAGAGCTCTGGGTTCCTGTGATTAAACAGTGTCATTACCAGGATCCAGAAAGTGTGCCTTCTATCTCACGGCACCTGTCCTCCGGAATGAAAGCCCTCTGAAATCCATGTCACTCCCATCCTGTTGGGTGTTCCATAAAGCCTTCACAATCTCATTGTTTTCCCAGGCATTGGAGTGAGACAGGTGGGGCTCTTTTAGGTCTGTCTTTTTTTTTGTCTGTATACAGATAGTCCTCGGCTTACAACAGTTCATTTAGTGACCATTCACTTATCCAAGATGGCGCCGTCGAAGGCTGCCTCGGTGAAATGCTCTCAAATGATGTCTTTATTTTCTACTATTCTCTGCAATTCTCAACGGATTTCATACTCACGAGACCATCTGCTAAGAATTAAGGAACGTTTCTTTAAGGAACAGCTCTCTGTAACCTCACCCCCACCTGTCTTTACAAACACGGAGGAGATTTCAACACAGGAGGTAGCCATTTCCCCGGAACTATCGATCAGCAAACTCAGACGGCAAAGACGAAGAGGTAAAAGGGCGGGAATTTTAAATAGACTAAGGAATAAGGGAATTAAAAAAACTCCGCTCCCTTCAATCTTTCTTACCAATTTACGTTCCCTTGCTAACAAGATGGATGAAATACTTCTTTTAAACAGATGCAATTCTGATTTTCACAACGCATCTGCCCTATGCTTTATTGAAACCTGGCTAAACGAGGAAATTGATGACAATAGCATGCATGTACCAGGGTTTCAGATACTTCGAGCAGACAGGATTGCAGAATTATCAGGGAAAAAACGGGGAGGAGGCTTATGTATATATATCAACAACAGATGGTCTCAGGACATAACTATAATACAAAAATTCTGTGATGAAAACTTGGAATCCTTACTTATTAACTGCAAACCATTTTACTCTCCACGTGAATTCTCCTCATGTCTACTAATTGCGGTTTATATTCACCCACAAGCCTCTGTAAAAAAGGCTTTAAGAACTCTAGCTGATCAGATTATGGAGGCTGAAGCCAAATACCCCGATTCACTGGCCATTGTTTTGGGAGATTTAAACAAGGCAAACTTAAGGACAGAGCTACCAAAATACTTTCAGCATGTCAATTGTCCCACCAGAGGCAAGAATACCTTAGACCACTGCTACACAACACTAAAAGATGCTTATCGGTCCTTACCACGAGCAGCTGTGGGCCACTCTGATCATTGCATGATTCACCTTGTACCTGCTTACAGACAAAGATTTAAAGCCACAAAACCAACCATTAAATCAGTGAGGACTTGGACTGAAGAGGCAAAGTTAAAGCTACAGGCTTGCTTTGACTGCACAGACTGGAATATTTTTGAAGATACCTCTGCAGACCTGGATGAACTCACAGATACTGTAACATCATATGTCAGCTTCTGTGAAGACCTATGTGTACCAACCAGGAACTTGCGAATAGACAGTAACAATAAACCTTGGTTCACAGCTAAACTTAAGCAGTTACGTCGTTCCAAAGAGGAAGCCTACAGAAAAGGTGATAGAATGCTGTACAATCAGGCCAGAAATGTATTAACAAGGGAGATCAGAGCAGCAAAAAGAAACTACTCTGAAAAGCTAAGGAACCAGTTCTCAACAAATGAACCAGCAAACATGTGGAAAACTCTTAAAAACATCACTGGCTACAGCAAACCACCTTCCCAAGCTGAAGGAAATCAGCAACTGGCAGATGACCTGAATGTGTTCTACTGCAGGTTTGAAAGGAAACTACAGCCACCTATCCCCACAACCTCCATCCCAGACACACCAACAACAGCCAAACCTCCTACAACTGAACCCATCGCATTGGGTTCACAACCCCTGGTGATCACAGAAAAGGAAGTGCAAGATCTATTTCACAGACAGAAGCCAGGAAAAGCACCAGGTCCAGACAAGATAACTCCTTGCTTAAAAGTCTGTGCTGACCAATTGGCCCCCATCTTCACCCAAATCTTCAACAAGTCACCGGAGATATGCCATGTTCCTTCTTGCTTCAAACACTCCACTATCATCCCAGTGCCGAAGAAGCCCTCCATCAAGGAACTGAATGACTACAGACCAGTTGCTCTAACATCTGTAGTTATGAAAACCTTTGAAAGGCTAGTGATGTCCCACTTGAAAACCATCACGGATCCACTGTTAGACCCCCTGCAATTTGCATACCGAGTAAATAGATCGACAGATGATGCTGTTAATATGGCTCTGCACTTCATCCTACAACATCTTGAATCTCCAAATACCTACGCAAGGGTCCTCTTTGTAGACTTTAGTTCAGCATTCAACACCATCATACCGGACATTCTTCTAACTAAACTAAATCAGCTAGCGGTACCTGAACACACTTGTAAGTGGATCACAAGCTTCCTAACAGAAAGGAAGCAGCAGGTGAAGCTAGGCAAAATCACATCAGATACCTGTACAATTAGCACAGGGGCCCCCCAAGGCTGTGTACTCTCACCACTTCTCTTCTCTCTATATACCAATGACTGCATCTCAAACGATTCATCTGTTAAACTACTGAAGTTTGCAGATGATACAACAGTGATTGGCCTCATTCGAGACAACGATGAAACCGCATACAGACGGGAGGTTGAACAACTAGCCTTGTGGTGCAACCGGAACAATCTGGAACTGAACACACTCAAAACCGTAGAAATGGTGGTAGACTTTAGGAGAAACCCTCCCATCCTACCACCTCTTACAATACTAGACAACACAGTATCAACAGTAGAGACCTTCAAATTTCTAGGTTCCATCATATCTCAAGACCTAAAATGGTCATCTAACATCAAAAACATCATCAAAAAAGCACAACAAAGAATGTTCTTTCTGCGCCAACTCAGGAAGCTCAAACTTCCCAAGGAGCTGCTGATACAGTTCTACAGAGGAATTATTGAGTCTGTCATCTGCACCTCTATAACTGTCTGGTTTGGTTCTGCAACCCAACAAGACAGACACAGACTTCAGAGGATAATCAGAACTGCAGAAAAAACAATTACTGCCAACCTGCCTTCCATTGAGGACCTGTATACTGCACGAGTCAAAAAGAGGGCCGCGAAAATATTTACTGACCCCTCGCATCCTGGACATAAATTGCTTCAACTCCTACCCTCAAAACGTCGCTATAGAGCACTGCACACCAAGACAACTAGACACAAGAACAGTTTTTTCCCGAACGCCATCACTCTGCTAAACAAATAATTCCCTCACCACTGTCAAACTATTCACTAGGCTGCATTACTACTACTATTAGTTTTTCTCATCGTTCCTATCACCCATCTCCTCCCACTTATGACTGTATGACTGTAACTTGTTGCTTATATCCTTACGATTTATATTCATATTGTTTCCTGATTGCTTACTTGAACCCTATGACAACCATTCTTGACAAATGTATCTTTTCTTTTATGTACACTGAGAGCATATGCACCAAAGACAAATTCCTTGTGTGTCCAATCACACTTGGCCAATAAAGAATTCTATTCTATTCTATTCTATTCAAAGTTACAACTGCACTG
Source organism: Diadophis punctatus similis (assembly GCA_023053685.1). NCBI lineage: Eukaryota > Metazoa > Chordata > Lepidosauria > Squamata > Dipsadidae > Diadophis > Diadophis punctatus. The sequence continues at coordinate 6,655,788 of JALIGW010000016.1, read as the reverse complement.
AAAAAAGTGACCTATGACCATTTTTCACACTTACGACCTTTGTAGCATCCCCATGACTGTGTGATCAAAATTCAGATGCTTGGCAACTGGTTCATACTTATAGCATGACTGTTGCTGTGTTCAGAGGTCACATGATCCCCTTTTGCAACCTTTTGACAAGCAAAGTCAATGGGGAAGCTAGATTCACCTAACAACCGGGTTAATCACCTGCAGTGATTCACTTAACAACTGTGGCAAGAAAGGTCGTAAAATGGGGCAAAATTCACTTAACAAATGTCTCACTTAACAGAAATTATGGGCTCAAATGTGGTTATAAGTAGAGGACTACCTGTATTGTCTCCTGGTCCCATCTTGGTTTTTATTTGTATGAGCATTTATGTCATTATTTGCAAATGGCCCAGTGTCACTTGGTGTCTAAACCGGATTAATTAAAAAAAAAACCTTGGAAGAAGAAGAGTAGGAAAAGGGGAAAAGAAAAGAGAATTGAAATAGAGATAAAATAAGAGAGGAAAAAGACTAAAAGATCGACATTAAGATGAAAAGAAATGTGAGAGATGTATTAAAAATGAAATGATAATGAACTGTAACTATTTAAAAAAAATATTAAGACTATTGTATGGATGTATGAAACTCAGAAAGCAAATGCTCACAATGAGATGTAGAAAGACTAAAAATAAACAAAACTTATTGGGGGAAAAAATAACCTTACGATCCTAACGGAAAATGAAACGGTACTGTGCACATCGCCAGACACGGCCTTTCTCCATCTGTACATTGGTACAATTCCAACATCCCAATTTTTAGCACATGCAGGAGTACTGCATCTATTCTGGGGAAGAAAGCATTTATCTTATATCGCTGACAATTAATTAATCCAGGGTGCCCTTCAATATTCAAGTCTACCTAAACCAGGGGTCCCCAAACTTGGCAACTTTAAGACTTGTGGACTTCAACTCCCAGAATTCTCCAGCCAGCTGGCTGGAGAATTCTGGGAGTTGAAGTCCACAAGTCTTAAAGTTGCCAAGTTTGAAGACCTCTGACCTAAACCCTCCATTCTTCCTTCAGAAGACAAGAGGGCTGCTTACAGTTTAACAGAGTTGGAAGGGACCTTACTTGAACAAGGACTGCAGGAAATCAGTTTTCGGGAGCCCGAAAAGCCTCACCACCTCCCTCAAGACAGAGGCACTCTAAGCCTTCCCTGAATACCTCCGGTTATTCGCAGCAGCAGCCGAAATGCGCGAGAAACACGCCTTTGCAGCTCGCCAAGACTGCCACCACAACGGGCGGGCGCCACTCTTTCGCCTCAGGACCGCAGCTGGCAACTTCTTTCCTTCGCGGCGTTTTGAATTCCCCGGGATGGCGGGCGCCGATTGGCTCACTCCGGCTCTGCCCGCCTCCTTTATTGCAACCCCGTGACGTAGGCAGGCGTCCTTTGGCCAGTTCGCATTTACCTGCCCCCCCTTTTTTTTTGCTGCGCCCTTTGATTCGGTACTCTCGCGAGAGGCGAGACTTGAGGTTCGTTGAGCGCAGCGGCCTTCGGAGCGCTATTTGGCTCGACCCGGAACGCTCGTGGCGAGGAGGACGCATCGACGAGGCCCGGTGAGTTGGGAAAAGCCTTGAAGCGGCAAGGGAAAGTGCGGCGGCCCGTTGCCTCCTAGACGAGGGCGACGCTGTAGGTCAGTAATAAGAACCATTGTGGCTGCATCGCGGTTGAGGTCGCAGCCGGCCATTGCGCTGCGAAAGGGGCGGCTGTTTCCTGCAAAAGCTTCCAGTTGGTCTTCAACATCAGCCCAGTGCAATTGGGGAGGTGACCACAGCAGTTCTTCTCAACCTTGGCTACTTAAAGATATGTGGACTTCAACTCCCAGAATTTCCCAACCAGAATTTGCCAAGGTCGGGGAAAAAAATAGTGGAGTACAACATGAATTATATTTATATCCTGGTTTTTATGTGGGTTTCCCCACTGCAGTGGGGAAGGCAGAGTCTTTAACAGAATAGCAGAGTTGGAAGGGACCTTGGAGGTCTTCTAGTCCAACCCCTGCTCAAGCAGGAGACCCCATACCTTATATCAAGTGGTTGTCCAGTCTCTTCTTCAAAGCCTCCAGTGATGGAGCACCCAAAACTTCTGAAGGCAAGCTGTTCGACTAGTTAATTCTTCCCACTGTCAGGAAATTTCTCCTTATTTCTAGGATGATTCTGTCCTTCATTAACCCATTGCTTTTTGTTCTGTCTTCTGGTGCTTTGGAAAATAGCTTGACCCTCTCTTCTTTGTGGCAGCCCCTCAAAAATTGGAACACTGCTATCATGTCCCCCCTAGTCCTTCTTTTCTCTAGACTGGCCATACCCCAGTTCTTCGTATGTTTAGCCTCCAGGCCCCTAATCATCTTTGTTGCTCTTCTCTGCACTCTTTCTAAAGTCTCAACTTTTTTATAATGTGGTGACCAAAACTGGATGCAGTATTCTAGGTGTGATCTTACGAAGTCTTTATTAAGCAATACTAATACTTCACGTGATCTTGATTTTATCCCTCTGTTAATGCAGCCTAGGATTGTATTGGCTTTTGAGGCTGCTGTTGCACACTGCTGGCTCATATTTAAGTGATTGTCCACTAAGATCCCTCTCAGTTACTGCTATTGAGCCAGGTTTCACCTAATCTGTATAGTAGGACTGTCAAACTTGCGCCCACACCCGGTTTAGCGAAGGGGAAAAAAGTCCCAATATGTCACATGACACTGCCGTGACAATGTGAGTTTGATACCCCTGCTGTATACTGTTACTGGTAACTTTTATTGCAATGCAAATTGCAAAATATTAATCCAAATAATTAAGATACCTGTATCTTTCACACCAGTACACCAATTGGTATCAGTGTGCAAATTTCTTTAAGGTGCCATTCCTATTACTGTTCATTTCATGAAAGCAATTGATCTAATTTTCTTTGCTTTCAAGGAGCCCTTTAGATTGGGTATTGATAGAGATATAATGGTTCATTAAAAAAACTTGAAAAAGTGAGCTTTTGATTTCTTCCCCCTTGCCTTTTTACTCTCTTGAAAAAAATGAAAATATTTCATTTGTTTTTATGTTGTTCCAGAATCCAGCAAAAACCTTGATTTTTCAAAAGACCTTTGAGATTAGCTGTCGAGCCACAAATGCCTACATTATTCTAATACATTATTAGGGATTTGTATTATGATATTAATTTCTGTAAATGATCTGGAACCTCTCCAAATTGAGGGCACAAATTACTTAAATGCAATTTATAAAAATTAATTGTGTTCTTTGCTAACGTAAGTAATACATTGACTTAGAATGTTTATACACTTAATATTTCAAATAGTTAACATTTCTTATTTCTTTTTACAGACATGTTTCTGACTCGAGTACTGTTTCGAAACAGAATTCCTGGAAAACAATGGATTGGTAAACACAGACGGCCAAGAATCATTACTCCTTTAATGAAGGCAAATATGATTAGGAGACTTGAAATGGAAGCTGAAAATGAATATTGGCTAAGTTGTCCATTTATGACAAAAGAGCAGGAGTATCGCCACGATGAAGAAAATGTACTTGCGTTAAAGCAGCAAAGAATAGCTGAAGAGAAAGCAAAGTTTCCTGAACACAAGTATGTTTCAGAATATCTGAAACATCTTAATGTAACCAAGAAATGGGCAGATTCCTGATGTGTGTCCTTTGCCATTCTAACGGATTTTATGGATTCAGTGGGCTTGCTTTTAGTGACAATGAAACAATGCACAAAGTCAGTAAATAAAGATATTCTTGTTTTCAATCAGCGATTGACTTCATGAATACATAAGCTTTTCTACTAAATTAGGTACGCTTTTTTTTCCTTTCAGAGTTTAGTGCTATTGTTATAAAAAGGATTTGAGGTCTTTTTTTGTTTTAAAGAAATCTCTAAAAGCTGGCTTTGCCTCCTTGTATTTCCATTCCTCTATCCCCTGGAAAATAAAATCTAAACCATGTATCTACCTATGCATTCAGAGGCAGAAGCCACAAAGAACATTCTCATTTTATCCATTTTGCAGTATATGGCAGTGATTCTCAACCCGTGGTCTGTGATGTTATCACAGGGGGTCCATGAAGGCTTCAAGAAATGTTATGATTTAAATCTTCAGGGTCTGTGGTCACAAAACCTATTTAAAGAGGACGTGGGGTGAAGAAAAGGTTGAGAACCACTGGTATAAAATCAAGCTTCTGGATTGGAAGTACATTTTGATTTAGGATAGTCACCCGATTGAAAGAGTTATTAATGAATGGCTAAAGCAAGGCTAGATAGTTGCCAGTGGTACAGGCTCAGTAAACATCTTATTTGGAAGACTCTAATTTAGGGTATGTTAAAGCTGCCCTTGAAATGTTAATAACAGAAAAGAAACCAAATAATTTAAGATTTTAATCATCAGTTAATGAGTGTTATGTTAATTGAATTAAGTGGAAGATATTTGCTTTTAAGACTAGGCAGTGCATAAAAATGGCTGAGGTATTTTCCATTTCAATAGCGGCTAAATGCATTTTCTCTTTTTTATATCCCTACTCATTTATGACAATGCAAAATAAATAACTGAAATCGAAATATAGCAGAAAGCCTGTTCCCAAGTTATTTATTTTCTTATGCATTCATTATGTCATAACACATTAATGTATCATCAATTTGGCAAAGAAGGGCTTAAAGATTATGCTTTTTAAAAACAGTTATAATTAAGACATGATCTGTATTTTGATATACAAAAGTCAAACATGATTGAAAATTAATTACACTGGTGGAAAATATACATGAAGATATTACAAGGTGCAGTTAAAAGTAGGAAAATTTCAGGCAAAGTGATCTCTCTTACATACTTCATTTATAAAAGCCCATTTAAAAAGTCTTTATTAAATTATTAGTGGCAATATGCTTTTTCTGTGCATAGGAATACTATCTGCAACATAAAGAACAGATGCATCATTCACATTATGTATCCTCTAAGTATCCTCATACCATTTTAGATTTGAATACTTGCAAGCCTACTACTACAACAGAGAGATCTATATTTAAGTAAAATATCTGCATACACCTTGGTCATAATAACAGTTCAATGTGTCTGATGTACCCACTGGTATATAACAGGTTGCAGCAATTTTGGCCAAACTCTGCCATTCTATTAATTTATACTGTGGAAAAACAAGACGTAGTGGATAGCACTTCCGTAATACCCTACAATGTGCAGCCTTGAGCCATATAGTTTGTCATGTTCACAAAATAAGTAGAGCTTCCAGGTAAATAATTTAGGATTAAGGTAAAAAAACCACAATCCTTAAATCATTTTCTGAAGCTTTCCTAGTGTAATTTAAGAATCTTGGGAGATACTAGGATTGCAATAGACTATAAGCTGTTTGATAATTTATCAGTTCTTTGGTACCAGGAAACAAAAATGTTATCTCAAAATATGATCAAAGTATGAGCCATTTAATTCCTGTTCAATCTTCCAAAAGACATCTTTAGTCATTTATTTTGTAAACATGGAGTCTCATTCTATTACAATTTTCAAGTATAATCTGGAAAATACACATTGGATTTTTAAGACTAACTGAAAACCTGCTTTTATAATACAGGTGTATAAGATACATTTTTGGTAGCTACGATCTAAATGAAATTGTATACAGTATTGTAAATAGTGTCATTTAATTGCTTGGACCTTGTCACTACATTAATAGAAAATTACAAAAATACCAATTGTTAGGACATTTCTCCAACACAGGATGCCAGAGATCTGTTTAATCAAGTGCTGTTTTAAGCTTTTTCTATTAATTACAATTCCTTGGAATAAGAAATCATAATTACTAGAAAATACTTGTCTTATTTAAAACTGCAGCATAAAATCTAATTTATAATAGCAGCCAATAAATCAAGTCTTAAGTTTGTAGAACTAAACATAAACAATAACTGGGAAGGGACTTCCTAAGGCAACCAAGAATCTATGCTTACAATATGCAAGCTATAATTCCCCAAAATGAATGTACATAAAATGTTTCTAATTATACCATTACACGTTCATTAGCAAAATGCTTTGATAAAGCACTTAAATAAAATCTACACATCTTCCAATACAATCAGCATGATATATCATACTCTTTGGTATAATTTCTTGAAATTAATAAGATTTTCTACCTGTTAGTTACAATTCAGTACTATAAACACTTTTCTTTCTGACCCAACATATAGATCAGGGCTGTCAAACTCCTGGACCGTGAGCCGGATGCATCACGCGCTGGCCACTCCCACGCCCGGTTTAGCGAAGGGAAAAAAAGTCCCAATATGTCACGTGATGCCACCGTGACGACGTGAGTTTGACACCCCTAATATAGATGGTTTCACTAATCACTGTTGGAATTTTTTCAATGGCTTAATGATTGCAAAATAATTTAAAATACTAAATAATGCCAACAGAGTTTTAAATTTACCCCTAATTATTACTAGAGATAAATACCAAACAAATAAGTGCAAAGAGCTATTATTTCTATATACTGTATACTTTACTCAGAGAACCCTGTTATCCATTCATTTTTACTGATGCATTTGAATTTTTATTTATCTTTTAAGACAACTTTTGCTGAAGTCAAGTTATTGGTGTAATGGTACATGGGAGATGGGAAGAGCAACAACCAGAGAAATGGTTGGACAAGAGGCAGCTTAGCCTAAGGAAGCTATGTGGGTATGGCAAACATCTCTGAAGGAACCCTTCCTAGTTTCCTGGACCAAAAAGGCAACAGCAGAGACATATACTTTCAGAGCTGCAAGACTGATGTCAGCCTTACAAGATAGTCCAGAAAGGAAGCATGCTCCCTTGTCATCTTTAAGGTCCAAGAAACCATAGAAGGTCTCTTCTGAGACATCCACATCCACATCCACATTGCTTCCATGGCCTAAGTCAGTGATGGCGAACCTATGGCATGCATGCCACAGCTGGCACGCGGAGCCATATCTGCCGGCACGCGAGCCGTTGCCCTAGCTCAGCTCCAGCGTGCATGTGCACTCCGGCCATTTAATTTTCGGCTCGCACAGAGACTCTGGGAGGATGTTTTCGGCTTCCGGAGGGCCTCCGGCGGGCGGGGGAGGGTATTTTCACCCTCCCCAACCTCCAGGGAAGCCTCTGGAGCCTGGGGAGGATGAAAAACGGGCCTACTAGGCCCACCAGAAGTTGGGAAATGGGCCGTTTCTGGCCTCCAGAGGGCCTCCAGGGTGGTGGGGGAGACCATTTTCATCCTCCCCAGGGATTGAATTATGGGTGTGGGCACTCGCACATGCGCGATAGCACGCGAGCACGCTCTTTCGGCACCCGAGGAAAAAAAGGTTCGCCATCACTGGCCTAAGTTGCTGTTATCCAACTCTTCCTCTGGCTATGGCTCTTCCCCATCTTCCAAGGTCCTTCCCACATATCATTACAATTAGCTTGCAATAACTGATCTTTCCTATGTACCAAATAATTTAAGGGATAATGTATTTGCTCTAACTTCTAGTTGTGGATTTGTGGAATTTGTACTGTGTTCTAGCAGTCTGACTTCCTTTTATCTTATCCTCCCTATATCTAGATGTACTAGATAGCACTAATTCATAGCACTGAACCACATTATCTGACCAAGAGGGTAATGAGACCTTGAGCCTAACTTGCACTGTAAAGATAGGATGCAGCATTGAGTCACAAGAACTGCACAGTGTCTTTTATTTCTTCTCATTTTAGAAATTAATTTGGGAAAAGCCACATCGATACATATATTTTGCATTTTATTCTACCTCCTGTTGTTTAGAATACTCAAAAGCAGTTTTTTAAAAAAATATATCACTTGTACAAATTTTGTTTTATGGATTGAAATAAGAAATGTAGAACTGTTGAGATACAACCAATGGTAATAGATTTAAAAGTATATATCAGGACAGGAGCCCCTATACAACCATAAAGAGAGAGACAGATTATCCTCTTCAAAATCTTTCTCAACCTTAGCAACTTTAATATGTGGGCACGAGCTCCCAGAATTGTAGGAGCTGAATTTCTAAATCTGCCAACATTGTTAAGGGTTATAATAATCAGGACATTACTTGGAGGATTGATGATTTGTGGGAAAGGAAATGCATGCATACAGTTCTTGTCAGGGTCAAGCATCCAGTGTCTTCCTACCCTGTAACACAGGGCTGTCAAACTCCCGACCCCCTAGGCCGGATGCGTCACGCGCTGGCCACACCCACACCCGGTTTAGCGAAGGGGGGGAAAGTCCTGATACATCACGTGATGCCGCCATGACGCCGTGAGTTTGACACCCCTGCTCTAACAGATTAATGTAAGCATTTACCATTGTACTAAAAGTATACATCAGTATTTATTGTTAAAGGATAGGATTAGATCCAGGATCAAAGAGAGAGAGAAAAGACGGGGAATCCTGAACAATGAAAGCAGATGGCTGTGAACAAAGTCCCCTTTCTCCAGTTCCTTCCCTAGTTCACTCAATGTTCCTAGTGCAGAAGGTTATGAAATCCAATCCCTCAATAACACTTTCATGCCAGCTTATTTTCTATTTAAAAAAAAGCAAGAACAGAAAGAAAAAGAAAGGAATGGTTTCTCTTCATGGCTGAATAACCTGCAGACTTCAGAAAGAATATGTATATTGGGGAAATATACCAGGCAAAAATATCAGGCAAAAAATGCTAACAATTAAAATTCCCAATTATTAAACATTCTAAAACGGGAAGGGAGAAAAAACACTTTTCCACGTTTCCAAGAAATCAAAACATCAGATTTCTTAAAAACAACGACCAAAATTGCTCAGGAAAATATTTTTCTCAATTAGCGCTTCCAATTGCTAGTGATCTGAGAAAGAAACTTTGAGTCTCTAATACTGTACAGTATTGTAACGATATTGTATTGCAACAAATCAAGTTTGAAAGAAAAGGACTTCGATGATCAGAGAAAGTTAGAAAGTCATAGTTTTCGATTGGCTGCTTTACAACACCTCTACCATTACTACTGGTTAACTCATGATGGTTATGGGAGGGGGGAAAAACACACAAAAGTACCAAATATCAGTAGTCCACCAGATGATTTGAGCCACATATAACTGTATTGTGGAATGTTAATGGTGAAATGCTATAGTAAACTATATGACTACCCTTTCCTACCCCACTTTTCTTCCACAGAACTGTTACGAAAGTAATGATACCAGCATGGCATTGCTTCACACATGAAGTTTGCAGAATCAGTCACTACCAAAGTGCAGCTGGAATGCATAGTTTCTGCACTTCTGAGTCTTGCGGACCCTTGCAGGGCATTTGAGAATTTGGCCCTTGTAATAGCTTATGTCCATGTTGCAAAAATGCACATCACGAATCTTAAGGCATCAGACTTTCTGCACCGGAAGTGCTTATAAGCATCCACTGGATACCATCAACAATCTCATTTTCCGTGTCTTGTTAACATGCTGGAACTGTTCCATTGATTTATTGGTGTCTTCCTTAAAAAAATAATATCCAAGCACAAATGTATTGTAGAAATCTATTTGGAAAACAAACTGGATAAGTATTGTATTGAATAAAGATAAGTAAAGGCAAGTTAAAAAAAAAAAGCTAATTCTGCACCGAAAATTGATTTCTCTGCTATGAATTGCTGTATGTAAGAAAAACTTTCCAGAAAAAATACTAATGCACATATGAAACCTGAGCTGCCACTTGCTTTGCTAAATCAGCTTTCTCTTGCCAAACTAGCTGTTAATTTACGAATTATTAATGTTTTTATACAGAAGAAATTTCTACCCTGTCAATGCTTTGCAAACCTTCCATCGTCTCTGGTGTTCTTTATCTGTTTTTTGGATTTAGCCTGCAACTTGATGAAATCTATCTACTGTTTTCAGAAAAAATCCAACATGGGGTGTTTAGTATAAATACCGGAAATCTCTTTTCTGTATTTCAGACAAAATTTGGATTTAAAGCAGCATTTGTCCTTATTTCATACACTTATATTCATTTCTTTTGCAGAACAGAATTAAAAACTGCTAAATTTGGAAGCAGATCAAATTAAATTAATGCTTAATATGGTAACTTTGTGGAATGAAGTGGTAAAAATAAGCTAACATAAAAAATATGCAAAGACAGAAAATATTTTATTATTAAGTGCTACTTAAGGTCAGCCTATGGCAGTGATGGCGAACCTATGGCACGCGTGTCACAGGTGGCACGCGGAGCCATATCGGAGGCATCGCGAGGCATTGCCTTATGTCAGCTCCAGCGTGCACCAGCTGATTTTCGGCCTTGGGGAAGGCCATTTCACCCTCCGGAGGCTTCAGGGAAGCTTCCTGAAGCCCCGGAGTGCGAAAAACGGACCAACGGGCAAACCGGAAGTTCAGAAAAAACGGACTTCTGGTTTGCCTGTTGTGCTGTTTTTTGCACTCCGGAGGCTTCAGGGAAGCTTCCTGAAGCCCCGGAGTGCGAAAAACCACCCAACCGGAAATTCAGAAAAACGGACTTTCAGTTTGCCCGTTGTGTTGTTTTTCGCACTCTGGGGCTTCAGGAAGCTTCCCTAAAGCCTCCGGAGTACAAAAAACAGCACAACAAGCAAACCGGAAGTCCGTTTTTCCGAACTTTTGGTTTGCCCGTTGGGCCATTTTTCGCACTCGGGGGCTTCAGTGAGGCCTGTGTGCATGTGCGGGGGGGTTTGTGCACATGCGCAGGGGGTAGTGCGGTGTGTGTGCACGCATGCATGGGGGGGAGGGAATGGGTGTGGGAATGTGCGCGCGCGCTAGCGCGCACCCCCCCTCCCTTTTGGCACACAAACCAAAAAAGGTTCGCCATCACTGGCCTATGGTGTGGCCCATGTTTTCTTTCCTGTTTACATAAAAGATTTTGGAATCAAAGTCATATTGACCTTTCTGAGTATACATTTTCTTACCATTTCTCCTTCTCTGAAAGAAATGGATACTGAGATAAGATCAGCTCTCCAATGAAACTATAATATGTTTTTTTACACCTGAAAAAGAAAAAGAGTCTGGTTTAGAGGTTTTACACATCAGAAACAAAGGAGGACACAATTACTACTTAGTTTAGAATAGAATGAGCTGGAAGGGACCTTGGAGGTCTTGTAGTCCAGCCCCCTGCTCAATCAGGAGAACCTATACCATTTTAGATAAGTGACTGTTTAGACCCTTGTTAAAAATATCCAGTGATGGAGCGCCAGGATTTCTGGAGGCAAGCTGTTCCACTGGTTAATTGTCCTCATAGTTAGGAAGTTTCTTCTTAATTCCAGGTTGCTTCTCTCTTTGATTAGTTTCCAACCATTGCTTCTTGTCCTGCCCTCGGGTGCTTTGTAGAATAATTTGACCCCCTCTTCTTTGTAGCAGCCCCTCAAATACTGAAATACTGCTATCATGTCACCCCTAATTCTTATTTTCTTTAGACTTCTTCATGTTTTACTCTCCAGGCCTTTGATCATCTTAGCTGCTCTTCTCTGAACTTTTTCCAAAGTCTCTACATCCTTTTTGTAGTATGGTGACAAAAATTGGTTCAGTATTCCAGGTGTGGTCTTACTAGAGTTTTATAAAGTGGTACTAGCACCTCACGTGAACTAGTTGTGTTTTCTTTGCTGATATTCATTATCTGCTATGTGAGGTGTTTTAATTATTTTAATAGTGACTGTTTATATTTTAAATAATGATTGTTTTTATGTATTTATTCTTTTAATTGTAGTATGTTGCTGAGAATCTTTTTATAAAATGGGCGGGCCATATAAATTTGATAGATTCTCTCCAGATATTTGTTTTCAATAGGAATTGTGAAATCCTTCCCCAAGATGGCAGTTGCCCGGCAGGAGGAGTTTTCTCTCCTGTCGATGATCTGCTGTTTTTGTTGCCAAAGCTGGTTCTTTGGCAGTGTTGGTCTCTGGATTTGAATGGAGGCACTTAGGAATGACCCAATATGACTTTTGGATGGCTGTGGACCCACCTGGGAGTGTTGTGCGGCTAGCACCGCAGTCCGCCAGCGGCCTGCGGTGCTAGCCGCAGAGTCGGACAGCAAGGAGCCTATAGAGGAACATGGGCCAGTCCTGGAGTCTGAAGAAGGCTCGGTGTCAGAGGCAGAGATCTAGCCCGGGCCATCTGGGAGATCTGTGCTGACTCCAGAGCCTCTAGAGGCTGACATGAGCAAGGCAGAGGAACAGGGGGAGCCTGTTCCCAATGCGCGTATGTGCAGAGCTGCCAGAAGGCAAGAACAGTTACGGAGGAAACCAGCTACTTGGGAGTAAGGCTTGGAAATGATTGGCCCCTCCCATAGGATATAAAAGTGGAGCAAACGGATGTGCTCGTTGCAGGAAGCAACTTGGTTCAATTCTGATCAGTGTAACTCAGCAGCTCAGTTCTGACTCCGTGTTCTGTTTGGCCTTTCAAAGCTCTTTGAAAATTAGGTCTTTGGCAGCATATCAAGAGAGATTAACGTTGGTGCTTATCAGCCTTCTTCCGAAAAACTTTGGCAGACTTCTGTCGGACTAATTAACATTGTTGGACTTATTACGGCTGGGAATGAACATAATTCACAGCCGTTGAAATAAAGAGGTTTTTTGGGACTACATTTGTGTTTTATGATTTATCAGAAAGCCTAGGTCAGAACAGGGAGGGGGGATCTTGAAGATTGCAGTTCCCTATGGGAGCAGCCAGAAAGTCATTGGTATTTTATCCAACTTTTCCTATCAACAGACCGTTTTCGTAAGCAAACCTGGGTTTTAACTTCACTTTGCTTTGTTTTTTATCTTTAAAAGTTAATTGGCTAGCTGAATGCTGATTTATTTCAACCCCCCTGCTGGATTTTATCTGTTCTTTTTTGGTTTTTTTCTTTGATCTATTTGTCTGTTTTCATTAACTTCAGCTTTTCATAAGGAAACATGGCCTTTCTTTGGATAGTGAAAGTGCTTTTACTCAATTTACATTTTTATTGGACATTCACTACAGGGATATTGTATTTTATCAATTTGCAAAAGGTTTTGAGTTTATTTTTCTTAACCCTTTTTAATTTTGGATCAAAATATCCAGAAAATATTCTGTTCTTTTGTCTTTTTCCTGTTCTTCTCCGAAGAACTCTTATCTACCACATTGAATAACAATGTATTGGATTACAGACAAGGGAAGGAGGCTGATACTCGAGAAGACTGCTTGGCAACATGCAATTTTTAGCTGAAAGCTTTTTAACAAAGTTTGATGAACTCATAATAACTGGAAAACATTCAGAGGCAAGTGACTGTAAATAAATTAAACCCACAAAAGGAATGTGATTTCAAAGCAGTAGATTTGCTGGGAAGAAGTATGAACTCAGACTTAGAAATAACAGAGTTGAGTCCATGCGCCTCCCTGAAGTTCAAGCCTGCACTTTTATATAACATTAGAAAACAGTCTGGGTGGATAAGTTGTAAATTGGTCTTTTTAAAGTGGAATGAAGGAGGTTGGGGAATGTATTTATCACATTTAATCAGGGAACAATTTCATCTGAACTTTTTTGGGAGGACAAACTGGCTTTGGAGATTGGATGTATTGTATTTAATCAGACAATTGATAAGAGCTGATATTAAGAAACAAACATGGATATTTGATCCAGGATCAATCAGGGTTAATATCTGGACTAATTTGGGATAGTTATGAAGCCATAAATTTTCTACGAGTTGATTACCATAACAGTTCGTTAACAGAGGTTTTTGGAATTTTAATCTTATCTTTTATTATTACTGTTCTTCCTGTTAAGTATTTATTTTTATTAATACTGCATATAGATGATAGGTTAACAACTTGTAAATAGAATTAGTAATTTAAAATTATTTGAGCCTGTTTCACAAGGGGTGGGAAACTAATGATGTTGTATTAATCAGCATTCAACTAGGGAGGACAATATGTGTTAGTCTTTTTTTAATGCACCTTTTTCTTTTTAAAGTCTTGTTTGTTCTCTTTTCTCCTTTTTGTTTTTTTGTTTTTAATTTTTTTGGGTATTTTGTATGTTAACTTTTTTTTACTAAAATAAAAATTGATTTAGGGAAAAAAAACAAATTGTGAAATCCTGCCCTGTAACAAGCTACCATAATTATGCATACCTGATTTAACAGTTTCATCTTCTGAACTGACCTCTACCCACTGGTTATCACCAGCGAGCAATCGATTTTGAGATTCGCTGAGTGGCCTAGTAGGAAATGGCTGACTAGTAGAAGAGCTGAAAAATAAAATTTTTGTTAGAGAGAATGGATTCCCACAAAAGTTCACTCTTTCAATTCTTCATGAAATATGTTTAGAACTACACTCTGTTGCTTCTAATTATGTACTCCTATAGTCCAACAGATCTGAGCTGCAAGCTTTGAATGATTTTAGGTTTTTCTTTTTTTAAGAGTCACTGCTGTCATCTAATGGTCATTCAGATTTTCAAAGCTTAGATTTGTTGCCCTAACTACTGTATAAAATTCATGTTTAGCCTAAAGAAAAACAACCCTAAATTTATAAGAAAGTCCCACAAACAAGATTAGATTGTTTTTTAAAAAAAATGATCATAAATATAATACTCAGACACCTTGAACACTGTTGCTTTATTTTGCCAAGCAGAATATTAAAAGCAATCTTGGAAATTGTTCCTCCAACAAATAGCTAAAGTTGTTCAGAGGCTACCTATCAGGGATATTTTAATTTGGGTATTGATTAGACTCAATGGTTTATATGCTGCTTTCAAACTGAAAGAGACAGCAAGAAACTTGTTGTTTCTAATTTCTCTACTTGCACATCAAAAACAGGTGGCAAGAATCCAATCTAGGGCTCAGCAAACTTCACAGAACAGAGATACAAAGCCACGGAAAAGTAGTCCAAACGTTTTTCTGCGCCTTTTCAGTTAAAACAATTTAACTGAATAAGAGTTTCCAATACACATCCCCTATTTATTTATTTATTATTTATTTGATATGACAGAATCACCAAGAAATTAATGTACAATTATAATAAAGCTAAAAATAAAGCTAAAAAAAAGAAAGGAATGCAAACAATAGAACAAAATGGACGTATCCCATATAGTGTCAGCCTAGTGTGTAATCCAGAAACGTGACTGGCTAGATTAATTCTACTTTATTGTAGGATTACAATAATGGGACCTTGCAAGTTTGAAAGTACAACACTCCCTTGCATTTACAACGCAAGAAACAAGGGAGTGTCCCTTCTAAGACATTTACCACACCCACATTACTTTTGTGGGCTTAGCTGCCTCTTGTCTGACCATTCCTTTGGCTGTGGCTCTTCACAAAGCCTGCCTCCCAAAGCCATAGGCACTTTGGCCTACTTCTGTTTTTAATATCTTGCAGATAGCCAGCAATTGGAAGTGGGGGTGGATGGGTCACTTATGATATTTTGAAGGTTGTTCTGTAGCACTGGCCCAGCCAATGATAAACAGCATCTGTAAACTTCAGCCCCCTGCATTTTGGGAAAATGGAGGATCAACAGCAGTTTTTCTCTTTACTGCTGAAATGGTGCCATTAGATTGAGGTAAAAGATAATCCTATTTCCCCATGGTAGAGGCACGGATAGAGAGGACTGGTTCCTGTTGGAGGAGATAGCTATTTTGAAGCTCTCCTTGTTTTGGAGAACAGGTATAACTACACAAGCTTCTCCTTCCATCTCAAAAGTCAAGATAAATCACAGCTTTTTAAAGCTCATTTTTACTTTTTTAAACCTACTTTTCCTTTCTTTTGCTTTTTGGATACCTTTTTGGGAATCTTTTGCATAGCCGAAACAAAACAAAACACAGTGATAGATTTCTCTGAGGACCTATGGCACACAAGGGCAAGAGGGGTTAAGCCACCAGCCCATAACATTGAATACCCTCAGTTCTCTTCTACAATTCCCCGAGGTGTGATAAGTGCCACAGTTCTTGAATTGCTGGCCTCTCAATGAAATGATGCTTTTCAAGCTTCTATAGTGACTTCCTGAGGTAATACTCCATCTTAAAGCTCTAGCTACTTTTCATTACCCAGTCATGAACACCCAGTCAGGCTGCAGCTTTGAAGATCTTCACCTACAACCAAACACCCCCAGTTTTCACCATTCACACGTTTGTTGATGTGACAATCCTTTTACAGATGGGTTAGGGGGAAAAAAGAAGTTTTCATTATCAGTTTCCACTGCCCAAGTCCTGGCCTTCTTAGAGGCAGACCTTTGACAGGGATGACCATCAAGTATTGTCCACAGATAAGGGCCAGCCCTCTCCTCAGCCTTAGCATCAGGCAGCAATGATCCTCTCTCAATCTATTCACATGACAAAAGATTTATAAAACAAACCTCTCTTATTACAACCAGTAATTTAAAGCCTTGTTTGGAATACCAGATTTGGAATATGGTGTTCTCAATACTAGTAAAATCTGACAAATATCAAATAGATTATATTGGGAAGAAGGAATAACTTTGAGAAGCAGGAGGAACAACTGCAACAAAGGCAATGGTCAAATAAAATATATCTGAGTCTGGAGCAGAAATGTAGCTTGAGAAAGACCCTCCCTAGTTCTCACTAAGATAAAGGAAAGGGGGAGGGAGTATAGTCAGACTTGCATGATTCTTTTACTGTAATTTTACAATAAAAGTAGTATTAACTTTTATTACTTTGGTTTCCTAGTCTAGCCTACCTTAAAAGCGTGATAACCACACATTGTTTGCCAAAAAAGAATTCTGCACAATCCAATCAGACATCATCAGTCTGCACCTAGATTTGAATTTCATGACTCAAGATGAATTCAGTTTTGCATTGGTGCCAGGTAGCAATCTTCTCCTTTTTTTCCTGCCCTATCCCAGACTCTAAATTAAAGAAGAACGGTCCAAACTGGATGTTAGAAAACAGCTCAAGAGGAAGAAGAGATTTCAATCTCTTAGTTTCCCTAGACAGCCCAACTGGCCTGCAAAGTTTGCTTTAGTATATATCTTCAGGCTGAATTAGCTTGAAGTCTACTTCCTATAGTGGAAGCTGAGCACTTTCATACATCACCAGAAAAAAGCCGGAGGTATTTATAGAGTGGGCCATCAATATCTGCAACCTGTAAGAAACCTATCATTTCTATCCCGTATTCTTACCAACTCTGGTTTTGTTTCTATGACCAATCTTACTGGTGTGTCATTTAGAAACTGGAAGAGAGTGGTTTCCCTCAGAGGTGGGATCCTGCCTCTGATTGCCGGTGCGGTTAATCGCTGAGTTCAGCGCAGAGCCGAAGACGCTGCTCGAGCCTGCTCCCGTTCGCAGAGCGGGAGCTTTCCCCGGGCGCTTTCCCCGCCCGCATGGATGCGCATGCCCAAAGCGTTCCGCATGCGCAGAGGGCAAAAGAACGCAATTGGCGGCATCCATGCGGGCGGGGAAAGAGCCCAGGGAAAGCTCCCGCTCCGCGAACGGGAGCAGGCTCGAGCAGCGTCTTCGGCTCTGCGCCGAACTCAGCGATTAACCGCACCGGCAATCAGAGGCAGGAACCCACCTCTGGTTTCCCTCCACAGAAACCCACACCAGAATCCTTATTAGCTCTGTGTCTGAAGAGAGTGGGGTTCCCACATCAGCATTTTTCTCTCTGCTCTAGAATAAGAAACTTCACAATCAGTCTAATATACTGTTTCAGACAAAGGGATGATGATGGGCAAGCAGATGGAGACTTCCATGCCAGGCTTCTTCATATGTGTTACACTATGCATTCATTCTCTCATACACACTCATTGCAATTAGGCTGAAAACTATTCGGGAAGTGAATTCTTGTCTCTGATTATCTGCTGATGAGATCAAATTGGTCCTCTGTGCGTGGGAACGTGCAGCAGCAGACTTCTGTGTAGCTATGTAGAAAGCATTGCATGCACCTTTTAACAGTCTCATTTTGGCTTGAGACAGCAAGCTGCTCGGGATCCATAATCACCAGGCGTGTTGGAAAGTTGCAACCATCTCCTAAGCTGCACAGTGCAATAAACAAGGCAGAACAAGTATTTCATTAGCTTGCTGAATACACACAACAGAAACATCTATACAACTTATGTTTTTAAACATCACATTACGTGGAAGAGTGGTACACAGGCCATGAACATAACATATTCAGCACCAAGTATTGTACCTGGGGCAAGAAAGAGCTTATTGTAGTTGCATGTAGCTTTCAGAGAGCATTAACAATTATTTGACATTAATAATTTGCCTGCAAATGTCAAAAGGTGTCATCTAAAAAAAATGGAACGTTCATAAGCTGCTTTTCAGATCAGGAATGTCTGAACGGTACATTCTTGCAATCTTTATCAGTACATTCCTGGTGCAGTCTATGTAATTCCAGAGTACACACTACTCTTGCTTAACTTTCTGGACCAAACAATTCTGAATCATTTACAATTTTTCAACAAAGGCTTTTAGATAATTGCTAAAGAAATTATTCATGAAGGAAATCTATCTATATAGCCACTAGGAGTTGAAAATTATTTAATGGTGCATTGTCAATCAAAATAAATTGTAACTGGCTAATTGGACTGCTGACTTCATCAAGTACATCAAGTACATCAAGCACTGCTGCGGTGGCGCAGTGGTTAGAGTGCAGTACTGCAGGCTACTTCTGCTGATCACCGGTTGCCAGCAGTTTGGCAGATCGAATCTCACCAGGCTCAAGGTTGACTCAGCCCTCCATCCTTCTGCAGTGGGTAAAATGAGGACCCAGATTGTTGGGGGCAATAAGCTGACTCTGTAAACCGCTTAGAGAGGGCTGGAAAGCACTGTAAGCGGTATTTAAGTCTAAGTGCTATTGCTATTGCTACTATAGGATTATTTGTAATGGCAATTACAAAAAGGCAGTATATTCAATAAACACCTTTTGAATTCACTGGTCTACATGCATTAGCAGCAACTGAAGTGCCTATGTCAGTGCTTTTTATGATTAAAAGATGAGACTAATTCAACAAAAAATTGTATTTGAAGTTTAATGAACTACTCAGAATATTTAAGAAGTGGATGTCGACTTCATTATGCACTAAGTATAGCAAGACAGTCCTCAGGTTATGACTGCAATTGGGACCAGAATTTTTGTTGCTTAGTGATGCAGTCATAAGGTGCGATGTGACATGATCACATTGCCTATCAACAGCAATCTGTGTGTGTTGTTAAGTAGAAAGAGGTGAGAGTTCCAGGCAAGCAGGATAGTCACTGTATGGATGCTATATATAGGGTGCTGTGGGTGGGCACTCCGAAGTGCAGACGGGTGTGCGGTCATGTGAAAAAGGTACTCCAGGACGTGGGTGGGTGTGCAGCTGTAGAGGGGGTGGGGCTCCCGAAGGCAGGTGCCACTGAGTGCAGGAGGGTAGATGGGTCCTATGGGCCAACACTATAGTGCAGGGCTGTCGAACTTGCAGCCCGTGGGCCGGATGCGTCATGTGCTGGCCACGCCCACGCCCGGTTTAGCAAAGGGGAAAAAAGTCCCGATACGTCACGTGGCGCCACAAGTTTGACACCCCTGCTATAGTGTGTTAGGAGCAAGAGCAACTTCCAACTTCCTGCCTATTTCTCCAGTGACTTTGTTTGTGGGAAGCTTGCAGAAAATGTCATCACCTGACCATGGCACACTGCAACATTGAAATCAGAAGCCAGGCACTGGATGTCTGGATTGTGATATGTAACCACAGGGATGCTACACTGGCTGCATCTTTGCAGAATGATAGTAAATCCCTTTCATTCAGTGCTGTCATAATTTTGAATGGTCACTGAACAAGTGGTCATAATTCAAGGATTACCTGTATGGCTGAGCCTCTCAAGAGCCGAGGTGGCGCAGTGGTTAAAATGCAGCACTGCAGTTCAGCAGTTCAAATCTCACCAGGCTCAAGGTTGACTCAGCCGTCCATCCTTCCGAGGTGAGTAAAATGAGGACCCAGATTGTTGGGGGCAATATGCTGAACTCTGTAAACCGCTTAGAGAGGGCTGTAAAGCAGTGCTCCCCAACCTTTTGTCACCCTCGGCACACCATAGCCTCTCCCAAAATTCCACGGCACACCACATACAAAAATTGGATAAAAAACAAATATAATCTTCAAAATATCGTTTTGAAAAGTATAATAGTATAGGAATGTCAAACTGGGCATAACAGAATTACTTGATTTATTATTTTATTTGATAATTAGGTAGGTCAGTGGTGGCCAACCTTAATGATACCATGCGCCAATTGGCCCAGGTGTCCCGGGTGGGTGGGCCCGCCTGGATGCTGCCATTTGAGTTTTGCCCTCTGCGCATGTGCAGAACGCTGTGTGCATGCGCAGAGGGCAAAAGACCGCAAATGGCAGCGTCCAGGTGGGTGGGGGAAGCGGCCCCCGGCCGCTTCCCCCACCTGCTTCTTTGGCTTGAGTTTTAAAAGAAAGCAAAACGTGGGCGGGAGAGGCAGGTCTTGCTCATTAAGCCTCACTGCAGCGGCCAGCAGGCTTAATGACCAGACCTGCCTCTCTCGCCCGCGTCTTGCTGTCTTTTAAAACTCAAGCCGAGGTGGCTTGAGTTTTAAAAGACAGCAAGTCACGCGGGCGGGAGAGGCGTCAGCCATTGGATGATTGCAATGCGCCACTTGCAATCATCCAATGTGCCACATTTGGTGCATGCACCACAGTTTGGCCACCCCTGAATGATGCGAGGTTTTGCCGCGGCACACTTGGCATGGCCTCACGGCACACCAGTGTGCCACGGCACACTGGTTGGGGAGCACTGCTGTAAAGCACTGTGAAGCGGTATATAAGTGTAAGTGCTATTGCTATTGCTATTGCTAAGAGTAATCATAAGGAACCATTTTGTTTTAATATCAGTGTGTTAATTTAGAGTACTATGTCAATTTTTAATTATGGTCACAGTCCAGAATATACAGTATAGTGGTATAAGATGAATATAATTTAAAGTTTTATGTATACTTATGAACTCTATACCCAAAATTTAGAATTCATAACTAAAATATATAAATGACAGTACCTCGTAAAAATAGGGAGCAGCCAGTATTTCTTTTCATCTCCAAAAACCTCTTTTAGGTTTTTTTGACATCCAAGAGAGAAGCCATTTTTGTCAGGCCCATTTCGAAACATTGGTGCCCGGAAAGCTTCTATATCACACATAAAGAAAGGAAAACAAATTAATCAATTTAGGATAGTGAGAAAGTCTTCCATGGCGGAATATTAAGAATAACACAAGATTGAGTAATCTCTCATGAAAATATTGTCACTTGCAACTTGTTACATCTCTTAAACTACATTGGAGAAAAAACCTCTTTCAGATACAAATCTACATCATCAATTTTATTTTGTTTGATCAGACTATTATAAAAACTAAAAAAGAGAGAGAAAAAATTAATACTTTTTTAATGCTATCACATTTGTCTAGCTAAACAGGATTGTACAATATTTATTTTGGTCAGCAATTAAAAAACACAATTTTCCTCCCAAGCCCTTTGCAATTATTAATATTAGTTTCTTCAAACAGAATAAGCTACTTTGCTGTAATGTCCATTTTGTGTAATCTAAAAGCAAGAATGGTTAAGCTCAGCATATACAGAAATCCTTATTTATTTCCTTTTAAACAGTCAATGGGTGTGTAGTCTATAACAAAGTGGTTGTGGCCTGGCATCAATAGGGAGACTTTTTTTTCCATCTCCCAAAAAGTTTCTGGAGCTAGAAATAACCCCTATCATCATGATTCCCATTTCCTTCATTCATTTTCTTAGCAATGTTAAGTTTAGTTTGATAAGAAAAGAAACAGGAATCTGACCTTACAAGATTGTAAGTCTAAAGACACTTTAGAGGTGTCTTTACACAAGGACACAAGGAGAGAAGCAACTTAGAATTAAGGAGAAATTTCCTGACAGTTAGAACAATTAATCAGTGCAACAATTTGCCTCCAGAAGTTGTGAATTCTCCAACACTGGACATTTTTAAAGAGATTGGACAACCATTTGTCTGAAATGGTATAGGGTTTCCTGCCTAAGCAGGGGGTTGGACTAGAAGACCTCCAAGGTCCCTTCCAACTATTCTGTTCTGTTCTGTTCTGTTCTGTTCTGTTCTGTTCTGTTCTGTTCTGTTCTGTTCTATTCTATTCTCCCCTCCCCTCTCTTCTCTTCAGCCTAATTATATGCAAATATGATCAGATATTACATTTACAGGGTAATCTTGGGTCAGATACAACTTTGAACATAGACAGCTCACAAAGTTATGAGAATGAGTTTATTTATTATTTATTATTAGGTTCTTCTATGCCGCCCTACTCCCTAAGGACTCAGGGAGTTGGAGAACCTGGAGCTGCTTGGTCAATGGATGGGGTAGAAACTAAAGAATAACAGAAATAATATTATTAATATTAATATTAATATTAATATTAATATTATTACCATTATTAATATTAATATTAATATTAATATTATTACCATTATTAATATTAATATTAATATTAATATTAATATTAATAATGGTAATAATAATAATAATAATAATAATAATAATAATAATTAATAATAATAATAATAATAATAATAATAATAATAATAATAATAATAATAATAATAATAATAATAATAATTATTATTATTATTATTATTATTATTATTATTATTATTATTGATCCTGGCCGCACAACAACAGGCAATTCATACAAATGCCATAAAGGCCAAAATTGATAAATCCTCAAATGATGCTAAATGCAGATTATGCAAGGAAGCTGATGAAACTGTAGTCCATGTGCTCAGCTGCTGCAAGAAAATCGCGCAGACTGATTACAAATTACGGCACAACTCTGTTGCACAAATGATCCACTGGAATTTATGCAAAAATTATAACATGCATACTGCTACAAACTGGTGGGAACACAAGCCTGAAAAAGTCACTGAAATTCAGATGGTCAAGATCTTGTGGGATTTTCGTATACAAACAGACAAGGTACTGGCGCATAATACACCAGACATCACGCTGGTCGAGAAAAACAAGGTGACTATCATTGACATTGCAATACCAGGTGATAGCAAGGTCGATGAAAAGGAACATAAAAAAATCGCAAAATACCAGGACTTAAAAATCTAAATTCAACGATTATGGCACAAACCAGCAGTGGTAATTCCAGTGGTGATTGGAACACTGGGTGCTATCCCAAAAGCACTGGAATTACATTTAAAACAGCTCAAAATTGACAAAATCACCATCAGTCAAATGCAGAAAGCTGCACTGCTCGGTTCCGCACATATACTTCGAAAATACATTACGACGTCCTAGGCCCCTGGGTGGGGCTCGACTAGTAATCAATGCCAAATCCGGCGAAACAACTGGCCGCTGTGAGACAATTATATAATAATAATAATAAATATTGCGATACCAGGAGACGCCAAGGGGCACTTGGTACCATGTCCAAGAATGTTATAAAATGCATCAAGAAATTGAAGCTTCCTGCAATAACACCAGCGGAACTGCAAAAAACTACGCTACTCGGAACATCGTACATCTTAAGAAGGTACTTGGTTGATACCTTGGACACTAGCAGCAACCCGTATCAGCCATTAGCACCAGTCAATGGTATTTGTGATACACTTTTGAATGTTCAGTTGACTGAGTTTCATGTTTAATAATAATAATAATAATAATAATAATAATAATAATAATAATAATAATAATAATAATAATAATAATAATAATAATAATAATAATAATAATAATAATATTTTTATTTTTATAAAATACATCAAGAAATTGCAGCTTCTTGCAATAACACCAGCAGAACTGCAAAAAACTGCACTACTCGGAACATCATACATCTTAAGAATGTACTTGGTTGATACCTAGGATGCTAGCAGCAACCCATATCAGCCATTAGCACCAGTCAATGGTATTTGTGATACATTTTTGAATGTTCAGTTGACTGAGTTTCATGTTTAATAAATAAAGAATAACAACAACAACAACAACAACAACAACAACAACAACAACAATCCCTGTAATTTACTAACCAATTGTTGATCTGTTTTTACCAACTAGCCAGCAGTGGTAACTAAACAATGACAGTATGCTGATGAAGAACATGGCAGCCACAAAGAAAAGGAAAAGAACATGGAATTTTGCACGGGTGTCTGGTAGTTCATTCTGAGAAGAAAAAGAAAAGAACTGTATTAATGCATTTTCATCCATTTTCTGTTCAAATGCTATTTTCTTATTTTATTGTGAATTAAAATAAATAACATGAATTCATGTACAGCAACTAACACTTATATGTGAATTTGACAGCACACAGTGTATTTCTTTGTGGTCATAACTTTCACAACTAACAGACAAAAGTCACTGAACTGGAAAGATTAACAACTAACTGCCAGCCAGTCACGTCAGGAGGAAAACAAATATTGTTCACATTCATCTTCTTAAATTAGACATTAAGGAAGGATAGAAGAGCTAACAAATTGCCAAGATGGACTAACTAATGATTAGCAAGGGAACAGTTGTTGCTCTGGATGAAGTAAGAAAGATTTAAGCAATGTTTTCGATAAGGAAGAAAAGAATTATAAAAAAAATAGACCTGTAAATGATGCATTTAAAAAATTTAAGGAAACTTCTTGAAAATATAAGATTTTAAGGCAGGAATCCTTCGACACCTCGGAAGACTTTTCAGGATTTCCTCCACTAAAGGAAAAAGTAACTCTATCTATAGAAGACAAGGCTGACTTTCAGAACGTATTTGCAACCAATAGGTATGGAAACCTCTGCAGTTGATATTTAGCAGGGGCAGAGATCCGAGAAAAGAGGCAACCTAACACAATACTTAGATCTGCAGAACCCATGGTATTTCCAATCCCCAACACACTCCAAACCATGTCTATTTCAGCTGATGTTGATTAATGCCTTCTCTTTAAATCAATTTAAAGATTAATTTGGTGTTAAGAAAATGGCTGTGTATTAGGTACAGATAAGCAACACTGCAGCATTTTTCTCCCTTCTCCTAGTATAATCTTGAGAGAGAATCAGAAGAGGATTGATCCATAAAGCTAATTAAATTAACTCAAAGAAAGAAGTACTGCTTTGTTTTTCTTTTAACTGGAATGTGTGTGTGTGTGATAATACTTTTTATTTACCGTCTTATTACTATTTTTTTTTAAAAAACATGTTAACGTTATGTTCTTGGGTGATATGGATAAGACACTTTAAGGGTTACACAAATGTTTAAAATCCAAAATTGTATATTTTTGACTATCAATGAGGGAAGTAAGCCAACTTTTTCCACTTTCAGCCTACACAATAATAGTTACTAA
The DNA here is from genome assembly GCA_023053685.1 of Diadophis punctatus similis. Taxonomy (NCBI): domain Eukaryota; kingdom Metazoa; phylum Chordata; class Lepidosauria; order Squamata; family Dipsadidae; genus Diadophis; species Diadophis punctatus. Next base: position 6,630,523 of record JALIGW010000016.1, on the reverse strand, counting down.
AAGGAGCCCACAAGGCACTGTCCATAAAGAAGGGGAACAAAAGGCTACCGTTTTTTTTTTGTGGCTGCTGCCCTTCTTCCCCAAAATAAAGTGACTTCAGAAAGCATGAGTCTAGTTTTGTTAGTGAAGGCTCTTTTTGCAGTACTGCAGGCTACTTTAGCTGACTGTGATCCGCAGGTCAGCGGTTCAAATCTCACCGGCTCAAGGTTGACTCAGCCTTCCTCCTTCCGAGGTAGGTAAAATGAGGACCCAGATTGTTGGGGGCAATATAAATATACATTGCTTACTGGTGTAAACCGCTTAGAGAGTGCTTGCACTGTGAGGCGGTATATAAAACTCATAAATAACTAAATAACTAAATAAATAAATAATCAAGGAATCTGATATTGATGGTTCAGGAAAAACATAATCTAGTCTGGGAGAACAAGACCAAATTTCTAACAGGTTTTCCTCACCATGTAGGCACTTTAAAGTTCAAGGGAGGAAGACCTTCCTTTATTCTCTTTATAATGATTATTTTTCTGTGTGTGCAGGTAAAAATGGGAAGAGAATCAAACTGCAGGTGTGAGGAAAACACCCTGAGATCCTGAGAGGGTATGGGTTCTGAATCACATCCTCTGAAGACATAGCAGTGGCCTAGCCAGATTCATCTCATTTATTTGCAGAGGCTTGTTGCAAACATTCTGAGGGTTTAAACCAGGACTGTCAAACTGGTGGTCCACGGGTCAGATGCGTCATACACAGGCCACGCCTACCCCGGCTCCGCAAAGGCAAAAAACATCACGATACGTCACGATACATCACGCGATGCGATCGAGTTTGACACCCGTGGTTTAAACTATTTAAACAAGATTATACCTCATACATTTCAAAACAGCTTTGTATTGTAACAGAGTATACTGTACGCAGGAGAAAGGAAAAGATAATTCTTTATATATATTAAAAATATTTTCCATATACTGAAGATTCGTGTGTTGAGAAAAAAGTTTAGCGTTTTATTAATGTAGCACAATTTTTATATGCTCAAATTGCTAAATACCTTATTAAACAATTACTAGCTTCATATTAAGAATTCAATAACATATTCCTTTTAAACAATGACAATAGAACGAGGAACTGAAATTGTTCTTTATTAATAAAATATAGATAACATTAACATCCATTTAATTTTCTGTCAGTATATGCTACGCTTCAGAACACTAATTTCTCCCTCAGGCATTAAATAAAACGCATATTGCTAATTATAAAGAACTAGAAATATTGTATAATAATAGTGTAACCCACTATCAGAAATAAATGTACAAAATAACATACTAGCAGACACTACTGCTTAAATTGCATTTTACCTTTGGACAATTCTCAGCAGATTTCCTGCGGCAAAGCTTTGTGCAAATAAAGACAATTTATTAAAAGGCTATAACCCCTTAAGACTAGTGTTCAGAAATAAGTAAAAATGCTGTTAGAAAATTGATGGTCTTTGCGTGCACAAGGTGTAAAGCGTGCAGTATTCAATGTCAAGAGGCCAATAGTTTACATTCACTGAATGAATATGTGAAGATGAACTTGTGTTTGCATAATGAGATAAAGGAGTCACTGATTTTAATGGTGTACATTCAAGGCACACCATTAAAATTAAGAGATCTATTCATTGCTCTCTCTAATTTTCATTATCGGAAGCCCAACTTGGAACCATCTCTACAATAGAAATCAACTAAGAAACTTACTGGTAATTTCTGTCTACATTCATCATAATTTGAACTAAAATTTGTTACCCAATTATGAATCAAAGCATTTTGACAGTATGATTTATTATTTGATTTCTCTGATCCCTTAATCCAAATGGTCCCTGCACTTCTTCATCTCCTGGAAGAATGTTTAGAAAAAATATTAAACACAGACGAAAGACAAACGCTCTCTTCAGCTTCTCCACCTTGTAATCTTAGTTGCCAACTCCAGTTGAAAACAGTTCTGCAAATTCCTTCCTGCTTATATGATAAGCATGTACAATAAAATACATGTACATATGGCAACCTTTTTAAGTGTGTACATAGTAGCTGGAAGCAATATTGCAACAAAAAGCCATGTTAAAAAAATTAATAACGTGATACAGGCATGAACATGCAGAAGACTAACAGAGTGCATCCATAAACATCAACTAGCAACCAGAAGACATGATGAAAACACCTTATTCTCACAACATGGATAGACTCAATCATAGTTTCAACTGGGAAAATGTGAGCATCCTAGACCATAATGCTAGGGAATGCATCAAACCTTGACATTCAGACAAATTAGCCACAAATAGATACATAGAGATAAATCACATTTACACATCATTCAAAAAAAGTCCATAAAACATTAAGGAAACAACAACAACAACAAAAACAAGAGTACATCCTCTCCAGCAGCCAATACCCAGAATAAGCAAAGATTAACATCAGACACAAAAAAAGTCAAGAACAATATCCTAATCAAGCAACTACCAAAGAGAAAACCATATCCAATACTGGTAGGGCAAGCTACTATATATAAACAGAGAGCAAACCCCACTCCCTGCTAGCACTAATAATAATGTTACCTATTTGAGTAATTAAACATCTGCAAGCAAACCACCAAACTCAGAAATCTTCACAATAACATGAATTAATAATTGAGTAAGTTATATTGAAATGCTGAAATGTGCTATTTGACAAACAGAGCAAAGTAGATTTTTTTTTGGGGGGGAAAGAACAACAAATACTGGAAACAAGTCTCAGACACACACACAACCTCCTAGTGATTATCCAAAAATTCACTTTAGAAAATGAACTGAGTTGCTCTAAGAGGAAGATGGAGGCTCTCTAAATATAGTAAATAAATAAATTGAATTTCCTATACAGAGGGAGGAAGGAAGGAAGGAAGGAAGGAAGGAAGGGAGGAAGGAAAGAAAGAAAGAAAGAAAGATCCTTTTTCCCTAGATATTTAGTAATAACAGAATAAGTGCAGTGTCAGAGACAGAGACAGAATGCTTGAGTGGAAAACGCAGCCTCCAGGATATCGGCTGGTTGAATCAGTAATCTCAGCTTCAACTAACTTCTCTCTCAATGGGAACATACATATTATGCCTTAATAAGACAAAGTATTGATATGCTAAGATTATTTTAACACATATCACCTTTTATTTCAGTGGGCCATGCTGCAATATCCAGGAAGGTTTGGTTAACTACAGTTTTCCATTACATGCAAATTGGGGAATTACTGTTTCAAAGTTTGGAATGCATCAAGATCTTAAAACAGATTCAAATCAAATTTCAAAATCAAACATTTCAAATTTCATTAAGAATCCTATTGTCTTGCAATTTCTCAGCTGTGACTCAGTACAAAGTCTTCATTACTTAATGTGCATGTACCACAATATGCCAAGAAGAGAAAAGGAAGTGCATGAATTTTACCAATTAGTCTACAAATATCTGTATTTGCCTGAATCATGAAGAGATATCACAGGTGTGTGCAGGTTAACGATAAATAACCCCTCATGATTAGGTTTACCCTGAGTAAAATATATATATATATATATATATATATATATATATATATATATATATATATATATATATATATATATATATATATATATATATATATATATATATATATATATATATATATTAATGCAAAAATGCATGTACAAGTTATTTTTACTATAAAAATGTTTCATTTTGTGCTTACTTACTGTATAAATTATTCACATTCAAGTAACGTCCTTCAGTCTATGAATGTTAGCCCATTCTTTTCCAAAACCACAATGCTGCTATTCCAAAGGTTTAAAGCAATATTAAAAATGATCTGACTTATGGAGCCAGGTCATGCTATTCAATCACAATGAAGATTAAAAATCAGGTTTATTTTGAAATTAGAAGAGGGCAATGTTGATATGAATGTCATACATATATAATGTGTTTTCTTAAAACATGCATGAAAAGCCAACATAAAAGGTACAATCCACAAGACAGCAAATTCGGCTGCAGCGAACCAAAAAGCATGTATTATATATAAATTTTAATTATTTAGTATTTTACTACTTCACCGCAAACTGATGACAGTTAGGTATACTATGACGCATGAAAACACAATGCTTTTGATTTTTTAAAAAAAGTTTAAATCTTTTAATTTTAAAGAACTTACTGTCCAAAACTTTATGAAATACTGAAGAACTGTAGCAGCAACAAACAGACAATACAGGAGGGAATAAAATAAAAAGAGGAGAAAAAACTTGTAGTTGGAAAATCCCACGCAGTTATTCACCCTGGAAAAGGAAAAAGAAATAGCTATTTTTTTTCCTTCTACAACAGAGTTAAACAAATTTTGGCAACCGTGTTATAGATGGTCTCAAAAACAGTTGCTAACGGGATTGTCTGTTTATAACAACTAAAAACAGAACAGTAATATGTATTTATCAAATATTGCTAGCAATGTTACCATTTAACCAATGTTACCAAATAAATAAATAAAATTATGGATAGTATTTTAACATGGCTTTTTAAAAATTGTTTTTACTTATTATATGTTTCTATACCTGCTGTGAGCCGCCCAGAGTCCCCCGGGAGTTGGGCGGCATAGAAATTTAAATAAATAAATAAATAAATAAATAAATAAATAAATAAATAAATAAATAAATAAATAAATAAATAAATAAATAAATAAATAAATAAATAAATAAATAAATAAATAAATAAATAAATAAATAACCTTACTCTTACCTATGTTTAACAATAAAGATTTCATTAATTTAATGAATCATAATTGTCTAAGACCATTTAAAGATCATTTACAAACTAGTGATTTTAAAGCATCTTCAGAGAATTACTCAGCTACTCAGCTATCCTTGAAACATTATTGTTACTATTATTTTGACAAAACGGTAGTTGATGATTCTAGAATGTGCTGTTCGTTGCTAGTGAGAAAATAACCTAAGGTTTTTATTGTGAGAAAATAAAAATCAACCTAACTTAAATTTGGAGTCTATTCGTAGTTCACTCTCTAAATTTCCCCTAATTATTCCTACTCTTAATTTATTTTGTGCATACTCAATAATAAAAGAGCTTACATATTTGTTTTGGTACAAAATCAAAAACAAGAAGGAATAAAAAAAAACATACCAAGGACAATGATGATCCATTTTCAGTACACATCTAAAATAAAAGAAGACATCTGAATCAATACAAAGATGATACATGAATAGTATTATGCTTTTTTCCAATATATATATCTAATCTCAAACTTTCAAAGTTTTTTTTCCAGCACTGTAACATCTTGGAAACCACTGATCACTCCACCTCTGTACCCAGATTGTTTAAAGCAGTCAAGAAGAAGCAAAATATTACAAGGTAGATTCATGGAGTTTTCCTATATATTTTCCTTCACAATAAAATACAATCAAGAAAATCAGAACACAATTGTGATTTGAGAAAAAAGGGAGAGGCAACCCCTTTTTCACTCAATCCATTTTACAATGGGGAGAAGAAATGGACAGAGGAGTGCATAAAGTGTGCATATTCTCTTGCATGTGGAAGAACAATAAAGAGGCATTTGACACAAAAAAATGGCAAAAGGAAAGAGCAGCTCCCTCTCCACTTAACTTTGCTATTCTTCCACATACTTACAACTTTTCAACAACTACCTTTCATTTTCAAGTCACTGAAAGGATTCCCCCCCCCCAATGCATCTGGTGTTTACTACCCTTAGCATTAATTCAAATTAAAACACTAATTGTCTGTGAAAAATGCTATTACTACAAAGCAACACTCTCGGCTTCTAGAGACCGCATCTTTCTTAGTATATTTTAAAGCAGATTAATGGAGCACAACAGCATTAATGCATGCATTTTTCAGCTGGGGGCTGAAATACTGTAATACTGACACAGGAATGCAAAAGGTTGTGAGAAGGAGTACCATGGGGCTGTACACTGCCAAGAAAGCAGGGTAGTGAAGTCAATGCCATAGAATCCTATCTTCCTTCTGTCACAAACTCAAAGCCATACAACATACGGGAGGTAACTGCCTTATCTTTAACTTAAAAAAATAAAGTTCAGCACAGCCATGGTTACATAATTTGCTTTGAGATGTGGCACTAAATGGTAATTTAAGTTTCCTTTTTGTATTTTTTTTAACCTCCATATTCCCAATACGTGAATTCTGAGTGTGTGTCAGTACATGGCATTCTCTGAACTTATAGGGTGTCTTACAGATTAACAGAGTTGGAAGGGACCTTGCAGGTCATCTAGTCCAACCCCCTGCCCAAGCAGCAGACCCTTACATCTGCCTCTACCTAGGATCAACAGTAGATTGGCTTGCACAGAATAGTACGAGCATGCTTGTGGCATACTACCAAAAATCTACCAAAATTGGTGGACCTCCCCATTTTACAATCAGCAAGGAATGCTATACATGGCAATAAGAATGGTATACATAGTCTACACTTTCCCATATTGTTGAAAGGTATGTGAAAGCTTCAAATGATTGAAGTCAGGATGTATGGTGAAGAATGATATGTATGCGCCATCTTGTGACAACTATAGCAAATGAAATGTTATACCTTGAAATGTAAAAGGAGATGATGATGGAGAACACGGATTAACTAGTGAAATTAAATTGTATGAAATGAAAACTGGTTTTCATGTGTCTGTGAAAGAGAAATGGATACAGTGAAATAGAACTGAATGAAAATGGTCTAATCTTATGCAGTGGAATTGATGAATGAATGCAGGGATTTGAAGCAGTAATTATGAATGAAAGTGCTAAGGTGTATGTCGCAAAGTACGAATTGGTGCTATTTAGGTTGCTGCAGATGTTTAGGGGGGGTGCGATGGCTCAGCGGTTAAAGACGCTGAGCTTTTCAGCTGGAGAGGTGACAGCCTGGATTTGAGACCCAAGCTCTGCCCAATGGGGTGAGCTCCCGTTAGTTGCCCCAGATCCTGACCACCTAGCAGTTCGAAAGAATGCAAATGCAAGTAGATTGATAGGTACCACTTTGGTGGGAAGTTAAGAGTGTTCTGTGCGCGTTTGGCATATAGCCAGGCTGGCCACATGACTCCAGAAATTGTCTTTGGACAACGCTGGCTCCCTTGGCTAAGAAACAAAAATGAGTATCCCCCCCCCACGACTGACCGGGAAACCTTTACCTTCTTTAGTTGTTTATGAAAGTAGGAATCCATGAATGATGATATCCATAATAACATTCCAGTGAATGTAAAAACCAAACAAGAACTGTTTGTTAAGTGTGTCTAAGAAGGTGCTTGGAAGAATTTTGATCAAATAGATAAGAGAGTTGACAAGGACCAACATCTGAGGCATTGCAGCTTAATGGCAGCGAAGGGATATGCAGATCAGCTTTTTGCTTTTCAGCAGCTCACTAAGAAATGTTTGAATATAAGAAAGTAAGTTTATTCTGTTTATTGGTTTAAAAAAAGCATATGATGAAGCAAATATGTTGGAATTAAGGAATGTTTTCAGAATTGGTTGCTGAATGAAGGAAGAATGACATAGAGGTAAAACTCATAGAGGTATGAGAATAAATAGAATGCTTAACAAGAGATTCAACACTGATCAGGAAGTAAGACAAGGATGCACAATGTCTCATTGGTTGTTTAATGTATTTCTGGATAAATATATGAGGAATCTGTGTGGTGATTATTTATTTAGTGTATGGCATCTACAGAGGTCATGCAATCATTGATATACAAATTTAGTTTAAATAAAGTGTCATATATATGTGTGTGTGTGTGTGTGTGTGTGTGTTTATGATCTATAATAGTCTCCCTTTATTTTCATTTATCAGCAAAAAATGTTACACACACACACACACATATATAACACACACACACACACACACACACACACACACACACACACACAGTTTCCCCCAAAATAAGACATCCCCTGATAATAAGCCCAATCGGGCTTTTGAGTTCATGGTAATAAGGCCAAGCGCTTATTTCAGGGTTCAAAAAAATATAAGACAGGGCCTTATTTTCGGGGAAACACGGTATACGTATATATATATATATAAGATATGGGAACAATACAATTGCAATAGCAGTAGCACTTAGACTTATGTAACACTTCACAGTGCTTTTACAGCCTCTCTAAGCAGTTTACAGAGTCAACATATTGCCCCCAACTATCTGGGTCCTCATTTTACCGGCCTCGGAAGGATGGAAGGCTGAGTCAACCTTGAGCTGGTGGGACTTAAACTGCCGAACTGCTGGCAATCAGCAGTCAGCAGAAGTAGCCTGCAGTATTGTACTCTAACCACTGTGCCACCACAGTTCTTATAGGAGAAAAAAATATTAAATTAAAATAAAACCATAATAAAATTACAATTATATGGAGCCATAGAATTGCAATGGGATAGATGTTATAATTCGATATCTAAGGAAACTAACCATCTAACTGCTTCTGGTGTGTCTGAGATGAGATCATTCCTGAAAGCACCATCAGGAAAATTCATGAGGATCTGAGCAATCAGTGTTTCCATGCCATGGCAACACTGACATACACCAGACTGTGATTTTTTATTGCAGTCACAGCATACTATAACCAATGTAAACATAATTTGACTGCAGTTCTGGGTAACCATGGCTCCCAATGCTTGCTTGCTTGCTTGCTTGCTTGCTTGGGAATGATAAACGAGGCATCTTGGCATGGAAAGCATGATAAACAAACATTCAGATTCTTGAGTGAGTTAATCTGTTCTGCTCACAGAAAAACCCAAATGAATGTCAGTGAGCGGTGCACATCAATATGCTGGTTGGTTTATAAGATAAAACATTTCAACTAGAATTTCCAAAATTTTAGGAAAAAAAAAGATTTATCATGATACATAAACTCTGTAGAGCGGGGGGGGGATCAAACTCAATTTCATTGAAGGCCGCATCAGGGTTGTGTTTGACCTCGGGGGGCCAGGGTGGGCGTGGCCAGCTCAACATCATTCGTGTCGGGGACGCCTGTGGTGACCTGAGCGCTCTGCCGGCAAAAACGGGCTCCTGAGCTCTGTTTCCGGCTGCGACAGCCTCCCACAACCCTCTGCCAGGAAAAACAGTGCTCTGTTTTCGCTGGCAGAGGCACCGCGGGCCAGTCCTTCACTGTTTCCAGGGCAGCCCTGCAGGCCAGATCTAAGCACTCGATAGGCCGGATCTGGCCCCCAGGCCTTGAGTTTGACACCCCTGCTGTAGAGACTTACTTACTTATTTATGGAATTTATATTACCGCCTATTTGCCCATGGCGACTCAAGGCAGCTTACAGAATATAAAACCTCATATAAGAACAATAAAACTAATAAAAGAAGAGTCATATAATAAATTAATGTAATAAAATCACCCCCTATCCCCTGGCAAAAGCACCTCACACGAGTCAATTAATGAGCTCCATCCTGCTCTGGGTTCCCCAGGCCCGCTGGCAGAACCAGGTTTTCAGCGCTTTCTGGAAGAGTGCTAGAGTGGGGGCCATTCTAATCTCTAGGGGAGGATGATGTTCCAAAGAGAGGGGGCCACCATGGAGGCAGCCATTTTTCTGGGTCCTGCCAGGTGTAATTCCCTAGGAGATGGGACCCACAACATTCCCTGCCTCCCTGCTCTGATGGGTCGGGTAGATGTGACTGGCAAGAGATGGTCCCTCAGATAACCTGGTCCCAAGCCAACCTTTATATGCTAGTTTAATATGTCATGATTATTGGTTTAAATTAATGTTTGTAATGGATGAGCATCACCCTGGGAAAGCTACTTTCACAATTATGGTATTGCCAGTGAATCCAACAGGTATTCAGACTCCTTTATTTATTTAATCCCCAGAGGACATTAAATAAATGTCCACTCAGCTGTCCCTGTCCCTGTCCACTCAGCTGTCCCTGAAGCAGGGGTGGGTTCCTATTGGTGCGGTCCAATGCGTAGCTCCGGTAGGGACCCGCCGATAACGCAATTTGTGCGCGACTCCTCCGGTACTGTCTCCACCAGGCAGTCACATGCGTCGCCATCTTTTTTTACAAATTTTTGGGCGATTTTGCTTTTGCGCATGTGCGGAAGCAAAATCACGCCGAAATCTCGCAAGGGGACGCGCGTGTGTACGTGAGATTTCAGCAAGATTTTGCTTCTGTGCTTGCACAGAAGCAAAATTGTGCGAGGGGATGCGCGCGCGGACGAAGCATGGAAAAACGCGGAGCAGCACACCGGTCTCGGTAAGTAAGCAACTCGCCCATGCCCTGAAGATCAATACAGGAAGATTCCTTACTTAGAGAGACAGTGCTTTTGTGACACCAGAATGCACAGCACAATTTTTGTACCTCCTATGGCATCAACCTTGCCACAAAATACAGTGTTGCCACATTCTGCACAGCAGTGTTTAAAATTCATCGGAGGATGACCTGTGCCATAGACTTAATGAGCATCTAGTTCACCATATGAGTGTGTTCTGTAATTTGAAATAATCTTCCATACACTAATCTTTATTCTCCCCTACACCCATCTAATGTTTCTATTCCATTTTTAAGATTTTTAAAGATTTGTTTATGTATACCGTATTTTTCGGAGTATAAGACGCACCGGAGTATAAGACGCACCTTAGTTTTTGGGGAGGAAAATAGGGGAAAACAATCTGCCTACCAGGTATTCATCTGGCTAGCATCCTTAGTCTGGTCAGCTTCAGCACATTATTTTATCTCCTGGTTAGGACTTAAAAATACCTTCTTCTGAGAGTAACAATAAAAGAGCCTGCAAGCCAGTAAGAGCTGGGAAGATCGTTAGCACCTGGTTAGGGCTAAAAAAAAAACTTATTCAGAGCAGCTGCAGCACATTATTTTATCTCCTGGTTAGGACTTAAAAAAACCTTCTGAGAGAATAACAATGAAAGAGCCTGCAAGCCAGTAAGAGCTGGGAAGATCGTTAGCACCTGGTTAGGGCTACAAAACAACTTCTTTGGAGCAAGTAGAGAAATGAAAAAAAACCCTGCAAAGATTTAGGGCTGGAAAACATTCTTTGGAGAGAGTAACAATGAAAAAGCCTGCAAGGTAAGAGCTGGGAAGATCTGTTAGCACCTAGTTAGGGCTGGAAAAAAAAGCTACATTCGAAGTATAAGATGCACCTGAATTTTCAGCCACTTTTAGGGAGGAAAAAGGTGCGTCTTATACTCCAAAAAATACAGTAATTTATGATTTAATATACTTTTATATTTTCTAGCTTCTTATAATTTTTATTTATCTTCTCTGTTTTTTAATTAACTCTACCCCACTCTCTTTATGCCGCTCTATGATCCTAATAGAGATCTGAATGATTGATGTGTGAACTCAGACCATGTAATTCACCAATATGTTGGCGTTTAATCAAATAAGACATTAAAATGCTCTATTTCTCTCTATTTGTCTGTCTGTCTGTCTGTCTGTCTGTCTCTCTCTCTCTCTCTCTCTCTCACACACACACATACATAATCATGGAATACAAAATATACAGATTAATTTGACTGTTTTCTTTTCTTTCTTCCTTGCTTTCTATAATGAATATTTCTTTACTTGAACACTCTTTAAAAGACACAATTTACAATAAAACCACAACTATTACATTCTTTTTCATGGGAAAGAGAACAGCTCATGGTTATACATTCTTCTTAGTTCTGATGATGCGGTTTATATAAATGCATGAAAAATATAGCTAAGATTGGCAAGTTCAAGCCCATTTTCAGCCAGGAAGGTCACTGTGTGAATATGGGCCTGTCAATCTCTCTTATATAAATGTAACAAATGAAATAAATGAGTTTTGATACTTTTTCCCACTTGCAAAACAGATTATTATGAAGAAACACCTTATACAGGCAGTCCTTGGGTTACAATGGAAATTGGGACCAGGATTGCTGTTGCCAAGTGATGCGGTTGTAAAGTGCTACATCATGTGTGACTGCATTACTTAAAAGCAGAAACCAAGGCACTCCCAGTTGTCCTCATAACCCCAAGACATGTGGGGCGTAAAGCAGGAAGCAGCCGGAGTCCCAGGTAGGGAGTGCAGGGATGAGCCTTGAGAGGTCTGGTGCAGGCCACACGTACGTTGGGAGACGGAGTGCTGCAGAGTCCAGGGAAGGAGGATGTGGAATGCAAGCAAGTGCAGGTAGGTCGGCGCAGAAGGAAGCAATACGACATGCAAGAAGTGAGGGGCTTATCAGAGCAACTGTGCAACCTTCCCTGCTGGCAATCCCCATTGATTTTGCTTGAGGTAAGCTGGCAGGGAAGGCCTCAAATGGCCACACCATGACTTTGGGATGCTGCTACAATTGTCATAAATGCAAGCTGGTTGTCAAGCACTCAAGACTGCAATTGCCATGACTTTGAGGGTGCTACAATGCCCGAAACTTTGAGGAACAGTTGTAAGTACCACTCATTCAGCATTGTTGCAACTTTGGAGACATGCTGAAGAAGTGGTAAGTAAGCAAGGACTACCTGTATGTGGAAAAGGAACTCTGTGACTTCAGGTCCAAAGGTATGTTTGAAAACAAGACTCATCAATCCAACCTAGAATCGGTATATACTTACAAGTCACATGCAGAACAATGATGACATCGATCAGGTTTGATTAGCTGGCATCTATCGCAATATCTAATAGCTAAATTGAAGATTTCAAAGTCAAGATATGAAATACAAAGCTTTAGAATTAGGACTTTAAAACTTTCCTATTTCTCAAAACAGAATCTAGAAGAATTCAAAATGTAAACAGGGCAGTCATATTTCAAAGATAAATGGGTAGGGAGTAATGTGAGAACTCTCCAATAACTTATTATTTATTCATATAAATTTTATTGGCCACCCAACTCCAGTACTGAGCTGCGAAAGTAATAGGAAAGTAATCTATCTGTATATCTACTTACAGAAAGGTAAAACATGAACATAATCTAAACCAGCGGTCCCCAACTTTTTTGGCTCCATGGACTGGCAGTGCCAACGGTGGCAGGGGGAAGGGGATGGTCTTGTGCATGCAACTTAATTCCACCCATGTGCAAATAAAGCTTCATACATTTGTCTGCTGCTTTCATGGTATTGGACTGCAGCCCAGGGTGGGGGACCCCTGATCTAAATAATATCTGGAACAGTTCTTAATTTTGATTTTTCCCTTTTATTGCCATGTACCTTCCAGAGTCACAAAGAAATGACTCTGAGAGGGGCACCTGATAGATTTTATAAACAAACGAATACCCGGAACTTTGAGTTAACCACATGGAGTCTCTATGTGCAAATTGAGTGGCCATATAAATTAAATAAACAAATACCATGCAAAACTTTCAAAATGAGAGGAAAGTATCATTTCCCTCACATCTTAAACAGGGAGATACTACCATCCTTTTTCACAAAATACCAAAAATACCTTTGCAAATAATGGATCTCTAGTACACAGGGGTGGGTTCCTCCCGGTTCGGACCAGATCGCCCGAACAGTTAGCGATCCGCTGGTGACATCATGTTACTGGATCGGCTGGTTGACGGTCCATGCGCGCCGCCATCTTTTTTTTGTTCAGCAGCTTGAAAAAGGCCCCTCCTGCCCGCCCCCGGGTTAATACTGATCTTTATTTCTTCGCCCGAAGCACAGCTGATCAGCTCCTCAGCTGTGTTTCGGGCTGATTCCAGTTCCTGAGCATGCGCGGAAGCCTAACTGCACGGGTGGAACTGCAATTGCGCACGCAAACTGTTGCGATGCAAACCGGTGGCGATGGTAAGTGGAACCCACCCCTGCCGGTACATTTTGAACGTGGATGAATGCTATAAATGCAGTTAGTAGAGGGGTTGGCTAAGAAACATTTTAGCAATGTTCATGTGATACAGATATCAGGAAGAATGATTGTTTTATTTTGCAAAGTCTGTCTGTTGATGTAGAAATAAAGATAACACATCTGGTGCAAGTCAAGGGAAGGCAACACTAATTGCTTACCTCTTGAAGTTGTTGTCGTATAGACAGGCAGATCTTTAGCGGCTCTTCTTAGAATTTCCTGCTGAGATTCTGGTCTTTCTTCTTTTTCATATTGCTCTTTATCAGTTTTTGATAAGGAAAACTGCAGAAAAGGAGAAAAGCATGTTTGTTGTCTGCTAATTATATTTAGCGTCTGTAACTTATATTTAGATAATATGTATAGAATTTTTAGACATTATTAATTCAAAGAAATATTAAACCAAAATCAAAGAGCTGAACAGTTTGTATCACCAAACAGATCATGTATATTATCCTAACCCAAAATCTATTTCCCATTTCATCTCTTTAGTACTGTACAAAGGTATCTCCTACCGCTCTACTAGGTATATGACATCTGGTAATTATAAATGCATGTTAATTACATTATCTATACTTCTGGTGGATTCAGCAATTGTGACTGTCACATAAAATGTGCAGACAGATGGAAACTGCACTGTTCAAATTTATATAATGAATATTTGCACTGGTTGGCTGGAAACAGGATTCCACTCATTAAACCCTCACTTGCCCACAGGGATCAGGAATTGGATGATGAAGGCAATTCAGGAATGATGCAGTAATGAACCCACTAAATAAAAGCATGAGATTGAAGCCCTGGAAAATTTCAACACTTTGCCAATCCACACTGACAAGCTGAGCACTGCACTTATATTTTAAGATAAGGTGCCATAATGTGGAAAGCATTTCAATTATGGTCTATGCATTTCATAAAAAGTGACTGTACAAAATTGTACTTCTAAGTAGATGGCCAGCAACAACAAAACAACTTTTGTATATACCTTTTAAAACCTTGTCAACTGCATGAATGTCTCTTTAGTATTCCCTATTTACAGTAATGGGTTTCACTTACCTTTGCAACTGTAGCGCCATAGGCACTGCCATCTTGTTTTTAACTTCTGCGCATGTGCAGAAGCTTTTTTTAAGCACTGTGCATGCACTCGCCCCCGCGGCGCACCACTGAGCGAACCTGCAGCGGGAAAATCCACAACCCACCCCTGCAGAAGCCCGATTGGGCTTATTATCAGAGGATGTCTTATTTTGGGGGAAACAGGGTATGTAGCCACAAATTAAAAACAGGTGAAGCCTAATGAGATGCTGAATGCAATTCAAGGGCTGGTTTTGATTAATAAAACTTTATCTGCTTCATTCCTTTATATCTATGGCATTGTTGCCTCTGTGAATCTGCCTGCCCAGTGCAATCAGTCCCAGAAATGATGTTTTGGATCTCTCCCCATTAGGGTGACAGAAGGGCAGTCTGGTTATTCACAAATATTTGTCTATTTTTAAATTTTTAAATACTATCTAATATTCTACCATTGCTTTTCTACTTTCAAAAACGTACTGTGAAAACATACTTCAGGCTAACTTTTGAGAGTAAAAGAAAATAAATATATCCAGGCCTACAATTTAAAAAGACCCAGATAATGTTTGACTCTAAATCAGGGCTGTCAAATTCACTGGTCACGTGATGTATTGGAACTTTTCCGCCCTTTGCTAAACCGGGTGTGGGCGTGGCCAGTGTGTGACACATCTGGCCCATGGGCTGGGAGTTTGATAGCCCTGCTCTAAATAGAAGAGCTCTTTAGCAAAATCATTAAAACTATAACTGCTGAATTATAATTATCTCAGGCTGCATTTTGATTTACCATAGGTCATTGATAAAATAATTATTTTTATGAAGGGTCATGTTTAATTTAAATTAGCAAAAGGAGTTCCTTAATGCATCTCTCTTTCTCTCTCTGGATGTAACATGAATTAGAGCATTGATAATGACTTCATATCAACACTTTACATTTCTATAGAATTTGGACATTATTTGGGTGTCTTAAAATTAATAGCACTCCTAAGTTTGTTTTGAGCATAATACTTAGAGTAAGAATGAGATGAATTGGTTAATACCTATATTAAGACTATGAAACAGAACACAAAGGCCACCTGAACACTGTATTACTAAGCTATCTCATTCAAAATAGGAAATTGTTCAAGTTAAAGAAATCTAAATTAAGCTGTGGCGATGCGGTAATTTCAGAAAATAATTGTATGATTTTCATTCACAACACTGCAATATAATTTATTAAATGGGAACAGAAAAATTAAACAAAAAGAAAACTTAACAAATCTTATTTTAAAACAAGCATTAGTATAACGAACAATTCAATAATAAAAACTGCATAACTTTGCCAATGATAACATTTACCTCATTGGAAGGGGAGGCAGGAGATGTAAAAATAGTCTTCCAATAGGACCACGCAAACATAACAAATGACAGATGAAAAATCACTAGGTAGACAACTGCAATACAAATAAAATTTCAGTGAAAACTGTTAAAAAGAGCAAAAACAACAACATGAAAAAAGATTAGGGGATTAATGCAACATTTCCTTTGACCTGTTAGCAAAATAAATTTGAAGAAATAATTGTAGAATATGAGATTGCACAGAACCCTGAGTAATAGTCAACAATAAATCAATAATAATAGGGTCATACAAAAAATAGGCAAGTTCCAATTGAGTCAAATAACAATTGTAGGTAGCTGGCAAACAAAAATTAGAAGTGGATTCAAAGTCTGGCTTGTAAACCAAAGTGTGAAATTATTCACATGGATGTTGTTCTATGCTAGAAACCATTTCAATCACAAAACGATGTTCCAAGCATATGGATTATTGCAATTTAATTGCTCTTACTTAATATCTGGAAGCAGTAATTGGTTCAGAATGCAGGGGCAAGTGAGGTTTTGGGCGTCTAGCAGTTTCTCAAAGTAATCGCACTGCTGTAGTTGCTTTCTAGATCCAATTCAAGATACTTATTATCATCTTTCAAGCTCCACATGGCACAGACCCAGGTTAGTTGTGGGACTGCGTCTTGCTAATTGTATCTAGGCTCCTGTGTTTCCCCGAAAATAAGACTGAGTCTTATTTTCTTTGGGGCCCCAAAATAAGCATTGGGCTTATTTTCAGAGGTGTCTTATTCCCCTCCCCCCATGTACGGGAGGCCTTCTTCTGCTTCCTCACAGTGGGACAGGAGGCCCTACAGTGTCCCAGTGCTGCCACAAGGCGGGGGTGGAGCTGCCCCACATGCCACACACTGGCTTACCTCAGGGCCCCCGTAGCCAGGCCACCCGCGCCCCGACACTCGCCTTGCAGCCCTGGCTCCAGCACACTGCTCGGCGCCCTGCTCCATTGCGACTGCAAGCAAGCAGAAGTGGGCCAGTGGTCATGTAGGCTCCTGCTGCACATTTCTGCAGGTGCTGCCACCACGAGGAGCTGTAGGAGCCCTGAGGTAAGCTGGTGCGGGGCGCAGCTCCACCCCCTACCTCACCTCATGGTTGCGGCACTGTAACCAGACAGAATGGGCGGGTGGCTGGCTACGCAGGCTCTTAAGGCTTATTTTGGGGGTAGGGCTTATATTAGGCACACATGTAAAACATACTAGGGCTTATTTTCTGGATAGGCCTTATTTTTGGAGAAACAGGGTACTAGGTTAGGTAGGTGAGCACGCTCCAGGTCTCCTTTCTTAAATGCTGCTACCTGATGGCTGCCCCCGCCCTTTGGAGTAGCCTCCCTCCTGAGATACAAGGGATCTCTTCTGTTTGAGTCTTTCACCTGGCTTTTCCCCCCTAACATTGGACTAGTCCAGGGGTAGACAAACTACAGCTCTTTGAGGACCGGTGGACTTCAACTCCCAGAATTGCATGGCTGGCTCAGGAATTTTGGGAGTTGAAGTCCACCGGCCCTCAAAGAGCTGTAGTTTGCCTACCCCTGGACTAAGGTATGGGTTGAACTGGAAGGCTGTTTAGTCTAGTGCCTGGAGGGGAAGACTACTTCTGATTTTAGTTGTGTTTTTATGGATCATTGTGAGCTGCCTAGAGTCATTATACAAGATAGACAGCCAGATACGTCCTGATGTGGTTTCTTGTTATCTAGCCAATTTATTTTAATCAGCCAATATGAATTCAATTATTTGGAGACCCTGATCTTTTCATGTTTTAAGAATGACTTGTAGGAATAGCATACATACAAATACATATGCACACATAAAGAAACCTGAGCTACATAGATACATATGTGAGGAATAGAAATTGTCAGAATTGTTTTCAGCTAATGATGGCAACCATAGTAACTAGTAATTGCACTGGAATTTTGTCTTTGCTTTTTATTTTTCTGGGTGTTAAAATTCAGGGCTGTCTTTTTTTTTTTAGATAACCACAGTATTGATAACACAAGCCAGTTTTGCCTGAGATTTCGAAACAGAGTCCAGAATCAAAAGTATGTTTTCCTGCATAAAGAATATATGATAGCAATAATATATGCAATTTGAGTTAAGCACTATAAATATTATAAACTGTATTTTATTATTACAAAATATGGAACTGGAAATCATATGTTGAAATCCTTGTACTTATAAAATCCTTTTTTAAATTTTATTTTTTAACTTTTAATTAGATTTTTCATTTGGCTTTAAGAGTTTGTTTTTACAGTTTTCCATATTTTGCTGATTGATTGTGCTTTGTGGTTGTTTTTAACATGTGAGCCGCTCAGAATTGCAAATATGAGATGTGTGGCTACAAATTGAATACATTTGAATTAATAAAATCCAGCTTCAGCTTCAGAAAAGGTCATCCTCTATTTCACCTGGATAAGCTCAGTCTGCCAACATAATCTGGCACTCATAATTTATATCTTTCTTACCGTAGTTCTTAAATTATGAATATTTATAATAAGCAAATGTATAGTCCATGAGAAACTATTCAATAACAACAACAACAACAACAACAACAACAACAACAGCAACAACAAGAGTTGGAAAGGACCTTGGAGGTCTTCTAGTCCAACCCCCTGCTTAGGCAGGAAACCCTACACCACTTCAGACAAATGGTTATCCAACATCTTCTTAAAAATTTTCAGTGTTGGAGCATTCACAACTTCTGGAGGCAAGCTGTTCCACTGATTAATTGTTCTAACTGTCAGGAAATTTCTCCTTAGTTCTAAGTTGTTTCTCTCCTTGTTTAGTTTCCACCCATTGCTTCTTGTTCTACTCTCAGGTGTTTGGAGAACAACTTGACTCCCTCTTCTTTGTGGCAACCCCTGAGATATTGGAACCCTGCTATCCCCTAGTCCTTCTTTTCATTAAACTAGACATACTCAGTTCCTGCAACCGTTCTTCATGTGTTTTAGCCTCCAGTCCCCTAATCATCTTTGTTGTTCTTCTCTGCACTCTTTCCAGAGTCTCAACATCCTTTTTACATCGTGACGACCAAAACTGAATACAGTATTCCACGTGTGGCCTTACCAAGGCATTATAAAGTGGTATTAACACTTCGCGTGATCTTGATTCTATCCCTCTGTTAATGTAGCCTAGAACCATGTTGGCTTTTTTGGCAGCTGCTGCACACTGCTGGCTCATATTTAAATGGTTGTCCACTAGGACAACCATTGATGCATTCATTCTTGATGCATTCATTCTTCTTAATTAACATCTGCATGGAGTCATGTGTTGTAAATATAATACTCAGCTTTATAGCTCAACTATGGACTAAACAGAAGATGCCGTTGAGAACTTGTCCCTATGTCCTGGAGGCTGTTACAGCCTGGATAGAAACAAACAGGCTTAAATTCAATCCCAGCAAGACAGAGCAGTTTTGAGCGAGGAAGCTTTCCAGTTATAGAAAAATTCTATCTAAGTGACCAATTTTTAGATATATCAAGGGCAATTGCAAAATTCCAACTGTAGCTTTATGAGGACCCAGATTGTTGGGGGCAATATGCTGAACTCTGTAAACCGCTTAGAGAGGGCTGTAAAGCACTATGAAGCGGTATAGAAGTCTAAGTGCTATTGCTATTATACATGCATGTTAATTGCTGTGTATGTTCTAATGCCTATTGGGTTGGTTTAACTCCATAAAATCATTGAATCAAAGGCCTGTAAGGGACCTAGGTCTTCTAGTCCAACCCCCTGCTCAAGGCAGGAGTTCTTATACCATCCCAGACAAATGGTTGTCCAATCTTTTTTTTTTTAAAACCTTCAGTGATGGAGCATCCACAACTCTGGGAGGCAAACTGTTCCATTGATTAATCGTTCTCCCTGTCAGGAAATTCTTCCTTATTTTCAGGTTGAATCTCCCTTTGACAAGCTTCACCTGTTGCTTCTTGTTCTGCCCTCAGGTGCTATTAGAGAATAAATCAATACTCCCTTCTCCGTAACAGCCCTTCCAAGTATTGGAAGACTGCAATCATGTCTCTCCAAGTCTTTTCTTCATTAGGCTAAACATACCTACTTCTCTTTGCCGTTCATTTTAGGATTTAGTCTCAAGATCCTTATCATTTTTTGTTACTCTGCTCTGCACTCTAGGGCTTCAACATCTTTTTTGCATCATATTGATCAGAATGGATGCAGTATTCCAGTTGTGGCCTCACTAGAGCAGCATACAGCGGTACTATCACTTCCCGTGATCTTGGTGCTATTCTTCTGTTGATGCAGCCTAGAACTGCATTGGCTTTTTTGGTAGGTGTAGCACACTGCTTACTCATACTTAACAGTGATCCATAAGGATACCTAGATCTCTCTCTCTGTTACTAGTATTGAGCCAGGTATCGCCTATTCTATACCTATGTATTTGTTTTTTCCTGTCTAAGTGCAGGACCGTAACTTTTCTCACCACTGAACTGCATCTTGTTGGATAGGGCCCATGCTAAAGTCTGTCAAGATCCTTCTGAATCTTTATCTTCCAGAATGTTGGCAATTTTTTTTGCCTTTTAATGACCCCATAATCCCTTGCATCGGGGTGGAGTTGGGGCAACTGAATGGCGCTGAGTGTTTACTGGCCCGATGCCCTTCCTGTCGCCAATGCAGAATTCGCAGCAGATATTTAGTCATTGTGCCCAGAGAGAGAAGTATCAGCCACTACCTAGGATTGAACTCACAGTCTCCTGATATAGAGGCGTGAGCTCCACCTCTAGGCTTCTGCACCACTCTTCCAAAATGTTGGCAATAAAGTAAATAAAGCAATAAAATAAATAAACCAACCAGTAATATATGTGTTTTAGTAACAAGCATTTATTAAAGATACTCTTTGCTTTAGAAATCATATGCATTACAGAACCTTGACTCTGAACTAATCATGTCCAATAATTGAAAAACAAATGGCTTAGCTACAGGTCACATATGATTTTTTTAAATACAGGGCTCATAAGCTCTCTTGCTCATAATACTTGCAGATATATAGTCAGCAATAGGAAAATACAAACAAATTCATTATTCTGAAAAAATACACATGCTATTAGTGTTTTGTTCCTTGTCCCAAATGTTTCTATAAGCTAAGAGTAATTTACATAAAATAAGTAATATATTACCGTGTTTCCCCGAAAATAAGCCCTCCCCCGAAAATAAATCCTTCCCCCGAAAATAAGCCCTCCCCTGAAAATATGCCCTCCCCCGAAAATATTTAAACACATGCACAGCCGGTCCCTGCCATTTCCTCTGGTTAGCGTTAGGGAGACAGAGCTTGAAATCAGGTAAGACGGCAAGAGGAGCCCCGTCTTGCTCCATGCGCACCAAAATAATAAGACCTCCCCAAAAATAAGGCCAAGTGCTTATTTCGGGGTTCAAAAAAAGATAAGACAGAGTCTTATTTTTGGGGAAACATGGTAGTAAGTATTACAAAGTTCATAAAATGCTATTATAGGAGCAAAAATATATTATTTATTCCATGGAAGAAACTGTATGTAAGACTTTAAGAATATCAAAACCTAACTGTATAAATAGCTGTGCTGGATCAGCCAAGGTCCATTTTAGACCAGCATTTTTTTCAGTGCCAACCAGATGCTTCTCACACCTGCAGCTAGTATTAGAAGGCATGCTATCTCCAATCCAGAAGCAACCAAGAGTCAAGAATAAGGTTTGATAGATGCATCCTCTGTCAACTTATCTAAACTAAATCTGAGAAGCTAAAGCAAAATCTTTATGTCAATAGCTTCCAGTTAATTTGCCATGTGCAGATTGCTAGTTTTGGTACTTTAGGGTTCGTAATCCAACTGCATTTCCTGAATAGGTTTATAAAGTTACATTAAAAAGATAATGGAATGCCTGTTACTGCAATTGGCTTTATCTCTTAAATCCAGAAGTTGCTGTTTCAGTGACTGAAGATTTTCTGTTTGTAAACAACTGCAAATAGCCTTCAGGAATTGTGAAAGAAAAGAAAAGAAAAGAAAAGTGAAGACCTTTTGTAACTAATTGATGAAGGGAGGGGAACTGTCGCAGAATACTGAATATTTAATGTTTCTGTCACAATCTCATACGAAATGAGTAATTGTTGACCTACTTTCCAAGCTGACAAAGAACAAAAGTTTGAGAAGAAATACCATTAGGCCTCAGTGCAATCCAGAGGCATTAGGAGGATCTGTCTGCTCCAATGACATTATAGACCACTGGATTTTTTATTTTTAGGGCAGCCTTGAATACACACAATTTTATGAAACTATAAATATTACTTGAATAGAAACAATTGGCTGAAACAATATTTTTAACAATATTCTATTTTAAAAAAGTTACCTGCCCAGAGCCATTAATCTGAGCTGGGAAGCCATATATTGTTTTGAAAAATGAACTGAGAGAATGAATGAAAGAACATATACCATATTTTTCGGAGTATAGGACGCACCGGAGTATAGGACGCACCTAGATTTTAGAGGAGGAAAACAAGGAAAAAAGTATTCTGAAACAAATGATGTAGTAATATATTATTTAATAAAATACCAGTGTAGCAGAATACTTTTTACAACCATGTACACTTTTTACAACCATGTACACTTTTTACAACCATGTACACGTTTTACAAACTTCAAACTTGACAGCTTTAAGACTTGTGGACTTCAACTCCCAGAATTCCTCCGCCAGTCATGCTAGCTCAGGAATGGGAGTTGAAGTCCACAAGTCTTAAACTTGCCAAGTTTGAAGACCCTTGCCACCCCTAACTCCTAAACCAGGGGTCTTCAAACTTGGCAAGTTTAAAACTAGTGGACTTCAACTCTCAGAATTCCTCCTCCAGTCATCCTTCAAATCTGTCAAGCTGCTTGCTTCGGGGTGAGTGGCGGCGGTGGCAGTAGCTCCGGGCAGCAGCGGTTGCGGCGGCGGCCAGCAACAGCAGCTATGGCGGCGGCCAGCAATGGTGGCGGTGGCGGTGGGCGGCAGCGGCCAGTAACAGCGGCAGCAGCGGCGGCCAGCAATGGCGGCAGCGGGCGGCAGCGCCCAGCAATGGCTGAAACCGGCCGAAAATGCGATGCGCAGAGGCCGAAAACCTCCGAAGGGTGGGGGCTGGCGGGTGGGTAGGACTACATTCGGTGTATAAGACGCACCCAAATTTTCACCCTCTTTGGGGGGGTAAAAAGGTGCGTCTTATACTCCGAAAAATACGGTACATGGAATCTGTCTCATTTAATCGTTACATTAAAACATTTGTGAGAAAGAACAAAGTATTTGAATTGAAATGCAGTAAAATAAAACCAAGTTTAACTTTATTTGAACAATTATTGTTAAACTTAACCATTTCAAATACCTGAGTTCACTTGAAATGTAATTTAATAGGGTGTGTGGCAGGTTGGAGGTGGCTAATGGAGTAGTAACTATAAATTAGCCAGGACCTGGATAGCTCCTAAAACCCATGTATTGTATAGTCATCTAAAATCCAAAGGAGCAGGAGTTCAATTCCCAGAACAGGATTTGAACTGCACAGAGTAACATCTTACTACCTGCATCTGAGGTGTTCCAATAAAGCAGGATCCGGCCCATGTGGTGTTTAGATCTGGCCCGCGGGGCCGGTCTGGAAATAGCAAAAGACTGGCCCACGGTGCCTCTGCTAGCAAAAATGGGATGCAGGTGGGGTGCGTGCGCCCCCTGCAACCACTTTTGGCCTCTGGAGTGCTTCAGGAGGCCATCCTTGACTCAGAAGGTTATAAAAGGGAGGAAAAGTAAAATATTTTACCTTTCAGGCTTGCAGGATTCTGCTACCATAGCCTAAGTCAACAATTTATAGTTCTAGTCTTCCTATGGAGTCACTTTCTTGATCTGGTCTCTCTCTCATAAGGTGATCAGGCAGATCAAGTAAGTATCAAAAAAACAAAAATCACAGAAATGTAAGCCTCCCTATTTTTATAAAACCATGTCTGCGTAGGTGTGGTCCCGTGTCATGCCCACCATGGGCACGCCCAGCTCCCACCCTCCCACCTGGGCCTCCGAGGTCAAACCCAATCCTGATGTGGCCCTCAATGAAATTGAGTTTGACACCCCTGCAATATAGGATCAAATTGGTTGTGCGGTGACTCCTGATGGTCACTGTAACTGAAACCACCAGGCAGGATAAACTGTGTAAAGATAATGAAATTCCCTCCTGGGGATGAGCTGAAAGTCATGTGATGCCCAGTAAATGGAAGCATGACATAACGGCTGTATCTTTCTGCTTTGGGGGCTTAAGGAAAGGTGGCCTGATTATACCATTCTAATTCAAGACAGTTTCTAAGTAATTCTCCCAAAACCTCCTATTTTGGAATAGATCAAGATGCTTTTTTTTAATGGGCTTTACCAATATGTTAATCCTTGGGGATGCATTTAAGGCATTTACTTAGAGATCCTTTATTGCTATTGCCTTAGCAAAGAAGAGATTTTGAGATTTTAATCTTATACAGTTGGAAAAGATGATTAAAGACTCACTTTTGCCTTATACTAGAAATATTCCCCCCCCCAAATGAATTCTATCAAGCATTTATAGCAGCTAAAATTAAATTGCGGCTACCATTTTCAGAAAAATCTGAATATTTGATGAAATACTGTATTTTAATCAGATTTATGGGAAATCAAGTGAAAAAGCTGGAAAAGTATTGTTTCACTGATTGAAACAACACAATTTTATATCAGTTATGTACTGAATCTGAATCAGTTACCTGTTTTATTATTTTTATACTCAGATATATATATTGGAGACATCACTAACTATGCAACAAATTATAAATTTCAAATGTAAGAGATCTCATAGGAAGAAAAACAGCACACCCATTGATTTTGTAAGAAGTTATTGGGACAATTCAATCAATGAAACTGAGGAAAGCCCTGGATCTGATGGATTTTTAGTTGAATGGTTTACAATTTTTCTAGATATATCAGAAAACCTATATTGGTAGAGATTCACAATCAATCAATTAATCTTTCTATATTCCCTCTACTTTTATAAATTTCATTTTAGGAGGTCTACGTTATAGAAATATTAAAAAGCCTAAAAAGAAACGTATAGGCATTTATCTTAACATGGATGCTAAAATATTAATTGCAACACTAGCTATGAGGCTATAGAAAATGAAATTGTGGATAATTCACCCATGATAATTCACCCAAGAGCCGAGGTGGCACAGTGGTTAAATGCAGCACTGCAGGCTACTGCTAGTTCAGCAGTTCAGCTGTTCAAATCTCATCGGCTCAAGGTTGACTCAGCCTTCCATCCTTCTGAGGTCGGTAAAATGAGGACCCAGATTGTTGGGGGCAGTAGGCTGAACTCTGTAAACCGCTTAGAGAGGGCTGTAAAGCACTATGAAGCGGTATATAAGTCTAAGTGCTATTGCTATTGCTATGTCAGTTGGTATTAAAAGTAGATACACATTTGATAATATCTATTTGACAACTTATGTTTTGGAAATAAAACATGGAATAACACAATTGAAAGAGACCTTGGAGGTCTTCTAGTCCAATATCCTGCTCAAGCATAAATCATATCAGACCATAAATTATCATGGCAGATAATTTAGAATATGATTTTCTAACCTTGTGGGACACTGAAAAGACATTTAATAGAGTTCAGATGGAATTTGTAATAAGGAGATATGGATTTCTATAACCTTTTGTTCACTGGGTTACAATTTGGCATCTCCACCTGTTGCTAGGTAGAGATACCAAATGGAGTTTTTCTTGACCACCAAGCAATTTTGTGGTATCCCAAGGAAGCCCCTTGTGTCCTTTAATCCTTAATTTAACTGTTGAAACTTTAGATTAGAGAGTCTCAAGACATCAAGCATGTAAGGCATATCATAGTGAATCTAAACTACTTTCCATGACAATGATATAATGACCATTTAGGGTAATTCTGAAATATTGTTACTGAAGTTGTATAGCAATATAGTTTATACACCTGTTAAGACTACTAATTGGAAACAATTTAATGTGCTGCATTTGAGTTTTATGATACATGTAGACTATAACAAGGAATTACAATTTACATTTTTTTCTGCTTTTCTCATGACAGACTATAGGAGAAAAGAGATCCAGTTTTCTAACTCTTATTCCGGATTCTGTAATTGTCAACTCAGACTATTTTTCACAACAATTGGCTAGTCTATGCATATCCCTATTAGGAATGATTAAATAAGGATTCCTTTTCTAGATACCCTTTGAGAAACTTACTTCACAAGAAGCCAAGGACTTAATTTCTTTAATAAGAACAAGGTTGGATTGTAGCACCTAAATCTTGATGACCAGAAAAAATTGAAGTATATTTTTGGGGCAGTCTCTTTTTTAAGGCTGAATGATATCAGCAAAGGTTTATTCATTCTTCCTTCCTTGGACACTAGAAAACTGATTGGCAGGCTAAGATGGGAACGGACACATTACTTCTCTGCTACTTGTTATTTTTTAATCTCTCTCTGAAAACTGCTGCTTTCATGCATCCTTTTTAACTTTTTTCTCCCATTACTATCTTTCCTGATCTTATTAGCAGCAGCAGTGCTAAAGAACATGAGTAATTGCTATTATCATCTTTGATCTTGAGAAGATATTCCTTCTAGAATCTTCCAGCCAACAAGTTCCTGACACTTAATTACAACTGCAGATAGTTTTTTAGAAGAACAAATTAGTTTACTTTTTAAACAGATAATCTTACAAGATTACAGATGTCAAAAGGAAATTTCTAATTTCCTATTCTTCTCTAATTAAGCATCTGTTTCCTTCTCCCTGCAGCCTTTCTCCATTTCTAACATCATCTGTAACTGGCTTTTCCCTACCATTTTCCATAGAAAGAACAAAGAACAAAAAATCCAGTCCCATTATTTTGTATTTTAAAGGCTGTTAAGGAAGGAGAGGCATTGCTGGGGAAAGCAGAACATTCTGGGGTGGAATTTGGAGGGAAAGACTAAGAATATCTTTGAAATCTGTAGTTTAATATAGATAATTGCTGATTTGAACCTCACAGGTGAAGTTGCAGCAATATTCAGTTTATAGAAAAAGTCATGCAACATTCAAACATTTGGAAAATTGTAATTTGTGCTATTAGTTGTTTTTAATTATTTGTATCCCACTTTATTATTTTTACAAATAACTCAAGGCGGCAAACATATATAACACACCTTCCAACTCTTGTTTTCCCCACAACAACAACAACCCTGTGAGGTGGGTTAATCTAAGACAGAGTGATTGGCCCAAAGTCACCTAATTTGCTTTCATGGCTAAGGCAGGACTTGAATTCATAGTCTCCTGCTTTCTAATCTGGTGCCTTAACCACTAGACCAAACTATTCTGGTGAATGTAGGTTAGAGGGCACACCAATGTTTATTGGATGGAAAATGGAAAGTACTCTGCATATTTTTTGACATACTTTCTGCCTAGAATAAATTATTCTTGTTTATTTAGCTCAGCAATTCTTGTGGATCCTTAATTTGATGAACGGTAAGCTTCTGCTGCTTCTGTTGCTTCTGAAAACTGAGTAATTTTAGATTTTAGGCAAGCGTCAGCAATATTTCTGTTGCCAAGATCCCATTTTTTCAAAAGCCGAAGGCGTCCATCATATGACTGAATGGCCTGATGCTGGAATTACATTTGTTTTCTTTCCAAAACTAAAGCAATTAGTAATTTTGCAAGATAAAACTCAAATACTCTATATGACTTGACATATGCATAGAAATAAAATGTTTTACAAAGAAAGAATCATACCTTTTTCTCCAATTGAGGTAATTGTAACTGGAGGAAAAACAAAACAAGTGTGAGTCAATTTTAGAAATCAAGCATATTAATAAAACACAATGCATTCAAACATATTAAGTTAATGGAAGAGAACGTGCATTTTGTCGTTCTCCACTCCAAAAAACCTATTTATTTACATAGATAATAACAAAACAATTGAAGGATGGTGCCCATTTTTCCCTGGGGAAATGAAGGAATTATTTTGTTTGCCTGCTACTGGCAAACAATACCTCATTTGTCTGTCCATAGCATGTATGCTTCTGACAAACAAACATGCTGAATCGGTAGTTCCTTCAATTGTGTTTATTTCACGCTTCCTTCAAGAGATGAAGATTAGGAAACTGAAATGATGAGAGTTATATAATGGCAGCAGACAAAAATTCAGGCGCAGGACTCCATTTTAAATGATCACATCGCAGCTTAATCAACTGAAGTGATAACAAATCTAAGACTTCTCCCAGCTCCATCTTTCTTGGTGTGCAATAATCCGTTATAATTTCCTCTTTAAACATGTTAGCTTTTTATTCCACTGATCAGCAAGAGTTCAAGGTGGCATAAAATACACTGCCTGCTCCAATTTTTCCACACAACCACCTTGGTAGGTAGCTTGGGCTGAGAAAGAACAATTTAAAGTCACCCACTAAGTTTTCATGCCTGAGAATGGACTTGAAGCTGCATCTCCCTGGACCAGTGGTGGGTTGCTCCCGGTTCGGCCCAGTTCTATGAACCGGTAATGGCAGTGGCAGGAGGCTTCGCCCACCCACCCAGGACGCTTCTGCACATGCTCAGAAGCGTTGCACGCGCAAACACGCACGCGAACTGGTAGCAACCGCTTTTAGAACCCATTACTGCCCTGGACCCAACATAGACCTTTAATCCTTGCACCAGACTATGGTTTTCAGATTCAGAATAACTTAATGTTTACTAGTTATTGTATATATTCCTAGATAAGCCTGTCTGTGGATAAACCAACTCTTGAAGTTTGAACCAAAATACAAATACACCACCAACAGATAAGCTGAGACTCAAAATTTTCATATGCCTTAATTTTTACAATTGTCCTATCTGTGGGTGGTGTATTTTTCATGGTATTTTGGTTAAAAAATTTGAGAGCTGGTTTATTTATAGGTGGTCTTATCTGCAAGTATATGTGGATGATTTTAAAAAGTATTACTCATAATACTTTTTATTATCAGTATTGGTGGTGCAGTGGTTAGAATGCAGTATTGCAGGCTGACTCTGCCCACTGCCAGGAGTTTGATCCTGACAGGCTCAAGGTTTCTCAGTCTTCCAACTTCTTGTGGTTGGTAAAATGAGGTCTCAGTTTGTTGGGGGCAATATGCTGACACTGTAAACCGCTTAGAAAGTGGTGTAAAGCACTATGAAGCAGTATGTAAGTTTAAGTGCTATTGCTATAATCATTAATTTTGTTTCCTTTATATTTATCTGAATGGAAATAGGTAGAATGGCACTGAATAGAATCAACTTTATATTTGGGTACAAAATGAAAATAATTGAAACATTAATTGGTATGTTTAATATTTAGCCTTGAAATTAACATACATATTCAATAAGAAGTTTAAATACAGCTACTTCCAATGTTGTATTATTTGCTTGATAGCTTAATCCCATCTATGGCTATTCAAAACTTAATATCTGCAAGCTCAGTGTAGCTTAACTCCATTGGATATAGGAGCTCTTAAATAACGTTTCCTTCTCAGATAATGATACCATCTTAGTTCAGCCTCAAAGAATACAATGGCATTTGAAAAGTACAATGGAAAAGTCTACATTAGAGCCAGTGTACTGTGAATAATAAAATATAATAATAGTAATATAAAATCTAATAAAGATTTTTATTCTGACTTTATTACTTCATAAGTAACTCATAGCAGATCTAACATCCCTTCTTCTCCCATTTTTTCCACAGCAATAACCTTGTAAGGTGGATTAGACTAAAAGAGAGAGGTCACCCAACTAGCTTTGTGGTTTGTTTATGTGTGTTGGGGCCTGATGCCACTTAAGTTTTTCAATATTTTGTGTCTGTACTATTATTTGGGAGGTGGGGGTTCCTGACTATAAGCCACTAAAACTCTGTAGATTGCAGCAGGATATACATTTCGCCTCACAAACTCATTTTTAAGCCAAAGACAATATTAACCAGAAGTTGTCATCTACTGGAACAGGGATCCTAAATGCAGTAAGTAATGATTTAACAGTTCCCTGATTTACCAGTTTGGATTGAAACTGGCAGTATTTGTGGTCAGATATCTTTCCAAAATAACAGACTGTGGTATTTGAAGTAACCCGGACAGTTCATGTACATATATGTTATGTCGCTTCCACATCAAAGGACGCAAATTATATATTTACACTCAACTGATGTTAAATGACAGATACGAATGGCAGCAACTTGTCATTAATAAACATTCAGGAAAAACAATTCACCATGGTCTTTCCTTTTAATCCGCCATTCTCCATTCCACCCCCATGACTATGAAGAATCATATCTGGGGTCTTAACTTGCTCTCACCAATAGAGAGAGTTACCTTGTGGTAAGATGGGTGGCCAATAAATTTAATAAACAGATAAATAAATAAAAAGGTGACATTTATCTTTGCAGTAGCATCACGTCCAATAGGTGACTAAGTCATTATAACACAAAATACTATGTACACTATTTGAGAGGCAAAGCAGCCAAGTGACATTGTACAATGAAGAAAATGTCACTACCATCCCCAGCTGGCATCTACCTGCACAGAGATAGGAATAAATCTCTCCTAGTGACAAAATAATGCCTCTCCGGATATGATTGAAATGTATTTCATCACCAGCTCCAATCCACCTGTTGAATAGTGAATGATGCTGGCAATTGTATTTTAGCTGTTTCTGAAAAACTAAATGTTAACACTTTGTCTAGAGCATTTTGTTTGGCTCTTCTCTCTTAAAATGAGGGATACAAATACAAATTGCTTAATAGATTTCAGTGAGGTTTACAAAGGAGACTATCTTGAGGATTGAGCCTTTTATGATCCTTCAAATCCAACATGGATTGAAGCCAGCAATGCTATTGTGAAAACCTTGGCATCTTTTTTACCTACCCTGAATCATCTGTACTCCATGTGTTGGTACTAATAAGTTCTGACTTATTTTATTATAACAACTTATTTTGGAAATTCAAGCTATTGGCTGGCTCACTGATTATTTCTAGGAATAATTAAAAGCATTCCAAGTTGCTCAGAAATCTGTCATTTTTACATCTCTTTCATTATGATAGTTTTTGTTTTTCCCCTTTATAATATACATGTGTGCATGTGTATGTATCAGAGGTGGGTTGCTCGCGGTTCGGACCGGTTCTATAGAACCGGTAGCGGGAATTTTCCCCCACTCGCCGAACCGGGAGCGATCGCTGGCTGGCCACGCCCCCGAACCGGCCCTCTCAGCGGCACCATAGGTGCCACCATCTTGGTTTTTGCTTCTGCGTATGCGCAAAAGCTGTTTTCTGCTTCTGCGCATGCCAGAAGCTGGGTTTTTGGTACTGTGCATGCGTGCGCGTGTGAAGTGTGCACATGCGGCGCAGCCACACAGCACGGGAGGAAGCGAAACAGTGGCAAGTTGTTAGAAAAATATTTCTTTTGTCTGAATCTGACTTTATCTTATCTTACAATTTCAAGTTGAACGAGCTTGTTTGAGCAAACAATTGCTACTTGGAGCTTGTTTTCAAATTATATAGGAATAATTTCTAGTATGATGCTGAAACAAGGAGGATCACACAACTTCCCATAACATTCCCCACATGCAATCTGAGCAGCATGCCACACAATACTTTAGGAACATTTGGAGAAACAAGTTTTCTATTTCAAAACACTTTTGGTCAGGATGTATAGCAAACTGGAATCTTTAGTTCTAAATATGGATGGAGACCCAGGGATTCCAAGCAGAAGAGTTTTGAGTAAGATTGTAAGAGTGTTTTATGAAAAAGAGAATGGAAAAAAGGCCGGAAACTAAGGGGAAGCCAGCAGGAATTCAAGGGTAGGGAGGAGTGAGAAGTCACTAGGGCAGGGGTGTCAAACTGGCGCCCCGCAGGCCAGATGCATCACGCACAAGCCACGCCCACCCCAGCTCCTCAAAGGGGGAAAACGTTGCAAAACAGCAATGTGACGCCGTAAGTTTGACACCCGTGCACTAGGGAGATGGTAAATTGGGAGAACCATATATGATATAACTGGGAGCATTGGAAAGGAAGAAGAAAGATGGAGTAATATGCCCCAATCATGTCCTATCTATCCTGTGAAATCCTTCCAAAGCTCCTGTAAGTTTTCCAGCCCAGAGCCAAAACAAAATTCCAAGTTTTGTTTCTGCTGAATCACAGCTGATGTGGAATGACTTGCCAAAACTTCCAAAAGAAAAACAGTTTGCTTGGGGTTCAAAATCAAACAAATCTTCTCTTTTGTGGACATCCCTACGACTATGTTGTATGAAAATACACAACTTACAAATGATTGCTAACGAAAGTAAATGGGAAAATAATTATCAAAAAATTGCAATTGTGTGAATCACTATAAAGTGTACTTTATATACTGTACAGTGAATATTGGGCTTATCCAGATAACCTGTGACCTGCCGGATTATCGTTTCCATAACTAAAGAGAGAAACAGAATGATCACAGGTGGGCAAAAAAGCAGTGGCAGTGGGAACAACTGCCAGCTGGCTTCCCTATTGAGTTTCCTTGGGGACAGTTGGCAGGGAGCACTGGAAATTTCCCTTCCCTTTCCTCCTCCTCTAATTCCTGCTAGCTCCCCTATCTACTTTGCTTGTGGGAAGCTTGCATGGACAAAAGTCAGTGGGAAAGCCAACAGGAATCTGCAAGTCCAAGGGAGGGTGTGAGCTGCTCAAGAGATGCTGTTAAAAGTCAGGGAAGGAACATGGGTGGGTGGTGTGGGTTGGAAAGGGTGCACACAAGGGTGCATGGGAAATGCTACGCAGGTTGGGGAGGGTGCATGTGGGGCAGCATGGGTCAGGAAGAGTGCATGGGGATCTCAGGGATATGTGAGAGGTGCTTTGAATATAAGGCATTGTACTGAGCATAATCCTCTCTTGGCTGGGAAATATAATGTGGCTTCTAAGCAATCTGTATCTGGTTGTCAAGGTTCCTTATATATTGATCACTAGCTGCCTTCCTCAAGAAACCATTAACTTCCATAAACTGTATTTCGTGTCTGCTAAAAATGGAAATTCACCGAGCCTGAACAGGAAAACAATGATCCATCTTTAATCTTCTTACCAGGCAGGCTCAGCACAATTAGGATTGCATGAGCCCAAACCAAAGTCATTAGAAGAACATGAGCCTTTTCAGCTGATAAGGTGCTTTTTTTGAAGTGGCTACCATAATATACTGCACAAGATACTGAATCATCTCCTCTTGACATAGCCAAATGAACTAGCACAGTATATTTGGGAAGCTGCCATGCCCAGAGTAAGCATTGCTGATTCAAGAATCTATCCACACTGATGCTTCCCCTTCCCACGACATTGTAAACTTTACTGATTCACTTCCCAGAGAAAACCAACCAGTTAGCTACCTCCCTTTCTACTCTTTTAGATGCTCAACAATGAACCTTCTTCTGCACTAATCTTTGCTACCATTTCCTACAACGTACAACACCCTCCTTCATTTGCTATCTTGACTTTAATTTTGTCCAGGATAATCGGAACAGGTATGTTCTTTTTCCAACCTTGGAAATGCTCCACTAATAGTGTGCTTTTGCAATAATAAAATGATAGATATTTGGGATGGGAGAACATCTGTGGAGATTCTCAATCATCCAGGTCATGGTTGTCTGCTTTTCAAAAGACAACTGGACTTGGGTTTTTTTTTCCTTGAAAACATTTTGCTTCTCATCCAAGAAGCTTTTTCAGAACTGAAGAAGCTTCTTGAATGAGAAGTGAAACAATTTCAAGGGGGGGAAAAAGCAAGATAATACAATTGCCTTTTGAAAAGCTCCTTTGGTGTATTTGGGATGGGACTTAATAAAAAGCACAAGGATATTTTACCATGATCCTAATTAGCTAAGTTAAAGAAGAAGCCTAAATTGGCCTAAAATTTCTTTTTCTAATTGCCGATCCCTAATCTATACTATGCTGTCATCAAGTTGAGCCATCTATGATGAAATGCAGCCACCTCCCTCCTGGGAATCCAGCCTACATTCCACCACACTTCCATCTATACTATTTGCAGGATATGTTAGGGAAAGGGGTTGGTCAATTTGTTTGGCTTCCATCAAACATTGCCACCTGGCAGGAAATTACCACTCTCCTTAATGTGGGCTGGGAATGGGCAACGCACATATTTTTACAGATGATTCTTCAGTTGCCCAAAGGAGAATGTCTCTGGGGACAGGGACTGGAGATCTAATGTAGCCAAAAGACACTGGGATTGTCCCAGGGGTGAAATCCAGCAGGTGTCTGACAGGTTCTGGAGAACCGGTAGCAGAATTTTTGAGTAGTTCGGAGAACTGGCAAATTCCACCTCTGGCTGGCCCCTGAGTGGGGTGGGAATGGGGATTTTGCAGTGTCCTTCCCCCTGGAGTGGGGTGGGAATGGAGATTTTGCAGTATCCTTCCCCTGCCACGCCCACCAAGTCACACCACGCCCAAGCCACACCCACAGAACCGGTAGTAAAAAAAAATTGGATTTCAACACTGGATTATCCCAACCATCATATGACTGCGGTACTGGCCAAATGGCTCCTGTTGGCTTGAAGGGAATTCACTAACTTTACACCAGAACAAGTAGGAGTTGAGGACAAGGCAATACAGCCAATTTAGTTTCTTGTTTTAGTTTTATTTTACCTAAACATTTTATTGTTAGTATGCAGGATGCATTCTGAATTACTTAGTGTCTCTCTGATTATGGTGGGGATAACTTCAGCAAACAAATAAATAAATAAAATCAGCACAGCAGAAAAAAAGGGCTCTGGTGCATGCACATACTATGCTTCTGGCAAACTGGGGAAAGACTAAAAGATTTAAATCTCTCATGGTCATAATAGTTCTCACTTAATGATCGCAATTGAATCCAAAATTTTGGTCCTAAGTCACTGTAGTTAAATGACAGAAACAGCGGTGAGTTTGTTCTGAATGAGGTTAACCAGAGACTTGTAAAAAACAGGAACTAGGAGAAAACAGATTTCACATTACAGGGCCAGAGAATTCAACCCCAAGGTCTAATTAGGCAACCATGTGAGACACTGGAGGTTATTTTAAGTGCTGTTTTGCTTAGTTTTATATTTCTCAGCCTATTTGCTCAGATTGATTACAAATTATTAAGCACTAATATTAAAATGAATATTGCCATGTGATCTGTTGCAATTAAACTCTTTCTAATTGGGGTCTCCAATCTATAAGAGTCTCCACAACTATAAGAATTGTGGACTTCAACCCCCAGAATTCCCATGTTGGCTGGGAAATTCTGGGAAGTGAAGTCCACAAGTCTTAAAATTGCCAGGTTGGAGACCCCTGTATTAATCCTTAGTTTGATGGTCGTATTAAAAAAAAACTGCCTTTTTTATTACTTAAAAGTTTGGTTTGAAATCTCACCCCAAAAACTGCTGAGATCTGGTAACCTTGTGGGAGCCAATTATATATAATTTTTTTCCCAAGCAAGCAACATTTCCTGCACTGCCCACTTCAAATTCCAGAGGAGAACGCATCTCCCTATTCAAGGAATGGTGATGGTGTTGTGTGAGTATTGTATATAAGAGAGAGGGGGCTAAATGAAATTCTTTTGTGGAAGAGGCAAATAGCTCACTCGCTTTAAAATTCAGAGACTGGGGATGTGAAAAGGATTTCCCATGAAAGGGATTGGCAGGCTGATGTAGATGTTGGTATATAGACAATCCTGTTATGTCCCACTTGCTAAAACTATTCATTTCATTGGCAAAATACCAATCTATACTTAATCCTCAGGGAGTAGGGCGTTATATAAGAACACTAAATAAATAAATAAATAAATAAATAAATAAATAAATAAATAAATAAATAAATAAATAAATAAATAAATAAATAAATAAATAAATAAATAAAATCTATTATATACCATTCATGATAGTGTTCAAAATAAAGTGCAGTAGTAATCACAAAAAGTACTGTAGATCTTTAGTTATCTAGAGAAGAGGTGGAGAACTATGGCTCCTTTATAACTTGTGGACTTCAATTCCCAGAATTCCTCAGCCAGCATGGTTAGTTCAGGAATTCTGGGAGTTGAAGTCCACAAGTAATAAAAGCGCCATAGTTCCCCACCCTTGATTTCATTGAGGGCCGCATGTGTTTGACCTTGGGGGGGGGAGCATGGTCAGCTCAACGTCACTCGTGTCAGGGTGCATGTGGTGGCCCAAGTGCTCTGCCAGCGAAAACGGAGCTCCTGAGGGCCGCACGCAGTGGCGGGTTCCTACCGGAGCAGCCCACTCTACAGTACCGGTAGCGGCCAGCAGATGGCGCTATTTGAGTGCGGCTGCTCCGGTACTGTATTTTGGGGCTTTTGGGGGCATGCGCAGAAGCAAAATCTCGGCAAAATCGCGCGTGCGTGCCTCCCCTCGGGAGATTTCACTGAGATTTTGCTTCCACGAATGCACGGAAGCAAAATCATGCAAGGGGCGCATGCATGTAGTGAGCGTGCGCGCACGCACCAAACGTGGCGATGCGCACGCAGAGCTCTGGTAGCGAGGTAAGAGAGCAACCTGCTCCTGGCCGCGTGTTTTCACTGGCAGAGGCACCGCCGGCCAGTCCTTCCCTGTTTCCAGGGCGCCCCCGCGGGCCTTGAGTTTGACACCCCTGATCTAGATGAATTCAGTTTAAATAAGACATTATTAAATTTCAGCAAAATAAGAACCTATCTCGGTTCCCTGTTTTGCAAAGAATTCACATTAATCAATCTTTGCCTTGGATTCACAATCATATCAAAATGTCAAATACATATTATAAATTGGAGAGAACCAGATCATGGTTCATGTCAAATAAAAGGATTTCTGGCTGCCAGGAAATGAGAATAAAAAAACAAACAAAGATAAGTTTCCCCTTTTATTAAAGGTCAGAATTTTAATCTCATGCATAAGTCTCAGAAGATATGAAAATAAGTTTTTATCATTTTAAAGATCTCCAACAGAGTATCTACCCGGGAGAAGGAAGAATCCTGACTTCTTAATGAGAAGCTAGAAGACACAATGATACTAATGAACCTTGTAATAGTGAAAAATTATTTTTGCATAGCATGTTAACTGTCTCAAGTCTGTTCATTCAATTCGGGTCAATAACATGGATGAGAGAAGGAGACAAATATATGTATTTTAATTTCCTGAGATATGACTGCTAGGTAATAGAACTGTTTTATTTCTATCAATTTTAAATCAACCATAGATTTCTGCATATAGAAGCTTGTCAACATCTATTCTTGACATGTGATGTGCTTAATGCAAGTTAGTTAGCTGAGCATATTTTCATGTTGAGGATACAGCTTTAAAATAAAGGACTGGACTAAGTATCTTTCACTCTCCTTCCAAAATTAGCTTATCCAAAACTAAAACTATTGTAGTAAACAGTGTCAATGTACGCTACAATCTTTACAAATGTAAGGGCATTGCAAATTTCCTCCTCAGAGGACGACGCCTAGAATTCTAGGTAGGTATCCAGCATGTGAATTTTGAGGGTTCTCTCAGCAAATTTTGAAGCACTAGATTGGAGAAAGCTTTTGTACATATAGTGAAAATGTTTACTTCAAACATTAATTTCCACTCATATATTTCATACTACTGTAATTTCTTCTTTCTACTTAATGGCAACAAAATTTAATATTTGCAATATTGGTTACTCACATTTTATCCATGGCTATTCATATCTGTTCATATCATATCTCTTTCTGTTGTCTTCCTTAGCACAAAATGTAATCCAGAAAACTCCATGAGGGCAAGGATAAGGGTTGTTTTGTTTAAGAAGTCTTTTTTAATACCATAAGCATAGACAGTGCCTTCTATATAATAATAAGATTCACATCTTATGCACCTATTGTAGAATTTGCAATCAAAATAGTGGATAAATAAAAATAGTAACTACTCTGGACTCTTCTTATCAAATTCAGGCCAGTCTGAAGTCTTTTCAGTAAAAATTAAGTCAATCAATCTTGATCAACCATATGCTAGTTTCCTGAGGTTAATGGAATACATTTTTATTAAATTTATACGGCCAAGAATGGAACCATATCTTACCGAAATACCTATTACAAACTAATTGGAACTGGGTATGCAAAGTTTTGCACTAGTAATATATTACAAGTTAGATTTAATCATATTGATCCACTAAATCTCAAACCTAGGATCAGATCCTGCTTTAATACTTTGGTTTCTATATGGACTTTAATTTACATTTTCCTATTTTAGGTGACATCAGAAAACTGTTTTGAAAAACCATAAAATGTTTGGAGAAACTGAGAAACATGTTAGATCACATATGGTCTGAGACCATTGCGTCTGAACATAACTTAGATTGCAACTGTTCAGAGTTTCTTTGCATACAAAATCTATGTATGAAAAGAGGAGAGAGAGAGAGAGAGAGGGGGGGGGGGAGGGAGGGAGGGAGGGAGGGAGGGAGGAGAGAGAGAGAGAGAGAGAGAGAGAGAGAGAGAGAGAGAGAGAGAGAGAGAGAGAGAGAGAGAGAGAGAGAGAGAGAGAGAGAGAGTTATTCCAAGTTATTGGTTTCTGTGCATTTCTGTGAAGAATCAGACTACTGTTTAAAATTTACCTAAGTCTATTTACTTCAAACTAACCCAAAACGTATTTATTCATATTTACATTATTTTTCATATTTATATTCTCAGATTATGCGCAACAATAATAACCATTTTTATTGTTATGAAGAAGATGGTAAGGAAAGTTTCCTCGGATCAAGTCTTCTTCTGTGTCCATAATTTTAAATTTTTATTTGATTGTAACCAGGAATACCATTTCGTCCATGTTTCATAGAATTCAGTAAATAGTAAAAGGGATAAAGGTTAAAAGTAACCAATGTAGCAAGACTGATTGTAAAACTGGATTCAGTTACACAAAGGTATAGCTGTTAAAATGAAATGCTGTTTTTTGTGTATTAGTGTTTGTATTTTCTTTTTCCTTCCCCCCCTTCCTTTTTCTTTTTTCTTTTCTTTTATGCCGTGTGTTATTATGTATGTTTTTTAACATTTAAAAACTGAATAAAGATATTTTTTTAAATTTTTTTTAACCTAAGTCATACTTTAGGAGCTCTCCTAAGAGATTCCTGAAAGTGTTTTAAACATTAGCGCATAATTAGTAGACCTCTGCATACTTGTCAAAACCCTTTACTGTATATTCTTCAAGGGGGATACCTGGTATATGTAAATTGCTACAATTGTAAATTAATCATCCTGCAAGGGAAAGTCACTTTCATAAAAGCCCGAGTCCTGGTGACTTCAGGGGTACATTCATACTTTAAAGTTCAGAGCATACTAGCTCAGTTCAGTTGTTAAAATCACAGAATGTTCAAAGCACAAAGAAGACACTGCAAATGCGTCAAGATTGAACATAAGGGAGAATCCTCCTCTACTTCCAGCTTCAACATTTTCATCTGGCCACATACAGTATATTGAAAGCTGTATGCACAAGCTCTGTCTGCAATCTGTAACTTTGTGGTACCAAAGCATTAATTATCTATTTCTTATGTTTTCAGCAAAAGATATGCATTATAGACATAGAACATGTACAGCTTAGATCAAAACAAGAAGAATAAGTCAAAACAGGAAGAATAAGTCAAAAAGGCGTTATTTAAGAACTCTTCTCTGTGCTTTGAATAATGTCCCTTTTGGATAACTATATACAGCTACTACATTTGAATCCTTTTGCAGAGCTCAAGAATTGATGCTAAGAGATGGTATTTAGAAACAAACCATTAACGGCGTTCAAAATGAGATAAACTTTTAAACAATACTATTTCAAGATTTATACTGAAACTGCAAGGGGTTCAGCTTTGCTCAGGAACAGTAAGTTTTAGTACCTATTAGATAACCCTTTAACCTGTTGGGACATTGTTGCAGAGATATTTCTTTACCTAAATAGACAAACAGAATGACCACAGTGGGCAAAAAAAATCAGTGGGACTATGAGTGACTTCCAGGTTCCGGTCTACATCCCTGTTGAGTTTCTTTCTTTCCTTCCTTCCTTCCTTCCTTCCTTCCTTCCTTCCTTCCTTCCTTCCTTCCTTCCATCCATCCATCCATCCATCCATCCATCCAATTTAAACTTTCTACCAGCTTCCTCGCTGACTTAATAAAAAATAATACATGCCACACGGGTTGAGAAGTGTGCACGAGGGTGTGTGAAAGGTCCAGCCTGGGATGGGAAGAGCACATAAGGTGTGGTGAAGGTCAAGAAGGGTGTGCAAGGATGCATAACAGATGCAGCGTGAGTTTTGAAGGCCCACAGGAGTACAGCATGGGTCTGGAAGGGTGGACTGGGGTGGGTGAGTGAGTGAGTGAGTGAGTGAGTGAGTGAGTAGAAAATGCAAATCTGTAGCATGGGTGGAAAAGTGTGCAAGAAGTGTGCAAGAGCTGCAATGTGAATCAAGAAAGGCAAGTGGAGATGTGCAAGACATGCAATAAGAGTTGGGGAGGGTGCACAGAAGTGCAGAACAGGTCAGGAAGGGTGTTCTGGTATGCACAAATGAATGGAGAGGCACAAGTACAGAGGAGCTAGGGAGATTGCAGGTATGAGGGAGCCCTGCGGCTTTCCCGTTGACATCACTCTGAGGAAACTTTGTACAAGTAAAGATTTTGTTCAAAGGGAGGCTGCCATGGAACATAGGCAATTACAATTGAGTTCACACTTCCTGCAGGATTCCCTATTGACATATGGGAAGCTGTCAGGGAGTGTTGAAAATGTCTATCAAGTAACCGCAGCTGAAGCAGCCACCTCTCTAGACTTCATTCCTAAGGAAATTCGGGGTCCTGCGCATTCTGAAACATAGTCTATTTGAGGTAACCACCATTTGGTTATAAAATGGTGGCCCTCTGATGCACTGTTTTGCCCAATTGAACGTTATAATTAGACAATTTTAGTAAAATAATAGAAAGATCAATTTTTAAAAATCCACCTTTGATTTTCTTAAAACAAGTGCTATAGTCCTACGTCACCTTTAGTTAAGAATGGAGTTACATGTGCTATTGGTTAGTTATGATTACTTGAAATATGATTAAGGGCTCTGAGACCAGTTACTACTATCCTTTCATCTTTTTGAATTGCTCTGGTTAAGTGAACAAATAATAGATAACTAAATCTGCAATCCATATCTACTTTCTTAGAAATAGGATTTATTGAACTCAGTGGGATTTCCCCCCCCCCCTAGATATGCATGCATTACAATTTTCATTGTTATTATCTTCAGCAATCACTTTTAATTAGTTCATAAAAAGTAGAAATTAGGGATTTCACCTATATTTGCCTTGCCATACAAATCAAACCAATCCTCACTCCAACTACTTTTGTTTTTTTAATTTTATTTGGGATGGGCCCTAAACCTTTTAACACATAAAGGATTAATTAAAGAGAACCCTTCTAGATCAACATGATAGGAACCGGTTCTGTGTTACAATTTAATGAGCAATATCCAAAGAAACACAGGGAAACATTACTATACAGATACACCAAAGCAGTGTTTCTCAGCCTTGGCTGGGGAATTCTAGGAGTTGTAGTCCATCTGTTTTAAAGTTGTCAAGATTGAGAAACACAGCACTAAATTATTTCTCTTCCCAATCACCCTTTGGGACTCAAATTTTGTCTAGTTAAAGGTAAGTAAGTACATTTTGTCATTAGTCAAAACATTTATATTGTCTTCTCTGAGTGGCAGGCTCATAATTAATCCAACAACAGTATAAAGAATCAACTACAGAGTGGACTTTCGCATTAAATTCTCATTTCTGAATGTACACTTAAACTTGCAGTAGGAATTCAAGAAATTAAACATGAAGTACATCTTTTTTTTAAAAAAAAATAGTGACCGCTCAAGGATTTTAGCACAGTCCAAAAATGTACTGCAACACTTACGAACAGCACACCTGAGTTATCAATCCCAACTTTGGGATGAAAGACAGACTCTAAAAAGGATTTAATGCCCATGATTCAGAGAAAACAAACACTTAGCAATGCTACCAACACTTTTCTTGGAATACACCCCACTAGTAAAGAAAGATGTACTTCTAGATAAGGCTACATAAGAGGCATTTTGCTCTTTCTTACAAACACCCTGTTTGTACTTAAAACAAAGGGTGACTTGCCTCATTTCAATTCCTCTCCTTAAACCGCAAGCCTTGATCCACATGAAGCGTTCAAAAGAGACTCTGTCCGGGCTTGACAACACGAGGATGGATTGCTAATTCTCCCAGATTAAGGCAAATGCCCAGGAGTAGTTTTAAACACGAGGTTTCCCGCCCCCCCGCCCTCCTTCCCGTTCAATCGTGTCCAAATCTCGGAGACTGCCTGAACAAAGTCTGCAGTGTTTTTGGAAAGGGTTCCCCACCCCCCCAAAAGTGGTTTGCCATTGCCTCCTTCCTGGGGCTGAGAGAAAGTGAGGCGGCAGGCAACAGGTTTCCCCCCCCCCCCAAAAAAAAAAACCTTTGAGAATGAATCACCCCTGGACTTTTGCGCAAGAAGGAGGAAGCCGAAGAAGCCGGAAAGCCGACAAAGTAATTTGGGGAAAGGCGAGCACCGCTCCCTTCCCGCGGATCACGCCTTTGAAAGCAACGCAGCGAAAGTGCGCGCCTCCCCGGTTATGGGGCAGCTTCCTCCTCCTCCGGGCAGGCG
Organism: Diadophis punctatus similis; assembly: GCA_023053685.1. Taxonomy (NCBI): domain Eukaryota; kingdom Metazoa; phylum Chordata; class Lepidosauria; order Squamata; family Dipsadidae; genus Diadophis; species Diadophis punctatus. Next base: position 6,587,707 of record JALIGW010000016.1, on the reverse strand, counting down.
GAATCTCCCCGGCAGGGCGGCAGCGAAACCTCGTCGGCTTACTTACACACACAGAGCTCCACCACGTAGGCGTAATAGGACCAGGCCACGACCAGGGCGATGAAGACCACGGGCACCCACGCCAGCACCCTCTGGCAGCACTTGAGGACGTGCGACGGCGCCATCTTCCCCGCCGCTGAGCTGCCGCTGCCGCCCGCAGGAGCCATCGGTGCCGCAGCCGCTCTCGCCGCCGCTTCTCCGCTCGCCGCTGCGGCGGTGCCTCCCGCCGGCCCCCGCCCTTCCTTGCCTTACGCTAAGGGGGCAGGGCCTGGGCGCGCCTGCCTTGCGCAGCGACTCCCGAGGACGGAGAAGGAAGCGCGGCGAGCGTGAGGGAGAAGCGGCGGGCAGCAGCTCCCCGCCGCTAAGACTGCGGGAGTTGGGGGTGGGGGTCTTCTAGCCGCCTCGCCGCCGTCTTGACCGGAGCTCCGGTTTTCTTCCCTGCCGCCCGGCCCTTCTTCTCACGTACCCCCAAGCAGCCCTGCCCTCGCGGCTGAAGGAAAGAGGCGGCTCCTCTTTGCGCGACGCCTGGCCGGTCGCGGCAGGTAGTTCAGACGTTCTTGGACGCCATTCCCTTTGGGGATTGGCCGAAGGGTGGGATCCCCAAGAGCTGGGATCGCTTTCTTCTTCTTCCCCCCTCTCACTCGACCAGTGGATCCCGCCCGAGTAGTTCGGGATAAAAGTCACCGGCAGGGTGGAAGGTCGAACTTGGCTGATCCCTGGAGCTAAACTGACTTTAGATAACCAAATAGATCACATTCGAATAATAAAGTCTGTCAATCCCGGGTGGGTCCCTTGGGAATTGTAGGGCTTTAGGCTAGACTGGGCTGTCAAAGGGAGAAAAAAACTCCCCACCAAGGGCAAGGTTTTCGGCGACGTTGCGAGATGGCCATTTCGCTGTCTACCTTGATTTGTGAACGTGGGAAAAGGGCGAGGTCTCAGCGGGTAGCGACGCCTAGTTGGGCATGGCTTATCTTGACAGTTCAGTAGGATCAGATCTGGGTGATACTCAAATAGGAGACCCATTCCTAGGGCTGCATGCTCCTTTTAGGAAATGGGGGGTGTTGTGTCTGCTTTTCATCCATGAACCCCACATGGGATAAATAGCATCCCCTCCCCTCCTATTTTTCTGGTGAAGTCGCCAGGAAAACTTATTTGGATACTTCATTAAGTTGGCAGGAGGTAAGTTTAGGGTTATGCCAGTTTGCCTTTATGAAGGCAGAGTAGGTGTGACAGAAAGCTAAACATGTCATGAATCATTTTCTCAAATCTGGACGTCTCAAAAGTGCTGGTAGCCAGTCCGACTGTTAGGTAGAGTGAAGCATTTGGAGGACAGTGTTGGTTTGGAAACCAATCTAGTTCTGTGACTGTTTTGTCTTGTGCTTCTGCAGTCACACTTGGTCAGAAGGTACAGAGTAAGATATGCCATCCAAACATACCAATAGTCCAGCCATCTCATCTGCTGCCTTTCAACTGCTACATCAATCAGCTACTGTATGTGAAAGTGAAGGGATTTTCCTAGAAGCTAGGTTATCCTTTTTGTTTTGCAACACATGAAACATTTAATTCATCTGTATGAACTACAAAGATGTAATTAAGCTTCATCTTCATAATTAACCCAAGAATAAGATGTAGAACATGGTTCCACACAGACATCTACCGATTAAAGTCTGTAACATTAGTGAATAATGAATCATACAACTGTGTGTTATATATGCAGTGTGTTAGGCCTGATATCAAAATAAATGTTGGTTCTCACTGCAACTGATAACTGCATCCTATAAAAATTTAAATACAAAACCACCAATTTTGCAGGGCTTAGAACCTGAGACAAAATGGTGATCCAAGCAACTTTGGCTGCTGCTGTTTAAACTACTAAATCAATGACTTAAATTGCCTAAAGTATCATATTCAAATAATAAAGTGTGTACTGTTTTGTATTGCATCAATTCCCCTCCCCACCCCTCTGCTTTTAGAAAAGGCATCAAGATAAATAATTTCAGTTTAACCTTTTGAATTACATTAGTAAAAGTCTTATTTTATTATTGCTATGGTAAATGTTGGTTCCAATTAGTTATGCTAATGTTTTAAATTATTTTTCATATTTATTTAGAACAGAGGTGGGTTCCTCCTGGTTCGGTAACTTGGCGGCCTGGGTCGCTGGAACCGGCAGAGAACCAGGCCTGCCACGCCCCCGAGCCGGTTCTCTTGGCGGCGCCATAGGCGGCACCATCTTGTTTTTTGCTTCTGTGCATGTGCAGCTTTGTTTTAGCACTGCACAAAGCATGTGCGCGCACAAGGGACGTCCCTGAGCAAACTGGCAGTGAAGAAAACCAGAACCCACCCCTGATTTAGAACTGGAAGCCTTGTATAGTTTATTTGGAAGGTAAAGCAATATTATTCATAATCACAATACTGTTTTTTTAACTTCAACCCATTATACAGTGTCAAGGATGTGCAGTTTTTCAATCTTAGTAACTTTTAAGATGTGTGGTCAAGTCAATTCTGTTCATTCCTCCAATCAAAATAAATTTTACCAGCACTTGGGGTGCACTGAGGCTAACTGCTATAGATCATTATCCTGCTCCATCTCTCACTTCTTGTTATGTTTATTTAACCAGGCTAAATTTGGTCTATTAATTTTAAAATTCTCAATACATTTGTTCAATTCAAGTAAAGGATGCAAGTATAGTCACTCTTTACTGACCTTACAAACTCAGACATCTTTCCAGAAATATAAATTTGTTGTTATTTTCTTTTGGCATACTCACCTGTAATGCTATTGAAGAATGAGACAAGCTCCTCTTATAAAATGTGGTTGAGCAAGATTTTCTTGTTATTGAAAAGTAAAAGAACAGTTGCTTATTCAAACCATAAAAGTACTGCAGGCCACTTTAGCTGACTGTGATCAGCAGTTCAGCTGTTCAAATCTCACTGGCTCAGGGTTGACTCAGCCTTCCATCCTTCCGATGTAGGTAAAATGAGGACCCAGATTTTTGGGGGCAATATAAATATATATTGCTTAATGATGTAAACCGCTTAGAGAGTGCTTGCACTATGAGGCGGTATATAAATCTCATAAATCTCATAAATCTCATAAATCTCATAAATAAATAAATAAATAAATAAATAAATAAATAAATAAATAAATAAATAAATAAATAATAAACAAACAAACAAACAAACAAATTAATTAATTGATCAGTTGGGTGTTGTCTTAGCAGACTGGATTAATGGAAATTTACAACCTGTTGAAATATCATAGTATTTTTAAGAGCTGTATAAAGAGTGTCTACTTTCTCAGTATGGGCTCACCGTATAATCTTGGTCAACATTTTCATCTTGCAAAGTAGGGTTGTGCTACGCTTTGTGGCTATACAGTACACAAAGTGCTTAAAAACTCATTGCTTTGGTTAAGGTTGTTATCATCACAAGAATCCAAAAAGACAAGGCCCAAAAGAGAGAAAACTAAGACCTATTTAACAATCCAAAGGGATTTAGGATTTCAGTTTCTATTTATAAACTATTTATATATTTATATATAAAACCAATATTATATTATATTGAACTGTATATTTATATATGCCTTTGATCAGTGCTTAAGGGGTAGAATTATAAAAGTAGTTTAGCAGTTATCTCATTATTTTAGAAATTGTCAATTTAATCTTTGCAAATATGAATGAACAAGGAAGGGAAGATAAAACACAAGGCTCCCCCTTGTGGGAGTTTATTTGTTTTCAAATATAGACATTGTATACCGTATTTTTGGAGTATAAGACGCACCTTAGTTTTTGGGGAGGAAAATAGGGGGGGAAATCTGCTTACCAAGTATTCATCTGGCTATCGTCCTTAGTCTGGTAAGCTTCAGCACATTATTTTATCCCCTGGTTATGGCTTAAAAAAACCTTCTTCGGAGGGAGTAGCAATGAAAAAAGCCTGCAAACCCGAAGAGTCGGGAAGGTCATTAGCGCTTCGTTAGGGCTGAAAAAAAAGCTTTGAAAAAGCTACATTCGGAGTATAAGACGCACACAAAATTTCAGCCTCTTTTAGGGGGGGAAAGGTGCATCTTATACTCCAAAAAATACGGTACTTAAGATTTGCTTGCCTCAAATGGAAGCATAGGAAAGGAACACTGGGTCCTTGAAATAGTGTCATTGTTAAAACTTATGCAATACATACTGAGTATGTATTCTCAGTGGCGGCTTTGGCCTTTGGATGAGTCTTTCTTTTGATATACAGCATGTCTTTCACTCTCTAGGGCAGGGGTGGGCAAACTATGGTTCTTTGAGGACCTGTGGACTTCAGCTCCCAGAATTCCTGAGCTAGCCATGCATACATGGCTGGCTCAGGAATTCTGGGAGTTGAAGTCCACAGGTCCTCAAAGAACCACAGTTTGGCCACCCCTGCTCTAGGGCCTAGGCCTTTAGGAAGATGGTTAATATCTGGGTCTTCACCCTCAGCCTTTGGGCCAGATTGAGTACAGCTCCCATTTTCTAGAGGTATAGTATTTCAGCCATGTTTGCCATTGTCTGCCTTTTTAATGTTATGTTTTATTATATAAAAATACTATTTATACTTCCCTACACTTGCCAATCCCAGCTGAGTATCTAGTAAGCCCATGATATTGTTTGGGTGGGTTAATTTTATCTTCCAAATTATCTTTTCCATGAAGTCGATGAAAATAAAGATTTTGGTTGCTTTTTCAGCTATAAATCAATGGAAAGAAAACAATAGCAAGGCACTTATTTATTTATTTGTGAGATTTATATACCGCTTCACAGTGCAAGCACACTCTAAGCGGTTTACACCAGTAAGCAATATATATTTATATTGCCCCCAACAATCTGGGTCCTCATTTTACCTATCTCGGAAGGATGGAAGGCTGAGTCAACCTTGAGCCGGTGAGATTTGAACCGCTGACCTGCGGATCACAGTCAGCTAAAGTGGCCTGCAGTACTGCCTCTAACCGCTGCACCACCTCGGCTCTTAACTTCTGAAGAAGAAAATTTTGTGAATCTGACTGCCAGATAACAAAAGATCCAGTGACATATGGACAAGATTCAGTAAAGAAATACATCAAAACAATTACAAACTATGGAAAGAAATGTATCTCAATATTTTGAGTTCGCTCATTTCTCCTCTGCCTATTCTACTCTTCCATTTTTGTCTTGCTGTCCATCAAAATCTAGACTAAGACATCTAGTGTTGGGATCTAATGGGTTCCCTCCACCCCCAGCTTTTTACTCGCATTAATGCACAATATAAAAAAGATTTGTGCTTACCATGAGTTATTTATGAAGTCACTGTGTCTCTACAGTTGCATTACGTAGTCCTGAATTTAATGAAATACTATTTAAATGTACCTGGAAGCTTATGAGGGAAGACATATTCTTGGCATCTGTTGTTGATTTTCAGGTATTGACTCTGGAAAATAATTGTTTTCCCAACTATGCCTAGTCTGTTCCTAGAAAATAAAAGCCTGACGTCTTCTGTCCAAGTTTTAATAATATTTTTCCCAGCTTGATGCCAGATTCAAATGGGCTGAATTACGAATCCTAGCATGAGTCACACTGACTGAAAATCATGAGGGCTGTAACTGAAAATGCATACAAATGACCAGTATCACAAACTCTTTTATGTATATGTTGCAGATACTTTAGATCAGGGGTGTCAAACTCAAGGCCCGTGGGGTGCTTAAATCTGGCACATGGGGCTGGCCTGGAAATAGCAAAGGACCGGCCCGCGGTGCCTCTGGAGCGGCCACGCGGAGCCATATCTGAGGGCACGCAAGGCATTGCCCTATGTCAGCTCCAGCACACATGTGCGCGCTGGCCAGCTGATTTTCGGCCTTTTCGGACGTTTTCACTCTCCCCAGGCTTCAGGAAAGCCTCCTGAACCCTGGGGACGGCGAAAAAAGGCACAACAGGCCAACTGGAAGTTCATTTCCAAAAACTTCCCGTTTGGCCATTTTTCGCTGTACCCAGGCTCCAGGAGGCTTTCCTGAACCCTGAGGACAGCGAAAAACAGCCCAATGGGCCTACCAGAAGTCTGGAGGCTTCAGTGAGGCTTGTGCGCATGTGTGTGTGTGTGGGGCAGCGCAGGGGGTTGTGCGCATGCATGGGGGGCATTGCATTATGGGTGTGGGCACGCGCACGCACGCTATCACGCTCACCCTTTTGGCACCCGAGCAAAAAAAGGTTCGCCATCACTGGTCTATAGAATGTTCAAATTATTAGACTTATTTTTTAAAGACTGCTTTATTATTGTTCTAGACAACTTAACAAAATGAAGAAGCTTTTTAAAATAAATGCTTGATCTGAAGAGGCCCAGTGCTATTGTATCTTCTTTTAAATAGCAGAGAATAATGTATACTTCCAGAAAGCCACATCAATTTTAACAGCATCTGTACAAGTATAATCTGAAATATAACAGAGTCCTGTTTTAGTATTATAAGACAGCTGAGTTAAACCCTGACTGTCATGTTTGGAGTAGATCTATTTAAATAATTAGGAGGAGTTAGTGTGATTACATTTAAGAAGACTTTCTGGCATTAATATACTGCCATAATGTACATTTCTCCAATTCTTTGCTATTTCTATGGGTCAGGTACACATGCACAGAAATACACAGCAAACAGTGTATATCATCTGTACTGTTTGCTGTTTGCTGTGAGGCAGAGGCAGATCCCTCCCCCTTGTTTTCCTCCCCCAAAACTAAGGTGTGTCTTATACTCCGATGCGTCTTATACTCCGGAAAATACGGTACATGGAGAAATAAGGGGATTTTTTAAAATTACATGTATCATATGTTTAGGCCAACAATTGCATTCTTCATTCTTATCATTGTGATTTCTGCATTCAAAATTATATATATAATTTTTGTTGAAGATACTGTATCCCAGAATGGTAATTGTGCAAGACAGAACCATGAATAGTAATGTAACAAGATTAGTTACATCTATTTATTTAATAGATTTATATGGCAGCCCAACTCACAATGGTGACTCTGGGAGGTTTAAAAATTCATATCTTAAAATTTCAGGACCACCATCCTGCGGCCTCAACAGATATAATCACATTAGGCACATGATTGGTTGTCTATCAGACTGGAGTTCACAGGCCCGCTGACAGAACTATAGCCTTCCGGAAAAATAACAAGATGGCAATACAGTTCAAGTAATCCTAGTTCTCTGTAGAGATATCCAAATGTTTTCATCATTAAACGTTCTGAATCCTAAAGTTATTTCAAATCCAGAAATCCATTTAAGTTTGTAGCCTTCCAAAATAGAAACATCTATTTTGTTCATCTCTATTAATGTCCAGGTAGTGTCAGGCAACACTATAAATATTTATAGCATGACTATAAATCTTGGTTCTCCAGACACTTAACTCCTATAATATTCACAAATCGGCTTATTCAAGTTTCTTTTTTGCAGACAAGAATGAAGTAGATTTGCCCACTGCAATATAAAGAAGTTAAAAAAAATCGATATATAGGCCTATGACCCAATCCTATAAATCCTAAGCTTTTTAAATATGATCATTCTTTTCATGGTCTTGGAGGCACCATGAAATTGCTGCTCCCGTCTTGCTAATTTAATTCCTTACAGATAGTACAGCATTCTCCGATATGGCCAATTTATCATCAACATCATTGCAATCATCATTTCTCCCCAATGTTACATTTAGCTAGTGCTGTTATACTGTAGTAAGACATAGAAATGGACTACACTTATCTAAATGTTAAATGCTAGATTTTGGATCTGCTTTTTCTCTGTGACAATGAGTAGGCAATAATATTTAACAAATAACTGTTCCCCAATATTTTTTTTATGATCAGCTGAATAAATCACAATCAGGTATAAAGTGCTTTTTTAAAGAAGTAAAAATATATATCAGGAAATGAATCAACATCAATATTTAGAAGTAGCCGAAGCAACAGTCAAATTATACTGACCTCTGAGATTCTAGACAGTGCAAAACGAATACAATTAAATGACAATAGTTTGGAGAATGCATAGAAATGGGATGTGTGTTATCTTAAATTACAAATATTGTTGGTATTCTAACAGTATTTCTTATTGTAGAACAAAATGGGATCATAGCACCAACTATGCAAAGGATTATTTATCCAAGGTAGCACACAGTAATTGTACAGTTATGTTTCCTTCAGTTTCAGTAGAGTTCATTGGCTTCAAAAGAACGAACATATTACAGAATCAGCAAAATGTACTGAAGTATTATACTATAATTGGTGTCAATATACGTTCAACATAATCCCATGTGTTTACTTAAAAATAAGTCCCACAAGGTGCAATTCAGCAGTTTTGGTATCATAGAATATCATTATTGTGATTTTTGATGCATCTTAATATATAGACTCCAAGAACGTTCTTTGCATCCATTTCAACTGCCAGTCCACTTTTAATATTTTCCAATTCCTTTAGGATGATTTAAGACACTCACCAGCCAGGAACAATGATCTTAGGATTTAACTTTAATGCATTTAAATTCTGAACTGTTTACTCTTTAAGGTTCCCATAACCAAAATATTTAACTGTTTGAATAAAGGCCATTGTTTGAATGACCCCAGTGGAGTTGCTAAGATCCAAATACAGAAGAATGGTTGGATGTTACAGGACCAATTATCTAGAGATCTAAGTATTTCTGGTGAAGAATGTCTAGGGATATTTTTGCGACAACTATGGACTGAATGATTGAAAATCTCCACAGACATTTAACTTTGCAATTTCTAGTTATGTTTTTAATCATAGTATTTGTGGGGAGAATCTGATTTGCATGGAGAAATGTAAAACAATTAAGGCTACAATATCTGGGCTAGTTACTGCAGTAGCAAAAAGATGCAGCTATAAATCACTCCTTGCTCATTTAAAACAGATTAATTTAAACTCTAAAAGCAGTCATGTTTGAAAACTAAACTTTATTCTGTGGCGGTCAGGCAGAAACATAACTAATGGACATGCATGCTTTTAAAAAATGAATTTTTCATGACCAGCCTCAGGAAAGTTGCTGGAGTGAAAAACAGTCACTTCAACAGACGAATCTTCTGTCATTTTAACAACATTGCAACTCTCCTATGAAAATGGCTGGCTTGACTACATGTGATTGGCCCAAAGTTGCCCAATAAACTTTAAAACTGTGAGTGAGGGCTTCCTTGGTCCTAGTCCAACCTTTAACCAATATACTACACTGGAAGTATAATATGCTATTAATATTCATTCATAGCTCAAGTCAAGCAATTATTACAGAGAGTTGTCAGGAATTTAAACAATGAATCTGATGGAACTTGACAGTAAGCAAATCAATATACAGTACCTATATAATGCTAACATTCATTTTCTTTAATGACTTCACTGTGTTTAGCTTCTAATCTTTGTACACTTGTGCAATTTACAATCTTCCAGCTTATGTAAACATTTTGGTATTTCCAGCTTACAGTGAAAGATGCAACCCCCTGTGCAAACAGAATAAAATACAGAATACATGAAGAACGTAATAAAAACTGGTCTCCAAATGCAAAAATGTTTTCAAATGTCTATAAGGTACTGTGTTCTAAGAATACCTTTTGCCGACTAATTTCTTACCTAGAATTTATATTGGATATTTAAAGCTCAAAAACTTCTAAAAATTCCATTCCATTCCATTCCATTGTTGTATTTTTCATACTTTTCTTCCCTTTAATTCTTAAAAATGGGGATGTTCCCATGTGTGCTATGAAACGTGCCTTTAAAAGATATTTCCTGACTTACAACCATTTGTTTAGCAAGTATTCAAAGTTACAACGGCACTGGAAAAAGTGACTTATGACCTGTTTTCACGCTTACGACCATTGTAGCATCCCCACAATCAAAATTTGGGCACTTGGCAACTAGCATTTGTAATCTTCCCAGCTGGCTTCTGACAAGCCAAGTCAACGCAGGAAACCAGATTCATTTAAGAAACGCATAGTTCACTTAACAACTGCAGTGATTCATTTAACGACTGCGGCAAAAAAAGTTGTAAAATGGGGCACGACTCACTTAACAACTGTCTTGCTTAGCAATGGAAACTTTGGGCTCAATTACGTTCACAAGTTGAGGACTATCTGCACTAAATTCCAGATAGGCTGGAAAACAGTATCCATCTGTGAGAACATGAGTACCATCTAAAATAACCCTAAAGCAAATTCTATTGCTGTAAGGATGTGCAAAGTGTTTATTTATTTATTAGTGAGATTTATATACCACCTCACAGTGCAAGCACTCTCTAAGCGCTTTACGCCAGTAAGCAATGTATATTTATATTGCCCTCAACAATCTGGGTCCTCCTTTTACCTACCTCGGAAGGATGGAAGGCTGAGTCAACCTTGAGCCTGTGAGATTTGAACCTCTGACCTGCGGATCACAGTCAGCTAAAGTGGCCTGCAGTACTGCACTCTAACCGCTGCGCCACCTCGGCTTTTCTATGTTCTATGCATGGAAGGACTAGTTTCAGGTGGTCTGCCACAGGATGAAAACTAGCATATTTAAGAGAGAAATACTTTGGGCAGAGACAGAGAGAGAGCAGGAAAAGGCCAACGAGGTTGTAGGCAAAGGAGGCAAGGAACTAAAAAGTGGATCGATCAATTGCATATGCTGCATTTGAAGCCAAGTGTGCTGGAAATGGTAGTGGCAAAGGGGAAGGGAGGAAAGGAAGGTAGGTTTGGTAGTGTCTGGGCTGGTGGTTGTGTCATGAATGAAGCCAAGGACATCAACAGCTAAGGGCAAGGAACAGGAAGGACTGAGAAGAGCAACAGATGGACCATTTGCTAGAGGAGGGGAAGAGGGCCAAGCTAAGAAAGCTCCTCCCAATTTTGTTTCAGTTAAAATGCAGAACCACCAAAAGTGCGTTGGGGGTTTCACTTCTATCAAACTGCAGCACCCCTGAAAGATTCCGAAACACAAAACGCATTTTCTTTTTCAGGCCCACCCCTATCAAAATCAAATAATGGAAGTGTCCGATATTTAATGGTATTAAATGATTGCACTTCATCTAGTACAGCCAATCTGTAAACAAACACATGGAAAACAAAGCAAAATCAGAAAGCTGAGTCACAAATGATCTTACAAAAATACCGGTATATTTAAAAAGGACTCTTCCCAGTTTGCTTCCAAACTTCTTTTGCTCCTTTAATGGTTTCTCGTTTCACACATTTCCAGTAACCTTCGACTCCTTGTTGCTGAGGCACCTGTTTAAAAAAAGTAACAGTTACCAATCTATATTTAAGTTATAATTTCTTTTAAGGCTGGCTACATTGGCTGAAGTCAGCTAGTCAGATCCATCTGTCTGTTAACCATTCTGTCAACCATTCCTATTGGTCCAAACACATTTACCTGATTACTTTTGCCCTGGTTAATCATCTATAAATGAACCTATCACAACCACAAGTATTTTTTTTATGGTTGGAAGCTGCTGGACGAATGAATCCTGCTTTATGATTAGGGATGATCTATAAATCATGACCAGAGGGACCAGCATAGTTCTAGAAAGGCACTTCTGCAGCTTAGCTGTTTTATGATTAGATATGACATACAAATACAGCAGGGCCAGCCTGGCCTCCTTTGTTGGGCAGGCTGGCACTATCCATTACTTGCTTCTTCCATTTAGCCATTCAATTATTTTGTAGTAAGAGCTAAAACTTGAATTTGCTTATTTTTGTCTTTCTTCCCCATCATCCTAGGGCTGTGATGGCGAACCTATGGCACGCGTGCCAGAGGTTGCACGCAGAACCCTCTCTGTGGGCACGCGCACGCCAGAAACCCGAAGACTAGGTGGCCGGTGCGGGCATGTGCACCGTGCAGCTGGTCTTTGGGTTTCTGGCACGCACGCATGCACACATTCCGGTTTGGGCACTCGGTGCCGAAAAGGTTCGCCATCACTGTCCTAGGGCATGTATTTGGCATAAAGCCATCATTTAAAAATGCTTTGAGTACACAATTATCTACTTTCCTTTTATTCTTTTACTCATTACCACCATTAGAAGCTTTGGGATTAGTAGCATGACTAAAGTATCCTTTGACCTGGGGGTGGCTCCCAGTGACCCCCAAGGAAATATTTATCATCTACATTGTTTGTCTGTCCGTCCATCCATCCATCCATCCACCCACCGCAAGTAGCACAAGAGATTGTGGCAGAAGAGCCTCAACACAGCATATTGTATGGATGTGCAGACTAGATTGTTCAAAGAGAGATGATAGATTCAGCTGCATCAAGCAATTTGTATACCAGCTAACCTATTATAAACTGCTTGTTTTAATAAGATAAATTTTGTTTTATAAATGCATATTTATAAAGCTGATAAATTAAAAAAAAACCTACTAGGTCATATAAGCTCTCTGTGTATAAGCTCTCCTTACTTTATTAAAACACTGAGGCAATTAGACATTTCTACTGAACATTTGAGAGAAGAATTACCCTTAATCCACGATGCATCCTGTTTTTGAGGACTCCAAGGAACTCGGCATGGCTGAGGCAATTATCTCCATCTAAATCAAAGATCTTGAAGATGGTGTCCAAAACATTATCTGAGAGCTCCTGTCCTGTAGCCACCTTCACAGCTCTCTTGAAGTCCGCTAACACAAGCAAAGATATTTCATGTTTCTATTAAAAATAATAACTAGATATATAAATCTAAAGAATAAAGGAATCTGAGAACTTTACACTCGTGTAATTAATAGTGTGATCAGAAAACAGGTGCCCATGGCCATGCTTAAACAGCTATGTAGCACTGTATTTACTGAAGAAAAATTACTTCTATTTTCACAGAAGGGGAACCAGTTGCTTTATGGAAAATAGCTAGCTTTTTACCCGAATCTGCTTTTTGAGCACAGAAATTTGCCCAGTAAACAAAAAAATTGAATTTCCACATTTTACCAGGAATATTGTAACTCCTTTTACATTTCTGAAGAAATTGTTTTTCCCCTTGAGTATATGTATTCTAAAAGATTTATGAAATCAATCTATAATTAAAATTCTCTTGAGTTTGCTTTTCCTTGCCTTTGCCTTGTAAGGGCCTACACTAACTGCAATAGAAAGTCACTCCTTACAATCATGCTTTATGACAATATATAGAAGGGTGGGAAGGAAGACAACATTTAACCAAAATGCAATGTAATTTTTTTAAAAATCAAATCCATATCAAATGGGGGGGTTTTATGCATTTTTAAAAGGATGTAACAATTCTGTACTAGCAATGGATTAACAACAGATGATGAGGGGGGAAAGAGCAATACTATAAAGCAAACCAAAGATGTTGTTCATTTTTGGATTCTATTCTCTTATAATTTCTTATTTACATAAATGGCAGCAGCAAATTGATCCCATGTTTACTTGTTAAAGGTTCAGCTTTGTAGTAAGGGTTTATAAATGCTATTTCACATACTATACTTCATATATGCATTCCAGTTTGTCACTTCTTTTTTAAAGAGATTGAAAAAAAAGAAATATATTTAGTTTTTTATATCGAAAACCCATATACAACTAGGCACACTGTATAAATATTTGTTTTATACAGTAAAAAGTGTGGATCTTTGTAAGAGCTCTTAAATGTTCTTTTTTTGGTTCCTTTTTTTTAGGAGGGGTCAAAATGAAGATTCTAAACAGTTTTTGGAAAGCTTTGATTGCAAGATTTGTTTTAAAGGTAATGTTATTTATTCTCTTTTCTAAAAGAGCCGTGGTGGCACAGTGGTTAGAGTCCAGTACTGCAGGCTACTTCTGCTGATCACCGGCTGCCAGCAGTTTGGCAGATCGAATCCCACCAGGCTCAAGGTTGACTCAGCCCTCCATCCTTCTGCAATGGGTAAAATGAGGACCCAGATTGTTGGGAGTAATATGCTGACTCTGTAAACCGCTTAGAAAGGGCTGCAAAGTGCTATGAAGCAGTATATAAGTCTAAGTGCTATTGCTATTGCTAAATCGGATCAACAGTTTGGAAGAGCCTTGTTCATGCTCAAGAGCTATTTTTCACTAATTAATTGAGAAAACATCCATTGGTTCAATTTTCTAAATCAACTCAAACTGCCGAACTGGACCGACAGTCTAAATTGAATGGATGATTTGGACTGAAACTGATCTGCACACCTCAGTTCTACTATTATTCTAGCATAGCAGCAAAGCACATGGTATTGTATTTGTTAAAGAAACTTCTAAATATATTTTGCTACAGTTCATCTTAAAAAAAGCCCGAAAGGAGGCAACTTCCAATAATGTTTTTTAAAAACCTCCAAAACTCTTGGTGACCTCATGGACACATCCATATATTTTTGCAGAAAAGGCTTTGTTTTCTTCTTCCTTCCAGGGCCTCACCAGACCTGATGTTGTTTAGCTTCTGAGTCCAGACAAAGCTGAGGTGGTGTTGCCACCTACTGAGATTCCAGTTAAAACTCAGGTAGCAATATTGACTGGAAAGCATTTATTTTTCCATTTAGAACAGCGGTTCTCAACCTGTGGGTCGCGACCCCTTTGGGGGTCGAACGATCCTTTCACAGGTGACGCCTAAGACCATAGGAAAACACATATTTCCAATGGTCTTAGGAACTGAGACACCGCTCCTCTATCCGTCTCCAGGCGGGTCCACCTACATGCAAATATACTGCAAAAAAAAAAAAATCTGTACCATGGGAACTTCTGAGCATGCGCAGGAGCCGAGTTTCCAGCACTGCGCATGCATCGCTATCTTGTTTTTGGCTCTCCTTTTTTGCAATTTTTTTTTTTAAAAATTGGCACTGTGCATGTGTGCACGCACAAAGTACATGCGTGGCCACGAGGCGCGGCCATGCAGCGGAGGAAGCAAACCGGCAGTGAGGTAAGTTAGAACCCACCCATGAGTTTCCTAATAATTTTATTATTTTATGGTTGGGGGTCACCACAACATGAGGAACTGTATTAAAGGTCGCGGCATTAGGAAAGTTGAGAACCACTGATTTAGAAACAATTTCCTCTGTGCGTGCTAAGAGATGGTGATTTGTCATCTCGTAGCTGTCATAATACATAGTGAGGGACTGACATATAATACATTAAGTTCAAAATAACTTTATAAAACAAAATTGACATAATGGGGACATTTTCAGAATCCATACACATTATCTTTTCATTTTGATTTCATGAAGAATGATGAAATCATGCACTTCTTACCCCGTTTAACAGGACGGCTGGCTACAGTAAACATTTTCAGAGCAATTGAGAAATCTTCTAAACGGTTTGTAAATTGGCAAAAAGTTTTAAATTCATCCATACTGATACTCTGGAATACCAAAACGGGTGACAAGTTTAGTCAAGACAGCAAAATTCAAGTGTATTTGTAAGGGATTTGTCAAACAACTATATAACTACCGTGTTTCCCTGAAAATAAGAGGGGGTCTTATTTTCTTTTGACCCCCAAAATATGGCCTTGGCCTTATTATCAGGGGGGCTTATTATTTTGGGGGTGCAGTAGGCGGAGAGCGTGGGACTGTATGTCCCATCGCTGCCGCCTGCCCTCTCTGTTCTTGCGCTGGCTGAGCGGCTGGCCCACCGCCACTTCGTGGAGCAGGACTCTGCAAGGTGTGTTGTGCCGTTGCATGCACGAATTGCAGGACTGCCATGAGCTTCATCATACCGGCACAGCTGGCATCCTGCCGCTCATGGCTGGGCCAGTATGTCGAACCTCGCATAGTGCTGCCATTCGTGCATGCAATGGCACAACAAGCCCTGCAGAGTCCTGCTCCATGAGGCAGCGGCGGTGGTGTGATGAGTCTCACAGAGACTCATTTCTGGCAGGTGGGACGTGGTGGGCCGCAAGACACGTGTCCTACCTACCACTTGTAGCTCCGTCACGTTCCTCGGTGTTGTGTCCAAGGAAGCCCATTTTAAAGAAAACTTATCGCGAGTTCAAACTTCTCAAACTCGCGAGAAGTTTTCTTTTACAACGTGCTTTTCTGGACACAACACCGAGGAACGCGACGGAGCTACAAGTGTCAGGTAGGACGCGCGTCTCACGGCGGGATGCAATTTGGGGATGGCAAGTGGGGCAGAGCAGGGTGGGATGGGCCGCGAGACACGCGTTCTACCTGGAACTTGTAGCTCTGTCGTGTTCTTTGGCGAGACACCGGGCAGCCACGCCGAGGGCAGCTCCCACAGACGCAGCTTGGCTGGCGCGGCCAGGGCCAGTGCTCCCTGCCTGCAGCTGAGCTTGGCCTGCAGGGGGCCAGCCGGGGCCTCTGTAGGCGGCGGCAGCGAGGGCAGCAGCAACTCAAGTTCGGGCACAATTTGGGGGTGGCAGGTGGGGATGGGACGGGGCGGGCTGCGAGATGCGCATCTTACTTGACTCTGGCAGCTCCGCCGCATCTCTCTCCTGGCCGGTCTGTGCCGGGAAAAAACAATGGAAGAAGCGCTGCGTGAATGAGCACAACCGGAGGGGGGTAATCTCTTCCTCGTCCTACCCTCCTTTCGGCTAAAGAAGGGCAGGAAGAGAAGCAACCCTTTAGTCACTGATGGCATGGGGATATTGGCAGTGGGAAAGCGGTGGAGCAACTGTCGCTTAATGGCAGAGGTGCGAAGAAAAACTTCTCGCGAGTGTGAGAAGTTAATTGCTTGCACTCGCGAGAAGTTTTTCTTTTCATTGCAAGATGTTTCCCTGCACAGCCCGGCCGAGAGAGAAGCGGCGGAGCTGCCAGACTCGAGTAAAGATGCTCGGGCACAATTTGGGAGTGGCAGGTGGGGCAGGAGATGGGGCAGGGGATGGGGCGTGGCGGGCTGCGCATGCATAAGTAGTTGGGGAAGGGGCCTTATTTGGGGGGGGGCTGATTTCAGCGCATGCGCTGAAAAGCCTGATTGGCCTTATTATGGGGACATGTATTATTTTCGAGGAAACATGGTATGTATAAACAAACAAAACAACTTGATTATATTTTGTTGTACTTTAGAAAGCTCTTCAGTTATATTATAGATGCTTAATTCAAGATGAGGCAACTTATACCAACCTCTCCTGCTTGGATTCTCTCTTTCACATTTTGCCAATAAATTTCATTATTTTCTTCATCAGTGAAATACAGCAACCACTCTACAAAATCTTCCTTTCTCATGAAGGTTAGACCTTTGGAAAACTGATTGAATTCCATTTCTTGTACTTCTGCTTGTAAATTCTGCATAAATCTAAAAGAAACAAACAAACAATATGACAGCTTAGTTAAATGCAGGAAGGGGCAACCAAAAAGATCAGGTGCTTGAGAGCCTTCTCTATGAGAAAAAGCTAAAATGTCTGGAGCTCTTTACTATGGTAAAAGGTGATTGAAGCAGACATGTTTGAAGTACTACCAGTAAATATAAAATCATATATACCATATATATACTTTACAAAGCAAAGGAGACTTTGTCTCACCCTCTTGAATCAGTCTGACCTGGGATCCTCCAAAAATGCTGAACAAAAAGAAATTCGGAACTGACCAAAAGTATTTTTCACAAGAGTTGGAAGGGACCTTGCAGGTCATCTAGTCCAACCCCCTGCCCAAGCAGGAGACCCTATATCTGCCTCTACCTAGGATAGAACTCACAACCTCCTGATTGTGAGGCAAGAGCTCCACCTCTAGGCCACCATAAGACATGGTGATGACCACTAATGTGGATGGCTTTAAAAGAGATATCTATCTCTTAAAAGAGATAGATATCAAAGGCTTGGGAATTAAAAGAGATTCCCTATCAAAGGCTTGGGAATCAGTGTTATCTCTGGGATGTCAGCTTTAGGGGAGAAACGGTAGGAGAAGGCGAAGTCTTCACTTCCTGCTTAAAAGCACCCCAGAAGCATTTTGCTTGCCAAAACTAAATGTTAAATTAAGATTTCCTTGGACTGATGATCCAGCAGAGTTATCCTTTTGTTAAGACAATTATTTTCATACAGCATTTTAAGCAGGGGTGAAATCCTCCCGGTTCGCCCGGGCCAGTCCTTCGGCATATAGCCGATGGAACTGGCGGCAGTCGCGGCGCGCAGCTTCTCCCACCCGCTTTCCCGGCCCGGCTGAACACAATCATTCGGGTTATTTTTCCCTCTGTGCATGCGCGTGCATGCACAGAGGGAAAAATAACCCGAATGGCGGCGTTCAGCCGGGCCGGGAAAGCGGGCAGGAGAAGCTCCGCGCCGCCAGTTCCATCGGCTATACGCCGAAGGATTGGCCCGGGCGAACCGGGAGGATTTCACCCCTGATTTTAAGCCATATAATACTTTACTCATATCAACTGATGGCACTGTGTAAATAAGGAGTATCTGCTTAGAGTCACTGTTGTAGGAGAATGCAACCTACAGACTGTTAGCTTCCATCTCCTAACAGCAACAACTTTCATTACTTCCGTGTTGCAGAATAACAGAACTTATGCCAAAAGGGCAGAGTTCTGTGAGCTGTTGACTAACACAAGTTGAGTAAAAAAAATTACTAGGTTTTAAAAGATTGCAATCTTAAATACACATCTGGAAGAAATTAATAAATGCCATGAATAACACAAATAGTGTGCTTGAGCAAGCCTACCACTAGAGTGCCCTCTAAATTCATCTATGTTCATGAGTAACTAGGCTGAAAAAATGTTGATATCTGCAATTTTTAAAAAATTGCCTGGATGAGAAAGACTTAAGCATGAAAGTAGATAATGTGCACATATACTTTGATTAAAATCTGTTTAAAAAGAGACAAACAAACTTTTAAGAGATGCAAGTAACAGAAATGAGAAATTGTTTGCTATAAAATACTTGTTCAAACAACCTAATGTTACTCTTATTCAAAATTTTGCTAACAAATGTATTAATGTTGTTTGGCTTTTTAATTTTTAATTAATTAATGTTTTAAATCATTTATTATTTTTTGTTACTGTTTTTTATATTGATCTTATATTCTGTTGTACGCCGCCCTGAGTCCCCAGGGAGTAGGGCGGCATATAAGAACAGCAAATAAATAAAATAAATAAATTAACGTATCAATGAAATACAAATCAAAATTTGATTATAGAATGGCCATCAGAGAAAAATCATTTTTATCTATATCCATAAAGAGAGAGATCTAGGCATGCATACCCATTTTTATCTATTTTTGTATCAATGTATGAACTACATAGTACATTTACAGAGTGGGAATTTATTTATTTATTCAATTTCTATAGCCACCATTTTAAACAAATAGCAATAGATAGAAGGAATAGATCAGGCACTTTGTGTTTTATTTTTATAGTTATAATGTACACTGAAGATGGCATTTAATTTCATTGTATGAGGTGCAATGACAATAAAGTAAACTAACTAACGACTCAAATAACTAAGAACAGGACAGGATGCAGAACAAAATTAAGTATATATGGAAGCCAAGAGAAAATATCATAATATCAATATAGCCAGGAAACCGGATCATTCATAAACATGGAATTATATGGCTATCTGTACAATTGTTTAATTGAAGAACTTTTGATAAGATTGTTTCCCCAGCAGACTGCATTTGCATGTAATGTTCACAAGCTACACATGAACTTGACCTTTTTAGTAATATTTACTTGAAAAACAGGAGAACATAAATTCAGAAAAGTATAATTGTTAACATTTTCAAATTATGTATGATTTCAGGATGCATGTAATAGGGAGTTCAGTGCAGAAACATTAATTGAAAAATATTGCGGCACCTAGTAAATGAGGAATGTGTAGGGAGGGCATCTTCACGATATCAAACATTCCCATAGAAGAGAATATACAATTGGCTGTTTTGTTTAATTAGGTTGTCTTTATCTAGTTTTAGGACTTGTGTGAAGAACATATCACAATTTAGCTCATATTTATGCAGGAATATTGAAAATTGAAGAGTTCACAAACTTTTAAACACCAGTTTATCCAGTTTTAGGACTTGTGTGAAGAAAATATCACAATTTAGCTCAGTTCACAAACTTTTAAACACCAGTTTATGCAGCTCAGGATTCAATTGTGGAGTTCTTGGTGTTCTCTTGGTGCTGTTGGGCATTGGACAATGCCTGCAAACGACTAAGCTCAAAAAGCACCAAGAACTCCACAACATTAAGCATTACCACTGTAAGATATAATCAAATCTTCTTACATATTGAATTATAGGACTTTCCAAAATATTTTGTGCTGCAACCCAACCAATTCCTACTTGACATCTACCATTTTCTTAATCTATAGCATTGTTCTTTGCACTTCTTGTTCATAGAGCTTAGTCATTTCAGTTCCTTTTATTTTTCTTATGGCATTTTAGACACATCCTACAGTTATTAGTAGCCATTCTCCCCCCCCCCTTTTTTTTTTAAAAGCCAAATGAACATTTGACAAATTCCAGATGCTCCCTGGAGAGAACAAAACATTCCTGTTGCTTCTTGCAAGGTAAGCCAACTGTAGCAGCACTTTGATTAGGTCGTTCTAGGTGGACAGTTTCTATATACCTTTGGCTCTCTTCACATAAGAGAACAAAACAAGAGTGACTGCATCTTTTGCTTCCTTTATCCACTAGTCTCCTGAGAAAACTGATTTTTCTAGGTTCATTTCAATCAGGTTTCATTAGCAATTTGGGGATAGAAACTAACTTAGGCACCCTGTGGAGTTCTTGATGTGAAAGAAAACAAAGGCAAATGAGGATAAAGGGGGTTGGAACATTGCAGAGGCATGGTCATCCATTTTTAACACGGTGATGCCAAAATGGAGGTAATTGAAGCTTCAGCTCAACCCTGGTTAAGACTAAATGATTGCGGATTTTCTGGCTTCAGTGACCTTCCATCTTTATCTCTAAATAGTTGGTGCACAACTCAGGGATCCTTCTGTACACATCCAAAAAACAGGAGACAGCTATAACTAGGAAGGGTTTTGTACAGGTTCATCTTGTGCAGCAATTACACCTGGACCAGAGGACCCAACTTATAGCAATTCATGCTTTAGTTACTTCTTGGGTGGATTACGTAACAAGGCCTACATAGGGTTAGCCTCGAATAGAATTTGGAAGCTGCAGCTGGTCCAAAATGCAGCAGTGTGGACTGTGTTGGGCACTTCATGAAACAGCCATGTGACACCTCTGCTTCGTAAGATGTATTGACTCGCTGAGGGTACAATTCAAGTCATTATTACTTATAAAACCTTCATGGCATGGGGGTCAGGATAGTTGGGAGCTGTCGGGCTTGGTCATTTCTAGTTTGTTGGTTTTAATCCTCTGTATGTCGGTCCAGGGTTAGTTTTATGAGATGCGTTACTTGAATAAAGAAATAAAAGTGCACAGTCATGATGTATGGTAAGTTCCATCTTTTTGTATTTCCTGCATGGCATTACACACTAGATAAGAGGAGAGTTTAAATCACAAAGTATGTGTCATCACTTGCCTGTCCAATGCAGATGGGTAAGAAGAAGACTCTTTAAGGATTCTCTTTGACATTCTTTGCATGTGTATACATTTTGTAAACTCACAACCCCACCGTGTTCAGGGAAGTGAAAAGGAACATGATTGGGAGGGAAACACAACTAATAGAATATATTCTGTCATGGCCAATCCCTGTACAAAGGGTGTATAAAAGCCATTGTTAAAACAACAGATTCCACAGAAATATGGACACTGCATCAGAGCTCTGCAAGTCACAACAACAAAATATAATGTAAAAACAAAAATGTAATATAGATTAAAAAAAGGGGGGAAAGCTAAATTTCCTACAATTTTGGTTTGAAAAGTTTCCTGGGACAATGCATCCAGAAATAAGCAGTAACTGTTCAGTCCCTTAAAGAACCAAAACTGTTTATAGCATTGTTCTGCCAATTTTAACAAGCCCAACTAAGCCACATGCGCATCACAACCTGTGCATGAAACTTTTTTTTTCTTTATCCCTGGACTAAACAAGATTCTGCCATTCCTTTTTTCTACTTATGAAGCTGGTTTTGGATCTGTATCCTGACTTACCATTTATTAACTATCATGCTGAATTTGAACCTACATGAAATGTTCGTTTCCTACCTTAGTCCTAAGAATAGAATAGAATAGAATAGAATAGAATAGAATAGAATAGAATAGAATAGAATGATAGAAGAATAGAATAGAATAGAATAGAATAGAATAGAATAGAATAGAATAGAATAGAATTCTTTATTGGCCAACTGTGATTGGACACACAAGGAATTTGTCTTGGTGCATATGCTTTCAATGTACATAAAAGAAAAGATAAGTTTGTCAAGAACCATGAGGTACAACACTTAATGATTGTCATAGGGTTCAAATAATCAGGAAACAATATTAATATAAATCATAAGGAGACAAGCAACAAGTTACAGTCATACAGTCATAAGTGGAAGGAGATGGGTGATAGGAACGATGAGAAGACTAATAGTAATAGTAATGCAGCCTTAGTGAATAGTTTGACAGTGGTGAGGGAATTATTTGTTTAGCAGAGTGATGGAGTAAGGCAGAATTCTTGCAAACTTCAAGTTTAGCCCTTCTCAATTTCCTTTCCTATTTTGCATATGCTTTGGAAAAAAAACCAATGCTAGTTTAAAAGCTTTATTGCCAGCATGAAATCCATAACATGCATATAAGGCAAATTGCCTTCTTAATGGTAGAGAATAAATAAAATGAATCAAGTGCACCATGAAGAAGTCACAACCTGTGTAATGATCTGCTATACAGAAGACTTGCTGTGTAGCATGATTTAAAGTCACTTCTGCATGCTAACTTTAAATTATGTGTTGCAAAGAACAACAAATCAACAGGAAAAGTGAAAGACTAAATAATAAAGCCTACATTTCGTTTCAGCATTTTGAAAAAACAAAATCTCTTAAGCATACATAAGCACCATTAAGCCTTATGAATGAATCTTTCCCCCCTCCCCCATCCACATCATTTTAAGGAATGTAAATTACATAGTTAACAATATCTAAGCTTCTGTGACAGGTTTTAAAGCAGCCTAATCAAATGTAATCACTCCTGCTTTCTCTGGCTACTCCGCTGATCAATGGAAAGCCTTTTTAACAAGAACTTGGAAAATGATAAAAGCATTTACCATCATTTTCCCCTCTGCCTTTGACAATGATCTATGTCTGTACAGCTCATCAGTCATCTGTTGTAAAAACATCATGGCACTTTGATCAAAAAGCCAACAATAGCCTCCCATGTGAGGTAGAAATGTGAAAAACTACAAGATAGAAATCACATTTTTCCTGAACAACAGAACCCCAGAAATGATGTGCTTGAGTTACTTGCAAATAAAATAATGTGAAAAGTGATATCTCCACAGAGCTTTAAAGAAAAATAGACACTGATCCTTTCATTCACCTTTCTGTGCATTAAAACAAACTATACTGTCATGTCACAATGCAGATGGATTGTGGATATATGTGGCCAGCGATAAGGAGACACATACCAAGTGCATGAGAAAGAAATGCCTCTGTTGAAAAATTACCTATATAAAACCCTATACTTATCCTAACAGCTCTAAGAGCAAAATGTGGGAGTCCAATTTTGATTACAAGCTTCTATCTGTGTGGTAGGCAGAGATCTTTAACCTACATTTGTTGAATGTAGTTGGGTACACAGAATAATCAGTGTTATGCCTCATTGGATCTATGCAGGATTTTATCTACCGTATTTTTTGGAGTTGTTTAACAAAATAACAGAATTGGAAAAGGACTTTCTAGTCCAGGGCTGTCAAACTCACGGCCCGCGGGCCGGATGCGTCATGCACTGGCCATGCCGATGCTGAATTTAGCGAAGGGGGAAAAGTGGCAATACATCATGTGACAATGCCATGACACGAGTTTGATACCCCTGTTTTAGTCCAACCTCCTGCTCAAGCAGGAAATCCTATACCGTTACAGACAAATCTCTTCTTTTCTTTTATTTCCAATGTCTTGGCTTTCCAATACAGTGGTACCTCGAGATACGAGTTTAATTCGTTCTGTAAACTTGCTCGTATGTCAATTTGCTCGTATCTCAAAGCAATTTTCCCCATTGAAATTAATTGAAATGCCATTAATCCGTTCCAGCCCCCAGGCTGGCTGGCTGCGCTGGC
The DNA here is from genome assembly GCA_023053685.1 of Diadophis punctatus similis. Lineage (NCBI taxonomy): Eukaryota > Metazoa > Chordata > Lepidosauria > Squamata > Dipsadidae > Diadophis > Diadophis punctatus. Next base: position 6,563,642 of record JALIGW010000016.1, on the reverse strand, counting down.
TGGGCTGGCTGCTAGGGGTCTGTCTGTGTGTGTGTGTGTGTGTGTGTGTGTGTGTGTGTGTGTGTGTGTGTGTGTGTGTGTGTGAGAGAGAGAGAGAGAGAGAGAGAGAGAGAGAGAGAGAGAGAGAGAGAGAGAGAGAGAGAGAGAGAGAGAGAGAGAGAGAGAGAGTTTTCCTCCCACTCACTCTAGGAAACCCAGGCAAGTCCAAGCGTGCTCTCGGCTAGGCTGGGGGGAGGGAAGGCAGATCGGCAGTCCTTTCCTTTCTCTCTGCCTCCTCCCCCCCCCCAAGAGCCCTACGGACGCCATGATGGCTAAGCTAAAGGGGGAAAATTCTCTTTGATATTCAAATCTGGCTGAAGGTTTCCTCCCTTTCAGAATGTTGCAGAAATGAGTGGGTCATGTGCAGCCGGCTGCTCCTCGTATCTCAAATGTTGCTCGTATTTCAAAGCAAAACTTCGCTTGCTCGACAGCTCGTATCTCAAATATCTCGTATGTTAGGGCACTCGTATCTCGAGGTACCACTGTATTTACACCTATAACACAGAAAGGAGCAACTCTCGATTGGACTACTGCAATGCGCTCTACATGGGGCTACCCTTGAAGAGTATTCAGAGACTCCAACTGGTGCAAAATGCGGCTGCGCGTGCTGTGGTGGGTGTTTCAAGGTACACCCACGTAACACCTATACTCCGCCAGCTGCATTGGCTGCCCATTGGTCTCCGGGTACAATTCAAGGTGTTAATCATCATCTTTAAAGCCCTACATGGCTTAGGACCAGGTTACCTCCGGGACCGCATTCTGCCTCATACTTCCCTCCGACCGGTTAGGGCCCACAGAGTGGGTCTCCTCCAGGTCCCGTCAGCCAAACAATGCCGGCTGGCGGGCCCTAGGGGGAGGGCCTTCTCTGTGGGGGGGGGGCGTGCTCTGGAACCAACTTCCCCCAGAGATCCGAATTATCCCCACCCTGCTGGCCTTCCGGAAAGCCGTCAAGACATGGCTCTTCCTGCAGGCAGGGGTTTGAGACTAGTTTTTATCCGAGATCTCCCCCAGTATGTATGCTGTTGAATGTTTTTTAACTTTTTTAATATTTTAACATTGTTTTTAAATGAATGTTTATTGTTTAGTGTTCTTTTAAAACGTTGTACGGCGCCCTGAGTCCTTAGGTAGTAGGGCGGCATAGAAGAACCTAATAATAAATAATAAATAAACTCTGCAGAGGTTCCAATGGCTCAAAGATATCATTGGATACACATAAGAGGAATTTTAAAGTGAAAAAGGCCAGTACTGAGCCAAATGAATGAAGCCTCTCAATTGTTCTTTGGAAAGATATACCTATCCTTGTATCATATTCACTACAATGCTTTGGCCAAACTATTTAAATTGTGAGCATTATCAATATATTTCATGTATTGATGTAATATGGGCAACAATATGCTTATTAATAAGACACTGACTGACTGGACAAAAAGGATCCTCACTTGCATAGACTAAGGTAAGCAAATCTGGGATAAAATTGGACTGGGTTTCACTCAATTTGACGTTGGTCAAAATATGCCCAAACTGATAGGTATTGTTTTTACTGTTATGAGGGAATGTTGGGTGCTTTGGGCCAGTCACTCTTTCTCAGCCCAAGCCAACTCACAGGGTTGCTGTGTGGAAAATAGACAGGCAGAATAAAAATCTAAAGCCTTGCACCTGAGAATCAGAATTTTTGTATGATCATAGAAGGCATAGTAGACATCAATGGTTTGGGACAGTTACAAGTGACGGCATGCCATATTTTCAAATTTTACTGAGAATCATTTTCACTCAGATCCCAAATTAGAAAGAAGGTGCTACTGGAGTCTAAGAAAAACAAAATAAGATTTTATTTCCTCGTACAGTCATATTTTGTGCTTCAGTTATGAAGACTTCAGTGCCGTTTCACAAATAAACACTTCTTGATCCGAAATTTGGATGCCAAAGTATTCTTATTTTCTCAATGTATATCTAGATCAGGGGTCTCCAACCTTGGCAATTTTAAGACTTGTGGACTTCAACTCCCAGAATTCCTCAGCCAGCTTTGCTGAATTCTGGGAGTTGAAGTCCACAACTCTTAAAATTGCCAAGGTTGGAGGCCCCTGATCTAGATGACTGTATTTCACGTGCTTCTGCCTAACCTGATATAAATATATCGCAAGCTATGTTTTTCAGCACATGGTAACTGTTAGGAAAATAATTATGAATATTAGCATGTGAAGTAGTCCTGAGGAAAACGTAATAGGATTCAAGCAGAGCGACTCATTTGCAGAAGATTCCTCAAAGAAAAGGACTGATGTTAAATTTATTTATATTACTAAGTAGGATATTTTCCTCAGCATTTTTCAAGGTAGAAGTCGTATAGCTTCAAGTCTTATATTTCCAAGGATACAGGGCTTTTTGTCTGCATTTAAACAGTCTCTTTTTTAAAAATAGCATTATAAGAGTTTATTCCCAATACAGGATCAACTAATGCTCACTTTAATTAAGTGTTGAGTAAGAAATGTTTTAATTTAAAACAAATCATATTACAATCCTGACCTGAAGCACAACATGACATTAAAAAGACAGAATAAAATGCAGAATTGTAATAATCTATATAAAAGACAGATGAAGATAATCAGAATCTCTATTATTAGTTAAGCATGACTTGTTTTATTAAATGTCTAAAAGTAAGAACTTAGTCTAGGCATTTTCTGGGAATAGCACTGTAGAAATTAGTTCTATTAAAGCATTCCAGAGGGAAACACTATCTTGAAATAACATCTAATGCAATTCCCAGAGTGTCCCAAATATGGAAAGTTATTTGGGATCCTTCTGAAGTAAAAGATATGACAAATATTTTTAAAAGGCTATAAAAATCAGGATGAGATTCCAAAGTAACTTTTTACATCTTGCAACAAAGAACAGAACAGGATGATACAAAGTAGTCCTTGACTTACGACCACAATTAGGACCAGAATTTCCATTGCTAAGCTAGGTGGTTGTTAAGTGAACCATACTCAATTTTATGACCTTTTTTGTCATGGTTGTTAAGTGATTCACTGTTGTTAAGTGAGTCATGAAGTTGTTAATCTAACTTCCCCCATTAGCTTTGCTTGTAGGTCACAAACAGTGATCACATGACCTCCGGATGCCGCACTTGTCATAAACACATGCCAGTTGCCAAGCGCCTGAATTATGATCATGTGAGGATGCTTCGATGGGCATATTTGTGAGAATCAATGGTTAGTCGCTTTTTTCAGTGGCATTGTAACTTCAAATGGTCACTAAGTAAACTAAGTTGTTAAGTCAAGGAGCACCTGTAGTTGACATTAATTAAAAGCAACTTCATCATGCATCCCAGTTTGTCGTGTTTTTTTGCCCCGTGTGGACATCCTGGTTGATTTACGAAAAATCTCAATGCAAACCATAAAAACGAAATGTGGACTTGAAGTCAACTACCAAAGATGTTCACGCTTTGAGAGCTTAAATTATTAAATCCTTGGTTCCCCTTTGCCTTTAGAAGTATTGGATTAACCAACTGACAAATCTGGAATAAGTTTTAAAAGAGTACTAAACCCATATTCTGTTTTGGCCTCATAAACCCATTGATCATAATCCTTATCCAGGTTTAACTGTTTTAAATATGTAAGCCCCATTCAAAGATTTTATAACACTACCTTTGGAATTCCGAATACTGAAGTTTGTCTTTTCCTCCTTTTCCAAAAAAATGGACCAGTAACATGGTGTTGATATCAGCACCTTCCATTTCTGATTCCTGCAGGCATGTAAAAACAATTGAGGAGTTAACATTTGGTGGAATACCTCCAGATGTATTTGTGCTTTTGTAATCCTGTTATAAATAACTGAAGCTTTTGTAATCCTGTCATAAATAATTGAAGCAATAGATGTAATTGTTTACTCTTACCCTAAACTAAAATCCAAGATGAACTTTAAATGAAGGAAGAGGACTTCGCAGAAATGAAGCAATTTATTATGATAATATGATAGCAATAACACTTAGACTTATATACCGCTTCATAGTGCTTTTACAGCCCTCTCTAAGCGGTTTACAGAGTTCAGCATATTTCCCCCAACAATCTGGGTCCTCATTTTACCGACCTCAGAAGGATGGAAGGCTGAGTCAACCTTGAGCCTGGTGAGATTTGAACAGCTGAACTGCTGAACTAGCAGTCAGCTGGAGTAGCCTGCAGTAGCTGCATTTAACCACTGCGCCACCTCGGCTCTTCTATGATAACTCTGTTTGATCAGACTTCAAATAACAACTTTTTCAAATTCTACCTTGGTGTTAAAAATCACTTTCTCTTTTATAATATAGGGTTTAGCTGTATGGACATGTATGCAGTTCTCACGGACAATTTCAAAAGAAATATCAGAATATTTTAGTCCCATTTCCAATGGGTATATGAAAAAAAATTATTATTAGTTTTTAATGTTGATCACAAAGGTTTCAAGAAGAGTTCTATTAGGAATTAGTCAAGTCTCATTCCAAAAAAGAAACATTCACATAAGGAAGCACTGTATGACAACTTCAGCTACTTTAAAGTTTTATTTCTATTCTTACCAGTGAAGAAAAATATTTCAAATGAATCGTTACAACACATATTTTGTCAGTTATTAACGCAACTTTTTAAAATGTACTCCAGGATTCTATGATTTTTTTAAAAAAAACTCTTAAAATATTTATTGTGATACTTGCAAGTGAATATTTACAGTTTATAAATAGCACTGATTCCAGTAAGTATTTATCTCTATCTGGGAAAACTAGACTTACTTTAGAAAAATGTTAAAAAATAAAGAGTTCTAAATTTATGTATCAAAATTTACCTATGCAGTTAGATATGCCAAAATATGAACCTAATAGCTACATGAATTCATCTATTTCTTATTCAAGAGAAATAAATAATTCATATATATTTGTATTTGTATTTGTTTATTTGTCAAGCATATATGATTATAAGCAAAGTATAAACAGTAATACATGATTGAATATATATGTAATAGTACAAGCATGACTAAGAGTAAAAGAGGTATGAATATATGTGTACATTAGGACAGGAACGGTAGGCACGATTGTGCGCTTATGCACGCCCCTTATCGACCTCTGGGGTGAGGTCGATGGTAGATAATCTGAGGTTGAAGTTTTTGGGGTTTGGGGAAGAAACTACTGAGTCAGGTAAAGTGTTCCAGGCATTGACCACTCTGTTGTTGAAGTCGAATTTTTTGCAATCAAGTCTGGAGCGGTTTACATTAAGTTTGTATCTATTGTGAGCTCGTTGATTTTTCCCCCTTAGTAAATATGAGAGAAATCAAGGAATGTATTTCTATATTTCAGTTGTTTCATTTTTTCCAGAAGGTTGAAACTATGCAAAGTGAGGGATTTGTACATTATAATTTTCTTTCATCACTTAGACTAAGTGGCATTTCTTTGAACACAACAACACACTAAGCATCATGGAATCCACAGGGATTTCAACAGTACGCTCCTTATGACATCTACATGACCTCTGTGTCTTTTATTCTGCTGAAAAAGGAAGATGAGACAGAGATCTATTCATGGATTCAAATTCTAGTAGTTATTTGAATTTTAGGATTATCTACAAGTTGTATTAGTTCGATATGTATCATGCTTATTGCGCAAGTAACAACACACTTTATGGGTTAGCACTCATTTGTCCGATGTTACTTTCCACTAAACCAAACAAAACAGGCCACGTTTCGGTCACTTAAAATAGCTTATGTATTATGTGCATGCTGTATTTTTTCACTGACTTTTGCAACGGAAAATATCCATATTAAGTTCAGTATTAACATGCTACACCTGGCAATGATGCAATTGATATATTAAATATAATACGCTGCAACAGAGTCAGGGAACCCTTTTGACTGGTAAAAATATTTGGGATTTTGAGAGAAACATTGTAGGTACTCTTGCCAAACATGTGGTATGATGATGCAGGCTGTCTAGTTTAAAAAAATTACTGAAAGGCCAGCTACGATGTCGTTCCCTTTCCTCCAATCTCTTAGGATGGGGTTTTGTTTTGTTTTACTGTGTGTCCTTTTTGTGTACAGGGGAGCCAATTCTCAAACAAAGGCTGAGCTAGAGCCTCTAGCCTTCATTTTTATTTGATGCTGAACTCAGAAATATTTACCTAATGCCACAAACCCTTGTACAGTGTAAAATCTAGCAAAAGAGGAAGAGAAGTTAACAATGTAAATATAACAAAGGTACTAGAAGTGAGAGCTTTGCTTGCAGCATAAATGTGGCCACCCTTTTCATAGCTGGGGGTTGAACATTTGCTGAGATTTAATGGCATTCGATTTGCCCCTTGACTCTCTCACTCCCCATAAAGAACTGGGCAACTTGCAAGTCTCCTGCAGATCCCAGAGATGTGGGGTGGAAAGAAATGTCTGGAATTTGCAAATCAGGGAGGAGAAGCACATTGAAGCTTGCAAGGTGCTGAACTCCTGGCTTTGTAGTTACAAAACCTGTAACCAGTTTTGATTGCAACAGAAAACCAAGCTGTTTTACCATGTTTTTAAATTAAGGAAAAAGATCAGTAATGAAATATAGCAGCTTTTATTAAATGTAGTTTCTAAAGTAAACAAAAGTACACAACATAATGAATGTTATCCTAAGGAGATTCCATAATGGAAAATTGAATTTCTGCAAATTTAGTACGTTTGCAAAAAAAGAAAAAAAAGACGTCATCACAAGCAGCATTGACCAAAGTCGTGATAGATGGTGAATGTCAATATTTATGGGCTCAACTGGTAACAATTATAACATTAATAAACAGCATTAATAAACAAAAGAAATAAATGAAACATGTATATTATATGGAGTATCTGTAAAACTAAGACAGTGGGAGAACATAATGGAATTATACTGAAAATTCTAGAATGCATTAGAAGAATTTACTAAACCCATTGAATGAAATTATGCCTCTCATCCTGCGAAGCCTGTAATACCATGTCCATATAATTGGTTACTGCTTTCCTGTGGGATGTTTTTTCAACTTCTCCATGTAGACTAAGGTATGCTAGGATACGTTCATTGTCTCCCATCCAAGTATTAATCAGGTCCAATTTTTTAAAAAAACATTAGCCAATGTTGTCAAAGTGCAATAACCTACTGTGGACCGTTCCAACTTGAACAACTGTAAGGTTTTTATTATTTTTGTAAGTTTTATATTATTTATACAATTGTAACTGGAGAAATTTAATAATCATATTAAATTTTAGATAGTTATAGTAATTTGCTATAGTAGTTAAAGACATGAGGCTTGAGACCATTTTAGTCATGCCTGAGACACAAAGCCAACTGGATGGATGACTTTGGGTCAGTCACTCCCTCTCAGCTCTAGAAAGAAGATAATCAATCAATCAAAATAAAGCTGGAAGGGACCTTGGAGGTCTTTTAATCCAACCCCCTGCTCAAGCAGGAGACTCTATCATTTCAGCAAGTGATTGTCCAGTCTCTTCTTAAAAACCTCCAGTGATGAAGCACCTACAACTTCTGATGGCAAGCTGTTCCACTGATTCTCCTTAACTTGTCCTCAACTAATCACAAACAACTTCTGAAAACTGTTCTAACAAAAATCATGAGCATGTCTATAGTCATCAAGAGTGAAGAATGATTGAAGGAGCCCAAAAACGAAAACCAAAGAACTAGGCATTAATGCCTAATATACATTATCATAACATAATGTCTTTTTTTTGTGGTGATGATCCATAAATCTCTCTTTTATCCTTATTATATAACCTTCACCTGAACTATGAGTTTCCTCAGATTAGAAAAGTATCTTAGGAAAAAACTTCAGTCATTACTTTATTTGCTATTTACATAGACTAAGTAAATAAATAAACATCACAAATATTTTAACAGAGGAAAAGTTATATAGATGCATCAGAAAATTCATATGAATCTTCCTTGGACTGGTACTTACCTGAGACAGGATGTCATCTCCTGAAGCTGTTTTAAACTCATCTTGCTTTCCAATTATTTTCTGAAGCTAAAACAAAAGTATGCATTTATTATCTTCTATTTTTCTGACTGTGGGCAGGACATTCCCACAGCATATACAGAATATTTAATGAGGTTACAAAGATTGAGGTCTCCTTTATTTATTATGAAAGTCTCTATGTAGAAAATCTTTTGTATAAGAACACCAAACAAGCATAGAATGTATAAATTATGCATAAATTACAAAGTAAATGTAAGGTGTGATAGGAAGCCCAAGTATAGAACTATCTTCCCATTGATGGAAGGAGAGGGGCAGGAAGGAATGTTTTATTGCAGGGTTTTCCATGAATAAATATGGTCCCAAGGAAACCTGCTCAGTCATTGACATTATTTCTTTAAACCCACAAAAATTAGCTTTACACTCATCATTTCCAAGGATTATAGATTCAAGCTTTGTTTGAATAATCCGTTTGTTTTTTCCCCAGCCTTGATTATCCTCCTTAATCCAGAGAACCAATCCACAGTCCATGCTGTTTGGGAAGTTCACCATTCTTTGGAGACGTGGGAGTGTGTGCATTAGGCATATGATTGGAAGAACTAGTTGCACATTGACTTTATTACAAACATATTAAAATACATACAGAAATATAACGTAAGTTTAAGCAGGGAAGCATAGCTTCAGAGAAAAGTTAAAATCAGATAAATGCTTTTATATACCATTGATTTAAGAGGTTTATCTCAAAGTTAAATGAGAGCTTACATAGGGAAAGAATTCTCCAGTTCAATTTTTTTCTTCAGACAGTTTACTAAGCAGCCTAATTTCTCTTTTGCTTATTCTTCCTGTCTGAAGTATAGGACAATATTATCAATTTGACTAGGAAAATTAACTGGCAAGCCGCATTCCTGTGCATGCAGGAAATATTATTCTACCCCTGCCATTTCTAGATAAAGATTCTCAGGCAGTAGCAGTGAGAAAGGCCTTCACTAGATACCATGGACATCAACTCTAAATTAAAACAGTCACTACTGAATAAAAATGATCTCACTTTGTAGATTGCAGCTCTTTTAAAAACTTATTGAAAGCGTGCCTTTTAAACATTCTGAATAGTCAAAACATTGATAAGTGTTTGATACAAAGCTGTGTTTTCTTTTAAAAAGCCAGAATGATTAAATAATCATGGCTGTCTATAAAATAAAAACAGGTTTTAGATTCAAAAGTTTTCTATCAAAAACTGCATTTGCTTATTGCTTTAAATCCCAAAGTAATCATCCAGCAGATTCCTGGCAGATTTTTTTTTTTTGGTAAAACATTTCTCATCGTGTGAGCGAAAAGAAACTGAGTACAGTATAGCACGGCTAAGCCCCCCTACCTTTCAAAGATGTTAACACCGGTCCTCAAATGGATAGCAAAAATAAAAGAACATAAAATTTATTATTTATGATAACAGCAAGGTTAGAACCAGAAAGTGCAGGATTTAAAGGTGCTTAGAAGTGCTTATGCTTATCATTGTGAGAGAAGGAACATATGACCTTCTTTCTAAATAATAAAAATGATCTCTCCTTACATCTCCCACAGGTAGTATTTGACTTAAGACTGTTCATCTAACAACGGTTTGAAGTTCCAACCCTCAGAAAAAGTGTTTTATAGCCTGTGCCTACACTTATGACTGTTGCATAGCCCCTGCGGCAGTGGTGGGTTGTTACCGTTTCGGACTGGTTCTTTAGAACCAGTAGCGGAAATTCGGCACCGCTCGCCAAACCGGCAGCGATTACCGGCGTTCCACGCTCCTGAACCGGTCCTCCAGTCGCCGCAGATTTTTTAAAAAACACCTCTGCGCATGTGCAAAGGCTTCTGTGCATGCGCAGAGGGTCATTCCGGGAAAACGTGAACTTCCGTCACGATGCAAACCGGTGGGGAAGGTAAGTAGAACCCACCCCTGCCCTGCGGTCATTTGATTGCAGCTTAGATGCTTGGCAACTGGATCGCATTTACAAATGGCTGCAGTGTCCTGTAAGTCACATAATTGCAATCTGCAACCTTTTTTTAAATGATTTCCAGTAAAAGATGTCTATTGGGAAAACTGGATTCACTTGATGACTGTGATTCACTTAATGACCACAGTAAAAATGGTTGTAAAATTGGTCCAGTCCCATGGTGACTTGACTTAAAAACTGCAGCAAATTATGGCTGCAATTCTGGTCCCAATTGCGGTCATTAATTGGGGACTACCTGTACATTATAAACCTTAAAATGTACCTTTGATTCCTCACATCCAATGTTAAAAGAAAGTTTGACAGGTTAGGTTGGAAAAAGCAGTATTTTCCTAAATTTGTTTTTGTTATTTAGCTTTTTAGTTACTTCCAGCTCTGTGTGATCTGATGGATATCATCATATTGCCTGTTAGTAAAATTTTCTTTTGAATTCTTGTGAGATCATGGTTGTGTTGTAGTATCTAGGGCTTTATTCATTTATCACATTTATATCCTGCAGCAATTCAAATCAATTTTCACCAGTTTGCATGACAAATTTAAACACAGATAAATTTAAAACATCCATCGTAAAAATTAAAACCTTGGCTTGTGTCAGCCTCTTTCTGATTGTTTTCAATTTTTCCAAGACTCAGGGTCTCATTCTTTACATAATATGTCCAAAATGTTTAAGTTTTAGGTTCATTATTAGTTCTTCTGGTGAGATCTGTTTTATTTCATCTAATACCGAAATACTTATTCTTCTTGCTATGCAAGTTATTCTTTCCAAGTTTTTTCCAAGTTGTTCTTTCCAAGTTTCCCACCCACCCCCCAGTTTTTCTGATGATCCTGCTTTCTTATCCTCATGATACAACTGGGAAAACAATGCCCCTGACAATATATAGCTTTGCTGTCAGTGAGATGTCTCTGTACTTTGTCTAGATCTATCACAGTCCTTCTCCCAAGGAGCAATTGACTTTTTATTTCAAGGCTACAGTTACCATCATTCTGAGTTTCTGAATCAGGAAGATATAGTCTCTTTAATAGGCAAATGATGTTACTCGGCATGCTCATACTTTTAAGGGCTTTCCATAATTGTCTTTTAGACGGTCCCAAATCTTTCCTCTTTCATTAGCAATAGCAATTAGATTTATATACCACTTCTGTCAGGGTTTATTATACAGCTAGCCTGATCGAGACCATTTTGGAGGCTTCAGTGCTTCCCAGTGCTTTACAGTCCTCTCCAAGCGGTTTACAGAGTCACCATATTGCCCCCAACAATCTGGGTCCTCATTTTATCCATCTCGGAAGGATGGAAGGCTGAGTCAACATTGAGCCTGGTGAGATTCGAACTGCCAAATTGCAGGCAGCCGGCAGTCAGAAGTAGTAGCCTGCAGTACTGCACTCTAACCACTGCACCACAGCGGCTCTATCCATAGGATGTTAGCTAGGTCCCTAGGGCCCCTGTCCTACTAGTTCCAGCAGAGAGGGCCTACTTTGGATGGCATTGGTCAAAGAACTCTGGCTCTCACGATCCAGAAGAAGAGCCTTCTCTGTTGCAGCACTTGCCCTTTGGAATATCTTATCCTCTAAAGTAAAATCTGTCCCCACCACCTTATCCTTCTGCAAGAGCCAAAAGACTTGGCTCTGCCGGTTGGCCTGGGGACCAGATGGGGGATTTCCATGGATGGAGGTGGCTGCTAAATTGATGGCAGACTTCACAAACCCCCCACTCTCTTTTCTCCACCCATCCATCTTTTTGCTTATCATACTGATGTATTATTCTCATTATGTTCCTTTGTCATTGTTTATTTTATTGTTCTATTATTTTACTTCTTTCATTTTTCTTCCTTTTCATTATTGTAAGCCCCGCAGCGAGATAAGAGGCAAATAAATTAAACAAACATACAAACAAACAAACAAACGTGATCTTAGGCATGTGATCTTTTGAATCCTACTTGTCCTTTTGGCAGTACTCTTTCCATATATTGTTGAAGTCTGGACTGGAAAATTTGGAGCATTATCTTACTTGCATATGAGATGAGCACAAACTGAACTAACTGTTTTGCCTCCAAACGTAATACTAAACACTGCACATCAATAATAAACAAAAACAGAAGGGTGTGTTTGACATACATTTATTATCACATCAGTAAAAATTTACTCTGGTTTATAGTTTTAAGATAATATTCATGACTCAGAATTGGAACCTCAAAAGCAGAGGAAGAAATGCTTAGTAGCTATATGGCTCTGATGCCCTTCAAACGGCTTGGACTCAAATCCCACGACCCCCCAGCCGTCAAGGGCAACTGATCAATTGTTTAAAACCATACCTTAAAGAATTCTTTTTTCTCTACTTGTTCATTGCCATCTGCATCCAACATTTTAAAAGCAATATGAAATCCAGTCTGTGGTTCTACAATAAATAATAGATGCGTTCAAAAAAAAACACCTTACATGCAAGTGATACTGTCTGATACTCTATAGATAGTCACATGCCTCCAGATTTATATACAAGAAAATTGTATAGCTAAGATAATGAACTGGGACCAGGAGACCCTTGTTCAAGGCTATCCTAAACCACGGAAGTTCAATGGGTGACTTGGGATCATTCACACACTCTCATACCAACCTACTCTCAGAGATTGTTTTTGTGGGGAAAATTGGATGCATGAGTTTATGGATGCAATCTCAAGCTCCCGGAGTAAAGTTGGGATATAAATTTATCACATAAACAGGTGGATGTGAAGCCATTTTTAAAACCATTTCTAGATTTGCTAGCAGAGAGTATTGAGTATCTACAAAACCAAGTACCACAAAGTGAAAGATTTACCCAATTTGATTGCTATTTTTAAGAATACATATTACAAATTCCATACATAATATGGGAATGCCCTACATTAGAGTTTGTGTTACTAAAAAGAAGCCCCATAAATCAAAGTTTGGAGAATCAAATAGAGATGGTTTCAACTGAGCCAATGTGATAGCAAAACCAATTAAAAGGGAAAGAGATCCCAGCTATTTCAGTGATAGCGTTAAGATCCTCTAGGAATACACAAAAAACCTCAGGGAAAATGAAATGTTCATTTAAACTTTGAGAGAGAGAGAGAGAGAGAGAGAGAGAGAGAGAGAGAGGGAGGGAGGAAGGGAGGGGGAGGGGGGAGAGAGGGAGAGGGAGGGAGAGGGAGAGAGAGGGGGAGAGGGAGGGAGAGGGAGAGAGGGAGGGGAAGAGAGGGAGGGGGAGGGAGGGAGGAGAGAGAGGGGAGAGGGAGGGAGGGAGAGAGAGAGGGAGGGAGAGAGAGGGGGGGAAGAGGGAGAGAGAGGGAGGGAGGGAGAGGGAGAGGGAGGGAGAGAGAGAAGAGAGAGAGCGAAGAGAGAGAGAGAGGGAGAGAGAGAGAGGGAGCTGGAGGGAGGGAGCGGGAGCGGGAGGGAGGGAGCGGGTGCGGGAGAGAGGGAGAGAGAGGGGGGGAGGGAGAGAGAGGAGAGAGAGAGAGAGAGAGAGAGAGAGAGAGAGAGAGAGAGAGAGAGAGAGAGAGAGAGAGAGAGATTTCTAGAATTATATACTGCAGTGGAGCCTAACAAGTTTAAAAATTTTAGTTAAAACATTCATGAATATCAATAAATATTTCACAAACAGGGTATCTACAGTCTATTGCTTAGGCCTTAGGACAAAAACCTGTACTGATTTAAGAATGGCCACTGAATTTTATTAAGTCGACATTTTGTGTCAGTAACACTGCATATGGGGCCTATTAGTTTATTGGAGGATAAAGCAAAACGATAAAGCAGTGAAACAAACCATATGCTGGAACAGGTTGATAAGGAGGCAGCCCCACAGAAGGTATAGGAGCTAAAGCAGCTCGTGCAGCTCACCAGATGACATTCTTATCTGATATGAGGCAGCTTTAATGGTATGTACTTATAAAATATGAGAGGTTCAAAGAAAAGCCCCCCCACACTTCCATTTAATTATGCAGACAATATTTTTAGGATGAGACTATCAGATATTCGCATTGGCTGTTAACAGAAATTATATTTGGGTGTTGGCCATAAAAATAACATTTAACTTTATCAAAATAGTAACAGACCCTATTTTTTTTTCTTTAAATCACCATGGGAGGCAGATGCCAAGACAGACAAACGCTACCAAAAGCTATTCAACCAGAGCAATGAACCCTTAGGACTCTAAATAGGCTTCAGTCTTCATCTTTCCTGAATTGACTTGGAGATACTGCTAGCAATTCTGAGAATTATAGTTCTGAGCCATTTGGAAGGAAGCTGGTGCTGACTCTCTTCCAACTTTTCCCTTGATCTGGGAAGGTGCTAACACAGTGTTTCCCAACCTTGACAACTTGAAGATGTCTGGACTTCAACTCCCAGAATTCCCCAGCCAGCATTCGCTGGCTGGGGAATTCTTGGAGTTGAAGTCCAGACATCTTCAAGTTGCCAAGGTTGGGAAACACTGTGCTAACAGGTGGAATGGAAAATAGTGTATTTGAACACTGACTTCCCTAAACACGTTTTTTGCCTGCTCTCTCCAGGCTTGGGAAGGTCTTTTCAAGGATCAGAAAAGAGGCAGAAAGAGGCCATGCAGTTACATAAATTGAAATTTAATCCAACTACCAAGTGGAATCGACACAAGTATGCATTGTTCCCCAAAGAGGAAATTCACCATCTAGAAGTGATAATTCCATAGATTTTCTTTGTGTACCCCCCACAAGACAGCAGTGTTAAAAACTGCTTTTTTAAAAATTATGTTAGTGTACTAGTACTGCATGTATGCTACCTTGACTTGGCAATAATCAGCCATGCCTAAGCTGCACTTATTGATTGATTGCATTTCTAGACCACCCATCTCCCTCAAGAGATCATTGCAACAAGGAGCTAACCTTGAAGTGCACCCAGAAGCTTCTTTTAGTAAAAATATGATGGAGAGGACAGACCTCAAGAACTTATTATATTTCTATTAAAATACCTTTTCTGGGAGCAATTTTTGACTTTTAAAGCACTGAACAACTTGAGGCCTAGATATCTCAGGGATCCATCACAATATGAACTTGCCTAGACATTAAAATAAGGAAAGGCAAGTTTAAGATGCCTTCACTTTCTAAGGACCTGTAGAATGAGTCTTTTTCTATATTTCTCAGTGTGCATGTAACCAACTATTACTCTTAAGAAGTTCATATCTTTATCAGCTGAGTTTTGAACTGGATCATACAAATAAAAAGGAGCTAACAATAGAGATTAACGTTTATTTAAATTGTAAAGCACAGTCACCATCAAAATACTTACTTGTGAGTATTGTCAGCAAAAAGAGGTACTCTGTGTAGGAAATCAATCCTGAAATACAAGATTGAAAGGTTAGGTAGTCCTTAGCACATTGATGTGCTTAGCACTCCTTGCACAATTAGATTTTTAAAGAAGTTCTTCAGTTTAATGCTCTTTCCCTATTAAAAATAAGCAATATCAATTAGTTTTCAGGAAAATCAGATTTCCCAGCCCCATTCTACTGCTGTATATTTCCCATCATGCTGATGCCTTATTAAAAGACTTGGTTTATTTGGAATTAATAGAATGTCTCTTCTAAAACTTTTGAGTTTTTACAGAAAATATTCAGTGTTTATTCAAAGAATGAATAAATTAAGTGTGCTTTGTCATATTTAGTACTTGGGAGGAGACCTTCGCTAATGTTGCTCTGAAGGATCAAAGTATTTCATCCTTTGGCTGTCTTCGAAATGTGAAGACCAGATTTTCTTTAAGTCTCAGGGGGAATAGAGCAACACAAAGCTGGCAAACTGCTAGATTGCACTGATAGAACTGCTGGGCATGGAGCCAGGAACAGGCTCTTTAAAAAAAAAAACCCTGAACACATCCTTTCTGCAAAGGTGAAAGTATCTTTTCTTTCCCCTTTTGAAGGAAAATTCCAACATTTCCCTTTGAAAGGCCTACTGAAGAGCCTGAACAAACACAAGATGCAATTGTCAAAATACCAACATGCCAGCTAAAGATAGAGAAGTATATAAAGTGTATGGGTTAAAGAAAAGAATTTGAAGCATCCCCCCCAGTAAGAGCACTTTTAGAATTTTTAAAAAAGATCTTTTATAAATAACACACACACACACACACACACACACACACACACACACACACACACACAAACACACACACACACAAAGACAAGCTACGTTTAATGTGCAAACAAAAAAAAACCTCATCTTGTATAATGGAAGAAATGTTGAAAGCAAATGTTTAAACTCCACCATCTACTGGCAAGTTATTTCTGTGATTTACATTTAACTAACTTGATAAACAAGGAGATTCCACCACTTTCCCAACACACAGGATTCTCACATTAAATAATTCCTATGAATGGATTCTGCTAGTAATAGTTGATAACTGATATAAAATAAGTATTGTTATGTTAATTCAAGGATGCATAAAACTTATATCCATGAATTCAGAAAGATTATAGGATAAATATTAAAGAGTTTTACTTAACATACTGTGAGTTAAATTCCTTTCTAGGGCTACACAGTATTTTTTTAAAAATTCTGTTTCAAGAAAGTGCTTCAGAGATAGGAGGAATGTATACTACCAGTTGGAACTCATCAAAGCAGCAACGTTATTAGCTACCATAGAGTTTCTGCTGCAGCCATAGAAGAGATGAGGCTACTTCAACAAATAGCTGATAGATGCTGCATTTGCACTTGTGTACAGTCAAATCCAAACCACTGCATTGCTTTCACTAATCTTCCCCATCTTACTCAGCTTACTCATCTGTCAATGATTTCCCCCCTCCATCACTTTATAGTTTTGTAATAAACTGTATACTAGCACTGAGTAGGTGCTCTATCTAAACCTTTCCCCATAGCACTGATATCAATTCACGATCTGCAACTTTATAAATGAGACTGATTTCATGGGACTACAGGCATCTTTGAAACACCAGAGAAACAGCACAGTGAACAAAATGTAAAGCACCTCACATAGTTTATTAAAGTCTATCTGTATCACTAGTGCTCCTAGTTCAATCTGGATTTTCATCCAATTTTATATCCTAACTATTATTTAGTTGCCTCATCCAGCTACAATTTACAATCAGTCCTATTTCCGATGGAAGTGAAAGGTGATGGGATTTTGACCATTGCTGAGACAGCCTAGCACTCCCAGGACTATGCTACAAATAGATTTAACAAAAAATACAATTGCAGTAAAATAATGTAGAAGCATAAGATGCTTTTATCTGGTTTTACAGTATTAGTGACTACTGGCAACTATCATCTTACACAAAACAGGCAATATGCAATAAGCTTATGAGACTCTATTAGAGAGTCCCTGCGCCTTCTGAATTTCAACAAAATATAGGTAAAGTTGCCACCAATTAAAAAAGTATAAAAATACTATTTTCTGAAACTAATTAAGAGTCCTAATTAGCTACAGCATATTTTACCTTTTTTTTCTGGCTGCTAGCCTCAGTTCCTGCCAACCTAGCAGATCAAAATTATACAAATGCAAGTAGATAAATAGGTACCACTTTGGTGGGAAGGTAACAGCGCTCCGTGACGTCATGATGGCCACATGACCTCGTAAATGTTTTTGGACAGTTCTGGCTCAATGGCCTTAAAACGGAGATGAGCACCTATAGTCAGCAATGACAAGCGGAGTAAAATGGACTCCTTTACCTTTTTTTTAAAAAAAGCTAAAATATAAATAAAATACAAGGGATCTTAACACAGTCATAAAAAATGAAAGTAGAATTAAAAAATGGGAAGCTAAAAATATTTCACCAGGAGGCACAACTCCCTATGATGCGCCGCAGTCCGCTCCTGGAGGAACGGCTTCTCCAGGACGGCACCTGGGCACAACAACCAAGTGGGGCCACTCACGAAGCCTAATCCTAGAAAGAACTTGAGGACACGAGATCTCTCTGGGTGAAGTGACGATTTATTGCTTAGCAGAGCAGAATATATAGATCCTCATACGCAGATGAGGTTTGCAAGTGTCAATCATTACAAGGACCAATAACATTATTGATAGCTGCGTGCTTCTTATGTGTGTCTTCATGTGTACCCTATTTGCGTTTCCAAGCAAGCAGGTATTAGAGCATGTCAAGAACATTCTGTGGTCGGCCATTTCCTTCCTTTGCAGCTAGATGTACAGACCCTGTAACACAAGTCCTAACCTAGCCACCTATCTCAGCAAGCTGCTAGCATAAGCCTATGTGGTTAACCATTTCCTCTTACAAGTTTCCATGCATATGTTATGCACTTTTTCTCTCAGAGGAATTTAACAGAGCTTAACAGAGTTGGAAGGGACCCTGCAGGTCATCCAGTCCAACCCCGAAAGTTGGGGGAAGATAGGATAGCAACATCTCCTCCTTTCTTTTTTATTAGGCGGAGTTACTGTCCAGAAACTGCGGTGGAATTTTCATGGGAAACTCTGGGATGACCAAGGAGCTCGAGGCCCCTTTCTCAATATCAGTTTGATCGAATACCTGCAAATTTAAAGCTTGTTTCTCCATGGCAGCTTTCATAACTCTTTCAATCATAGAGCATAGTAAAGGTATAAGACATGGTAACATCATAAGACCCAATAATGCGATACCAAGCATAAGCAAAGCCTGTTTCCAATTTCGGAAGAGTCCACCCAGAAACCCTTATCGTCCAATACACCTGTCCATGTTTGAACAGGGACATGGACCAGTTTTCGAAGGTCAGCAGTAAGATCAGCAACCACTTTTCCTGTTTCATCAATTTCTAAGCAACAGTTGGTTAGATTGAATTTCCCACATACTTTAAAAGTGCTGCCTCTGGATAGTCACTTACTATTCCCACCCCCGCCCAAAGGGTGATGTTGTACCGGGTGGGGATGGTGGGACTATGGCAGGTGGTTGAAATGCCCTGGGTGCAAGTTGTGTATTGAGTCCCATTATGGATGCAGGTGGCTTGACCCTTGCAAGTTGCCGGGGGGGATATTGGCAAAAAGCAAGGTACTGATGATGGTGGTCCCTTGTTGCACTTGAGTTATGCATCCTGAGCAATCCTTTACCATTCCAGCAGAAACAGCCCGCCTGCGCCTGTGCAAAGGGGCTTGGCATCCTTCTGGACTGGCAAAGGGGGGCAAGGTGGCATGAGGGACCTGTGGAGGGTGATTGTATTCTGCAAATCCCACCCACATTGCCAAAAACATACATGTTAAAAGCAAAAACAATATAACAAGGTGATACAGAAGATGTTTGCAAGACATAGGTACCATAAACATTTTGGAAAAGGAAAAAGGTTGGTTATGAAAGGTGCAGCGGATAAAGGGACATCGAGATGGTGGCTCATAGGGAGGTGGGATGTCATCATCTTCCTCGAGGTGCCCCCGACCGTTTTCCTGGTAGGGCGGGGGAAGCTCGAGCGGTGGGTGGTTGAAGAGAGGGGGTTGCTCCAGGCTGGGCCCCGGGCTGGGATGGTTAGCAATCTCCAAGTCCTGGTTCTCCTGAGGCATCCTCGTCCGAGACCTTTGGCAAGGGTGCGGTGGTCCGACCGAGGTGGAGAAATGCCGTTCTGCTGCAGATGATGGTGGAGTTCCAGTTAAAGCTCTGTTAAGGATGTCTTGCTTCGATGGGAGGCCAGGGGGATGTTTGTCCCGCTCAAATCGTTTAAGCCTTTGTTTTAGGGTCTGGTTGGCACATTCAGAAATCGATTGATCCTGGCCAAACTTCTGTACTATTCCCCATTTTTTACAAAACGTTGCAAAAACAGCGCTGATGTAGGCACGTTGCAAGCATTTGAGAATGAACTTCCAAGTCATAATGATGTAAATTGGGGCACATGGTGCAGCATGGAAATAAGTTCCCAATTCAGTCCATACTGACAATTTGATGGATCCCTTTTCGGGATATGAGGGACATTGTTGCCACAGTTGGCGTAATTCAGATTTGGTAGGGAGGACAAATTTCTTTATTAATTGACTTTTAGAAGCTCTGAGAATCTGACCAAGTTCTTTCCATGAGCGACCTGCTCCTTGGACAGATCCGCCCCCATACTTACGAAAGATCAGTCGCTTCCACGAACGACGACGAGAGTGTGGGTAAGCGATGGGGTCTCAGGCACGCGGCGGCAAAGCTGCGTCGGTCCGGCGAAAAGAATCACGTGCGTGTTCGAGTCGTCGGGGTCACCACTTGATGCGCCGCAGTCCGCTCCTGGAGGAACGGCTTCTCCAGGACGGCACCTGGGCACAACAACCAAGTGGGGCCACTCACGAAGCCTAATCCTAGAAAGAACTTGAGGACACGAGATCTCTCTGGGTGAAGTGACGATTTATTGCTTAGCAGAGCAGAATATATAGATCCTCATACGCAGATGAGGTTTGCAAGTGTCAATCATTACAAGGACCAATAACATTATTGATAGCTGCGTGCTTCTTATGTGTGTCTTCACGTGTACCCTATTTGCGTTTCCAAGCAAGCAGGTATTAGAGCATGTCAAGAACATTCTGTGGTCGGCCATTTCCTTCCTTTGCAGCTAGATGTACAGACCCTGTAACACAAGTCCTAACCTAGCCACCTATCTCAGCAAGCTGCTAGCATAAGCCTATGTGGTTAACCATTTCCTCTTACAAGTTTCCATGCATATGTTATGCACTTTTTCTCTCAGAGGAATTTAACAGAGCTTAACAGAGTTGGAAGGGACCCTGCAGGTCATCCAGTCCAACCCCGAAAGTTGGGGGAAGATAGGATAGCAACATCCCTATAACTCTAAATTTGAGAAAGTTCACTTGCTCAGAAAATGTGTCAAGGGAAAAGCAATAAAAGCTGAATTTAATACCTGTTCTTATACCATGGTTGCTTACAAACAAGGATTTTTCTCTTTAAATGAAAATAAAAATTGTTTTGTGGTGGTCAAAATAAAAATTATTCAAAAACTGACATAAATCTCTAAAAATGTGTGGGTTTTTTCAGATTTGGGGATCCCATGTTAATGAGGAGCCCTTAAGAAGGTTGCAACATATATGAAATTTTCCTGAAATGTTTATATTTTATTAATTGTTTTAATGGTTATTTCAAATTTGTTTTTAATTGTTTTATGGTATGCCATCCAGAGTCATATTAGTGAGATGGTGGCTATATAAATTTGACAAATAAATGTTGATATTCAACAATTCTTTTCTGTGCTTTCACTTCCATTAAAAATAGGGGACACAACTTATGATACAGACATTGGACATGGGTGTCAAATTTTAAATAACACATAACATTGCCATGTTTTGGAGAACAAATGCACTCAGATATCTTCTACTGCTTCCTACTCAAACAAGGAACAGAACGTAATGAATTTAATTTGTTCATTTAGCCTTTAACTGATATGTGCCATCAAGTCGGTGTCTACTCTTAGCAACCACATAGATTTTTCTCAAAGAAACTAGTGTACTGGGCTATGACAACAGCCCTGAGGAAGAGGAGGAAGAGCTGCAACCAAAGCAACAGTCAGGTAAGAGAAATCTCAGCCCCAAGCAGGAATTGGAATTTGAGAAAACGTCTCCGACCTGAGCCTAGTATTCATGTCTTTGGTGTTCCAACTTTGATTAATTTCAAAGGGCTTACAATACTGATTTAGGAAGCCTAAATAATCCCAATGTTTTATAGTGTACTGCCAAACTATGTTGCAGAATTGTTATAATCTATATACTAATTTCCCTGAACCAAAGGCAAGCTATAGACCCGTGATGGGGAATCTATGGCACAAGTGCCACAGGTGGCTTGCAGCGCCCTCTCTGTGGACACGTGAGCCGTCGCCCCAGTTCAGCTCCGCCGCGCATGCGCACACGCCTCCCACCAGCCAGCTGGTTATTGGATCTCTGCTGTGTATGTGGGGGCCACATGCGCATGCACAGGAGGCGGGGTGCATGCGGGGGGCCACACATGCATGCGTGGGGGGCACATGTGGGGGGCTGTGCGTGCATTTGCGGGACAGGGACGCATGCAGAGGGGGTGCATGCACGAGGGCCACGTGTGCATTGCATTTTGGGGGTTCGGGCGCGCGTGTGCACTTTGGGCACTCAATCTGGAAAAGGTTAGCCATCACTGCTATAGACTCTCTCTCTCTCTCCCTCCCTCTCTCTCTCTCACATCCACCCCCACCTTTTTTGGATCTTCGTTTCTGGAGCTAAAATAGAGTTTGAAATAGCTCCAACAAAATACTTAATTTAGCAGCCTAGGCATCAAGCAAAAATTTCCATATATTGAAATCTCAGGAAAGAAGATTTTAATATTAATTACATCAATAACCTAAACTGTTACCTCTGTCTCCAAGATCTCTAAAAAAGGTTGGTCCTGGTCTAGCCTTCGTAACATTTGCTAGGGTAGAATCTACTTCCTTTGAACAAACCAAATAAATGACAAGTTAGTTGTGAAAGCAAAATCCATTAAAGCAAGTAACAGAAAGAACAAAAGTTCTTTTGACAAACAGCATCAACTCTTTGCCTACCTTTTTTGTCAGTTTCTTGGCCAAAGTTTTACCTGTCCAAAAAAGAAAAAGAAAAAACACACCAGTCAATCATCTGTAAGTCAAAGCCTTGTTGAGTTCTGCAGAGTTTCTTCATACTGTGTTTTTAAAAGAGAAAGAGAAGTGACATGAACAGAACACTACCAACAGCTTAGAAATATTTAAATGTTCATAATAGTTAGAAAAAAGACTACTGTTCTAGAATGATAGGAACAATCTGTTCAAACACTGCTACAGTGCATAACAATTAGAATAAAATAAACTTTTAGATATTTAACTTTAAAAAACTAATATACTTTCTATTCATTACATTTACACATGGGCATAAAACTGAAATCACAAAACAGCCATAATACAGCCTCCTTTCAGCCTTTTAGATATTCCAATTATAATACCTAAAAATTGTAGTTAATATAGCCAACACACATCTTCCACACCAAATGGGTTGCAATAATTTTAAAACCTATTACTATAAAAGACCATTAGACCAAGTATGCAACAGGTGGCTATTATGGTTTTTCTTCTTTCTAGTTCTTAACTGTCTCCTATGTGAATGTAGTGGAAATGAAACTGGTTTTGAGTTCTGTCAGTGACTTTCTACTTGACAGTGATATAACAACAACAACAACAACAACAACAACAACAACAACAACAACAACAACAGAGTTGGAAGGGACCTTGGAGGTCTTCTAGTCCAACCCCCTGCTTAGGCATGAAACCCTACACTACTTCAGACAAATGGTTATCCAACATCTTCTTAAAAACGTCCAGTGTTGGAGCATTCACAACTTCTGGAGGCAAGTTGTTCCACTGATTAATTGTTCTAACTGCCAGGAAATTTCTCCTTAGTTCTAAGTTACTTCTCTCCTTGTTTAGTTTCCACCCATTGCTTCTTGTTCTACCCTAAGGTGCTTTGGAGAATAGTTTGACTCCCTCTTCTTTGTGGCAACCCCTGAGATATTGGAACACTGCTATCATGTCTCCCCTAGTCCTTCTTTTCATTAAACTAGACATACCCAGTTCCTGCAACCATTCTTCATATATTTTAGCCTCCAGTCCCCTAATCATCTTTGTTGCTCTTCTCTGCACTCTTTATATGCTGATGAGTTCTCCCTGTTACTGATAAATCATATGAGAAACCAAAATAGAACTCCAGTTTTATTCACATCCAAGCACCCTGAATACCATCATTGACATATTTAAACCATAGTTTCATTCTCTGGATCCTTCTGGATAAATACATCTAGAATTTTGTGATCACATCTTAACTGGCCTTGGTTAACACCAAGGTGTGGATAGCGTGCATGGTGCATCATCTAGCAAGGAATTAGAAACACACTTGGAACTAAATTTGTCGAATGTTGTTATCATGACATTGGGGTGTAGTCTACCATGACAAAGCATCACACTTTTCACTCATTAAATATCTTTGATAATTTATAAATAGGTAATATGAAGAACTCTATATTTTTCAGGTTTATAACTTTTCACTCTATGTATTGTAAACTCATGAACTGAACTAAAAACTTTATGAAGGTCTATATATGGAAATAAAAAGTAATGATAGTTTGATTTCTTTTATTGTTCTTTCATAAGAATGAAAGAACAGAAATTATTACGATTTAGTTCAGGGGTGTTAAACATACGGCCCGTGGGCCAGATAGCCCAGAATTGTCCTACGGGGCTGTCCTGGAGATGGCAAGGGACTGGCCCGTGCTACCCCGGCCCACCCCGGCTTCGCTCATCCAGTTGGCTGTGCCGACCGGGCCACACCCACTCTGGCCCCCCAAGGGCAAACAAAATCCTGATACAGTTCGCGCTGGGATTGAGTTTGACACCCCTGACTTAGATACTTCAAACTGCCAATGGAGGTTGGTTCAGAGGATGGATGCTTTTTAGCATCTTTCCACCTTTTTAAACATCCATTTCCATAGCTTTTAAACAACAAACAGCAGACACATGAAACACCAATGAGAAAAAAAGCACATTTTTTTTTCAGGCAAAACATTATAACTTTGCCTGTATAAGAAACAGCCACCAGAATCAATGATTACATCAGTGTTCTCTGTCATAAAAACAATTTTTGAATAGTTAGTTTTAGAGTTAGATACCAAATGAACGTCCACACATTTCTTTGCGATCTAAATTTTATAAATTCAGAGCTTTGTAACATACATTTTACTTAGCTATTAGTTATTTGTTAATACCAATGTCCAGACTAAACCTGATGTTAGTATCTCAACGGCAATGAATACAGCCCATGTTTTCCTGCATACAATGCACTTCCCCTATGCCTCTTTAGGAAGGACAGACATATAACCTTTTGTTATTCAAAAGTCACTACTTTATCATTTGTGATAATGTTGTAACGCAAAGGAAAAGTGCAGCATTAATAATGACCCTTGGGTAGCATTTTCCACAATTTGGAGTTGTCCTTTCCAATTGTTTTAAGTAGAAAAGCAGAGCAAACGATCAATCCTAGCTTTGCTTCCTGTTTTGCTTGGAAGTTCCTGCTGTCACCATTTATCCTTCAAGGGGCAACTGACTTGACATCCATACCCCTTAATGTTTTTCTGGCCATTAAAAAGTAAAAAAAAACTGAAATGACTGCAATTGGACCATCTCCGGACTCTGTAATGTAAAGGCATGGTGACAAGGGGATTCAGCATTTCCTTGCCCTTTGGAGGGCAAAATCAAACTCAGAGGTCACAAAATCAAATGATGTTATTAAAAAAAAAGAGGATAAAACATTAGAAAAAATTAAGTATTAAAATGAGGACATTCGTTATGAAAGGAAATAATTACAAATTTTTACATGAAAAAGGAAAATCCAAAAGAAAACCCAGTGCTCCAGACAGGCCACAAGATGGCACTGGTGTCCAAAAAAAACAAAACACCTCTGCAAATATAAGAATATTCTAAAGAAAAAAAAGTATCTTCATACAGTTAACCTTAAATATGCTGAAATCAAACATCCAATTCCGTAACTTAAATTCCAGAAAGATAAGAAAAATGAGACCTAATGCAACAGAAAAACAAAAATGAATCCCTGGGTAGATATTTTATCCTTTTCCATAAATTTGGATCCTGCAATGCACTCTACATGGGGTTGCCCTTCCAGGTCAAAAGTGGGGAAGGCACTCCTAGTCCCTTCCCGTAAACATTTATCATCTAATGGGAACTAGGAAGTGTGCCTTTTCCAAAGCAGCCCCTGCCCTACAGAACACTTTTCCCTCTGAAGTTCGGTAGGCCTCTAACTTTCTACCCATCCATAAAGCCTTGGACTTCAACTCCCAGAATTCCCCAGCGAGCATGACTGACTGGGGAATTCTGGGAGTTGAAGTCCACCCATCTAAAAATTGTCAAGGCTGAGAAACACTGCATCAGAGCGTATCGGGCAAAGCCAAGCCCCATTTTTCTACAGATTTCTTTGTTTTAAAAAGACCAAACTTCCTCGATATCTAGCAGGACAAAGAGCTGAGGTACCTGTGTATATGACCAAGACCAAATTCAGTTGTGGGAGGATAAATGAAGCGTCTCTTGTCTGCTGGTTGCATTCAGAATAAACTGCATCATCTAATTCAGTTTGTCTCATTTTAAGGTGATACACAAATAATAAGAAATTCTCCTCCTTAATTTCTCTTGACTAATACCAGAGAGGATACTCTAATTTGGCAAATGGACAAATCGGCATTCATTCAACAGCATTGTTTAAACCGAAAAGAAAAACAGCACTTACGCTCTGATTTGTCAAACATAACCGAGAACAGGAAGTCTCTTGGAGTCATGTAATATTCTCCTCCATATTCCAAAGAAGCAAATTTCATAAAACGTTGCTTTCGAATAGAAAGCTTTTCTGCCATTTCTTCATCCACAGCATCTTCCTTCTAAAACAGGAAAGGGTATAGCAAATACAGGTAAATTTACTCACGACTAGAATCACCAGCTATGACTCAGCAACAGAACAAGACCTGAAACTATTATCCTTGCTGCATGCTGCAAAACAAATATTTATTTTAGACTAAGGCAATTGTCAAAAGGATCATTGGCGTTTATGCACACATCTGTAGGTGTGCATTTTTTAAAAAAATTACTCCTGAATCTTACCCAAACTCACAGATAAGATGGAAACAATGAGGTGTGATTAATTCTAAATGTAATTGCATTTCATTAGATGGTGGCCAACACTGTCTTATTAGGCAGAAAAGATAAAAAGACAATACAAATAATCAAAAGACTAGAACAACTTCAAATAAGACAAGATGCCTGAGATGCTTTCGTTGAGAAAAATTGTGTAAGTGATCAAGGGAACAGGGAGAGAAGGCAGCTGTCGCAAGAATAAATGCTGCCTCTTGGGGCGAACGAATGAATGCTGTTGCATGAATGAAATGCTGGGGCTTGGGGGGGGATTTTTGCCCCACAAGACAAGGTGCCAGGTGGGCATAGTTAGGAGGGGACAGGGGTGAAATGCTCCCGGTTCGCTCTTGCCTGTCGGTCGTCGGAGAGCCGATCGCGAAGGCAACGCGACGCTCCGCCCATCCGCCGGGACACCGCCATTTGAATTCTTTTACCCTCTGCGCATGCACAGAATGCTTTGCGCATGCACAGAGGGTAAATGAACTCAAATGGTGGTGTCCTGGCGGGTGGGTGGAGCGTTGCACTGCCTTCGCGATTGGCTCTCCAACGACCGACAGGCACGGGCGAACCAGGAGCATTTCATCGCTGGGAGGGGAGATAGGCAGGTGGAGGGGGAGTTGGCTTAAGGCTGTGAGGGACAAAGTCCAGAATGGCCTGCATTGGGTACTCACTTAATGATCCACGATTCTTGGTTAACAACTGCAATGGGGACGGACAGGATGGCGGTCTCTAAGTGGCGTAGTCACAAGACATCTCATTACATGACTGCATGACTTGGCAACTAAAATTCCTGTCCCAACTGTGGACGTAAATTGACGATTGCCTTGTACTCTTAGGAATTATTTTGGAAATACTACACTGTCCTGTATCTTCAGTTTCTTTTCTTATGCCCTAAATTCTGGAATGACAGAGAAATAGGTCTTAACTTTCTTCTGTGAGAAACTACTTCATGTATTTTAAGAATGTTGTATTTTTCCTCACAACCTTCTCTTCTCAAGGCTAAAATATCAATTCCCTTAATTTGTCACTCCAGGAGTTAAGTTCCAGTCTTCTCTTAACCTTCATTGCCCTTTTCTGAATTCATTCCAATTTGTCTGAATGTTTTTAAAATTCCATTGAAAAATAGAAACAATATTTAAGGTGGAGGTCTAACCAATGTGAAATAAAGTGGAACTATTCTTTTCAGTCATTTGAAAATATAATGCTATTGACGCACTTATCTTTTTGGAATCACGTCACATTGCTGACTCATATTTGGCTTGTTAACAATTATAATTTAAGGAACTCTTTCAACAAACACTATTATGAAGCCAAGCTGGTTCATCTGAATTCACACTTTATTCATTACATATTCTTTTCTATGTATTCTTTTTTTTTGGTATCTCTTTAATCCTTCAATTCTTTCCTTCTTTATTATCATTATTTGCCTTGCTTGAAAGTTAGAAGTCTGCAAAAGGACATTCCATTGGTAGAGACACAAATAAAGGTAGCCAGAATAGGAACACTGCCTGTTGTCCATAAAGGAAAAATTAAATATACTGTCAATTGTACATTCAAATCCTTACTCCATCCTCTTATAACTGATCCATATCTCAGTTCTAATTAACCTTTAAACCACAGAGGAAGAACTGAGTCCGAAATCTCTCAAGCCCAAGTTGAGAGCTAAGTAGACTCTGAAGATCTTATAAAATGCAATCAAAAGAAAGGAGGGTGTCCAACAAAGAGCAATGCAATACTGCTCTGAGTTTAGAGTGCATATCCAATTTCTATTTATTCTGATGAAAAATGAGTTTTACAAAATCAGTGCTCTGTTGAACTATGGCATCTCAACAAAGACCAACGTGAAGAATGTACCTATGGGCTTGCTTTCTGACATAAAATTTTGTGTCTGTCTGTTCATCCATCATCCATCCATCCATCCATCTCTGATCAATCTAACGAACAACACCAAGCAGTAGCTAGAGAAAAATTATAGAAGCCAAAGCAAAATGCCTTTTCATCCTGGCTTTGCTCTTGCTCGGGGTGAATGTTTTTGTCAGGCAGTGATTTTATATTGCCTGTTACATGTATATGCAGGGGAGATGCATCCCTATCAAATATAATGGTTTATTCCTGAGCACGTGATTAATATGTTCCTAGTACGCATGTGTACATTCCTTTCTTTGTTCCTTCCTTCTTCTTCAGCTTCTGTAAGGAGCAAGACCCTTTTTTATAGCCAAGATGTGATTATTGAGACAATTCATTGTTTTGTACCGAAATAAATATTTTCTACTTTAGTATTTTAAACTGTGGTTTCTTTTAATAACGTCAGAGTTCCAGGGAAAAGATCTATTTCGCCTCTGATGAGAGTAATTCTTATCTAACAGTTTTGTATGCCTTTACTGATTCCTTAAAATTCTTTTAGCTTAAATTTCATGGACGTGTTAAACAGAATAATGTATTCAGCTTTATTCTCTTTATGACTCAGGGGTTTTCTCTGCCTACATCATTGACAATGATGACTGAAGCAATGAAAGTGCTGGCACTCTCAAGGGATGCCCTTCAACCAGCAACCTAAAAGTGAGTCATGACTGCAACTGAGTTTTTGCACTTGCTGCAGAAAAAAAAATCACAAGGAATCTGGTAGCATTTTTCTAACAAATGTTATTGAAAGCCCTAAGTTGCTGAGGTGAGCAGCTTATGCCTTTCAACAAAAGTGCTAGAAAAGGTGCTACTTGATTCCTTTTGATTCTTGTTCTGCAATTCTTCCCTTTGGAGGAGAAGTCGAATAAAGCCAGCTGAGCTATAAGTGCAGTCCAATACGTGATAACCTTTTCAAAGATTTCCTGCATATCTTAAGAACATTTTCAAATTTTACATTGTAAGAGCAAACCATTAGATAATATAGTGCTTCTCAAATAGTGGGGCGGGCCCCCCTGGGGGGCGTGGAGCGATGCCAGGGGGGGCGCATGCTTTTTTTGGCCGCAGGGAGTAGGGGTTTTTTGCACCGAACAATAGCACACAGCACAGAGCAGGAGATATGAAGTGCAGATAACAAACCCTTAAGAGACACCATGGAAAAATATTTAACAGGGATGAAAAGAAAGGAGGAGAGAGATGGAGATAATGAGACAAACATAGGTCTCCTGAAAGCTAAGATGAGGAAATATGACGAAGCGTATGTAGCGCTTGGCTTCTCTGTGACTACGGTGGGAGATGAGGAAAGACCGGTATGTTTACTGTGTCTAAAAATGTTGGCAGCGGACAGCATGAAGCCAAATAAATTAAGGCTTAAACACATTACACCCCAATCACGCTGATAAGCCGCTTGAGTTTTTTCAGCGAAAACGTGCCGAATATTGCAAACAATTGTCCCGGCGGAGGCATGCGAAATGTTTACTTCTTCCTAAGGGGGGCATAACAGAAAATAATTGAGAAGCACTGAGATAATACTAGTAGTTCAACCACAAGTTCCTTTACTTTAGTCTAACTAAATTCAATAGGATTTACTTCCACTTAATTACAAATACAATTATGGTCTAAGTAGGTAAACCTGGTACTTTCAAGAGATGTTATAATTTCAAAATTCCCAGCCAAGCTATTGATTATGATAGCAAAAAATTAGAGTCCAAAGACTGGGGAGAGTTGATCTAATATTAATCACGAGAAATATAAGCAATTTATTTTGAAAAATGAGTCAGAAGCATGGCTTTCAACTAGACTGAAGAATATCAGATCTTTTGGCTATTGGTATATGTACACTTATACAACTACCCAAGAAAAGTTACTGCATTTTGGCTTGCTATAATGTTGCTATAAGTAACATTAGTTGTCATAGCTGTCATATAACTTTCCTTACGTTTAAAATGGTTTGGCAGAAATTGACATTTACTTCCAGTTTCTGGTAAATAAGACACATAACAAACAATGGGTTTGCTTAATGGTTGATGCAAAATAATAATAATAAAATCTCACTCTTAATCAACACTGACCGGAATTGGCCTCGAAGAAAGAGGAAAAAAATGAGCACAGGACCATATAACCACTCTCGGAAGCTAATCCAGAACAATACGATGAATAATGGCATCAAAAGCTGCCAAGAGGTCAACTAAAACAACTATAGATGCACTACCTCATCCTACTCCCACCAGAAGTGATCCAAAAATGTGAGGAATGCCATATCTGGGCTACAACTGAAAGGGGTCTAGATAATTTGCTTTATCCAGGTATTAAGTGTTAAGAATAGATCAACTAGATAGAACACGGAGGCTGATGTTTCACAAGTGACAGAACTAAGAGAAAAACTGCAATGGCAAATACAGGAAAGTTTATGTTACACTGATTTGAATAACCTAATTCCTTTTAAAAAATCAGAATTAATGATGCATTTTAATTAAACTGAGCCCATCCCCTTAACAGAAAAAGGCTTTTGTTTAAGCTGGTAACTAATATGTATACATATGTGTGTGTGGGTCTGAGTGTGTGAGAAAGAAAACACGTTTTTAGACATACCGTATTTTTCGGAGTATAAGACACACCGGAGTATAAGACGCATCTTAGTTTTGGGGGAGGAAAATAGGGGAAAACAATCTGCCTACCAGGTATTCATCTGGCTAGCATCCTTAGTCTGGTCAGCTTTAGCACATTATTTTATCCCCTGGTTAGGACTTAAAAAAACCTTCTTCTGAGAGAGTAACAATGAAAGAGCCTGCAAGTCGGTAAGAGCTGGGAAGATAGCACCTGGTTAGGGCTAGAAAAAAAATATTCGGAGGAGCTTCAGCACATTATTTTATCCCCTGGTTAGGACTTAAAAAAAACCTTCTTCTGAGAGAGTAACAATGAAAGAGCATGCAAGCCACTAAGAGCTGGGAAGATCGTTAGCACCTGGTTAGGGCTAGAAAAAAAACTTATTCGGAGCAAGTAGAGCAATGAAAAAAAATTCTGCAAAGACTTAGGGCTGGAAAAACATTCTTTGGAGAGAGTAACAGTGAAAAAGCCTGCAAGGTAAGAGCTGGGAAGATCTGTTAGCACCTAGTTAGGGCTGGGAAAAAAGGCTACATTCGAAGTATAAGACGCACCCAAATTTTCAGCCACTTTTAGGGAGGAAAAAGGTGCGTCTTATACTCCGAAAAATACGGTAATTGAATTGTAAAATGCATTCAGTTAATGTTTAGTTATTTTATTGCAACTAAAGATAGTAGGAATTCAGGAATTCTAATATATCATATATGCCATAGTAGCAAGACATCAACTGAACTAACAAAGAAAAAGATTTCCGCATTAATTATGAATATAAATGTTCCTGTGATTTTACGTTAGACCCCTTCTCATGGTAACTGGAAACATTGATGTTAGATCTCTAATACTTAGTAGTGAATTAGACTTGAATGACTTCAAAGAACTCTGCAATGACGCAAATCACTTCTCCTTTCATTGACATACCAACTATTCAGCTGCTAGGAAGCAATTTGTATCTGAACATTATTTACACAGACCCAATCTGTAACTTGCAGGGAGATAGGCTCCAACACAGCAGTATTTTCTGCAAGCTAATTTTTAATTTGAGCAAGAAATCATCTTAATTTTTTTGGGAAAGAAGACAGACATTGATTTTTCTCCTCCTTTTACTCTACATAGAAAAACTAGCTCGAGGCAGTTGTTTAACCATACATGTACAAAGTACCTACCACCAAACCCTGTAAAGCTTAATTCATTATTCATCTCAGGAATGAATAATGGGTCTTAAATTACAGGCAGTTAATTCTAACCCAAAAACAGTTGAGAATAAAAGGTACTACGCATTTCTTCAAATCTTGATATCATAAATAATGTGTTACCTTTTCTTCATTATTAACTTTCAATCTTTTTGAATATTATCTACTATGTGAAAAATGTCCAGTTGTATGCAGTTTATAGTGTTTACTGAAGGGTCATTTTTAAAAACTTGGTTCCTTTCAAAATGAATTGTTGGTTCCAGTTTTTTTCCAGTATAGCACAATTAAATGACCTTTCTTGCTCTTTCTCACACATTTACACACATTCCTTTCTTACAGTCTCTTATTCCCTCTCCTTATATTTATAATTTAATTACAGCTTCTATTCTGCTTAGATACCCATTTATCATCGGTCGTCAGTTCAAAGGACCTGTCCACTTTGGCTCCTGCCCGAAGTCCATGACTCATCAGATACCTGTATTTGGGGATATATTTTTCTGAACATTCTGGTCAAATCTCAGTGTCCATTTCTATACAAATGATTCCATTGAGGGAATTAATCTACTGGGAATGACCATTTTTCAGGAGTCACCACCACCAGAGTCTTGGGATTGCTCTGGATAGCATAAACCACAGAGAAGTTCTTCTTTTTTAAAAAAAAATAGTGTTTATTAAACAGTTTTAAAAACAACATTTAAATACAAACCACCCATTCAAAAATAACATAACATGATATAGACATAACATAAAATGACATAACACCATATACCAGTGATGGCGAACCTATGGCACGGGTGCCACAGGTGGCACTCGGAGCCATATCTGCCGGCACCCGAGCCATTGACCTAGCTCAGCTCCAGCGCGCATGTGCATGCTTGCCAGCTGATTTTTGGCTCATGCGGAGGCTCTAGGAGGGCGTTTCCGGCCTCTGGAGGGCCTCCAGGGGCGGGGGGCATTTTCGCCCTCCCCAGGCTCCAAGAAAGCCTCTGGAGGCTGGGGAGGGCGAAAAACGGGCCTACCAGGCCCACCGGAAGTCAGGAAATGGGGGGGGGAGGTGGGGTCGTGTGCGCAAGCGCTGTGGCCAGGGCAGTGCGGGGGGTCACGCACACATGTACAGGGGGCAGGGGCAGGGGGATTGAATTATGGGTGTGGGCACTCGCACGCGCACGATAGTGCGCGCTTGCTTGTTTTCGGCACCCGAGGAAAAAAAGGTTTGCCATCACTGCCATATACCATAAAAGATTTACAGCTTACTGCATCAATGTACTTACTGTGTTTTATATCTCTTACTCTTTAACTTATATGTAATTGTATATTTCCTAAGTCCTGCATATACTTTCTTCTTAATATCTAACATCTCGTCTAACTATATCCACCTTTCACCTTGTTTTCATGTGTCTATATACATAAATACAGATATCCATATCTGTTTTGATTTTGTTTATTGTCATATCCTTATCTATTAATTTTACTTTTATGTTCCAGCCAATTATACCATTTATTCCATATTTTATAGAATTCCGTTTCCTCTCTGTCATGTATTTCCATAGTTAATTTATTCATTTCAACACATTCTAATATCTTATTGATTACCATTGTGCTTGAAGGGGCTGTTTCTGATTTCCAATGTTGGGCATAAGTAATTCTAGCTGCTGTCGTTATGTGCAATATAATATATTGATTGTTTTTATTTAGCCATGTTTTATTTAGCCATGTTACCGCCGCTGCATGATGGTATAATTTCCAGTCTGGTAGCCCAAAACCTCCTTTTTTCCTTTTATCTTGTAACAGTTTTATTTTTATCCTTACCTTCTTCCCGTTCCAAATAAATTTCAAAATTGTTTTATTAAAATCTGTGTAAAAAATGTCCCTAATTTTATTGGAGCAGTTTGAAATAAATAAATAATTTTTGGCAGTATATTCATTTTTATAGTGGCTATTCTCCCAATTAAAGAAATGTGTAGTTTAGTCCAATTTTCCAAATCTTTTTGAATTTTTTGTATCAATTTAGTGCAATTATCATCTTTTATTGAAGAGCATTTTGCTGTCATCCAAATCCCTAGATATTTGACTTTTTTTGCTACCTGAATTCCCAATAGTTTCTCCAGTTCCTTGTCCTGTTGTTGTGTAAGGTTTTTTCTTATTATTTTTGTTCTGTCCTTGTTTATCTTTAGACCAGCAACTTCACCAAACTCCTCTATCTCCTGCAATAATTTGGATCCTGAAATATGAGGTTCTTCGATAATAAACTCCATGTCATCAGCGATATGGCACAATCTCTATGTTACAGCCTACTCCAAACATAAACATTTGCAATTTAATATTTAAACATCAGAGGGGATAGCCAGAACTCCTTTGCTATTGATTCAGAACATTAACGGTCATAGTAACTACCATAAGAAGGACGACCGTATGTCCTAGAGATAGGGGTTTTCAATTATAATTGTATTTCAATCTTTAGTATATATTCTCAAAGCTACTGAATTATGAATGAATATGTCACTGATATTATATCCGGGTTGCTAAAAAAGGATACAAGATTGTTTTTGGTTTTGTTTTTTTAATCCAGCAGAGTCTAACTTGGCTCAGATTACCGCATTTTTCGGAGTATAAGACGAACCTTTTTCCTCCCTAAAAGTGGCTGAAAATTTGGGTGCATCTTATACTCCGAATGTAGCTTTTCCGAAGCTTTTTTTCCCAGCCCTAACCAGGTGCTAACGATCTTCCCAGCTCTTACTGGCTTGCAGGCTCTTTCATTGTTACTCTCTCAGAAGAAGGTTTTTTTTAAGTCCCAACCAGGGGATAAAATAATGTGCTGAAGCTGACCAGACTAAGGACGCTAGCCAGATGAATACCTGGTAGGCAGATTTTTTCCCCCTAGTTTCCTCCCCAAAAACTAAGGTGCATCTTATACTCCGGTGCATCTTATACTCCAAAAAATACGGTATTTCTTTTAATATAAACTGGGGGGGGGGAGAAAGAAAAAATGTGAAGAGAATACAAAGGCAAGGAGAGTCCACAAGTTCTAATAACCAACTTATTTAACATGTCATATATTTACAGCCAAGTTGCATGTTACTATACTGAACTGCTTTACAATGCCATTACAATAAACCACAAATTAATGAAGTTAATGAAGGTCAGTATTATTGCTTTACATACAGTTGAACTTTCCACAGAAATGTCAGCCACTACTCCTTGCTTGTTATGGTATTTAGCCATATTTATCTGTTTATTTTTCCATATATTCCTATACAAACTTTGAGGTTAACACACAGCTGATAAAGAAGATCCCAAAAACCTCCTGACAATCTAATACTGTTTAAGATAATAGAAGATGCTTACTATTCTTACCTTTTGATAGCAAGACTATCCCTTCTCCAATACAGTTCCCCTTCTGGAATATTCCCAATGAATAATTATGGGTGCAATTTCCAGTGGGAAGAACATTCTCAATATATTCAGACATTATTATTTGTATTATTGTATTATTATTTCACATTAGAAACTGAGCCCAGTTAAAGTGAATTTGAACGATGCTCTGGGAAGTCTTGACTCAAATTAGTCCAGGTTTGATTTATGTGTATCCAGCCAAGTACACGTAGTCCTCAACTTACCACCACAATGGAGCCCAAAATTTATGTTGCTAAGTGAGAAATTTGTTAAGTGAGTCTTGCCCCATTTTACGACGTTTCTTGCCACATTTGTTCAGTGACTCACTGCAGTTGTGAAATTAGTGACCCAGTTGTTAAGTGAATCTGGCTTCTCCATTGACTTTGCTTGTCAGAAGGTGGCAAAAGGGGGTCACATGACCTTGGGACCCTGCAACTGTCATAAATGAGTCACTTGCCAAGCACCCGAATTTTGATCACATGACCATGGCAGTGCTGCAATAGTCGTTAAGAGTGAAAAAATGTTCATAAGTCACTTTTTTCAGTGCTGTTGTAACTTCAAACGGTCACTAAGAGGACTCCTGTATTTCAATTCTATTTATTCCAAGCATACACAAAGACACACACAACATACGTATATATGTGTGTGTGCACACCCGCACTGCTGCCTCAAGGACTATGTATGCATGCTGCATATATTCCAACTTTCTACTTCTTTGTCTTTCCATGAAAGTTTTTATGAGGAGTACGACTATTCTTTGCTGCACATCTTCCAGCTACAATGCATATTCTTGAACCCTCTCACTCACCTCTACTTCTAGAGCAGCGGTTCCCAACCTGGGGGTCGGGACCCCTTTAGGGGTCGAACTACCATTTCCCAGGGGTCACCCCGGCAACCTCAGCTCCCCCCCACTGCCACAAGCCTGGCCATATTGCGCCCCACAACCCGTGCCCCTACCGTGCTCCACCCCGCTGCCGCCATTTGGGTTATTTTACCGTCTGCGC
Source organism: Diadophis punctatus similis (assembly GCA_023053685.1). Classification (NCBI taxonomy): domain Eukaryota; kingdom Metazoa; phylum Chordata; class Lepidosauria; order Squamata; family Dipsadidae; genus Diadophis; species Diadophis punctatus. The sequence goes on along the minus strand of JALIGW010000016.1, from coordinate 6,526,969 downwards.
ATGCGCAGCATGCTTTGCGCATGTGCAGAGGGAAAAAGAACCCAAATGGCGGCGGCAGGGTGGGTCACAGTGGGGGCGCGGGGGGCGGAGCGTGGGTCGCGGCATTAGGAAGGTTGGGAACCACTGTTCTAGAGTCTTATTTCAGGCTCTCCTGGAAGTAATAACAAGTCTTCAACAGCCATTTTTACCCAGACTCCATCTTGGTTTGCCAGCTATGAGACCCTTCTTCTCCTTCCCAGAAATGTTTGTCTCCAGCTCTCTCCTCCTCTAACCAATTCAGTAGCAGTCCTCTTTGTTATGGATAATATATTATTTCTTCTACCCTCATGGTCTGTTATCAGCTAAAACAAATAACACATCCTGGTTGGGTGAATGCATGACACAATAGCAGGTAATTCTGGATAACAGCATGCCTTGCAACTTCAGTTACACCAGGATGGAACTTATTTTCTGCACCCATTTCAATCAGGATTTCATCTGGTATATGGTACCGAGACTGTTTTGGCTGTTTTGCCACATGGCTTTTGCTAGAAGCTAGATGGGGAGTGTGGGTTGGGAATGTGAGCCTGCTAGTTTTCCTCAAGTTCTCAGCAGCTTTCACTGACGTTTATTATGGTATTTCTGGCTGTACTGGGCCTCAGGGATAATGTTTTCCAGTGTTTTATGTTCTTTTCTGTTGAAATGTGTCCAGAGTTTGCCAAAGGATCACTGCTTGATACCTAGGTCTCTTCAGGGTTCTATCTTGTCTCCTATGTTTTTCATCATGAAAAAAAATCCTTGGAGGGTATAATTTAGAGCTTTGAAGCGGGCTCCCATCAGTTTGCTGACAGCACTCAGTTCTACTGCAGTTTGCTTTCTAATTCCAAGGAGAAGAATCAGCGCCCTTGAATGCTGCTCATTGATACAAGATACAGAGATCACATAATACCTGCACTGAAAGATTTGGGCTTGTTAATAGTTGCTTTCTAGGCATAATTTAAGATTTGGACATTTGAAACCCTTAACAGCTTTGGAATCTGACTACCGTATTTTTCAGAGTATAAGACGTACCTTTTTACCCTCAAAAAGAGGGTGAAAACTTGGTGCGTCTTATACACCGAATGTAGCCCCACCCAGCCACCCCCACCCTTTGGCCTCTGCCTGCCAGCAATTTATCTCTTTGCAGCAAACAGGGCAAAGCACAAGAACAGCACAAGAAGAGATAAACTGCCTCCCGACCTACAGCTGACGGAGGCTTGCAAGCCACGTGGTAAAATGAAACTAACTACAGTGGCTGTAATGTGACAAATTGCTGGGAGATAAACTGCTGGCAATATTAGACTGCTGAAATTGCAAGAAGGCAAGCTATAGCTGCTATGGCTCAGAGGTAGAGCTCTTGCCTCACAATCAGGAGGTTGTGAGTTCTATCCTAGGTAGAGGCAGATTCTGTTAATATGTTATTTTGTTAAATGTTTGTAGAGTGTTCAAATTATCAGACTTATTTTTTAAAGACTGCTTTATTATTGTTCTAGACAACTTAACAAAATGAAGAAGCTTTTTAAAATAAATGCTTGCTCTGAAGAGGCCCAGTGCTATTGTATCTTCTTTTAAATAGAAGAATACTTCCAGAAAGCCACATCAATTTTAAAGATCTGTAAAAGTATAATCTGAAATGTCCTGTTTTAGTATTAAGTATTAGTATTAAGTATTAGTATTAAAAGAAGGCAGCTGAGAAACCCTGACTTAGTCATGTTTGGAGTAGATCTATTTAAATAATTGGGAGGAGTTAGTGTGATTACATTTAAGAAAACTTTCTGGGATTAATATACTGCCATAAATGTACATTTCTCCAATTCTTTGCCATTTCTATGGGTCAGGCACACATGCACAGAAATACACAGCAGTGTATATCATCTGTACTGTTTGCTGTTTGCTGTTTGGCAAATTGCTGGGAGGCAGAGGCCCTTTTTCCTTGTTTTCCTCCCCCAAAACTAAGGTACGTCTTATACTCCGAAAAATACGGTATCTTCTGGGCTGTTCCTCCTGCTATGAACTTAACTAGTTACTTAATACAGCAGGAAGACCTTTCCCCCCTGCCTTCATATGCATGCATGGCTAGCTCAGGAATTCTGGGAGTTGAAGTCCACAGGTCCTCAAAGAACCATAGTTTGGCCACCCCTGATCTAGAAGATCAAGTCCGAATGGATTTAACATCAAGGTAAATTAATATACCAAATGGTAGACTGGATTAAGAAAGCAAATTTGGTGTAGTGGTCACGGTACGAAGCTATAAACTGGAGTTCCAGACTAATCAAAGTAACCAGGTTTGGGTTAGTCATTCTCTCTCAGCCTAGGAAGAAGGCAATGGCAAACAATTTCCAAAAATCTTCCAAGAAAATTGCAGGGACTAGTCCAAGCAGTCACTAAAAGTCAAAACTGATTCATAGGCACACAAATGGTTTGGACCACATTAGACCAATTGGCACTATCACCTTTTGTTAAATAAATGCATATAAACAAACATTCAATGCTTCAGATTTTTCTTCTTTTTTAAAAAGTGCTCAAAATATTTTTTTAATGGTCATATTTTTCAAATAGTGTTTTGTTTTCATAAAAGAAAAAGGGAGCCAGAAAATGTTCAGTTTTTAATACCATGTAATATAAAAGACCACTTCAAAATACTATGTTAAAGTGAAATATTTCATTTATTTTTTAAAAAATCTTAACTTTATTAATTTATAAGCAATTCAAAGTGGCAAACATATCTAATGCTTCTTCCTCTTCCTATTTTCCCCAATATGCAATGTTTATTTGCTTGAACAAATAAAAAAAAATTACACACACATAACACATAACACACATAACACACACACACACACACAGAGTAGTGGCCAAAATTGTAGAAACCTTTTGGGAAAAGTGTATTTTTGAGGTTTGATGGGTAATAACACCATTTTTGGGGGGCAGTAGTACCATAAAATTATATATCAATGGAAAGATAATTTAATAAATTTTCCCAAAAGGTTTCCATTTTGGCCACTAATGTATGTATGTATGTATGTATGTATGTATGTATGTATGTATGTATGTATGTATGTATGTATGTGCTGTATGTTAACACAAATAGTAGCAGAGTAACCTATATTCCATACAAGCAGGAAACAGGCTTTAACCCATGAATGAGTTGAAGGATGTTTGGGGGGGGGGGGTTTGACACCAGGTGCCAGGGGGAGTTTTGATTTGTCTATTTTGATTATAAGTTTTTATTTTAGAATTTTACAAAATGTATTGCTGTTTTTATGTTGCATTGTGTTTTTTTTAATGTTATGAACCACTAAGAGTCTGTTTACTATTGGTCTGGATATAAATTTGACAAATAAAATTTTATTTCTGACTCTTAAGAGAGAAGAGTTAGCCAGATCTATCGGTAACTACTCCTTTTGAGTTCTAAACTCGCACTCTGATTATTAGTGATAGTATCTTGCCTTCTGCTGGTCTGTTGCTATTGCCTTCAATTTCCCCAAGTATCAGTCTTCTCCAAAGATTATTATTTATGCTTTGTGTCCAAAATATTTAACCTGCAGCTGAGTTTATTACTTCTTCCAGTGAGCAGTCAAGTTTTATTTCATCTAGTTTTGAATGATTTGTTCTACTTCCTGTCCAAGGAACAATTGTCTTCAGCATCCCAGTACAAAGGCATTAATTGTTCTATGTTCATCCTTTCCAGTGGTCCAGCTTTCATAGTCATACATTGCTACAGACCAGGCTATGGCAATACAGGATTAGTATTGTGAGATTTCTCCACTTTAATACAGGCAGTCTTTGAGTTACAACTGTAATGTAGCCTGCTCTTTATGGTCATAATTTGTGAGGTTGTAAAGCAGGTTGGCCATGTGATTTTACACCCTTTTAACCCCTTTTTGCAGCAGTTTTCAATGAACCAAGGATTCGCTATGGACACAGTTTTGCTGATAGCCAGAAGTAAATGCTACTTTTCAGTAAAATCATCACAAAATGCAGTCACGTGACTGTAAATACAGCCAAGTTACCGAGTGCCTGAAAAGTGGCCATGTGACCACAGGAACCTCCCTGACCATAGGAACTTCGAATCCAAGTCACAAGTATCCCCCTTAATAACTTAAGGACAAGGACATGCATTTTATCTAAACATATTATAGTCTTTCTCCCAAGAAGCAGGTGCCTCCTTTCTTCATGCTTACCGTAGCCATCTTTTTGAACCAAGAAAAATAACATCATCTACTTTTATTACTTGTTCATTGTTTTTTGCACTTCACTTTCACCTTCAATGACCAACTTATTAAGTCTTCCTCATTTGCAAACCCCAAATCATCAGCATATCATACATTGCTAAAATTTCTTCCAGCAATTTTAATTTAATTTCTTTTAGCTTGCCATTTCTAATTATATATTTTGCATATAAGTAAATTAGATAGTGCAGACTAAGCTAAGCAATGGGCACCATTATGTATATGGGACCATTTGGCTGGGCAGGTAGCAAAAACAAAAGGTTGTTAAGCAAGATTGTTAGCCGCCCAGAGTCTCTGTGGAGTGGGCGGCATACAAGTGCGAATAATAAATAAATAAAAGATTGAATAAAAATTGACCTAGTTAAATAAAACAACGTCTTATTTGAAACCTGGTTTCAAAAATTGCTTGATATAAAATTCTAGCCTTCTGAGAACTTAAATTCTCTCTCAATTCTTTTTCAAACTTTTCAATTGTAATAACAATTTCAGACCTCTGCATGAATGGCCATTTTACTGGAATACAGACTTAGTGACGTAGTAATCGCCTTTTGTATTGTTTTTAAGTGTATAGTTATTTCTAAAATCTGATCAGACAATATTTATACATTATCTTATACAAGAAAGGTCACAAACTATTTAACTACATTGTTCAATTGTTCTGTTGTCTGCAAGAACAAGTTAAGAGTACCTCTGTGGTTAAGACTTGTGCCAGAAATCTGAAATGTGGTTTCCCTACATTTCCCTCCCCCTCCCAAACTTTGTTACTCCCTTTCCCTATTAAATATTTGCACCACTTAAGCTTTTGCTTAGATTTTCCCACTTTTAAAGTTATGTCTCTTTTGAAAGGAGGGGGAAGGCTTTTGAAAGGAGGAGGAAAACACTGTTGTCAAATAATTAAAAAAAAAAACCTTGAACATGTTTAAGTAGATGTGTCAGTACTGTAATTCTATTATACAAGCAAAGAGAATGCAAGACAGCCTCTCATTCATATAGGACAAATAGCTGTGCCAAAAGCACAAATTACACCTAATTATAGGGTATAACTCTGTCATCTCTCTTTTTATAACCTAGTCGTTTACACACTTTGATTTTTTTTAAACTTCCATTTGAGTTTATTAACATCAAAGCTTTGTCATCACTTATCTGTTTCCACCAAGTTTTTACTTGGGGGCAATAAAGAATAAAAACTTCTTTACATTCCAGCGTTTTGGATGCAAGAATGGTCTTATGATGTTTTATACAAAGGTTTTAATAACCATGTTGTTAAATTTATTGCCCTTGGCGGAGAAGTCTTAAAATACACTATAATTTAACCTACTGTAGTATTAAATACATCAGTAGAGTGCTCTGAAATTATATTCATATTAATACTATTCCCATAAACAAGACTAGGTAACTTATGAAGTTTTGAATAAGAATATACCAAATGGTTTTAGGTTTTTTTTAATCAATATTGTATGCCAAGACGTTACTCATATTTTCATCAAATTCGTCAGATATACTGCATCACATTTTCTTTTACAATTAAGGAGGTATGATGGCTATAATGGGTTAATAGGGGGCAGGAGTATTAGGTATTAGGGTATGTATGTTAGGTATTGTTGGAAGTAATATTCTTCTGGGTTCATTTCCAAGTGGGGAAAAAGAACACTGGATTCATGGAAGTTGCTTGGAAAGAAGGTTTAATGAAGAACAAAGGAACAGGAGCACATGGCATGAACTCCTGAACAGAAAAGGTGGATCACATATTTTCAGGTGTTGGGTCCAGAGAAAGGAAGGGCCAAAATGCTGGGAATTCCTTGCTTTATACTCTCTCTTGGGCCCCTCCCTAACTATTTCCTGTTCCTATACAGAAATGTAATCCCATTGGCTGTCAGACTCCCAGGGGCATGCTGGGGCAACTCTTGTGGGCTGTCCTGAATCCCAGGGACATGGTTGATGGAATCTTACCAGGTCCCATGTGGTGAATGAAAGGGCTTTGGGATTCCTATTATGGTTCTTTGTTATGTAGAAGACTGTTCCAGGCTAGGTGGGAGGAATGTGTGAGCTGGGCCCAGTCCTTAATGGCCCATTGGCAAGGGTGGGGGCTACTAAGTGTGAGTCTTTTGTCTGCCTAAAGCATGTTTCCAGGGATATATATATATACTATATATATAGAATAATATTCTGCCTTTTAATATTTCCTAGGATATTTCATTTTTCTAGGAGAGGGGTGGGTGCTAACTTTCTACAGTATGTTTGCTGCTCTGATATGATTTTATTATCTGTACTTACATGTATACATACATACATACAACCTCTTTTGTATATCTGAGATGTATTATGCATTTATTTTTTATTTCCTTCTTTTTTCAAACGGCAGGTCTCAAATTTGAACTCCAGTTTTGAGTCCAGCTTCCATCACACCCAACTCTGCCATTTTTAAAATATATTCCCTGCACAAGTGAAACAGAGACAGAGACAATGTGTACCATCTTTATCGCATTCTTTGTTTATTCTGAACCTTTCAGTTTCTCCAAAGTCGGTTCTTACAGTAATAGCTTCTTGTTCACAGTAAACAAGAACATGATTCCTCTGAGGAATAATCAAGTGTTCTGGCACACCCATTAAATTCCATCTTTTGGCATAATCTACAAAAAGGCCTAGATGTACTCAATAAAACAAAGACAAACCTTCTTAAATTCTCTTGCTCTTTCCATTATACTTCTTATATTAATTTGTCACTCTGCCTTTTCTGAAACCTGTCTGTTCATTTGGCATTTCTCTCTCCAGATATAGCACTGTACTCCTTTGTTAAGTTAAGATCTTACGGCAAAATTTTATTTGCCTAAAGAATCAGTGCAATGGTTTATAATTTGCATGTCTAATACCTTTCTTCAGGAGAGTACCAATCTTGTCCAATCTCTAGACCATACTGTCTTGTTCCATTTTGTGGTGAGAGCTGTTAGCATTTACCGTATTTTTTGGACTATAAGACACACGGGTGTATAAGACTCACCAAGATTTCGAAGAGGTAAGTAAGAAAAAAAGTTTTTGTCCTCCCGGCCCCCAAGAGCACTCTGGAGGCCTCCCAAACCCTCTGCCTGCCCCGGTTTTTTTTGTAAAAACGGGCCCCTTTTCACCTGTTTTTGCAAAAAAAGAGGGTTTGGGAGGCCTGCAGAGTGCTTCTGAAGGGCTGGGGTAAGGCAAAAACGCCCATTTTTTGCAAAAAAATGGCCCATTATTTGCCTGTTTTTCGCCAAAATGTGGGCGTTTTTGCCTTCCCCCAGCCCCCAGGAACACTCTGCAGGCCTCCCAAACCCTCTGTGCACCCCATTTTTGCAAAAAAGGGCCCATTCTTTTGCAAAAATGGGATACAGGGGCAGGGCTTCGGGAGGCCAAAAATGGCTGTATTCGGTGTATAAGACACACCAACATTTCCACCCTCTTTTGGGGGGGGGGAAGGTGCGTCTTATACTCCAAAAAATACGGTAATTGTCTCTTCTCCTCTACCTTTGAACAGTCCCATGGATATTTAATCTGCTTTCCTATTTGACAGCTGATCTATTCCCTCTCCCACTCCATTTTCTAATGGAGTCTCTTCTTGTATACATTCTTTTTCTAGATATTTCGTATCTTTCTATAGTCTCATTTGTAAAGGGTTTCAGTACAGGCTTTTCATCTTTCATTAAATTAATTTGTCTCTATTATATCACTTGCATGATTACTCCAGAATTGTGAGCAAAGCCTGGCAAAAATAATTTCCTATGATTTTTCTGATGTTCTTAAAAACATCACTTATTTTTTCTTCTTCTGTTAGTTTCCTCTATGAATTTACATTGATTGAAATACTCAGGGATTCCTGAATTGTTGGGAGTGATTGCTGAAAATCTCAGTATCTAGGTGATCAAATATCGCAATTATTTAAGTAATAAAGTTTGCATTCTTATTCATGCCTAGCTCTGTTAAAGAGTAGCAAGATGAAGAAAATATTATTCCCTGTATTCTAAAATTACTAAAATACTGTGCGCAATGGACAATTCAGAAAACAATAGGAATGCAAGCAATTCAAACAGTGGAAAATAGGAAGAAATACAGGTTTAAGCCCAAAATTGCAGAATATGATATGCAAAGATTTAGTCCTACATTAGCATTAATTTCTCAGTGAATTATTTGACAATTTTTAAAGAATGACTGGCAAATTGTTTAAAAGGAATCTAGAAGTTGGCCATATTGAGTAGATGGTTATAATAGCTCTGGGATTCAGATTGAGTAGATAGGTATAATAGCTTTGGGATTCACTATGAGGTCCAATTTGCACTGAGCATTGTCACTTGAAAAAAAAAGGAATCTGACAACGGTCTTTGGAATTAATATGGAGAAAAATAAGGGAAGTTTGTCTGCTGGAGCGATAAGTGCCATGGAATTACTTGGGCCTTGGTCTTGGGCCTACTTTAGCTTGATGATAATTGTGCTGCAAGGAAAGCAGATCGATGGCGGTTTCTGAGATAGGAATGGAATGATACGATTCACAGCATTATTCCTGAATGTAAGCTAAGTAAAAGACAACACTGCAGAGGAGAAGCCATGGGATCTTAACTCTGTGGGAATGTTGTTCCTTAGGACTGATTTCTTAAAAGAGCAACCATACCCCCCCCCACTTCCCAAATGCACCCACAGCAAGTTAATTTCAAAGAGACTTTGAATGGGACATTCAGATTTTATCTACATGTAGCAATAATTTTATCTTGGAAAACTCTGCTGAAGGTATTTGCCATCCATTTTTATGACTTTATAAGATTGAGCTTTATAGAAAGTATTTATTATTATTATTATTATTATTATTATTATTATTATTATTATTATTATTATTATTATTATTATTATTATTATTATTATTATTTCATTAAGCATGAAACTCAGTAAACTGAACATTCAAAAATGCATCACAAATACCATTGACTGGTGATAATGGCTGATACAGGTTGCTGCCAGCGTCCTAGGTATCAACCAAGTACCTTCTTAAGATGTACGATGTTCCGAGTAGCGCAGTTTTTTGCAGTTCCGCTGGTGTTATTGCAGGAAGCTGCAATTTCTTGATGCATTTTATAAAATTCTTGGACATGGTACCAAGTCCCCTTGGCATCTCCTGGTATCGCAATATCTATTATTATTATTATTATTATTATTATTATTATTATTATTATTATTATTATTATTATTATTATTATTATTATTATTATTATTATTATTATTATTATCATTATCATTATTATTATTATTATTATTATTATTATTATTATTATTATTATTATTATTATTATTATTCCCATTTAAACCAGAGTTTTTAATGCTGCAAAAACCTTGATATATGCAAATAAATTCTAAGGGATGGCATTATTGGCAATTTATAATTGAGCTAATTTGGTAGACTTGTTAAACGTATTACTAGAAACTGTGTGTTTAGTTTTGCTTTAGATACCCTGTTTCCCCCAAAATAAGACATCCCCTGATAATAAGCCCAATCGGGCTTTTGAGTGCATGTTAATAAGGCCAAGCGCTTATTTCAGGGTTCAAAAAAATATGAGACAGGGTCTTATTTTGGGGGAAACACGGTATGAAGCCAGCTGGTGACTTTGGCCCATCACTCTCTCCTAGCCTGAGGAATACAAACCAGCTCTGCAATGCATTGTCAAGAAAATTGCATAGAGCCAAGTTTCATTCAACAATATAATTTTCTCCAATTTTACTTCAGTACTGAATAATCAGTTTACTTCTTGGACAAATATATGAGTAGCAGCTAAGAAATATTAGGGATATATACTTGTTTAAAGGTTATTTCAGCCCTGGTCTTCAGCCCTTTTCCAGTGTTAGCTAATACTTTTTAGGACTGTTATAACAATTAGAAATATATATATATATCAAGTCCTTCAGTGCTGTGAGTTTAACAAGTTTTAGATTTATTTCTATTTTGCTTTTCTTTTAAAATTTATTCATGGTGCTTTGTATTCTAACTTTAGTCTTGAAAAACCAAAATGAATTTAGGATTTAAACTAAACTAAATGAACTAATTTAGGATAAGCTAGAGAAGAAATCTTTGCACGGTTATGCTAACTATTTTGCTTTAAATAATTAAACAAAAATGTCCATGAATTTCTGCATTGCCTGAAGGAGGAATAAAATAATATTAAGTTAAAATACAGTCTGATCTCTACTATTTGGCAATTTTACTGCATTTATTAGTAATATGCAACACCACCATAAACCTAAAGCTGGAGCTAAAAATAGCTCTTGCAAGTGGAATGCCAATATCCTTATTACTGCACAACAGGATACCTGGTCTACCTCTTCAACTATACAAGAGATTTCTAGTAAATAGCTGTCAACAAGCCTGTGCATGACTGAAATCAAATTACTAATACTATGGGTATAGGCTTTTGAACTTTGTGCCAACAAAGTATCACGTATCTAATCTAAAGAGGAATTACAGACCAAAAGACTGCTATTATTTTATTAGCCATACCACCTTCATTTTGATCTGCTCTACTACGCTCGTTTAAATCTACTTGTCAGTGGGATGGCAGAGAAAGTACAATACATTTTATGTTCCAGAGCCGCTGTAATTCTGTTTTGAAACCTTTGGGTTTTTCCACCCATGTTTTTAAGAGTTTCGAACAATTTTTACAGCATTTGATCTAGAATTAATGACATAAAAAGAGTTTATAACGTATCTAAGCAATAATTCCTATACAGTTAACTAAATATAGTAATCAACTCAGACATAATGTCATGCTTACTAGTCAAATAATATGTTAATCTTGATTTCAAAGTATGAACCCAAGTCATTTAGGGAAACATTGTAGAGTTTTATTTTAAATTAATTCAATACAATTGTATTTTAGGTAGTAAAAGTTTAAACTTCTCAAAAATCTATATAATAATGTAAAACAACTTTTTTCACACAGGTCTGAGGACATTTTTCATAATAGATATTGTGTGTAATCTCTTGCATTTTTATCGGATCAACCAAGCAAACAAACAAACAAACAAAGGAAACACACAACTTTCTGAGCTTTCCTTTATAAAGATTGCAAGAATCAGAATGCAGGCTCACATAACACACTGAAAATTCACTTATGAGATGTGCCACAATCTTCTGTCATTCACAGAGTGAAAAGGAGTTAAGATGATTTGACACAACCCTTTGGCCAAATACAGCAGCACACAGGAAAATGTTAGTGTGCTTGCTGTTTACAATGCTGTACCTCTTTATCATACTCCTCGCCTATTCTCTTATACTTCGCATAATAATGCAGATTTAAAAAGTTGAAAAGAAAACCCAGGATTAACATTCCCTTCCAAAAACAAAACTTTACTCATTAGTTTCTGCTTTATCATCATTTAGTCATGTTCTGGTATTCAGATCTTCTGCTACAACTACGAAGCTAAAGATCAGATAGGCAGGATATATGTATGTATATGAATAAGAATGTGTTTGTGCATGTGTATCAGAGGTGTGTTGTTCCTGGTTCGGACGGTTCTATAGAACTTGTAGTGGGAATTTCCCCCCGCTCACCGAACCGGAAGCAATCGCCGGCTGGCCACGCCCCCGAACAGGCTCTCACGGCGGCAGCGTAGGTGCCACCATCTTGTTTTTGGCTTCTGCCAAAAGCTGGTTTTTGCTTCTGTGCATGTGCAGAAGCTGAGTTTTTGGCACTGCACATGCGCATGGCCATGTGGCATGGCCGCACGGCGCACGTGCCCACGCCGCATGGGAGGAAGCGAACCGGTGGCGAGGTAAGTTAGAACCCACCCCTGATGTGTTTGTATGTACATATGTATGTATGTATGTATGTATATGTGTGTGTGTGTGTGTGTGTTATGTTTATACACACAAACATACAGGTCAACTTATCACAAATTTCTGTTGCTAAGTGGGATAGTTAATTGAATTTTATCCCATTTTATGACCTTTCTTACCAGAATTGTTAAGTCAGTAACACAATTGTTAAGTGAATCTGTTTCCCCATTGACTTTGCTTATCTGAAGGTAACGACAGGTAATCACATGACCCGGGGACATGGCAACCATCATGAATATGAATCAGTTGCCAAGCATCTGAATTTTGATCACGTGACCATAGGGATGTTGCAAAATAGGTTGTAGGTGTGAAAAACAGTTGTAAGTCACTTTTTTTAGTGCCGTTGTAACTTTAAATGATCACTAAATAAACTTGTAAATCGACTATCTGCTATTTTGTTTGCTATGTTTTACTAGGTATAAATATTAAAATTATACAGGGTTAAAGAGTCTGTAATGTGAATTTTTACCTGTAACCAGCATTCCTTCTCTTTTTTAAATGATGATACTGTCAATAAGGAAAGCCTCTGAAAAGCCTTAAGATATTCACTGTTAAGAATGGATAATTATAACAGTTTATTTCCTTCTTGAATAAGGAATGAAACAAGCTAGCTATTGTATAACAAACAAAGGTATTGTACAGTTGTGTTGGGAATATCATTCCTTTAATTTAGCAGATTAGTCAGTCTCCTTCAATTAATAGATGTAGAAATATGCCCAGCATCAAGTTACACAACTGAATCAACTCTTATTTGTCTTCCATTTCCATATCCTGAAGTTCTGACTACAACTCCTGTCGTCTTTCACTATCATGCAGAAGTATGAACTTAATACTCCATAAAACTGGTGCATATCATATTTAAAGCAAGTTTTGTTAGCTTCTCTAACAATTCAATTTGTATACAAATATTTTAAAAAATTCATTTGTCCGTCAATTTGGGGAAAGTTCAAGTTTTATTTTTGACATGCAAAATATCTAACTCTTTATCATTATATGGCTCTTCCTCAACTTATCTCCATGATTTATATTTGTATAAGACCCCCCCCCCAAAAAAAAACCTTTCAAATGCTAAGGATAGGATTATTGATAGTGAAAAACAAAGATTGATATTTATTATAAAGATCCTGGATGCTACTTAAAACCCAGGATCATAATCAAGTGCCAAGGATTATAGCAGTGACAGAGAAGGGGCGTTGGTATCTTACTTGATACGCCTCTTCTAGGAGTGGTGGATATAGCAGCAAGAATCACAGAGTAGACAAGATAACCCATGTCTGGCTGCTATATCCACCATGAGAGAGAAACTGATGACTAATGACAGTACAGTCATTTGGCTTGTGCTATACTTTTATCTTAATGAAAGCATCTTCTCAATAATCTCCGTGATTTAGAAACCATGTACACTGATCAAACTACAGTTATTAAAAAATAAAGCCTTGAATATTAGAGAACATTAGAAAGACATCAAGAATTCTAAAACTTCAGCTACCTCAACCGTACTTTCTTTGGTCCCCCAGTACCTCTTAAAGAAAGACACCTCTATGATCATCCTGACCTGACTTAATAAATTACATCTATCACATTTAGTTCAAGAGGCAGCAAAGTTAAGGACCTCAAGTCTGCTAATTTTTCCACAAATAGATTTTATTTTTTTCACATCTTACAGAACCAATCAAATCTGACCTGGAGAAATCAATACTTTTAACATCTTCACAACACAGAGGTACTTAAAATTCCTAACAAACTGATACGCAGATTTTTAAAAAAAACCTATGTAACACTTCACTGCACACTTTCCACTAGCCTTAATGAAACATTAACACAAACCATAGATGTGCGAGTATATTTTCAAAGCCAATGCTCAAGATATAAATACCTTGCATTTACAGGCTGTAAGTGATACTGTGTTGTGAAACAAATGCACACCCTTAACACAAATCCATTTCTAAATTTAAACATAACATTATGGCCTTACAGATTCCATACGGACTATATTATTGACTGTTTTAGTCACTCAGCATAACAATGTCTGCATTTCAGTAATGCAAACTATGATGCTCATGATATATTTAATGCTTCAGTTATTTAAACTTCAGAGATATCTGAAACTTGAACTAACTTAACGCAATGTGATATAAAACCCATGCAATGTTGGAAGTTTAAATAGTTTAATTATAGTTAGTACAGGCAATTACAGTGACTTTTAAGACCAAACTAGACAAAATTGCAAAATAATGTTGCTATACCACTATATTCTTTGCCCTGAAATTCAGCATTGCTGTGGATTAAAAAAAAAGGCAAATAAAATACCAACCCTTAAAGATTTTATATTATCTTTTTCAATAACAGCTGAATAGAATAGAATAGAATAGAATAGAATAGAATAGAATAGAATAGAATAGAATAGAATAGAATAGAATTCTTTATTGGCCAAGTGTGATTGGACACACAAGAAATTTGTCATTGGGGCATATGCTCTCAGTGTACATAAAAGAAAAGATACATTTGTCAAGAATCATGAGGTATAACACTTAATGATTGTCATAGGCTCCAAATAAGCAATCAGGAAACAATCAATATTAATATAAATTGTAAGGATACATGCAACAAGTTACAGTTATACAGTCATAAGTGGGAGGAGATGGGTGATAGGAACGATGAAAAGACTAATAGTAGGTGACTTCCGGTTTGGAGCGCTCCATCGCGGACGTCCCTTCGTTGGACGCCTTTCCGATCTTTGTTAAAAGCCGCCAGAACAGCTGTCTGGCGGCTTTGAAATCTCTTCCCCGGGCAAAGGGGAGAGATGAGAGCCTGACAGGTGGGGTAGAGCCCCCCCAGCGCCCTAGGAGCCATCTGGTAGGGCGCGAAGGGAGAGCTCCCCATGCAGCCTGTCTCCAGCTCCGAAGATCAGGAAACCTCCGTCTTTGCGGAGCTAGATGGAGTGACCAGCCGCTGCTTCAAGAATGGGATTTATAACTACATTTAAACTACAGAAGCAGACAGAGAGAAACAGGCGTGAGATGGGCAAGTACTGAAACCTCTTTTTTTCTTTTTTTTCAACTCCTGGGTAAGCTTTCACTTCGGCAAGGGAACAAAGGAAACAGAGTAACAATATGGCGATTGAGAAGTGAAAGTGACTTTCGTTTCCCCAGAGGCTTTTTTTTTTCTCTCTCTCTCTTATGGAAACTTTTAATTTGGAAAAATGGTTTTTTCTTTCTCTGTCTCCTAACTCTGGATTAAAGTTATAACAGAAATATTTCCAATAATAAAAGATTACCTGATTTTTAAACTGGAAAGAACTTTAACAGGCACCTGGCTTTCTTTCTTTTTCGTACTCTTTTGAAACACCAATGGCTTCAAAGTCTGGAAAGATTGTTTTGACTAAAAGAAATGACTATTCATCTGGATATATTTCTAAAATGCAATTTAACACTGAGCTAACACCTCCACAGCCTTTGACACCTGAAAATTTATTAAATAATTTAAAGATTATGAAACATGAACTTACTTTGGAATTTAATCAGAAAATAAGCGAGATAGACAAAAAAATGCAGGCTGCTTTGAAGAATATGAATCAACAACTCAGATTTGATGTGTTAGAGGTTTGCAAAGGTTTAGCAACAAATATTGAAGTTTTGGCAGAACGTATTGAAACAAATAAACAAGCTTTGGCAACCTCGGTGAATTACATAGACAAAATCCAAAATGATATTGCAAACTTTGAAAAAGAGGTCTTGATGACACAGTTCAGATCCATGGAAGTTGCTATAAGGATCAGAGGTTTGAAAGAAGGATTATATGAAAATTTAAAAGGCAGGATGGTTGATGTACTGGATCAGGTGTCTGGAATTTCCAAAGTGGAATTGGCTACACAAATCGACAAAATATATAGAATCAATTCGTGGTACGCTAAACAAAAGCATTTACCAAGGGACATTGTCATATATTTTACCACAAGAGCTTTACGGAATAGAATTATACAAGCAACGTTTAACAATAATCTTATGGTGAATGGTCAGGAACTAAAGATTTGGAAAGAAATCCCCTCTAAAATGCTTAAAGCCAGAAAAAGCTATACTTTTTTGATTGATGAATTTAAGAGATTAAATTTACAATATAAATGGGAAGCGCCAGTTGGAGTAGCAGTAAAATTTTCTGGAAAAAGATATCGGCTCAACACGATAAAAAAAGCTACTGAATTTTATGTCAATGTTTTAAAGGCTGATATATCCAAGATTCCAGAGGAAGGATGTATGAAAATAAAAGAGGAGGAGGAGGGGAAGCCATCTTTGATGGATCAAAAGGAAATAGATTCAAAAACACAAAAGGAGTGCCAGAACCAGATAGCCGGGGAAAAGGAGATGGAGATCTGGGATCAGATGGGAGACGAGTCGACAAATCTGAATTTACTGAACTATTAAAAGATGAACTATCAAGATACAAAACGATGTGATGTTGAAATATATTGGACGGATAGAGATTAATATGATTGCATTTTTCCTTTTCCCTACTTAATGATTACCTATGTAATATTTAGCTAAGTTTTATATATCTTTGAGGTTACTTTTAATGTTAATTATATTAGATATATATAGTTTGTTGAAGATTTGTTTATTCTTTTTCCCTTTCTTTTTTGTTTATTGAAGTTAGTAAGTTAATTTAGAATAATATTATGTTATTAATATTATGATGAAATTCAATATTTAATGATTACTTATGTAACATTTAGTCAAGTTTTATCTTAGAGGTTATTTTTAATGTCAATAATATCAGTTTAAGCATAAGCCTAAATGTGTAAAGTCTATCACAAAATATTAGTTTAAGATTTTTGTATTTTATACTTAGTTATTATTTATATAACATTTACTTTGTATTAGATAGAGGATTGAAGGGAGGAGGTAGGAGGTTTGTTTGTTTGTATTGTTAAAGAGATTTCTCTTTCTTTCTTTTTTTATTATTCTTTTTTGTATCTTTACTATTGTATACAAATGCGATATATTATTAGTGTATAATCTGGAGTTGAAGTTTTTTTTAAAAAAATAGTGTTCTTTTTTTTCTTTTTTCTTTTCTTTTTATTAACAATTTAAATTTATTATTATGCCCTGTATTATCTCTGGGAAGTCCGGGGGGGGGACTTCCGGGGGGGGGAGGTGGGGAGGGAAGGGGGCGGGTTCGGGGGGGGGAGAAAAAAACAAAAAATGTTTGTACTTTATATTTAATATTTTGCTACTACTCATGTAATTTTGTACTAATAAAACTTTTTGAAAAAAAAAAAAAGAAAAGACTAATAGTAATAGTAATGCAGCCTTAGTGAATAGTTTGACAGTGGTGAGGGAATTATTTGTTTAGCAGAGTGATGGCGTTTGGGGGAAAACTGTTCTTGTGTCTAGTTGTCTTGGTGTGCAGTGCTCTATATCCTCGTTTTGAGGGTAGGAGTTGAAACAATTTATGTCCAGGATGCGAGGGATCAGTAAATATTTTCACTGCCCTCTTGAATGGTATGCCTTTTCTGAAAAACACTATATATTTCTTCCACAATTATTTTGTGGGAGGAGATCCTTGCAGTGGTCACTACAAACCCCTCTTTCTTGCCTCAAATCCAGGTCTTTGGTCCAACAGAAAATGGAAGATCTTCCTTTGCTCTGATGAGAGAAAAAAGCTGTCTGGGTGTTTGTGTGTGTGTGTGGCAGGAAAGAGCTGTGTTAGCACATTTTCACAGAAGTAAGCATTCTACAGAATGACAAGGCATGGGTGAGTTGGCATGCAGGAGAACAGCCAGACACTGAAGAGTTAGGAACAGTGAGGTGATGATGGAGCCAGGTAAGATATCACACTGGTAATGGTTACAGCAATGGATTGTTGGTGACCTGTTGAGCAGAAGCAGCTGAGCCAAGCCTCAATAGAAGCTCCATCAATTATAGGTAGTCCTCCACTTACAGCAGTTCATTTAGTGACCATTCAAAATTACAACGGCATTGAAACAAGTGACTTATGACCATTTTTCACATTTATGACCGTTGTAACATCCCCATGGCCATGTGATTTACATTTGGATGCTTGACAACTGACTCACTTTTATGATGGTTGCAGTGTCCCGGAGTCATGTGATCTCCTTTTGCGACCTTCTGACAAAGAAGTCAAATTCACTTAACAGTGTTACTAACTTAAGAATTGCAGTGATTCACTTAACAAATGTGGTGAGAAAAGTCTCAAAACGGGGCAAAACTCACTTAACAAATTTCTCACTTAGCAACATACATTTTGGGCTCAATTGTGGTTGTACGTTGAGAACTACCTGTAGCCAATGACCTTTTTCTCCATTTCCAGGAATTTTAACCAGGATCACCAATGATGGTTCATGCCAGAAGCAAAGGAGTCTAGCTGTAACTCTCAAAACAATAGTCCCAGCTTAACTTAAAGATCGCTAAGACTGGGACAAAAGAAGAAAGAACCTTAGTTTTCTCCCTATTCTACAAACAAGGAAAATGCCCAGACCAAGACAAACAAATTGTCAGCAGGTAGAACTATCAAAGATTGGCTGCAGGAGAAAAAGGAGGAACCCAGAAGGCTACAAACATTAAAATCCATCTATAAAGAATAATAAAAGCACATCTGCACAAGCGTAAGAATAAATAATGTGAAATAAGATATAGAAATAAGACAGGAATAAGACATAGATAACAGTATGTAGACATACTGTTTTTGTTTGGATCTCTTGAAAAATATTTTGTTTTTGTTTACACGTATCAAAACTCAATACTAAAACCAGAATGAAAAATTAATTTGCAGAATGTTTTGCTGCTTTTAAAAGAGGGTGACGACAAAGCTACACTGGGGTCCCTCAGAAATATTGGGAACATTGGTCACGTTAAAAAAAATTAATAAAGGAAAACCATAGCTTTGTAATTAAGTGTATTTTATAAATATTGATCATTGTCATTTTACAAGCTTACTTAGAATTTGCACTCATGTATTTTCCGCAGCAGCATCCAGGAAATTTGTTGCATAAACTCACAAATTTGACATGTCAGGCTGGGGATTAAAAATGGAACTCTGAACATCTCCCAGATGAGTTCATGCAAGTGCACTAGCTGGGAAAAGCTGCTGGCAAAGCATCAAACATGTTTTACAACACCACTCTTTATACCTTATAAATATGGGCCTTGTGTTTGAAACAGAGGCTGGATAGTGCTCTTTCAGCCATAATATATGTATAATGTTTAGGTCTGGAGGACTAAAGATTCCTTATCTCTGATTTCATTCCTATGAAATATATTCCAGCATGAAATAGTTCTATATTAGCTTGGCAGTTATCTGCTATTGTCCCCTTTATTTCTGGATTGTAAGAAAGCTATCCATATTACTGGCAAGTAAAAAGGAAAAAAAAGGAAAAAAGAGAAATACATTTTATGGAGCCTTTATAAAGAAACATCTAGTGCACTGGTTATGCCGATTTCTAAATTGGGAGGCCTTTCCCATGATCACTTGTGCCTTAGTCAGCTCTCATTTTGATTACTGCAATATAGTCTACAAGGGGCTACCCTTGTAGACCATTTGAAAACTTCAGCAGGTATAGAATGTGTGGCTTTAGTCGGTAAGTATGTATCTCATGACACCATTACTTCAGTTTAGCCTGTTTAAATTATTTATTTTTTATAGATTGCTTTGCTCTGGTGATTGAGGTGGCTAATAAATTGATTACCGTATTTTTCGGAGTATAAGATGCACCTTTTCCCCCCCTAAAAGAGGCTGAAAATTTGGGTGCGTCTTGTACTCTGAATGTAGCTTTTTCGAAGCTTTTTTTCCAGCCCTAACGAGGTGCTAACAATCTTCCCGGCTCTTACCGTCTTGCAGGCTTTTTCATTGCTACTCGCTCCGAATAAGGTTTTTTAAAGCCCTAACCAGGGGATAAAATAATGTGCTGAAGCTCCGAATAAGGTTTTTTAAAGCCCTAACCAGGGGATAAAATAATGTGCTGAAGCTGACCAGACTAAGGACGCTAGCCAGATGAATACCTGGTAGGTAGATTTTTTCCCCCTATTTTCCTCCCCCAAAACTAATGTGCGTCTTATACTCCGGTGCATCTTATACTCCGAAAAATATGGTAAATAAGCAATATTGCTAAATTAATAATAATTTATACAATGTATTCAATGTAAAAGAAGGGCTTTATTTTTTAAACTTCTAAGTTTTGATCTTTTAATAGCCAGAGAAGAAAACTGGAGAACTCCGTTTTATTTAATTTGATTAGAAGGTGGAGATGATACACACCTTACAGAGCAGGGGTGTCAAACTCGTGGCCCACGGGTTGGATGCGTCACATGCTGGCCACCCTCACCCCCATTTTAGCAAAGGGGGTAAAGTCATGATACATCACGTGATGATGTGACGGCGCGAGTTTGACATCCGTTATAGAAAGACTGTTAAAAGCAAAAATAAATCAACAGTAGTGAAGAACAGGTTGAGCTCAATACTTAGGTTCGAACAATTACACCACAAAGACAAAGCATTCAAAACTGAGTTTGGTTAATGAGAGAAGTACACTATGGAGTGGCATGTTAATTCAGAGGATTGCAGGCCGTCTGAAAATAAACATTAAGTCAAAGCCAACAACAGATGTTTCATAGAAGTGTCCCATCTCAAATTTTTTTGCAGTACATTACTGTGACTCCGATATTGGAAATACAGTGCTAAAGATAAAGTGTCACTATGTTTGGTATTTAGCAATACTGGAAAATGACTGTACTTCTTGCTGCACAGTATCCACAAAGAAGAATAACATTTATTTTGAGCATCCCAGGAGACCCAAAACTCTAAAAAAGGGAAAGATCTAAAGGACAGTAAAGGAAAGGAAAGTGAGTGAAATGTTCATAATTGAATGATTCAGGGCATAAGTGTACACTTTAATAAGTTTGATATGATTACGGTGACATGGAAACATTTGTGTACTTAAAGTGTTCAATATATCCAATATAAGTTATCTCAAATACTATATCCTTTCAGGAACTTTAGAAAAATCAATTCCTTAAACAATCTGGAGCAGTATTTCTGAGCTTTGGCCACTGTTAAGATGGCTGGACTTCAATCTCAGAATTCCCCAGCCAGCTCTGGAAGTTGAAGACAACCCAACTTAAAGTGACCAAGGATGAGAAACCCTGTTCTCGAAGTATGAACGAGAAAGAGCAGCTTTTTATGGACTTCAGGATCTATAGCAGCAGCTTCCCATCATTCTATCTTTATTTCCTTTGCAACCAGACTCTATTATTAGAGTGTGTTTTAATAT
This sequence comes from Diadophis punctatus similis, assembly GCA_023053685.1. Taxonomy (NCBI): domain Eukaryota; kingdom Metazoa; phylum Chordata; class Lepidosauria; order Squamata; family Dipsadidae; genus Diadophis; species Diadophis punctatus. Next base: position 6,505,599 of record JALIGW010000016.1, on the reverse strand, counting down.
GCTTTAGTGAGATCCAGGGTCACTCTTAGTTGGTAAGAGAAAGTTTTCTATTTTATGTTTTCAAAGAAATATTAAGGAAGCCTTAAAAGTAACTTTAAAAGTTTCATCTTTTTAATCCAAGGAAGCAAAATTATTTTTTGAAATAAAAAATATCATGTTTCCAAAACATTATACATCACCCTTACTAGAAACATTTTACTTATAAATTATTCCTGCATAAGCACATTTCAGCAATCAATTCAATTAATTTTACAAGCCACCAATGCAATAAAACTGCTTTAACATGATGTAAATCAAATATCGCAATTGACAAAATGTTTACTTTTATAGTAATTTCATTACAGTATAGTACAAAATCTAATCAAGGGAAAATTTTTCTGTAATATTCTTTTGTAATGTACCTGTACTAAAATTAAACTTAATGAATATTTTGCTTACAAATACTTTGCTTAGACCACCAAAGTTTTAACAGAACAACAGTCGGGGTGAATCTTTTCTGAGCAGTCACTAAACATAATAAATACAAATTAATCATTCTTTTTAAAAATTTGTGCAAGAAATTCAAAGTAAAAGAAGAAGGAATGGTCTATATATAGGTGGCCCTTGAGTTATGCTAGCAGTTGGGATTGGGATTGGGAACATCTATTGGATGTCCATAAAGTGGACATATCAGAGCTGAGGTGGCACAGTGGTTAAAGTGCAGCACTGCAGTTCAGCAGTTCAAATCTCACCGGCTCAAGGTTGACTCAGCCTTCCATCCTTCTGAGGTCGGTAAAATGAGGACCCAGATTGTTGGGGGCAATATGCTGAACTCTGTAAACCGCTTAGAGAGGGCTGTAAAGCACTGTGAAGCAGTATATAAGTCTAAGTGCTATTGCTATTGCTATTGCTATTGTCCATAAAGCATGATGTCATGTGATCACATCAGTTAGCATAGGTAACCCTGGAAGACCTGATTAATGTCATAATTGCAGGGATATGTGGGTTAAGCAGGAAAAAATGGAGGGCCGAAACAAGGACCATGGGCATGCCACTGGCAGGTGCTACAAAGAATGAGAATGGATGGTGCCATAGGGTGCCATAGGGTACCACAGGCAGGATATATGGAGAACATGTGGGTCAGCAGAGACTGCAAGCAGCTGGGGAGTGCTGTGTGTATGTGTTTGTGTGGTATGTGTGTGTATGCTACAGCTAGAACTTTGAGAACTGGTCGTAAGCATACTATAATATAGTTATAGTATAACTTTAAGTTCAAGGCTGTCATTACTTTGAATGATCCTGAATAAATGGTCATAACTTGAGGACTACTTACCGTATATTGTCCAGACATACAATCATTCTGTGTGGAGTCTATTAGAATTAGTTTTTCATTTTTATTCAGGCCTAATTTTTATAATGTACCATTGTTCCTCCTTCAACAGATTCTGATTTAAATGATCACATTCTGTGTAGCAAACCTTCTGTCTCTTGGAAAACATATCAGCAGGTCCCACTGTAACCTTTTTATATATCAGAAAAGTTGACAAAGTGGGGCTTTTAAAATTTAGTGGGACCTGCTAATATGTTAATACCTAGATAGGTGACCACTGGGAAACCCTAGGATTGGAGACAAGATTGGGAGCTAAAAATATCCTGGAAGATAACAATAGGAAACCTGTATGGTTGTCAAAGAGCAGGCGAATGCACAAAACTCCATTTGCGCACATGCGGGATTAGATTGCGCACACGAAACCATCCCCCTCTTCCTGCCATCGGTCCAGAGCCTGAAAGGTTAGGGACCGCTGCCATACAGGATCCAAGGAAAAGGTCTTCAAACCACATGAAGACATATAATAGCAAAGAGACAAAAATTTTCCTGAAATTAAGGCACAAGCAGCTTTAAATAAATGGGAATCTGAGAACATTCCATTGTTTTCATGAAAAATTTACATACAAGTCAGGAAGCCACAGCACAGATAGAAGATGGTGAAAGAGACTGGCTCCAAGTTCACAAAAGAGTGTAGCAAGAATGTATATGCTCCCCTTATTTATTCGCTCTGTATGCTGAATGTATATTAAGGGAAGCCGGTTAGGAAGGAGATGAACATGGTTTTAAAACTGGAAGAAGAAACAACAATAGTCTGTGCCATGCTGATGACACTACCTTGGTAGCTGAAAAATGGAAAGGATCTGCAAACTCTAGCAATAAAATTCAAGGAATGCCATAAAAACATAGAACTATAACTAAATATACATATCAAACTAAAACCAACAGACACAATAACCAGGTTATAATTGAAAATGAAGATATCAAAGGTGTGGATACCTTCTGCCTTTTAGAATCAACAATAAAAGAACAAGTAGTGAAGAAATATGCACTTGGAGGACTTTGGAAAAGATATTCATGGTATTTTCCTGTGACACTCTATGGAAAGAAAAGTTGGACTTCAGAGAAGCAAGCTAGGAAAAGTAGTGATGCTTCTGTATTGGAGAAGAGTATATTATGGACAGCTAAGAAAACAAACCAATAATTATTGAACAAATCAACCCAGAATTCTCACTTAAGGCACAGATGATCAGGCTCAACTTTTCCTACTTTATGGAACATTATGGGAAGACCCAGCTCTCTGGGAAAGGCTCTAATGCTGGGAAAGTGGAAGGAAAGAGAGTAGCCAAATGAATGGACTCAATTACAGCAGTGATGGGAATACCATTAGAAGGACCATTTAAGGACACATTATCATTAAAGAAGATCCATGTGATCTCCAAGAGTCGAAAAAGACTTCAGCACCAGCATCGGAGGGAAGGACAAGAAACAATGGATGGAAATTGGAAACTAATCAAGCAGAGAAGCAACCTAGAACTAAGGAGAAATTTTCTGACAGTTCCAATTAATCAGTGGAACAACTTGCCTCCAGAAGTTGTGGGTGCTCCAACAATGGAGGTTTTTAAGAAGAGGTTGGACAACCATTTGTCTGAAATGGTATAGGGTTTCCTGCCTAAGCAGGGGGTTGGACTAGAAGACCTCCAAGGTCCCTTCCAACTGTTATTCTATTTGTGATTTTCCAACCTAGCCCCCCCCCCGCTCCATATGTGCTACACTCCAACTCCCAGCATCCGCACCCCGCCACTACTGCAACCATGTTGGTCACGGATGATGGGAGCTGTAGTCCTTCACATTTGGAGAACTACAGCTCCCATCATCCGTGACCAACATGGTTGCATTGCCAAGAGAGAATTTGAATAAGGGCTCTCCAGCAGGAAATCCTTCCCCTCCCCCGCAATCATTCTTCCCGCAAACACTAATAATAATGCCATTTAATAGCAGCTTCCCCCACTCACCTGCGCCAGGATCAGGAAGAAGCCGCCGGTCCCCTCCCGCCCGCTCCATCCTCTGCAGGAGGCCACCAAGGCGCCTCCTCCGAGCAGGGAGGCGGTTGCGAGCCACGGGCCCGTCCAGCCTTTGCGCCCCCGGAAGCTGCCAAGCATGATCGCCCCGCGCCTCCCGCAATTGCGGACCAGAGCGGCCCAAGCGGCTCCCCACGCCGCCGCCATTTTCTCGGAAGTAGAAAGATCGTTGACATCAATCCGTAAACGTTGAGTAGGTAGAGCCACCCACGGTTCTCAGCTTCCGGGTTCGCTTTGGATATTCCGTTTTCTTATTCCACCAAGGGCTTTGTAGAGTTGTTGTCGGAAAAACGGTCACAACGGAGGCACACAATAAAGGCAGGTTCTTCCTTTCTGGCATAGGTCTTCGTTGCTGGTGAGAATGGTTTTAAAAAACTCGCCTTTTCAATATTTTAATGGTCAGCGGGGCTGTTTTGCAAGATGCATTGAATGCTTTGGGTACAAATTGAGTGAGGGGTTTGCATGAGAAAGAGGTTTTGAAGAAATCGTTTAAACAGACTTTTGCTGGAACCTGATTAAAAACAAGAATTAAAATGCCCAGCTCAAACACTAGCAGCGGGCGATCTTACAGGGAGATTTTCTCCCGCTGGTGAAAAAATGGAGCAAGTCTGACCAATAGTAGTGGAATAAGTAAAAGAGCATGTGTTTGTTATTGTTGTGGTTGGTTGTTTTGACTATCTTTGGCATTTTTTCTACCTTATCGAGTCTATCCCAAGGACCTGGAGTAAATAGATGTTATTTAATAATATTAAAGGTATCATTGCATGATGTAATTATTATTTTGGAGCAGAAACATCTAGGTCGATGGGCTCCATTACCACTTACATAATAGTATTATTCTATCTAGACTAGAGGGAGGTTGTTTCTGGGGAGGTCATTAAAAGGGACTTGGAAATAAGTTTGTGGAGAACAAAAGGTTACCTCTATTTTTTTTTAGCTCTTTCTAAAAAAAATCAAAACAAAAGACACGTTCTCTTGCAGCGCATGCGCTATTTCAAAAGCTCTTGCAGGTGATTGTAAGGCTGAGCGAGATGCTTAATTAGGCCAAATAAACAGCTGCTGTTCTTAAACATTAAACTTAGGTTTTTTTTAATGGCTTTTTTGTGTTAATGCATGGTTCAATATACTGAATAAATCTAGGAAGTAGGGATTTTTTCCCCAATAACCAAAATAAGCCTCTGTTGTGCAGCAGGTATACCTTTTGTACATGCAGAGAGCTGTGGTCTAATGGCATTGTCTTCATTGATGTGAATGCCAATTCTGAAGTACTGTGACAATTAAAATCACCCGGAGGGGTTTCCCTCTGCTGTATGGAATTGTTTGGTCCCTCTCCTTGAGTCACAGGAAGTTTGATCCTTGATTTTCTTCCAAGATGATAAGCCACAACACTTAACATTTATTGAATAGCATTGGAATGAAAAAGGAATAATTGCAGCTAAGCTTGTTTTACTCAAGGACTGGGATGAGTTAAAAGCAGAGGTGGGTTCGGACCGGTTCTTTAGAACCGGTAGCGGGAACTCCCCCCCCCCCGCTCGCTGAACTGGGAGCGATGGCTGGCTGGCCACGCCCACAAACCAGCTCTCTTGATGTCGCCATAGGCGTCACCATCTTGTTTTTCGCTTCTGCGCATGCACAGCTGTTTTTTGCTTCTGCGCATGCGCAGAAGCCATGATTTCAGCACTGAGCAATGCACGTGCACCCACGCTGCGCAGGAGGAAGCAAACCAGCAGCGAGGTAAGTTAGAACCCACCCCTGGTTAAAAGTAATATGATGGGGACTTAGCAAAGAAAAAGTTGGTGTCAGGCAAATTTGTGCCATCATTAACTGCAAGTGGGGACATGGCCTCTCTTAAATTGTTGATCTTCAGGGTGTCAGGTTTGAATAACTGTTCAAAATCACATCTTGCCCAGTTAACCGTAGTTTAGGGAGATAATTTCAATTTTAGGGATTCACACGGCCCACCAAATCTATATATATAAAAGTGAAAACCACTCACGCATTAATCACGAAATCTCCAGAACCGTAAAGCCTACAAACTTGAAATTTGCCACGTATGTTCCTCTTGCCTTCTAGGTGCTCACTAAGAAAGGATTTTTCAAAATGACCATCGGAGCATGAGTATTTTTATATTATTATTAACAAGCTCTGATGCTAAGGAGTTTTACCTCCCCTCCCCACCTGAAAAGAAATCTGATCCAAATGCAAAACACAAGCAGGAGTTTCAGTTTCGCTTTTGCTTTCACAGCAGCAAGCAGCTTTACTACAGAACAGTTGAGCTAAGCCATGCACAGACTCCTTCCTGTCTCCTTGCTCACACAGCAAATACTGTTTGAGTTTCCAAACACCCCTCAACTCTCTCACACACTAATAGGACGCTAGCCAGATGAATACCAATGGATATTGGTAGGCAGAAACAGATTTTTTTTCTCCTTATTTTCCTCCTCAGTTCAGACGAATCTGTTCCTTCTATTGTAACACCAGTTAAATGGAAAAGAGGCAAAAAACACAGGAAAAGATTTACAGATGGGATTAGGAAAACACAAATAAGGGAAGCTGCCTATTTCTCCCATGGCCAGTTCTATGTGGCATGCTCCAGATTCAGTTCACCTGACAGCCTGGTCATCCTCCAGCCAGAGAGCAAAACCAGGAATGTTGTTTACAGGGAGGTCCTGAGCAATTTATCTGAGGGACGAATTGAAAGTTTATACTATGCAAATAATGTCTTAATCTGTAACAGAAACTTAGCTTACCATCTCTAACGAAATAATACAGTCTCTTTTTTAACTACTCATTAATTTTAAAGCTTTAAGTGTCAATTTATCAAGCCCCATCACATAGTACGGGTATCAGCTAGTAAATCATAAATTAACCACATGAATAGCATTTAAACAACACATTTCGGCTAAAATGTGGTTGGCTAGCTTGTATACTTTATCTTCAGTTGGGCTGGAAGTCCCCTCTCTAAATCAGTTTACTCCTTCCTTTCTTCTGAGAAAGGGAAGCACCGAGAAGAGAAGGAGCTCAAAAAGTATCTGCCTTTTTGCCAAGAAATTTTAACTTCATTTTTCCACAGAGGAAAATTTCCCATTAATCCTCTGCTATCAGCTCGCTGGGCCAACCTTATCATTTGATAGAGTAAGATCAGCAGCAGATCCTGCTGAATGAGACTGGTAGCTGCTCCACTCCAAATCAGTGTTTCTCAAACTTGGCAACTTGAAGATGTGCAGACTTCAAGTCCCAGAATTCCCCAACCAGCATGGCTAGCTAGAGGATTCTGGGAGTTGGAGTCCACACATGGATTTCAAGTTGCCAAGGTTTAGAAACACTACTCTAAATAATCCTTCTTGTCTGATCTATCTGCACATCTTCAAGTTGCCTATTGAGGACAGAATTACATGTACCCTAAAATATCCCAGACCTCCTAAACAAGTCTGCTACTTCAGTTCTAGTGAGAATTCCTTTCCCAGTATTAATAAAAGATTCACCTGCCAATCTGGCGGGGCCGAGGGGGAGGGCCTTCTCTGTGGGAGCTCCCTCCCTGTGGAACCAGCTTCCCCCGGAGGTCAGGACCATCCCCACCCTACTGGCCTTCCGGAAAGCAATAAAAACTTGGCTCTTCCGGCAGGCAGGGTATGAGTGAAAAGTTCTTTTTAAAATATTGATAGTATTTTAACATATTTTTAAATTGCTTTTATTGATTATATGTTTCTATACCTGTTGTTAGCCGCCCAGAGTCCCCCGGGAGTTGGGCGGCATAGAAATTTTAATAAATAAATAAATAAATAAAATAAATCTAGTTTGGAAGAGGTGCCTTCTTATACTTTGTCTCCCTCGCAAGCAAACTAAATAAGTGTAGGTTTTCCAGCATGTTTGCCAAGGCAATATATAGGTCCAGCTTTTTTCAAGTTTCTTAACTTCAATATAGCCAAAATACTAATTTGGTTCACAGATCATACTTAGCTTAGTAAATTGTTAGGTCTATATCCTGACATGGTTTACAGTTATGGCTATGGCTAAACTAAATTATAGCATATCACAATGTCTGAATAAAAAAAATCAGACATTCTCTGTTAAACTAGCAGAAATCTAATAAAGAACCCCCCAATAATGTGGCTCAGATTGAATACCACTCTCTTGCTTCTAAGAAGTTATTTCCATCTATGGAAAGCTTTTTGTTGGTGGAATACTGAGTTTGAAAAATATTCCTCTGCTTTAATTATTATTTTTTTCTTTTTGGCAGTCCTTTGGACCATGAGTTGTTACTCCCTTGCTTGTTTTTAATTTGCTAAGCAATTAACTCAATTAAATTGTTTTAAAGACTTGCATTTTTATAATTTTAAACAACTGCCTTTAATCCCATACAATTAGTTTATAACTTGATTTCATTATTAATTGTCAGTAACCTAATCATGTGAGGAGATAATGCCCAAAGACAAATATTACAATAATGTGGTTATATCATTGTAATGTTTGATGTTCCCCGATGGCTTCCCACAAGTAAAGTCAATGGGGAAGCCAGTAGGAAATCACAAGTCACTCCCACTCCTGTGTTTTATTGCCCACCCATGGCACCCCTCACAACATGTCTTTGCATTCTGTATCCTGCCAATAGCATCCCCTTGTGTCATCTGCACATCTGTCCTTGCCCTGCACCTGCCCATGGCATCCACCACCACCCCTGTCCCACCCACATACTCTCCCACACTCTAGTGTTTTCCAGTGTTACTACCGCACTCCCGCAGCACCTGCACACCCATCCACGCTCTGGAATACCTGCCAATGGCACCTTCACCTAACCCTCACAGTAGCTGTATGTGCTCTGGGATGCATGCCTGTGGCACTCCCCACCTGTTCATAGCTCTCACCTGTAGTTTTGACCTGCCACCCTGCTTGCCTGGGAATCCCAACACTTGCCCCTTAATAACCTGCATGATCCTAAAGTTAGGATGGCAATTGGGGCTGTGTGATATGGTTGCTAAGCTGATTTCTTACCATGATTTCAACTTTTCTTTTCTGATTACTTACTCATTGATAGCTCAGATCTGGGTATACAGTATGCAGAGTTTAGATTTCTTTCTTTCTTTCTTTCTTTCTTTCTTTCTTTCTTTCTTTCTTTCTTTCTTTCTTTCTTTCTTTCTTTCTTTCTTTCTTTCTTTCTTTCTTTCTTTCTTCCTTCCTTCCTTCCTTCCTTCCTTCCTTCCTTTTCCCTGTTTCTTCAGCTGCTCAGTTTTCATTATGTCTGCACACTAGGACTTGCTTTCCTAATTGTAAGTGACATGCTAGTGAAATAATGCTTTCCATAGCCTAAATTACATCTCCATAATATTATCATTACATCAAAAATTTTATTCACATTATATTTTTAAAGTTTCAGTGTTCATTGCTTCAGTGGTGTTTATATTATAGCAGTACTCATGTTAGGAAACATCCAACCTGGCAGGGAGGAAGGATGAAGCACGGAGCTGTCTAGAGTCACTGCACAACCATAAAGGGGCCAGAAGTTGCCCTCCCTAAATTCCTTGGAGCCTTATCTAATTGTTCCCGAGGGAGAGCTGCCAGATGGGAGAATCCTGTATTATAGGCAGAACATGATAAAGTAATTAGTTCAAACTCCACACGTGTGGGTCTGGTTACTTGTGCCTGACCACTCATTAACCACAGGTTGAAAAAGTATCACCCTTCAGTTCTGATACTTTCCCATTAGTATTTTTCCCCACTTGTTACATTATTGAATTACTTTTAAACAGTTTGGGAGTGATATAGCTATTAAAACACAAATATTGGAAAGGTTGCACATTTCTATATACATTGTATTTGACAGTGAATCACCTCTGCAAATTATGCTATTATAAATCACTACTGAAGATGAAGAACCAACCTATTTTTTTTTCTTTTATGCTGTTCATTAAATTTGTAATGGCTACTTATGCTATCTATCATTGATTTAATAAGGCTTTAGTAGCTGTCAATAATAAATCCATTAGTGTTAATAGAATAGAATAGAATAGAATAGAATAGAATAGAATAGAATAGAATAGAATAGAATAGAATAGAATAGAATAGAATAGAATAGAATAATAGAATTCTTTATTGGCCAAATGTGATTGGATACACAAGGAATTTGTCTTTGGTGTATATGCTCTCAGTGTACATAAGGAGAATAAAATACATTTATCAAGAATAAAAAGATACAACAGTTAGTGATAGTCAAGGTTACTAATAAGCTATCAAATCGTACTAGGAAACGAAAACAATATAAATTGAAAGATACAAGCAACATGGTTATAGTAATAAGTGGGAAGAGATAGATACTAGTAAGGAAGAAAAGAATAATAGTAATACAGTCTTAGTAAATTATTTGACAGTGTTGTAGGAATTAGTTGTTAAGCAGAGTGAAGGCATTGTCCTTGTGTCTAGTTGTTCTGGTGTGCAGTGCCCTACTATAGAGAGCAGTCACAAATAAATACTATATCCTTAGTATTCATATTTATTTTCTTAAATAGTCTATTTCATCTCATTGCTTGCCTCCAAAAGATGGTAAGATAGAATTTGTCTAGTTCTTATAGTGGTTGAATCTGCACAGTGCTTAAGGCTGTAATGTGGTTTGTTTTGATTTGGCTTAGTATCATGTAAATCCAGCCATTGTGGCTTGTAAATCATATATTACGGCTTGATGTGATCTGTGAATCTAGCCATCAAGTAACTGAAGAGTAACTTCTTCTCTTTTAAATAATGGAAAGTTCAACTAAGGTTTTTCCCCCCCTGGATAAAAATACTTTGTTGTTGAGGGTGTATGAGAATTAAATGAAAAATGATGTTTTCAAATAATCATTGAACACCCCTCAAAACTTAGGCACCACGATTAAGCAGAATGCAGAACACAAGAAGGAAATTTTACTGTATTATGGATGATTTGTGAGCTGGCCTCACAAGCCACCCAAGAAGCAATTATAAAATTGGATCTCATTGTCTTACCTCTCTGCCGTACACTGCAGCCTTGGTACATTGTGACGTCCATTTTTCTCAAGACTGAAAGAATACTCATGAAGGCGAATATATGTGTCCCAGGATAATGTTGCAGGATTCAATCTGTGTCGGTCACCTGGACCAGAGATTTTGTCTTCTGAGCTTTCGGACTTGTGCTGGACCCCATCCTCAGGGAACTTCTCTCTAGAGAGAAGTTAGAAAGGCTAGAGAGAAATTCCTTGAAGATGGGCTCCAGCACCAGCCTGAAAGTTTGGAAGACAAAACCTCTGGTCCCGATGACCAACCCAGATTGGATCCTGAAAGCATACTCTACAGCAGTGGTGGCCAACCTTAAGCATACCATGCACCAATGTTTTCACAGACGAGTTCAGATGCGCCATACAATTCAAGCATGTTTTTTACCTTCTTACTTTCACGTTTGGGGGTTGTAAAATAGGGATGGGGTAGGATCTGCTTTGCTTAAGGAAGGAAAAGGAATAACTCAATCACGCAATTCAATTAATTAATTTGCGCCATTTCAAAATTTGATAAACGTAATATATATTTAATCTTGAATCTGTCTTTCAATCACTCTCAATACAAAAACCATGCTAGTGCACTCAATAAAACACTGCTTCAAACACCATGCCACGATGGCTCACTCAGAACTGACTGACCATATTGAACGCTTGCCGCTCATTCGCACGCGACTTCAAACACATGATGTGTTGCTAGTGCTTGCGGTGTTTGCGATCGTTTGAGCAGGAACGCGCAATGGCAACACCGATAAAAAATATTCGTACGTTTGTAAACCCGCCTAAAGTAACATCTCACAAGTTCCATTCCTAAGTTTCAGACACCGAGAAGTTGAACATTACCGAAGGCTGTACAAATTGAACTGAGATCACTTTGGTGTTGAAAATATTAAGATGGATTCAGTTATGACACCTATTTTAAAAAAAATAAGTAGGCGCAAGGATGCAATGCGCCACTTGTAATCATCCAATGCGCCACGTTTGGCGCATGCGCCACGGTTTGGCCACCCCTGCTCTACAGATTCAGTTGAAAGGACTCTTATGAGTGGAGTTGGCAGAAGTATGTAACAACTGAGGGTGATTATGTGGAGAAGAAAAGACAGATAACAAAAGACCCCATTATAACAATTATTTTCCTGTTTCGTTTATTAAAATATCCCATATTAAGTAATGGAGCCGAATGCATTATTTTTCATTCATTCCTCATGTGTGTATTTATATTCACATTTTAGAATTAGATTTTTAAGAGCGCAATAAATTCTTACATTTGATTACAATATCTAGCCCAATATATCTACTAGTAGTAAGAAAGGAAATGATGAAACATACCTCTGTAAATGTAGCTTGCACAATCTGCCGGCTCTGTCAGCCCATTCCCAGGATGAAGAACAGCCCTTCATTCCAGATTGTCAATACACATCCCCACCAAGGAAGAATGTGCTCTATACATCATGTACTGAGCCAGCATTTTCTGGCTATAGAAAAAAATAGTTGGTTGGTCAGAAAGCTGCTGGACCAAAAATTTAAAAAATGGGGACTAAGGTTCGTCACTTCAGCATCTGATTAAGTTTGAAATTCCCAAGCAATGGGGAATTCCAGGAAGAGTGAAGCAGAAGAACAAATGGTTCAGATAGTGCTATTTTAATGTATTAACAAATACATTAACCAATCTAGTGAGGAATGGTGCATTAGATTTTTAATGTCAAATGCTGGGGAAATCAGGAGATTCAGGCAGTTCAAAAGAGTATAAAGATTTATTGCAAGCTTAAGCTCTCTACAAGAATCTGACCAACTAACGGTCAAGGGAAATGAGTGGGAGATAAGAAAGGCATTCAAGCTGGGCTGGACTTAGATCTCTTGTGGGTGCACAGTAACTTGTGACTTATGACACATTTGACTGTTCCCTTGGGCTCAGCCTGATCATTTCCTACATCAATTTTCTGCGTGTGGGGAGTATGAACATCAGTTCATCTTTCAAGTTGGGCGTGAATATGTTTATTTGTAATGTTTTGTGTCTGATTTGCAAGAATATCTTAAAGCCTTTTTACATAAATTCGTTTGAGATCTTGGCAGAAAGCATTCATTTGTAGCAAACCAGCACCATCTTGTGGTCTGCCTAAAATTTTATATTTTCTGCTGGATTTATCTTTAAGCAAGCTCTAATTGATCTGCTCAGCTCTGTAATTTAACTTTTACAACAACAGATTATTGTATCTTAAAAAGGATTGTTATATTTTTCTTTTTATTTGTTCAATAAAATCTTGTTAAAATTAATTTCATTTAGTTTATCTCCTGTGAGATTGATCTAGCCCTAGGACTCAATGGCTAGATCAATCTCACAGGAGGACTCAATCCTCCATCCACATGTCTCTATGCCACATAGCCAAAAAGCAGCACTACAGAAATTATTTCACTTTTTGCATATTTACCTTTTAATCAGAAGTAAGATAGTACAGGTTATGAGAGTGTATTTCTCTCACACAACAAGTCAGGATGCAAGTTACCCCCTGCAAGATAGGTTGTGACATCCACAACCTTAAAGTAGGAGATAAAGATCTGGGAGAGTAGGTTTTTGATTGTCCTTTATTTGACAGCCCATATAAGCAGAGGTGGGTTCCTCCCGGTTTGGACCGGTTCTATAGTAACTTGGTGGCCTGGGTCGCTGGAACCGGCAGCAACCCAGGCCTGCCACGCCCCCGAACCGGTGCTCTTGGCGGCACCATAGGCTCCGCCATCTTGTGTTTTGCTCCTGCGCACACGCAGAAGCTGGTTTTTAAGCACTGCGCATGTGCATGTCTGAGCCCGTGCGGCACGTCAAAGAGCGAACCAGCAGCGAAGAAAACCAGAACCCACCCCTGCATATAAGGTAGTATGTCAGAAAAATGCTTATTATTTTTGTGCCTCCCCATTCTATAAGTGCACAAGATCACTGCAGCAAAACCTAATAAGACTGGTACCTTCTCCCCAACCTTCATTACAGCTCATCTGCTTTACTTCTTATAGTATGTACAGTATGCTCAGAACAAAATGTCTATATAGGGATTTAGTTCAGTTGGAAGACTGGAGATTGCATTTGCAGTCCATCATGGCCAATTTACAAGTTTGACAGATTTGTAAAAATGAGAAACAGAGTAACCCAAATTGTGAGATTTGCCCAACTTTAAATAGAAAATACAAGAAATTTAATTGAATGTGTTCTTCTACATACGTTTCACTGCCTTCACAATATGAGGACTATAATTATCACTAGTTAAGGCAAGATGAGTGCTACCAATTAATGTTTATGCCTGATCATAGAAGAGAAATGTGTAGGAGCAACTTCAGGCATTTTTGGCATATTTAACAAATGCTTTCTTCCGTCTTATCTTTCTTAGCATATACAGTACAGATATAAATTACATGAAATCACATTGGTACTTAGAGCAAGGTACTGAGGTCAGGCTGATTGATAATGGGATTTCTACCCCTGTACTTAAGATATGATACTTGTAATCATATAATCACTTCATTCCAAAAGACCAAAATAATTTTACATTTTTCCCTGAGAATGGGTGAAATGTTCCATGGGTTATGCCAATTTCTAGATATAATAAAACACTATGATTCATGGTATAGTGAGGCAGAAAATGCAGCTATAAATCAAGGATAATGCTAACAATGACGAATTTGACTTGTCTTATATTTTGATAATGAACCAAATGCATGTCTTTTAAATGTAAAATAGGAGGTTTATGCACATGTAGAAAATTATTCAGAAGTGCCTTGGACTTGGATAAGCAAATCACTTCTTTATTTATTAAGGAGCCATGTCTTTTTTCACACTTCCATGCAGAAAGGATGTTGCTGCTTTAAAAGTCATTTTAATAAGTCATCTTTCTTAAAGTAACTGCATTTCTTTCAGGCACTTGCTTTCATAAATAGTGGCAGGTACTGCTTTAGCATAAGGTCAGAAAGACTTATTCCAAATTATCATGATTCAGACATAGCCCTATATATTTATTTTCAAAAATAAATACGTGTAATTATAAAATCTAAAAATATATATTTAAAAGCAGATTTACCCCAAAAAATAATGTTTTCTATGCTAGGATATTACTTTTATTTGTTACACAAAGAAATCTAGCTTTCCTCCTCTTATTTGATTCACTTTTGTTCTATTTCCTTCCTTATGAAATAATGCAGAGATATTTTAAAGTCAAAGTGAAATACAATCAGGTACAGGTTTACTCAGAAATATGTCCTACAACATTCAATGAGGCACTCCCTAACACAAGAGTGCACAATTTTTGTGAGCTGATATGCACAAGTGAAGAACATTATGAGTGGCATAAAAATGCTTTTGTAGGTTGATTAGGATAGTGAGGCATCTGGAGGGATGATTGATGTTTTGTATGAAGAAGATTAAGAGGAGCAATCTTGAAATATCTGACAGAACTCTCGCGCAGAAGATGTTTCCTGCTGCTCCAAGAGTGGAATTGAAATCAACTGGTAGTAGCAATGTAGGCCAAAAATCAAGATTTCCTTAAATATTACGAGAATCAAACTGAAGGCATTGCTTAAAAAATGAAGCAGACCTGCCTATGGAAAATCTATCTTCTGCCAACTTAAAGAGTTTAAAAGTACATTAAAGGGGAACTCCCTTTAATGCACATTCCTTACTTAACACTGCTAATTCCTCTTTCCCAATGTGAAATTACTTTGCAAAGAGCAAAGGAAGAATTTCCATAATCCCGTCTTCCATCTCATGTACCTTGGCTTGCTTCTGAGACCATTAGTTACTGATATGTTGCTGTGCCCTGTGCATTTGGAGAAAAGAAATTTTAAAAAATTCTATTTTAAGACCTCTGCACTAAACAGTGTGCGTGTACCAGTTTGGATCTTTCTGTGTGTTCTGGAAGAATATGAAGAATTTTGATATCCCCGTCAAGGAATGAGGCCCAAGTGTCTTTATATAGAAAGATTATGTTTACACGATAGCTATTATTGTCATGCCAACCCTAGCTATTTTGGCATTGCTGGTAAAATTAGTTTTGCTGTCTTTCCTCCCAGAGGCAAAACAGTGTAGCATATGTCTTCAAATTTTCAGCTGAAAAAAATCAACCACCTGGATAGTATTATTTTTTATTACTGTGTAGTTGAGATTTGCGTGTTGGAAAGAAACTAGGGGAATACCAGCCAAGGTTAACAACTTTAATTTCAGAGAGAGGAGAAAAGTAACAGGCTTTGATATGCCTTGACTTTGACTGAATTTTACCCAGAGAGAATAAGCTAATTGTCTGCATCCACTGGGGTTTTTATATTGGATATGATATGGCGTTAGTTACTTTGTTGAGCAAGCTATCACCAAAACTAGATGGGATTTAAAGCCTCAAAAACCTTGTAGGTTTTTGAGGCTTTAAATCCATCAACAGTGAAAATCTCCTGGGCTCTCTGTGTGGACTGGCCCTTGATCCTTATTAGGATGCACTGAGATAGGGCTGATAAATGACTGTTGGATACCTAGGCTGTTGATATACGGTGATTTATGCCAGTTTTTCACACTTACGACCATTGCAGCATCCCCATGGTCATGTGATCAAAACCCGTATGCTTGGCAACAACTATGTTGGTTGCAGTATCCCAAGGTTTACGAAGTTTTCTCTCTGGTAATGTTATACTTCTAACTAGGGCATACAAAGCCTTTGCCAGACCTATCCTTGAATACTGCTCACCTGCCTGGAACCCACACTGTATTTCGGACATTAATACATTAGAGAGGGTCCAGAGGTATTTTGCAAGAAGAGTACTCAATTCCTCTGCTCGCAATAAAATTCCTTATTCCAGTAGACTTGAAATTTTAGGCCTGGATAACCTTGAACTACGCCGTCTACGTTCCAACCTAAACTTAGTACACAAGATCATCTACCTTAATGTCCTACTTGTTAACGACTACTTTAATTTCAACCGCAATAACACTAGGGCTATCAATAGATACAAACTAAATGTATTCTGCTCTAATCTTGATTGCAGAAAATATGACTTCTGCAATATAGTAGTAAATGTCTGGAACACTTTACCTGATCCTGTTATTAGTTTCTCTAACCCCCATACCTTTTACCTTAAACTGTCTACCATGGACCTTACACGTTTCTTAAGAGGTCCCTAAGGGGGCATGCATAAGCGCACCAACGTGCCTACCGTCCCTGTCCTACTGTACCCATTTGTATGTACTTGTTTTATGTGTTTATGGCTATGTTTTGCTTCTTTATATCCATTTATTTGTGTCATTTTTTCATGTGTCCTGTTTCCTTGCACTTGTTGACAAACAAACAAACAAACAAACAAACAAACAAATAAATAAATAGGTCATATGATTTTGCGACCTTCTGAGAAGCAAAGTCAATGGGGAAGCCAGATTTACTTAGTATGTTGTATTATGTTGTTATAACAGTAATCAATTACACACACATATATTATGAAATGTTATCTACACACATACACAACACACACTTATATTACTACTGTATTGTGGTTTAAAAAAAACCTACTGTATTTTGCATAAATGAGTCCCATATTTCACTAAGAATTTTTAATCAAATTCCAGGGCTACTCTCTCCCACGAGGCCCCTGGTTACCTGAAACAAGGTTGCTATCCGTGAGTGCAATAAAGGTGGAGAAATGTTGACATTTTTTTGTCCCCTTTATGTCTAGCATGTCTAGCTTGTGGTTGATTAGGTTAGCTCCTTTTCATCTGAGCCTAGAGGTGCTCTAAGCAAGTCCTTTCCTACTTCATCTCCCTTAGCCTCTCTGTAAACCAGGTGGAGTTCCAGGATCCGTGGCAGCAGAGAGATCAGTTGAGCGTAATGAGATCCATAGCCCTGGCTGGCCCTTTTGTAGCTGCAAGGGCTTTGGTTGAACCATGCAGCAGACCTTCCAGAACAAGCTGACGTGCCCATTGAAGCATAATTGGGTCCATTAATTGCCCGGGGTGGAACAATCTAATAATTTTCTGTGGTTGCTATGACACACTGAAACAAAAGCTAACTTTGTGAGTTTGGTTCACATAACATAGTAACTAAAATGTGGTTGTCCACTTGGTGGTTTTGTATGTGATACAAGTGTATAGAATAAACAGTGGAATGAGGAGACGTGGTTCTGCCAGTGGGCCTGGGGAACTCAGAGCGTGATGGAGCCCATTAAATGGCTGGTATGAATGTGTGTGGTCACCGGGATGGTGTGGGGCGTTAATGTTTTATTATTTTTCTTTTTTATTATTTTTCTTTCTTTTATATTGTGCTTTTATGTCCTTGTAAGCTGCCTTGAGTCGCCATGTGCGAGTTGGCGGCAATATAAATTTTCTAATTAAATAAATAAATAAATTTGAATGTTCCTACTCATGAACGCATGAGGATAGTGATCTAATGAATATTAAAAGCAGGTTTGCAGGCCAAAGTTACTAAAGTATGAGATGAATGTTTCAGATAAGGTGCATTTCTCTGTGGGTCAAGGGCAGGATGAAATTAGCCACAAACCAGGAAATCTTCACAGTTGAATGTGAACAAGGGATTGAGTTAGTGTTCAGCATCTTGCACAAATCCAAAAAGTAAAAACATAAAAGATTTCAGATTTCATTCACTTACTAAATTTACTTATTAAATTTGTGTGCTGCCCAACACCCAACAACTCTGATTATTGCAGAGCATGAATTTTTCTTGGCAGAATTATGTATCTTGCCGTTGCCTTCTTTGAAATGTTTTTTTTCAGCTTCATGGCTTAGATGACAGGCAGGCCTACAATTTCCAGGCAGTCCTTTATCCCAACGTATCTACTTTTTGATTCATTGTGTGCCTTTATTTGTTGTTCACTCTTAGTGACCACATAGATAGATAGATCTTCTCCAGGTCCATCTGTTCCTAAAAAGGTCTTTCAGATCTTTCAAGGATGCATTCACTGCCACTGTAATTGAGTCTATGCACCTTACTGTTGAGCATAAGAAAGGCTGAGTGCCAAAGAATTGAGGCCTTTGAACTATGGTACTGGTGAAGACTCCTGCAAGTCCCTTGGACTGCAAGGCGAACAAACAAGTCAGCCCTAGAGGAGATCAACCCTGACTGCTCTTTAGAAGGCCAGATCCTGAAGATGAAACTCAAATACTTTGGCTACCTAATGAGAAGGAAGGACTCACCAGAGAAGAGCCTAATGCTGGGAAAGATTGAGGGCAAAAGAAGAAGGGGACGGCAGAGAATGGAGTCACTGAAGCGTGAGCTTAAATGGACTCCAGGGGATGGTAGAGAACAGGAAGGCCTGGAGGAACGTTGTCCATGGGGTCGCGATGGGTCAGACACGACTTTGCAACTAACAACAACCACCTTACGGTTGCCGTGTCCTTTTATTCTTTTCCTTCTACTTTCTCAGCATTAGATCCTTCTCTAGAGAGCTGGGTTTGTACGATGTGTCTGAAGTAAATAATTTGAACTTGATCATTTGTTTTTCAAGTGAGAACTCTGGGTTGATTTGTTCAATGATCCATTTGTTTGTTTTCTTGATTGTCCATAATATTCCCAGGAATCTTTTCCAACAACAAAGTTAAAAAAAAACATTAATACTTTCCTATCTTGCGTTTTCAAAATCCAACTTTCATTTCCATAAAGGTGTCTGTGGAATGGGGAGTAGGTGGGTGAGGGAGAAATGATGCAGTATATTGCCTTGTCAAATGGCAAGCTTTGTCCCCTGTGCACTGTGATGTCCGCTGCATGTACAAAAGAGGTTCAGATTGAATCGGACCTAGCTTGATATAGTGTTTGAAGTCATTGCTGGAAGACAGAGGCCAAAGGGTGGGGGTGGGTGGGTGGGTGGGTCTATATTCGGTGTATAAGATGCACCCAAGTTTTCACCCTCTTTTTGGGAGTAAAAAGGTGCGTCTTATACTCCATGGTAATGAAGCAAGCCTGTGAGGCTCAGACCACCCTTCATAATAACTTGAACTACTACTGTTTTGAAGGGTTTGCTTCTAGAAACTGCCAAAATGCCCTCTCTCCCTCCAGAATAGCGTGGTATGGAGTAAAACAGAGTTTTTTCTGGATCAATGAATTTTGCACATTCCAAGTAGAAACTGTAATTGTAGCCTTAACTTGTCAAACAAATCAGGGTATTCTATAATGTATTGTTGTTTTTAATTATGTCTTTATTGGTTTTTAAACATCTTAGTCTGATATATTAAACGATTTAGATGTCTTCAGTGGGATTAAAAAAAAGAGAAGGAAAGTCAATATAAAGTGCCTTGCTTAACATGATTCTTGGAATCAGGATGACAAAGCAAGCTCTCCTGTGTATAATCTTATGGAACAAAGCAGAAAAGAGATTTTGATTAATTCTTACAGAATTACCTGATGCTCTGCCTTTGTTCAGGTGAACGCAACCATAGAAATAACCGCAGGAAGCATCGCCAGTCCAACCCATTGCCTACAGGCAGGAAAATGAAGCAGTATCTTGACAGATGCCTACGTAGCCACTTCTTTCAAATTTCCGGTTATGGAGATTTCATTTGAAAGAGCATGTTTTTTTTTTCATAGTTAAAGCAGAACAGAGAGATACTGAAGCATGGGATTAAAAAGAAGAAATCTTCATTTTTCTGGATTTCTTTGAAAATGAAATAGACCATAATGGAACTTAGACTTGTGGTTCCAAAGCACTCTATTAAAAACATGATTAAAGATACTGAATACAGAATTTCATGAAGAATTTGAACTGCTACCTACAAGTCAGACTATCACCTTAAATCAGTGATGGCGAACCTATGGCACGGGTGCCACAGGTGGCACGCGGAGCCATATCTGCCGGCACGCGAGCCGTTGCCCTAGCTCAGCTCCAGTGCGCATGTGCGTGCCCGCCAGCTGATTTTTGGCTCGCGTGGAGGCTCTGGGAGGACGATTTCAGCCTCTGGAGGGCCTCCAGGGTGGTGGGGGTGGAGCGTTTTTGCTCTCCCCAAGCTCCAAGAAAGCCTCTGGAGCCTGTGGAGGGCAAAAAACGGGCCTACCGGGCCCACTGGAAGTCGGGAAATGGGGGAGTGGGATGGGTCGCGCACGCATGCGCAGGGGGGTGGGGCGAGTGAGGGGCTTTGAATTATGGGTGTGGGCACGCACGCGCGTGTGATAGCGCGTGCGTGCACTATTTCGGCACCCGAGGAAAAAAAGGTTCGCCATCACTGCCTTAAATCATTCATTGGGGTGTATGTGTGTGTGATCTCCAAAGCTCAGTTTTCTTCTGGGCTGACATATCTTGTGGCTTCTACTGAGAACCTACTGTCAGGACATTTTCACAAATGATGCTCAAAATCAGAATACAAAAATAATTTTAAGAAGCTCACATGAGACTCAGTATGTTAGCTAAATTATACAAACAAAACACTTTTGAAGTCATTTAAAGTTGCATTGGTTGCCCATTGGTCTCCGGGTACAATTCAAGGTGTTGATCATCATCTTTAAAGCCCTACATGGCTTAGGACCAGGTTACCTCCGGGACCGCATCCTACCTCATACTTCCCTTCGACCAGTCAGGTCCCACAGAGTGGGTCTCCTCCAGGTCCCGTCAGCCAAACAATGCCGACTGGCGGGGCCTAGGGGGAGGGCCTTCTCTGTGGGGGCCCCTGTTCTCTGGAACCAACTTCCCCCAGAGATCCAAATCATCCCCACCATGCTGGCCTTCCGAAAAGCCATTAAGACATGGCTCTTCCTGCAGGCAGGGTTCTGAGACAATTTTATATCTGAGGTCTCCCCCATGTATGTATGGTGTTGTATGTTTTTGTTTTTAACTTTTTCAAAAATTGTTTTTAATTGTTTTTTATTCTCTGGTGTTCTTTAAAATGCTGTACGCCGCCCTGAGTCCTTAGGGAGTAGGGCGGCATAGAAGAACTCCAAAATAAAATAAATAAATAAAATAAAATAAAGCCAACTGATTTAAATGGCAAAGAAGTAGATTTTTAGTTGGCTATCAGGAAAAATATCCTAATGATAAGAGCTGTTCAACAATGACATGAGCTTTTTTAGGAGGTGTTGAATTCTCCTTTAATAGAAGTTTTTAATGAGAGACTGGATGGCCATGTTTAACAGACTTTAACAGATTAACAGAGTTGGAAGGGACCTTGCAGGCCATCTAGTCCAACCCCCTGCCCAAGCAGGAGACCCTACATCTGTCTCTACCTAGGATTGAACTCACAACCTCCTGATTGTGAGGCAAGAGCTCCACCTCTAGGCCACAGCATCTGTGGAGGATGCTGTAGCTGTGGATTTCTGCATTGGTTAGGGAGTTGAAACAGGTCATCTCCAAGATGCCTTCTGACTATTAAATTCTGATTCTATCATTTGAGTTTCACTCCTGTGACTACATGAATTCTTATAGGCAAAAACAGGAAATTTAACAGTTTTTGCCAATGGCTTCTTCCAGAACTTTTTGATTTGAGAAATCAAGGATTAGGAGTCTAGTTAGGACTAGGAGCTAGGACTAGGAGTCTAGCCAAAGTCTTAGAACTTTCCAATGGTTTCCTATTCCTGTCCTTGCTTAGCTTTCTGAGACCAGAGTAACCTTGCTGCATCTTGCATCCTCAAAAAACACGTTGCAAGCTATTTTAGCTGAATTTCTGTTTCACAATAACATCACTGATGGGTTTTGATCATCATTCTAAGTCATCATAAGGTTGGCTTTGGATATTGTGTGGACACAACCATCATGCTGTATAGATTGTGGCTTAAAGTTAGGTATGAATACAATCAATTGAAATTCAATCAACAAACCCCAGTTTAAGCATGTCTCGTTACATCTTAAGATGTATTGTTTCATAAGCTTAGATGGAGAACATATATTGCATCAGACTGCTGCATATGTTATCCCAGTTTAAGAGGATGTACACTTATATACATAGTTGTGCAGGGCAATGGTGATTTTATTAGGTATTTGCGAGGAACTGAAATACTAAATATACAGGCAATGCCTCTCACATTTCATATGTTTCAAGGCAACTTAAAAAATGTCTGACATCCATCTTGCCATCAAATTAAAGGTGGCATTCTGCTAATGCTTAGAGGACAACTCCATGCTGGCTGCAAACTACAGTCCTAGCAAAGCCTGATTCTTACTACATGGTTGAAAACTGTACCCTGACACAGAAAAGCAATCCCGCGGCTGAACTTAGATGATAGGGAAACTTTACCGAGGAGCCGAGGTGGCGCAGTGGTTAAAAGCAGCACTGCAACCTTCAGCTGATTGCTCGTTCAGCAGTTCAAATCTCACCAGGCTCAAGGTTGACTCAGCCTTCCATCCTTCCGAGGTGGGTAAAATGAGGACCCAGATTGTTGGGGGCAATATGCTGAACTCTGTAAACCGCTTAGAGAGGGCTGTAAAGCACTATGAAGCCGTATATAAGTCTAAGTGCTATTGCTATTGCTACCACCTGAGGGGGGGGTCTTCTTCACAACCGAACCCCCCCTCCCCGAACATTTCCAGGAGGGTCACAAAGAAAAGAGCTCCAAGTGTGTCTCATGTATTGGCCTTTTGCTCAAACCGTCTGGTTGTATTCAAGCATTCAACCAGCCGTTTAAATTAAAAAAAAAACCCACCCAGGTTCCAGATTCCACGTGGAAAACGTCATCCCAGCCTCCAGGCGGGGTTTCCTACTCAGCTTTGCGCCCCGGCAAATAATAAAAAAAAAAGCGCAAGCACGTGGCGACTTATCAAGGCCACCTCACCTCGCGCCGGTGCGGCTGGGCAACGGGGCTTTCCTGCTTTCTTCCCGCGTGGGTTCTTCAGCAGCCTGCTGTATTGCTGCAGAAGCCGTGGGGCGCCCGCGGGAAATTCGGAGCTGCCGGGAGTGGGAATGGTTGAAGATGCTAGAAAAATGACCCGAAGCAGAGGATTAGGCAGAAGAACTCTCAAAGGAGGACAACCCACCTCAGGTGCCCTCAGAAAAACGCTCCCTCCGCATTCTTGGGAGGAAGCGTCCCTAAGTATTGCAGCCTGATCACTCCAGACCCCCCCTCCCCCCGTCTTCTGTTGGTTGGACTTCCGGGTAGCAAAAAAACACCAAAAAAAAAACACCAACAAAAAACCAGAGCCTCGTTAGGTCTCTCTCTCTCCCTCCCCCCCCCTCTCTCTTTTTTTTGGAGCCCCAAAGGACTGTTCCGTGCGCGAATTCTGGGGACGCATGGAAGTTGCTTCCCAGGGAAGTTGTGAACGCGGAGCTGCCGCTTGAAGAAAGAAGGAGAGAGAGAGGGGGGGGGAAGCGCGTGCGTTTGCAGAGCGCGCGTGTTTCTCCCACCATAAAACTTAGTCCCAAAGTAAAGGCGTTTAAGCTCAAACTGCCAGCTTTTGGTTTTAAAATACCACTTAGCCTCCTGGGAAAACTGGAGCCGGGCTGAATGCAGAAGATCAAGCTTTGATTTTTTTGGGGAGGGGGAGCCTCTCCCTTTTACATACTCGGCGAATTCAGTGACCAAACACCTAACCAAAAGCAAAAAAAAAATACACAAATAAAATAAATCCCAACCAGATTTGCTTTGATCTAAGCCCTTCCTCTCTCCCTCCCTCCTTCTTTCTTACCCCCACCCCACCCCTTGTGTGAGCTCCTGACTCAATTGCGGCTTCAAAGTTTCTGGTCCGCATCGTTTTCTGCCCTACTGCACGGACCCAGGAGTGTCGCAGACCAGTAAAAAAGAAAGTGTGTGTGTGTGCGCGTGTCGGTCCTGGTGAGAGAGCGGCGATTGAATTGCCTGGAGCAGGCTGGGTGTGGGGTAGCTTCTATTGCAGCAGGTAATGTTGAGCGCTAGGACCTGGGAGAGCCCCTCCGCCGCCCGCAAGCTGGACTACCTTAAACCCAGCCCAATGCCTCTTCCTGCGCCACTTTTCCCTGCGTGCTTGGATGGGAGAGCCACAGACGAGAGGCGCAGCAGCTCGGGGCTGGAGTACAACATCGCCCGGCCAGCTCTGCCGAAGCTACACCTGTTCCGTGGCAACTCGAGGAAAAGAGCCCCGCACTTGGATGGAGCTGCCTTCCTTCTTGCCTGGGTGGTTCGAGGCTGGAACGTTGGCCGGGCTGAACCGAGGAGCATCCGCGTAGGATTCTGGATAAATAGATCTGGACGTCAAAAAGTTTTTTAAAATATTATTATTTTTAAGAAATCCCGTTCTCCTTTCGGGGGGAGGATTTACCTCGGCCAGCAAATGTGAATGTCCCCCCCCCTTATTCTTCTCCCCCCCTTTTCCCTCCTTTTTAGGATTCATGCTGATAGATGCAGTCTGGTATAGACTAAAAAGAGCGCATGTCTTTGGGGAAGCAGAACCTATAAAAATGAGATGCCATATATCGATAATGTATGTCCCCATTGCCCTCTGTAACGCCTAAGGCGCCGAAGTTGCTATGGTCATTCCGCTCCTAAACCCAATGGAGAAACTACGGATTTTTATTCTTTTTACGGCTGACTGGGCAGAAGACCTCACCGCCTGCTAAGAGCCCCGGGAACATAGACCTAGTCCGCTGCTTCTAGACCCACAACCCGAGGGGGCTGAGAGCTATGTCCCGGTGCGGAGCGAGCGCGCTGCTTTTTTCAGACTGAGTGGCGATTTGACCTTGAACCCGAGGCCAGCCAAAACAGCGGGCTACTTTATTCTGGTGTCATTTTTTATTTTAGTTTGGAATCCGTGCGATTATTGATGGATTAAACCAGAAAAATCTTTTCCCCCTCCCCACCTTCCCTCAATGTAACTGCAAGTGGAAGGGGGAAGAACGGAGTGGAAACACATTATTTAAAAAAAAATTAAAGGAAGAAAAAAAATATTAGGTTGGGCACCAGCAATTACAATTTGCTGACCAAAAAAAAAAAAAAAACGCTTACCTCCCCCCTCCTCCTCCCCTCCCCGCTCCTGATGGCTCCTTTAGGTGAAGTTGGGAACTACCTCGGGGTCCAAGACGCGGGCCCCTTTGGGAACGTGCCCGTGTTGCCGGCGGACAGCCCGGTTTTGTTAAGCGACCACCTGGGGCAGTCCGAAGCAGGTGGACTCCCCCGGGGGCCTGCGGTAACGGACTTGGATCACTTAAAAGGCATCCTGAGGCGGAGGCAGCTCTATTGCAGGACTGGATTTCATTTAGAGATTTTCCCCAATGGTACCATCCAAGGAACCAGGCAAGACCACAGCAGATTTGGTAGGTATGGCCGGTTAAACCCCTTGGTGGCCGTGGGAGGGCTATGCTAGAAGTCATCCTGACCCCTTTCCTGCGCAAGGTGGGTGGGTGGGTGGGTGCCGGGGAGGAAAAGGAGAGGGCGCTGCTGGTGGATGGCATTGTGAATCCTCAAGAATTTGCAGACCCCTGCAAGTGTCCAAGTAAGAGTGGTGGTGGTGGTGGTGGTGAAGCAGAATAGCGTGGTAAAAACCACAGATGCGGCCCGCGCTCGCTCTCCTTCCTTTGCTTAAGAGTAAATGCAAGCGTTAGTAACGAGAGGGAAGGGGGTCCTCTGCGCAGAGGTGCAGCCAGCCTTTCAGTGAATCGGTTTCCAATCAGGGCAGGAATTCTCTGCCTGTTTTAGCCCTCTTAAGTAAGGAGACGTGCAGAGAATTGGGCTTTTCACTTTCATAATTCTGTAAAGTGTTTTCACGATCTGTTCTCCCTACCCCCCCCCCTTTCTTTCCTATGTGCTCCCACCCACCTGCTTAAACTGCAGCAGAACGTCTTGAAGAGCCGTTTTCGGCCGTCTCGTCCCTGCACTAGCGCTTCGCTGCTGAAGGGACCCCCTGCCCCCCCCCTTTTTTTTTGAGAGAGAGAAGGGATGTCCGCACACAGCCAGCCCCGGCTCTCTGTCGGTAGCGGCACAATAAATCAAGACGTTTTGGTCCCGAAATAATTCTAGCACTAAAGGGAAGCCTTTGCTGATCTTCGCGTTTCTGTTGCATGGGTGGATGGATGTCCGCATGCTTAGATATCCCAGTGTCAAATGAAAGACCCGCGCTGGCTAGCAGCTGAACACAGACTTCGCTTAAAGTTTTTTTTTTAAAGCCCTTTCTCAAGAAAATATCTGTGACTCAGCATAGACAGCCGGCGAACTTGTTCAGCCTTCCTCCAACTCGCCGCACTCCAGAGCATCGCAAACGCCTTTGTCCCCAAATAGCATGATTTGGGAATGATGGGAGTTGTAGTTCCTACCTCTTGTGCAGGGAGGATGCCACGCCACGCATTGGAAGGGACCGTCCGCGCGTTTTGATTTTATACCGCTGGGTTTTAAGTCGCGGGTCATGGTTTAATTGTACGGACTGAACTTTGGAAAATGGAGAGCGAACGAAGCAAATCCCACTTCGGAGAGCCGGGCTCCCAAGCGCTGTTTGGAAGGACTTGACTTGCGGGGAAATCCACCTGACTGCACTTGACCCAGATCATAAAAGATAAAAAGTTCAGTAGTGATTTCCCTTCCCTTTCCGCCGTCATGCCTTAAAACCAGTTGTTACTGGACAAAAATCTCCATTTCGTGTCTTTTAATGCTTTCGAGAGCCATTTGGAAATGCCGCAGTTCTGTAACTGTATCTGGAAGGATGTCCTTCCAAGAGGAAACGTGAACCAGATCTGAGGACACACAGCCGCTTTTCAGGCCCCCCACTTCCACCCCAACGCGGTTTTCGAAGAGAATCAGACTTGCGAAGCTCCTAGGAACCCCTTTCCTTAATAAAAGCTTGCTTGAAGTGTAGACGCGGGGGCGTGCGTGTGACATTGAAAGGAATCTAAGAGGCGGTAGCAATCCCCGGAGGGAAGAAAGTTGGGCGATTAAGCAGGAATTTGGTTTTGAGCCTGCTCCGTCTTCCGCACGCCCCCTTTTTTGCTCCGAAATGGCTTTTGGCGTGGCCCTGATGCGCCGGTTGAGATCTGGTGCAGGGTGTGAGCGTGGCTGCATGTGTGTATGTATATATGTAAAATGTATGCATGCGCGCGCTCAAAAGACCGGGCTGGAGGAGGCACGGTACATTTTCGGGTGCGAGGTCGGAAGCGGCGGTGTGTTAAAAGGCGAGGTCTGCAATCGGGTCTAAAGCTCAGCTCCACTCCGCGGGCTCAGCCGGTAGCAGGTGTACGGTGGCCGAGCTGAAAGCTGCTGCTCCCTCGCGCATTTGCGCGGCGGCAACAGCAGCAGCTCGAAGACAATGCCGCGGGGTCCTAAACTCCGCCATCTCCTCTCTCTCTCTCCCTCCACTCGGCTTGAGGTGGCCCTGGATTGAATAGCCCCCTTTACAGGAGGACAGCTCTTTAAAAAATAATAATAATCCAAGGGGCACTGGCTATGCCAGCGGTTCAGAGCAGTGCATCATTTGCAGTTAAATTCAAGATCCTTCCTTTGATTTAAATGGCTATCCATCTTACCTGCTACAACTAGGGGCTCTTAAAAGTGGAGAAGAAAGACCTTTGTTGATTTTGAAGAGTGGAAGTCTAAGAAAAGCGAGAGTTAAGTAGTAGTCGGATGGGAAGCATGCAGAAAATCCCAGGAGAACAGATGAGATGGCTGAGAAGACAGTGGCAAATCACTTCTGCATTGTTATCAAGGAAACACTATGGGCTGCCCAGGTAGAGTTGACTTTGACTCAAGGAAAATTTAATTAGGGGACCGTTTATTACACAGAATGGGGAAATTATGCCAGTTAATATTCTGTTTTATAAATCAGAAATACTGGGGTGTTGTTGTTTTTTTTGCTTCTTTGAATGTAACAAAAATTCAGCTGTTTTCTTCACTTGAAAAGAATAGCTTTGGAGTGGTGCACAAGAAAATCTGGAAGATTAGGTAAAGTTATAGGGCTGGATGTGGTGATATTCTCTTTTCTAGCAGGATGTTTGCAGATTTGTCAAAAAAAAGGTCAAGGAGCATCCACCACCAACCCCTTCCTTACCTTTTAAATGTTCATCACAAAGCACCCTGAAAAAAGGCGGTGCTTAGATTGCAGTACATAGCTATGAACACCACCTTGAATTTTTTGACACCCCCTGCCAACATCCTTGTTTTCTACTGGTATTGGAATTCAGATCCAGTAACTTTAGGCTGGGTAATTGTGGTGGCAGAAATCCAAAATGTATAGAAAGTGCCAGTGTGGTCAACGTCTATTAGTAATAAGTAATAAATATGGGGTTTGCTTCATCACAGCAAATCATGCAGTGAAAATTATATGGCTGCAAACCCCATGACCACCCATTTAGGGCAGATTCCACTGAATTCAGTAGCTATTTACATATAACTTGTTGCTCCATCATTAACTGAATACAATTTCCTGAGTTGATAGGCCATATTTTCAGCATGCATATTGTGTGAAGCAAACCCACAGGTGCTATTTCTGAAGCTGTGCAGCCTGCAAGCTGACTTACAGTATGTCCAGCTGTTGTAAAGGAATCCTGATTGTAGATGAACTAGATTAATAGAGCGATAAACATGAAAGAAAAGCTGCATACACAATTCAGATTCCTGAAATGGCACCTGCAGAGCACAGGTGACTCCAAAACAATAAAAACCACCTGTGGTATTATACATTATATCTTTCAGAGTGGGGGAAACCTAGGACTGAGCCTCCCTGAACATCCCTGGCAAGACATCAAGCTTTATATACCTTGACTTCTTTTATACCTAGTTTGGTTTCTAGATTGAACAGAGACCAGGGTAGTCATGCAATTATATAAAAGTTGTAGAATATGCTTTTTAAAAAACTTGCCCTTTTATTAAGATCAGTAACAGGAATTGATTACCATAAAAATGGAGGGTGTTATCACATCCCTAACTTATACTTGGACTCACTCTTCTCCTCAAATTAGCTATTTCTATTCAACCCAGAAGATACAGTTTTCAGGTTATTTACCCATGTATTTAGGCTACCACCAGATCTGTACTAGTGGTTACTAGTCAAGAAATATAGAAAACTCTGCCATCTTCTAGCAATTACATCGATTTTTGCATTTGATTTAAAGTCCATTGTAGCTTCATGCCAAAGAACCTAACATATAGATTCACTGTGGTGTTTACAGCCCTCCTCACATTTGTAAATGTGTTCAGCGATGTAAAACAACAACTATGTGCCAGTTTTATCTTGCTGTAAAGTTTACACCTTTTCTGCAACATTTTTAGTCTTCTGGACTTGAAAACCCTGTAACGCGATTCTAGGTGACCAAGCCCGTTTTTTTTTAACCTGTGTCACTATACAAAGTATCGCAGTCCCCCAAAATTTGGCCACCATCCTCTCTAGAAGTGTGGTGGAAAGGCGTGCCTATTGCGTTGTCCCTACTCTCTACTACTACACGCACCCCTCGTGGTTTTTTCTTACTGCCCCTCCCCTTTCCGCAGTTAGCTGCTGGCAAAAGCAGGAGAGAGAGAGAGAAAATGGACTAAACCGCAAAGTAACCATCCACGGTTTAGTTGTCCAATAAATTCAAGCCCGAGTAATTAAAGGCCGCGGAACCGAGACAGAAAGCACGCGCCATTTGGAGCCGCGCGCTCTATCCGGTGAGCTCTACGCAATAGCGGGCAGGGGAGAACCCGGCAGCTGCGTGACAGGACGGTTCGCGCCTCCCGGATAAGGTTGGCAAGGCAATTCTGACGTAGGGAAACCGTGGTGCAAGGTTATGCCCAAGCGCCGTCCCGAGTGGGAGCGTGGCCGTGGGCGCACGTCTCCGCGAAGTGCGGAACGTCCTCCGGCAAGGTCCTTCAACCGCCTGGCAAGACTGCAGTGCACCCACTAAAACTAGGGAGCTGGGCCGCAGGAATCCGGGAAGGCTGCCAAGGGTGTGTGGCAAGGAAAGAAAGCACTGACTCTTGGAGGCCCCCAGTGGTCGTCCGGAATTATGCAGCGCAAAGATGGGAGCCTTGTTCTCACGGCTTTCAGGGTCAACCCTCCCCCTTTTTTTTGCAGTCCGTCCCGCGGGAACGTAAAAGCCCAACTACTGCAGGTGTGTGCTCCCCTCCCCCGCCATTCATTATCCCCCCCCCCCGGAGTGGACTAGGAAATCCAGTTGCAGAGAAATCGCTCAGAAAATGGGCGAACAGGGACCCGCAGTAACACTTTTGGGGGACAGTGTGCGGAGGGAGCCCTTCTCTCTTTTGCCCAGGCTTTCCGCTGCTCCCCCCCGATTTGAGGCCTTTGAAGAGGAAGGTGGTGCCGGAGGAGAGAGGGAGAGAGACGCGCGAGCCTCTCCCTCGGAGGACTGACCTCGCCTCGCGGCCCGCTTTTATTTCCCTCGCTGCCTGCGGCTGCTAAACAGAGCTTCCTGCTTCAGGAGCTATTTTTGTCTTTTTCTCGCCCTTTCTTTTCCTTCCACCGTGCAGCCGCAGAGCCAAAACTGAAATCCAGCCGCCAGGCTTGTTTTAGTTTGTACTCCCATGTAAACTGATGGTTAGGTGTATATATCTGCCTTCCTTGTTGTTTGTTTCTTGTTTTCTCCCTGCCCCTAATGGGCTTGTACAAAAGATGGTTCGAAGTATCCAGGACTTGCCCCTTCAGAAGGAGATCACCTTGTTTTCTACTGTTCAGAAAGCAGGATTAGAAAATGTAATGATAGCAAAAATGTTCAGGACTTTTGTGAGGTAACGCTCTGTAGGTAAAAGTTGTTTGACATTGGAACATCTGGTTGGTAAGCTGCCCTTTACACAATTGGAAAGATTTACATGGAGACTGATGCCCATTTACCAGGGACGAGGGTACTGAGGAGCCCTGGGCAGATCATGCATTAAACAAGGAGTTAGGTGCAGGTGTATCCAACATTATCGTTCTGCAGTTGGTTTTGTACAGCATGCTAGGCTGAGGTAGAGTTGGACAGTATGTGGTTTTGTATGGAAGCCGGGTGATTCTCTTAACATACAGTAGCTGGCTGGAGAATTCTGGGAGTTGAAGTCCATAAGTCTTAAAGTTGCCAAGTTTGGGGATCCCTGTTTTAACATGTTGGGTGAACCAGAACATCTGGTTAAGCTATAATACGGATTATTATTTGGGCAAAGAATCTTTCTTATGTGAGCTCTGGAGAAGGGTGAAAAAGATAGAAGAAAAGAATAAGACCATCAGCAGCAAGGTCAATAGACTTAGTTATTGTGGTGATGAGTTCAGTGTTGGAAAAGCTGAAGGACCATGTTAGGGACAGATCATCATGAAAATATATCTGTGGTCATTAAGTAATGTCTTGATGGTCTGTAATCAGTCAAATCTAATGTGACTTTAGGAAATGTGTTTAATTCAAATTTACATTTTAGTACATTGTGTAAATCAACCTGTGAGGCAAGTTAAGCAATACAGAATGCTTGGGTCCATCTATTCATTTATTAAGACAATTTCCCAGATAAATCCCAACTTCCATAGTTTAATGGAAGTCCAGATCTATCCATTAAACTATACTCCATATCTGAAGTGTTTAAACAAACATGTAAAGGATATCTGACTGACTCTCCAAACAGGAAATTAGCAGCTGAGGATGCAATTTATTCAAAAGAACAGAAACAATAGAAAGGGAGGAGAAGTTATGTTAGAAGTATCTATACCTTCTCAAAAATCTTCAAGAATCTTGAGGGGGGGGGGAAGAAGCCTTCAAAATGGAATAGAACTCTAGGAGGTGATGTGACTGCATCCATGCAAGGATTTGGGGACGTGGCTTATCATTTACTTCTCCAAAGATATTTTTTCAACATGGTCTAATTAATATCCCTGGAATTTTCAGTTGGTTCCTCACTCAGGCAAACCTTAAAACTTCCTGCCTAGTAGACTTTTGGAATGCTATAGACATAATTTATCTTATTTATAACAAAATATTTGACAATATATCTTCTGACATTCTAATTAGCAAGCTTTTGAAAAGTTGGTTGGAGTACTTGGCATTTAATTAGATATGACCATTAAATAGCTAACTGTTAGGTTGTTCGATCTCCACCCCACCGCCCCATCCCAGGACTGTTTCATTACTAGATTTGACAATGTGTTAGATTATGCAGAACCTATTGGAAAAGTTTGACTTCTGACAGAATTTGGGAATAATACCTATGAATGTGGCCTTATTGAGTGGTATATCCCCCCCCCCATGAACTGTCAGGTGGATTGATTGGATAGGCATGCTAGCTGACAAGATTGGCATCTGCTGAGAAGAAATGCTGATCAGTGGCAGAACTTAGTTTTGTCAGAGTTGTGCTTTTCTGGCAGTACTGTATGTAAGTTAGTAGAGACTGACATAACATTTGCTGATAAACTTGAACTATTAAATAAAAGTTGGCTGAATAGAATGAAATTTAGCAGAGAAAAATGTAAAATGGTCTTAAGAAAAATAAATGTAATCTACATGTATAAGATAGGAGTGTTCTGGCTTAGTAATGATTCTGGTTAAATAGGAATAATAGCTTATTGAGAACTAAATATAAACCGATGTGATGTGGCTGCCAACAGGACAAATGCAGTTTTAAGGTGCAGAACTATAGCTTCTAAATTACACAAAATAATGTTCCAGTTAATTCTGCATTCTGCTTACCATATTATAAAAACAAAAGCAAAGCTGGATGTGGAATTCTGGGAGTTAAAGTCCACAAGTCTTAAAATTGCCAAGGTTGGAGACCCCTGATTTAGACAACTGGGAGAATTAGTCTAGGAATTAAGTTCTCTGAAAACAGGTGGAAGGAACAGGGCATGTTTAGCCCTGAGAAGAGGCTATGGTAGGAGCATATGGGAGCACTTGGTAAATACCTGAAAAGATATTGCCTAGAAGAAGGTTTCCCATTTTCTTAGGAAAGGACATGGAATAATGCATTTGAGGAGAGCAGGTTCCAACTGAATATTGCAAGTTATTTTCCTTGTAATAAGAGCAATTCAAAGGGGATGTGTGTGTGCACACCCTCGAATTAGTGTTGACTCCTGGCAACTGCAGTCCCTGCAGTTTTCTTTCCCAAGATTTTTCAAAAGAGGTTTGCCATTGCCTCCTTCCAGAGTTTAGAGCAGGGGTGTCAAACTCACGTCATCACGTGACGTATCGGGAATTTTTACCCCTTCGCTAAACTGGGCGTGGGCAGCACATGACGCATCTAGCCCACGGGCCGGGAGTTTGACAGCCCTGGTTTAGAGTGTGTGACTGGCTACCCAGTTGACTTCATGTGTAAGGTGGGACTAGAACTCAATTTCCCAGTTTCTAGCCTGGTATGAATGTATGGTGTGAAAGTTGGACTATAAGAAAGGCTAAGCGCCAAAGAATTGAGGCCTTTGAAGTATGGTGCTGGAGAAGACTCCTGCGAGTCCCCTGGACTGCAAGGCAACCAAACCAGTCAGTCCTAAAGGAGATCAACCTTGACTGCTCTTTAGAAGGCCAGATCCTGAAGATGAAACTCAAATACTTTGGCCACCTAATGAGAAGGAAGGACTCACTGGAGAAGAGCCTAATGCTGGGAAAGATTGAGGGCAAAAGAAGAAGGGGACGACAGAGAATGAGGTGGCTGGATGAAGTCACTGAAGCAGTAGGTCTGAGCTTAAATGGACTCTGGGGGATGGTAGAGGACAGGAAGACCTGGAGGAACGTTGTCCATGGGGTCACGATGGGTCGGACACGACTTCACAACTAGCAACAACAATAAGCCTGGTATCTTAACTTCTGCACCAAACTAGCTCTCAGATCAAAAGTAAAAGCAAGTAACTAGAGAATTGGTGAGCTCCCATTTACTGAATATATTCAGGTGAAAGTTGAACAATCATCTGTCAATAGTGCTTTAATTTGGATTCTTGATCTGAGCAAGTCATTGGAATCAGAGCTTCAAATAACTCTTTTCATTCTGTTGTCTTTTCTGTACTTGAGTGGTAGGCTGTCTTTAGACCTAATAGTCCTTTTGGCATTTTGGATGTCTCAAATAGCTGGAATACAGGATAGTTGACCTGTTACCCAAAATGGCTACCATAATGTCCTGGCTACTGACAACTTTTCCACTTACCTAAAGGAGGCTGTTACGATTGCTTTGTCTTGCCTACTTAAGTCCCTCAAATACTTTCTACTATTCAAGTTAACTTGTTTTTTTTCCCCTTGGGCAAGTGTGCATAGATACAAACTAAGCTGTGGGCTATGGCAAACTATAATTTTTAATTTTCCAAGTAAAGGTAGTCCTGGATTTAACAACCATTCAGTTACTGACTGTTCAAAATTATAACATCACTGAAATGAGTGACTTATGACCAGTTTTCATACTTACAACCATTGCAGCATTCCCGTGATCAAAATTCAGGCTTGGTAGAGCCGAGGTGGCGCAGTGGTTAAAGTGCAGCACTGCAGGCTACTTCAACTGACTGCTAGTTCAGCAGTTCAGCTGTTTACATCTCACCAGCTGAAGGTTGACTCAGCCTTCCATCCTTCCGAGGTGGGTAAAATGAGGACCCAGATAGTTGGGGGCAATATGCTGAACTCTGTAAACCGCTTAGAGAGAGCTGTAAAGCACTATGAAGTGGTATATAAGTCTAAGTGCTATGTAGTTATGACCGTTGTATTGTCCTGGGATCATGTGATCACCATTTGTAATCTTCCCAGCCGACTTCCAACAAGCAAAGTCACTGGGGGGAAACCAGATTCACTTAACAACTGCATGAAACAACTGGGGATTTGCCTAACTGGCAAAAAAGGGCAAAACTCAACTATTTTGCTTAGCAACAGAAATGTTGGGTTCAGTTGTGGTTGTAAGTTGAGGACTACCTGTATATCTTGTAAGACCCCAAGGAAGTGACATAAGATTTTATGCCATATCATCAGTTTTTGGCACCCATGACAGACTATGTGTCAAACTGCAGAAGTAGAGTATTCCCTCTGTATTACAAATTCTTTCCTAACTTCTCACAATAAATGTATGAAACAGTAAACACTACATATGTTGCCCTGAGTTTGTTGAAGGAAAAATGAGATGGAAATTAAATCACATGGCTTGATTCTTAGAGGTTCCTGCGATATATAAGCCTTCCTGTCACATACACACCTGCCTGTTTTAATGATGGGCATTTTAAAAAAGATGAAACATTTGGCAGGTGTGTGGATTTTCCCTTTTCTATAGAGTTATAGATTCCTTAAATAAAAGATGCCTGTTAACTTTTATTATTTATGCTGTTCTGGAAGCAGAGCCAACACTTTGAAATGGGAAGGCATTTGGCAAATACATTTCCCATTACCTTCAGGGAGTTTTCTTTACATTCTTCTCCAGGCAAAAACAATTTCTGAATGGAAGATAATTAATCCTCTTAGATGGAAGGACAGGAAATTAAAAAACAAAGCAAAAACATACATGTTTCTGGGGAAGGTCTGAAGAGTCCCTGTTTTTTTTATTCTTCTGCAATCTGTGACCTTCCATGCATAGCTTGTGACTCCAGCTCACATTGGTGATGATGCAGCAGTCAGATCTTTGCAAAGACGGGGAAAAGCTGCAGCTGTAACGCAGTTCGGATTTTCAGAAAGACTGCAGATGAAATGCAGTAACTGCACATTCTACATTCAACTATATTGCCAGATGTTTTATAGAATCTGATGAGACAATTGCAATGGGGAGGACATTTTCAGTTCAACAGATAGAATTATGACACTCAAACCTACATAATCCTAGTGGCCTGATATATTAATTCCCTTGAAACTGGATGTTTTCATTATTTCTGTGGGTGCATCCGACTGATACAAGTATTGCTTTTGAACAACAGGCAAAATGAATGGATTAAAGGGAAGCTAATTATGAATCTAATTTAATAAATACCTTCAGATACTGTTATAAACAACGTAGTGTTGGTTATAAGAGGGCTTTAGATATCCTCCCCTTCTCAGGATATTGTTTCCCATTGTGTGTGTATGGGAAGACACAGTTTGTCTTGATTTCTTTTTTGTGTGGAGTTGGGGAGAGGGATTTAATTTCTAGCTTCTCTAATGCCTACAGCAACTAGAATATGGGTTTGCTCTCAAATTGTGCTTTTGCATTTCCTTGTTGGTCAGTTGCAGGGAATACAAACCAGATTAGAATGATTTGGTGAGTTCCCTACTTTTTCAGGTTGCAGCAGTTCACACTGCTTTGGAGGTAGTGCAAGCTGAAAACAGTTTGGTATGAAAGTATCATCTCTTTTAGGGGTTCAGCTATGTAGCAAACCATAATGGGGTTTGTTTGGTATTGGCTTAGCATGGTATGTGCTTGTCAGTTTTTATTTATTTATTAGATTTCTTTGCTGCTCATTTTGCCTTGTGATTTTTAAAAAATGATTTATGACTTGGTATTTTACAGATCCCCCATTAAGTTGACAAGAGTATCCAGCATATGTCTTCCAAGCCAACATTTGTAAAAATTCTGATGTTCATAATTTAGTGATTTAAGCATTGTCAGTCTCTGTTATAGAAAGTACAGTGTCACAGCTTTACCCTGGATATCTCTCATTGCCATGTCCTACTTCTTGATGTATTACTGATTGTTACCCCATTGTATTTCTGAGTCTGAAATTTCTCCTTGGTACTTAAAATTCTCCTTGGAACTTGGAAGTATTTCAATTTTCAGCAATTCTTTCAAGAGTGCAGTTAGATAATTTTACATGCTAAGAAACATACATGTGAAACTTAGCCCACTTCTGAAACTACTACTTTGTCTTGAGATATTTTTCTTTTTGAATAAGTGATGCCTAGTTTAATACTACTACGTTTAACTATAGCCCAATAACTTTCTACCTTGTCTCCATTTTCTTTAACCTAAATCCTAAAATGTGATTAATTATAATTATGGGTAGGGAAGATAGGTTCCGCATTCAGTATGAAATTGACTTGTTTGAAATTAATCATAGTTAACTGTAGTGTGTCATGATCCATTGCAAACTGTTAATCTAAAACATTTTTTTAAAAATCTTTTGCCATAAATATTGCTGATCTCATTGCTAATCCTTATTCTCTCAGTAAAGATGCCAAGGAATTGTAGTTTGTTTTTAATGTGGAAAAAGTAAGAAAAGCAAATGATAAATCCCCTGGTGTGTTTTTCAACCCATCAAGCATCACCTACCTGCTAGTAACAAAAACAACCACCAGTTAACTTCATTAATGTCTCTTGTGAGAATGGGTGAGTGCAGCTAAATTCTTTGAACTAGCTGGATTAACTCAAGTTGCTCATTTAATACATCATAGGTATAGAGGTGCCTCTCACCTGCTATCTCTTAGGCATGCTAATTCTGAATGTGGGTCTAAGCACCTTCTGGAAAAATGCTAAATCCATTTCTCAAAACAGCTCAACTGACAGATTGCAGCCATGGAGGAGAGCCACAGGGTGAAGTGGGAAAGGAAAGGAGTTTTCCTGAAGGTTCTGCTCAGTATAGACCAGGGGTGCCAAACTCGCGTCATCACGGCGGTGTCACGTGACGTATGGGGACTTCCCCCCCTTCGCTAAACTGGGCGGGGGCGGGGCTAGCACATGATACATCCGGCCCACAGGCCACGAATTTGACACCCCTGGTATAGACTTTCCTCTTTGCTAGTGTCCTGGAAGTCAAGCTTTTTCTGAAAATGCTCTAGCACTCTTTGAAAAGAATGCTATAGACCAGTGATGGCGAACCTATGGCACGCGTGCCACAGGTGGCACGCGGAGCCATATCTGCCGGCACGCAAGCTGTTGCCCTAGCTTAGTTCCAACGCGCATGTGCACGCCGGCCAGCTGATTTTCGGCTCACGCGGAGGGTATTTTCAGCTTCCGGAGGGCCTCCTGGGGGCGGGAGAGGGCATTTTCGCCCTCCCCAGGCTCCAGGGAAGCCTACTGGGCCCACTGGAAGTCGGGAAATGGGCCATTTCCAGCCTCCAGAGGGCTTCCGGGGGGGCGGGGGAAGCCGTTTTTGCCCTCCTCAGGCATTGAATTATGGGTGTGGGCACTCGTGTGTGTGCGATAGCGCTCGCACACTCGCTTTCGGCACCCGAGGAGAAAAAGGTTCGCCATCACTGCTATAGACCCATGTTAGAAGAACTTGGCTCACATGCTAATGTGATACTTTTGGCTCAACGTGAAACAGGAGGGAGCAGCCAGGAATATGAGAGTTTCATCCTCAGCTAGTTCTAAGATGGAATAACCAAAATGTCACAAAGTGTGGCTGCTTCTCATCCACCCCCTCAAAACCACAGATGATATGGCCATGTAAAAACTCTTTGTCAGCAGAAACATCAGAAAATCTACAATATCCCTATTGAGGATAAAACCAGAACTATATAGATAGCAATAGCACTTAGACTTATATACCACTTACAGGGGTGAAATCCAGCAGGTTCTGACAGGTTCTGGAGAACCGGTAGTGGAAATTTTGAGTAGTTTGGAGAACTGGTAGCGGAAATTTCAAGGAGTTCAGAGAACCAACAAATACCACCTCTGGTGGGAATGGAGATTTTGCAATATCCTTCCCCCCAGGAGTGGGGAGGGAATGGGGATTTTGCAGTATCCTTCCCCTGGAGTGGGGTGAGAATGGAGATTTTGCAGTATCCTTCCCCTGCCACGCCCACCAAGCGTGGAAGGTTGAGTCAACTTGAATAGCAGAGCTCATTTCTTTCCTGTATGAACTAACTTGTGTAGCATTGAACTCACATATTCTCAAAAACACCCCCCCCCCAAAAAAAACCCCATTAAACCCATGTAATAAGGAAACTTATTACATTAAGATTTGGCAAATGCTTTGGAAGGTGCTGGTCAGGCATTAGGTGGTAGATGTCTTCTGAAAATAACTGCTATACAGCCAAAACCAAAATGGCCTTGGAGACCAGTGCCCAGTGATTGGAGAGAAGAGTCATACCCAAAACAGGCTAAAGTAGCCAGTGAGACTGGGAAATCCCAACCTCTAACCACATTAGTTGATTAAGAGTTCTAGATTGTATTCATTGTGTAGTAAGAACAGAGAAAACACCATTTCAGAACTCCAGATAGGTGAAGATGGTTTTAGGTAGCCTCAGTTATGGGCTGGGGATGAGATGATAGTCTGGGACGCTGAAGATGACCTTAAGGTACTGGTAGAAACATATAAGGAGAGGCATTATTTCAGATTCTTTGACATCAAGCTGTGAAGGCATCACTTCTATTGACAGGTACTACCTTGCCAATGGGGTAAAGAACATAGGTATTTAATACAAACAAAGCAGTACTTTTATGGATGCAATTGTAATTTTAAATCTATAGTGGTTTAGTGAATTGCATATAAATAGTAGTTATAGGTTTATTATTTTGTTAATAACATGTTAATTCCTTCAGTGCTAGAGGGAATTCTGAGGTACCTAGGATTGTGTTCTGGTATCAGGATATCCAAAAGTATTTACTGCATTGC
Organism: Diadophis punctatus similis; assembly: GCA_023053685.1. Classification (NCBI taxonomy): domain Eukaryota; kingdom Metazoa; phylum Chordata; class Lepidosauria; order Squamata; family Dipsadidae; genus Diadophis; species Diadophis punctatus. Next base: position 6,465,943 of record JALIGW010000016.1, on the reverse strand, counting down.
TTAGTGATGAAAGTTCCAGTCATAAACAGGTCATAAACAGAGGGCTACCTGTAAGGCCGCACAGCAGGATTTGAGGGAGATTTAAACATTAAGGGTGATGTCATCTTTATTCCAGTATTAGAAGAACTGCTAGGAGAAACATCCTTCTATGAGACTTAACAATAAAGTAAGTTACAATGGGATAGATTGCATTGCAGAGTATTTAGTTCTGCTGTTGTGGAGAGTAGAACAGATGCACAACAGTTTTATTTCAAGGAAGACTTAATTCAGACCTCAGTTGCAGATTCTGGATTGAAGAAAAGCTTGGATTAAATTTTACTTCCAATTCTGGGCAGAGCTGCGTAAACATAAATCAGAATGTAGACTTCCTGATTTTAAAGATCTACCAGTTATGCTTATAAATGACCTAGCATATCATATGAACCCAGTTATTCTGGTTATAGTCAATAAATGATGATTAAACAGATCACAGCTTAGCGTGTTTTGTAAATATTTTTTGCTGATGAAAAATACGTATGGTCACCTACCTTTTAAATGTGTCAAGGAGAATTGCAGTAAATTGCATACATTCAGTAGCAGAATGAAAACAGTTGAATGCAGCTTTAAAAGAATGTTGCATTATATCCAACAAGAAATGGCCATATGCAGCTAGCATGATGATTCATACATAAATATCTTTACATTCTGATACACAGATTGTGTGTATTACAGACCAGTAATTCAGGGCTATTCTTCATAGCTAAATTAAAGTGCTATTTAACAGAAACTTGCCAACAGAAACTTATAATAGTATAACTTTCGCTATCCCATTGGTGGTCCCTAGCTTAGTAAACATTGCTATCTACTGTATATATACCATAGAGGACATGGTGTGGTTGAGGGGTGAGGATTCTCTTAGCTTCATTTTCCTCACATTCCACTCAATATCATCAATTGGTGATATTCTGTGATTCTATTAGGATAGGTTGGGCAAGAGGTAAATTTTGACAGATGGCTAAACTAGCAAGTTTAATCATTGTTCAAACTCATTCTGTGAATGTTTTTTATGAGTATATTCAAAGGGAATAGTGCTTTCCTGGAATAGTTCAAAAATAATCCAATCGACAACTGAGTTCTATTTTGAAGCATCAGAAAGAGAGATGGCTTTCTCTGTCCTGCTTCCCTGCTTAGCTCTCCCTGCCACCTTTGATGGTCAGCTGCTGTTCAGAACAATCCATGCAAAATTATGCAAAAAACATAATTGGTCTTATAGCTTTTATCATTAAAGTCATGGCTTCATAAGGCCTAGTATTAGAACATCAATTGGACATTCAGAACAAGCTGACTGCATTTTTTCTGGGCAATTTCCCTATCCTTTTTGCATAATTTTTGCATAATTTTGCATGGATTGTTCTATTGATTATTTTGGTTTGTTTATTATTTGATAAAACTGTTATTCTACTGGTAGTACTTTTAAATGTCTGGACTCCAGTAGGCCACTGTCATCCAAATTGTAAATCATATGCCTTTGCAGTGATGAATAATATATAAAGCAAAGCTCAATAATAGTTGCATAGAACTTTACATGACAAGTTACAGAACTTCACCTGTCAATTTTTTCCTTGTTGCTGGATTTATGATGTTGAGATAGGTTATTGCATCCTGCAATAACTTTTTATGAAAGATGTGCAGTTGTTACTATTTTACAAAATCTAGTGTGTGCTTTTCTATTAGTCACATTTTCCTTATACATTAGTAGAGATTATGACTTTATTCCCATCCATTAAAATTCTCTCTCCTTTCTCATTCCACTCAACCCTTGCCTATTCTCATGTACATTTTAAGCCTGTACCTTTGCTATAACCATTTTTTTTGAAATTTTCAACATTTCAGTCATATTAAAAATTGATGTTCAGGAAATGTTTTGCTTAGACATTTTGGCTTAAATTCTGCCATGTATTTAATCAGATTCTGAATAATCTTTCAGAGCTGTCACATAAATATTGTCATGCTTTTGCCCTTTAAAGTAGCCCTCAAGTGTTGTTTCCAACCAATCTGTAGGTTCTGGCATTGAACAGTCAGCTGAGTCATTGGATCTGCTGAGGCACTTCATTAGAAGGACTTATAAAAATATTTTTTGAAGGACTCATCTTTTGGTTTGACGTTCATATGAAGCCCAAGTTGCATAATGTCAGAAAATAAGGACGAGTCAGATAGCCCCCTTTCTGACTAACAGATTTTATTAATGGACCTAAGCTTTCATTGGCTGCAGCTCACTTTCATCAGATGCATAGGGTGGCTAGATTGATGAAGAATTTAAATTGGGATAAAGTGGGGGCGGGGAGGGGAAGATGGGTTGGCTATGCAGATGCGGGTAACATATCAGACTACAAATACCTTATCAATTAACAGCTGTATGTGTTAAAACCCCTTGTCTTTATTCTTGTATAATGATTTGTTGTTCTTCCGCAACAAGTTGAAGAAAAGCTCAACACTGTTTGCCTTATGCATTAGAACGGGATGTCAAACTCATGTCATCACGGCAGCATCATGTGATGTATCAGGATTCCCCCCCGCTTCGCTAAACCGGGCGTGGGCATGGCCAGTGCGTGACGCATCCGGCCCGTGGGCCGGGAGTTTGACAGCCCTGCATTAGAACTACCTGAAGCTCTAATAATTGGTGATGTGTTGACATTCTTTTTGGCAGAAAAACAGCTGCAATTTTAACAATACGTCTGAGTCAATTAAAAGTCAACACAAGTATATTAAAACAGGAGAATGAAAGCTATGTTAATACGCTTGCTTTATATATTTTGCAGGTATCCTGGAATTTATCAGTATAGCAGTCGGCCTGGTCAGCATTCGAGGGGTAGACAGTGGACTTTATTTGGGAATGAATGAAAAAGGAGAATTATATGGCTCGGTAAGTATTTTGCAGTTAAAAATGTGTCTTTACCTAGTCAGTTTTGATTATTTTTGTGTCTAGTAGGCTTATTTTAAAATATATTACTCAACCATATCATCAGCAATTATGTAACTTCATTAGGAAAATACCCACATCTATCAATTTTTCCAATTTTATTTAATTCAATTTTGGTGAATCTTAGATTTCATTTAAAGAAAGGTACACATTTTTGTATGCATTTTTTCTGTGCTCAGAATTTGATTTTTGAGCACTATTAATGTAATCTGCTTTATGTGTAGGTAATCTACAGTTAAATTCACAGTCTAAGACTGCTGGAAATTTAACAATTCAATTACCGGTGCTACCTAAGACGACTATTATTATTATTATTATTATTATTATTATTATTATTATTATTATTATTATTATTATTATTATTATTATTATTATTATTATTATTATTATTATTATTATTATTATTATTATTATTATTATTATTATTAATGTAAAACTAGGTATTGGGGTAGGAGAACTGAATTATAAAAGTGCACCTTTAAAGGAATAATTAAATTTTGTTTTAAATCTTTGTTGAGGCATAAAATGTACTAGTTAACTTTGGTTCTTTCTATCACTCAATATTTCTGTCGTGACAATTTTGTATGGGTAAAATTTAGGTGCTTTGAACTCTGGAGGAAATGAGGTATATAAACGTAATAGATAAGTTAATAAGATCTTAGTAGTTACTATTGCTATTAGTAATTGATAAATATGATAATCAGGTTGTATTTGTATTGTCATGAGCTGCTGTTTGTGTTATTTCATCTACAGTGTTATACTGGCATATCACTTGGATAGCATCACATAGCAGCTATCTTTCTTAGGTGTAGATAAAAACTTCTATAAATCAAAGTTAATTCCTGGTGATTATCTGAAAATATTCCTGTAATTCTCAAAAATAATAAGGATGTGAATTCCACTTTCTTCTGAGCTGTTTTTCCAATTTTCCAATATTGCCTATAAGCCTGAAATTTGCTAATGATTGATATATCAGGAAAACCAGACTCAACCTTGTTTGCTTTTTTAAGAACAGCCGAGGAATACAATAAATGTATAATTCCTGTGCTGTTTGCAAAGCTTTTATATGGCATATGAATAAACATTGGTAGGATTTGATATAGCAGAATATTTAGAAATTCTAAGGCATTCCAATCTCTATGGAACCATTATAGGTTGAATGGCATCTGATAGCTATACTGGAGCATGTTGCATTTGGTGGATATAGTAAATAGAAACTGCATCTCCAGAATCCCATCAGGACCATAATCTTAACTTCAAAAGCCTTACATAAGCAGTTGCTTAATATTTTTGTTAGAGTTATCTGTCCTCCTTTCAAAGGTTCATAACCAGATAAAGCAAGTGATGTCACTGGCATACAGCCATAATAAATTATCCTTAGGGGAATGCTCTTTTATTCAGAAAAACAGGTCCCAGTTCATCTTGTATCTTTTTCTTCCTCAGCTTTAGAAAGTTAGTAAATATTTATAGTTGAAGATGAACTGTCAGTGCATATTACATATCAGAAAGGCACAATGGGAAGGGGAAAAAAGCAGAATGCTGAAGCAAATTACTTACTAGTGATGTAGGTGAAATACCTCTCTCTCTACCTCCTCCTTCTCCCCCCCTTCTCTCACACACAATGAAGAGTGCAAGCTATTAGCCCCAGAATATAGCTATGTGCCATGATATTTCTGAAGATAAAAGGGGTTCTAAAAAAACTTTTTCCTCATCTTACCAAAGCAATTAAGCAGTTAGAGAGTTATTAAATGTATGCAGCAGGCCATGTAAAAAGGGCAGTACATACAGTGCAATTTCCCACAATGGGCAAAATGATAATTGATCATGCTCTGAACAATGTTTCTCAAATAGGGAAACACAATTATAGAACACTAGTATAGGTGGCAGGGAAACAAATGTAAGTTGGGAGAAATTGGTGTGGCATGGAAGGGACATTAGAAATGTAGCTGGCTGAATTGAAGGTCTTCCATAGACCAACTGTGTAATAGCATGGATTGTGTTCCAGTTACTCTGGAGACCAGTGTGAAAGATGCATTGTTTCAGCTCCACATTTGTGCTCTCATGTCCAGTTGAAACCAAAAATTAGGCTGAAAGACCTGAGGTCTGATTCAGTGTCTTTTTTCCACGATAACTGAAAACCATATCTGAGGAACTCTGAAATCTAGTCCCCTTACCATTATAAATTTATTTATAAATTTATTTATAAATTTATTTATTTATTTATTTATTTATTTATTTATTTATTTATTTATTTATTTATTTATTTATTTATTTATTTATTTATTTATTTATTTATTTATTTATTTATTTATTTATTTAAATTTCTATGCTGCCCAACTCCCGGCGGCTAACAACAGGTATAGAAACATATAATCAATAAAAGCAAAAAAATATGTTAAAATACTATCAATATTTTAAAAAGAACTTTCACTCCAGATTATGGCAATAGACATATGGCACTTGCTTTTCTACTAGTAAAAATAAAACTGTGTTAGCAATCTTATGGACTAGTGTTTGTTTCCCTCCAAATAGAAGAAGATTTAAAAAATGTTCCCCGCTACTTAAGGGCCTTGATTTGTTCTATGTAGGTCTCATTTTCAAATAGTTATTACGCCTGTCATACTTTTGAATAATGATCGCTGATTTTGTCTTGGAATGCTGATTATTAAGTTGCGATGTCTACGTTATGGGGGCCAAGGCTTAGATTCTCTGCCTTAATTCTACTTGTGTTGTAGATAAGATGTTGTGTCATTAGTATAAAGGACTGCCAGTTTAGAGTGGGATGTAGTTCATTGTTAAAAGTTTGGCTTGTGGAGTTAAAACGGAAAATGTGGGACTAGAATGCACGTTTGCCTCATTCCTTTTTGAATAGGAATTAGTACAGGCAGGCAGGCAGAGGAAAAACTGCTTTGTGCTGGCATGAAGTTATGTAATTGTGTTATCAAAAGTAGTACTGTAGTATTCAGTCAATTGAGGAGAACTAAATCAATTGAAGACCCCTCTCAGTCTCTGATAGTCCTCGACTTACAACAGTTCGTTTAGTGACCGTTCAAAGGTACAACTGCACTGGAAAGAGTGACTTAGGACCGTTTTTCAGAATTACGACCTTTGCAGCATCCCCACGATCATGTGATCAAAATTCAGACACTTGGCAACTGGTTCATATTTATGACGGTTGCAGTGTCATGTGATCCCCTTCTGCAACCTTCTGACAACCAAAGTCCATGGGGAAGCCAGATTAACTTAACAACTAAGTTACTGACATATCAACTGCAGTGATTCACTTAACAACGGTGGCAAGAAAGGTTGTGAAAGGGGGCTAAACTCACTTAACAAATGTCTCATTTAACCACAGAAATTTTGTGCTCAATTGTGGTCGTAAGTTGAGGATTATCTATATTTCTCCCTCAATTTAATTTGGCCTTTCCTAACCTAGAGTCATTCAAATGAGTGGAATTCAATTCTCAAAAATCCTATCCAGCACAGGAACATTTACAGCAGGGGTGAAATCCAGCAGGTTCTGACAGGTTCTGGAGAACCGGTAGTGGAAATTTTGAGTAGTTCAGAGAACCGGCAAATACCACCTCTGGCTGGCCCCAGAGTGGGGTGGGAATGGAGATTTGCAGTATCCTTCCCCTTCCACGCTCACCAAGCCACGCCCACAGAACTGGTAGGGGAAAAAATTGAATTTCACCCCTGATTTACAGATATAAATAAAAGACAATAAATTTGTAAGAACTGAGTTCTACATTTCCCTACGTTTCTTCATATAATGTATACCCAGGGGTGAAAATCAAAATTTTTTCCCTACCGGTTCTGTGGGTGTGGCTTGGTGAGCGTGGCAGGGGAAGGATACTGCAAAATCCCCATTCCCTCCCCACTCCAGGGGGAAGGATATTGCAAAATCTCTGGCCAACCAGAGGTGGCGTTTGCCGGTTCTCCGAACTATTTCTGCTACCGGTTCTCCAGAACCTGCTGAATTTCACCCCTGGGTATACCCCCATTTATTTCTGTATTTGCAAATTTTATCAATACTTCTGAATTTCTGGGATCTTTCAGAATGTAAAACAATCAAAAGAGAACTCCCTTGTTGTTCAAGTGCTTTTAAAAAATGGTGTAATTTGAGTGAAGGAAATAAAATGTTAACAGTAACAGAGTTGGAAGGTACCTTGGAGGTCATCTAGTCCAACCCCCTGCTCACACAGGAGACCTATACTAGGGATTCGAACCTTTCTGATCGACAAGCTCAGTGTCTTAGCAACTGAGCCACCTAGTATAGGTGGAAGTAAATGGAAGAAATGTTAAATAGGTCCAGATCCCCATTCCTCTTTTTATAGAACCATATATCCCTTCTAAATATTTGATTATTTGAGGGGAGAAATTTAAGAATTTGCAGGAAAAAAAGCTTACACTTAAAGATAAATATCTCTAGCTTTCTTTTTAAAAAGGAAAAAAAATGGTCTATGGAAAAAGTACTAAACTGAGGTTCTATTACAGCATTATTTATTTATTAAATTTATTTGCCGCCCATCTCCTTTTGAAGCAACTCTGGGTGACTTGCAGCCGAGTTCCAAGAATCCTTCTAAGACAAAACAATGCCACTGAGAAATGCAACTGTACTTATGTAATATATTCATTGTTTCATATTAGAAATTGCCTTACAATATAACATATGAAAAATGTGTAAATTAGCCAAATCATTTGCTAATAGTGTAACAAGATTGAAAACAACTATTGGCTGTCTGAAGTATTTTAGTTCTGAAATCAAGTTTGCGAAGAAACAAGCTAGCACTCAAATTTAAAAAAAGACAATGTTACTTAATAGCTACTGCCGTGTAAAACAAATCTTTAAATGTATCAAAACCAAATGCTTGAAACTGGTTTATTTTACTAATGAAATTGGTTCGGTAAGTTTTAAATCTGAGTGGGTATCTTTCCTTCCTCAGTTAATTTTGCAATAGGTACCTTATGGACATTTTAATGCCATGTTGAAGTACAGAAGCTTTTTGTTGTTGTTGAAGATGAAATGTACACAAAGCTTAATGAAATACTTGGCAATGGTGTGTTTGGGCCATATGCTGTGGAGATTCCTATTTCCACTGGTGGGGCTTGCATAGGAAAAATGCCTGGGGCATTGTCCCCCCAAGGCTGGAAGAATTGGCTTGAAATGCTGCTAACAGAAGATGGGCTTTACTTCTAAATTGCAGTGCGATGAAAAGTGGCTGTAGTGTAATTCCATTAGTTTCAATGAAATGTATCATCTAATATTCATGATCCTTTAGGGTCTTGTTGACACTGACATAATTAATACCTACATTTTAACAGCTGCCAACAGAGGCACAAATAGTCTGGTTATGGTCTGGAGCAGTGGTGGAATCCAATTTTTACTACCGGTTCTGTGGCTTGGTGGGCGTGGTGGGCGTGGTGTGGCAAGGGAAGGATACTGCAAAATCTCCATTCCCACCCCACTCCAGGGGAAGGATACTGCCAAATCCCCATTCCCTCCCCACTCTGGGGCCAGCCAGAGGTGGTATTTGCCGGTTGTCCAAACTACTCAAAATTTCCGTTACCGGTTCTCTAGCACCTGTCAGAACCTGCTGGATTTCACCCCTGGCTAGAGTCAGTGTATATTTTCCTATACTCCTGGGTTCTTGAAACATATGCCAACAAATAGTGCTGAAGTTGCTGGCTTATTTCAACTGCTGTACTGGTACAGGGCTAAAAAGCTGGGGGCTGTGGTATACTGGGTGCCAAAGCTGTAGAAGTGTGGCTGGATGCTGACACTGCATTACTTACATTTGCCAAACGACACATGTATCCATTAGCAAATATAGCCTGTGCTGAAATAGTTTATTGTTGTAAATCCCCTCTTCCAGGGTGACAGCCATGCTAGACTTTTAAAGACCTGCAGACACTCAGAGAATGTGGTTACTAAAGTCATGTAAAATGTAGGGAGCCATGTAGATGACCTTGGGGGAAAAGATTCAGAAACCACTGCAAAAAGAAAATGCGCAGAAGCTTGCCCTGAGCTTTGAGAAAAGAGAAAGTATTAGGAAAAGACTCCCACTGGCTGCTCCCTGATTCCGAGGGGTATAAGAGGGAGGGATGGAATAATATAATCAGTCTTGCAAGAGAGTTTGTTGCTATAGCCTTTTTCATTAAAGTAGAATTTTATGATTTATGATTCAGATTTATGAATTACAAGTTTTTGATATTTTGGGCAAATATGTTGGATGACATACATACATACATATATGTATGTATGTATGTATGTATGTATGTATGTATGTATGTATGTATGTATGTCATCCAACATATTTGCCCAAAATATCAAAAACTTCTCTGTGGAGTCTTTTAAAGATCCTTCTAGCATGGGTTGTGTTTCAGGAAGGGTCATCCAATATATATATATTGGAAGACCCTTCCTGAAACGCAACCCATGCTAGAAGGATCTTTAAAATACTCCACAAACACAAGCTTTTTGCTATATTGGAGAAATGTATGTTTGATCTACAATGAATGGATGATTTCAGATTAGAATCAGATTAACAGAGTTGGAAGGGACCTTGCAGGTCATCTAGTCCAACCCCCTGCCCAAGCAGGAGACCCTTACATCTGCCTCTACCTAGGATCAAACTCACAGCCTCCTGATTGAGAGGCAAGACCTCCACCTGCTGAATACATATAAATGGATCCTTTAGAACTACAAGCCATACTTTCACAGCAATTACCTCAAAATGTGAAGGATCTATACCTTTTATGGTTTTCCTAAAAGTTCATAAATTTGCAGACTGCATAAGACTCATCTACTAAAGATAGGACATACATCCATATGGTCTACTCAAAAGCAAACAGCATTTTAGAAATAGATCTTTTCTCATTACAGCTCCTACTCAGATGTCCAAACATCACGTTCCAATTCATGATGTGAGCTAATGCTTTAGAAATGGTGGCTGAAGTAGTTTGTTTGTTTGTTTGTTTGTTTGTTTGTTTGTTTATTTATTTATTTATTTATTTATTTATTTATTTATTTATTTATTTATTTATTATTATAGTTATATACCGCCTCATAGTGCAAGCACTCTCTAAGCGGTTTACACCATTAAGCAATGTATATATTTACATTGACCCCAACAATCTGGGTCCTCATTTTACCTACCTTGGAAGGATGGAAGGCTGAGTCAACCCTGAGCCGGTGAGATTTGAACAGCTGAACTCAAATGATCAGTCAGCTAAAGTAACCTGCAGTACTGCTCTCTAACCGCTGCGCCACCTCGGTTCTTCAGGCAGGCACAGAATGAGGGCAGGGTGGATCTCTTGTCATATGCATTTTATTCTAAATTGCTTCTATTAGCTGAATACAATTATACGAAGGCAGCATTCCAGCAATGGAGACACTTCCTGGAAGGGCAAGTCACCTAGTGCAAGTATGTACAGACCATGTGAATTTGGGAGCTCTGCAAAAAGTAGAACTTGGAAGATCAGGTGGGCACAATTTTTCTCCCTGTTCAATTCCCGGATCTTATTTTCCCTGACTCACAGATCAGGCTATTAAATACCCTGTCACATAAACCATAATACGATAATCTCCTCCTGCTGTAACTTTGCCATTGCCCAGGAGTTAGACCCCCCTGAAAAATACAGGCAGAGAGGCAGAATGTTGATCTCCCAGATCAAATGAAAGTGCAGCAACAACAGGATGCTTACTCCAGGTCTTGGATGGATAATATCCAGGAGCCTTGCAAGATGGTTTTTCACCCTATATGTCTGAAAGGGTGGCATTTCACAATAGCCATTTATAGGTTCCCCTTTCTTTAAGGAGAGAAAGGTTTATAACACTGTTATGATAGTAGAACTGCTGGACATTGGGATGTGTTTAAAACTGCATTGGGTGCTCAGATAGTTCTCACGGTCAAGTGTGAGAGTGATGACAGAGAGTACATTTCATCTTGTCATGTCTGATGCTGAGCATCAAGTCTATTCATGGAAAACTCATTGACTTGCTTCTCCCTCTGAGTTCCTGTTTATGACCTGGGATTACACTTCAGTGGGTTTTACTCCCCCTGCCCATACTTCTTGCGAGATTATACTGGCATTCTTGGGGTTGTAGATTTGTTTTAAAAAATGACTCATTTCATTCCTTGCAAGGGGTCCCATTGGCTTAGGAAAAAGCACAAATTTTTTGAACATGTTTTTAGGTACAGAAACCTAGTCAATCGTGATCTCAAATAGCGGATCTCAATTTACCTCCAACTTTTAGAAGGCACTCTTCCAATTATTAGAATTTTAAAATTCATTTGTTATCAAAATGACTGTGAGTCTTAGAATGAAGCAGGCTCTTGTTTGCCAGCAAGATACACTCTCTAGAGCAGATGAGTATATAGCTGAGGGGAGGAAATGTTGCCTAGCTCCATCTACCTCTGGGTTGCAGGGCTTGCTGGATAGATTGGGGAAGCCATCAGACAACAGAACAGAGGGAGGTGCCCAGTTCTTCCACCTCTGCATTGCAGGACTACTCTAGTAATCTTGGGGAGCTGCTGAGTGAGGGGTGTGTGTGTGTGTGTGTGTGTGTGTGCATTTGACATTTGTTCCCGTAGTTTTGTTCTGAGGTTTTTATTTCATATGGACAAGAAGATTGAGTGTAATGGAGGAGGAGAAGCCATAGAGATAACCTTGGGAAGAAAAAACCCAGAAACAATCATATAAACAAAAAGTGCAAAAGCGAATTTGAATCTAGGGGAAAGAAAAAATATTAGGAAGAGACTTGGACTGCCTCCTCTTTGACTCATTGGGTATAACATGAAGAACGGTTGCAGCAACTGGGTATGTCTAGTTTAATGAAAAGAAGGACTAGGGGAGATATGATAGCAGTGTTCCAATATCTCAGGGGTTGCCACAAAGAAGAGGGAGTCAAACTATTCTTCAAAGCACCTGAGGGTAGAACAAGAAGCAATGGGTGGAAACTAATCAAGGAGAGAAGCAACTTAGAACTAAGGAGAAATTTCCTGACAGTTAGAACAATTAATCAGTGGAACAGCTTGCCTCCAGAAGTTGTGAATGCTCCAACACTGGACGTTTTTAAGAAGATGTTGGATAACCATCTGTCTGAAGTAGTGTAGGGTTTCCTGCCTAAGCAGGGGGTTGGACTAGAAGACCTCCAAGGTCCCTTCTGACTCTGTTGTTGTTGTTGTTGTTGTTGTTGTTGTTGTTGTTATTATTATTATTATTATTATTATTATTATTATTATTATTATTATTATTATTATTATTATTATTATTATTATTATTATTATTATTATTATTATTATTATTATTATAACAGGGAAGGAAGGGAAAACTTGATTGGACTTGCAAGATTTTATTTCCATAGCCAATCTCAGTCAGTAATAGTTCTAGGCTTCTGGAGTTCAATTCCGAACTTCATATTTTGTAGTATTGGAGTCTTTTTCAAGAGACACTATATCTTGATATTCTTGACACTTTTATCAAGAATATCTCAGAAACCACCAACAGACTACAGCAACCACATGGAATCAGCCTAGCACACAAGCAAACTAAAGCCCTTCAAAACATTCTAAACAAACCAAAAGACCCAGCCCCAGAAATAGGAGTAATCTACAAAATACAATGTAATGTCTTCACCAACCACTATGTAGGACAAACAGGCAGAAGACTAGCAGAACTCATCCATGAATACGAACTAGAAGTCAGAAAACTATTTAATTTCACAACATACAGACAGACTTAATCATAGTTTCAATTGGGAAATTGTGACCATCCTAGACCAAGCCAAATCCAAAAAAGCCAGGGAATTTCTAGAAGCTTGGTACTCTTGACAAATTAGCCATCACTAGACACATAATAATTAACAACATCTATAGACTATTGCAAAAGAGACAGCCAACCAGCCAAAAGGGGAACAAAAAGACCCTAGCACCTTTTTACCAGCAATCAGCACCTAGATCGGCATAGATTAACTCCAAAATTACCATCAGACCAACTCTATTATTCGATGTTATTCGATTGGGGAAAACAATACCCCAATCAAGAAATTACCAAAGAAGCTAAGTAAACAGTAAACAGCCCAACCAAAGAATCTCTTAAGAACCCCCCACCAGCACTGAAAGGACAAGCCACTAGAATACCTTATAAACTGACCCGCAATCCACATTCTTTACTAGCACTCATCATGTTACCTATTTTGAGTAATTAAATGTCTGCAAGGAAACAAACAAGCTCAAAGAGGACCCCTGGAGTCTTTTATGTTCTGGACAGCCTCAAAGGACAGATATAAAAAGAGACATCCAAGCATCTCAATTTGATATTGATAATAATAAAAAGTCAAAAACATCCTGGATTTCTTAAAGCCCATCTTGTGTGCTATCTCTGAGTCTGTATTCTTATGAATGAGCAGACAGGAATGCTCTGATCATTCCAGAGAAAGGATTATCCAACCTTTCCTTGAAAGCCTCCACAAAAAGGAGCATCTATGACCCCAGGAGGCAGGCTTTTTTCTTCCACTGCTTAACTTGTAGAACACTCAAGAAGAAATTCAATTATTTATAAGTAGGAATAATTTTACCATCCTCTATTCTCCATTTTCAATATAACATTCCATTTGAATCCTCCTTTTTTTTGGTATGTAGAATAATATTGTATGTGATAATATGCAGTGTGTATATGAACTACACAAAATGCATGTGACTACTGAATACTGACCTTGAATTGCATGAAAACTAATATCATCTAGTATTCATAAAACTTACGGGAGGAATATTTTAAAACATAATTATTTCAAAATCTCCAGCCAGTATGGCCAGGTAGAGAGTTAAAAATGAAAAATAAATGATCTTGAAAATACTTCTTGCCTAATTTCTTATATTGTCAAGCAAAAACCATATTTCTATATTTTACTTGTACTATAATGCTCAGACAGAATTAAAAGTGATGTACCATTCAAAGCAATTAAGCATGAGGCTGGTGGACACACCATACAGCTAAGCTGCATTTTGTGTATCTTCAGCAGTGTCATATTTTTAATAGGCAAGGCATACAACAGGACCTCAGATGACTGCAGATTATTGGCACATTTATAAAAGAGGAAAAATACTGGCCTCAAACCAGAATATTATGCAGGATGACAATGTTCAGTGGTCTAAAGCTGGCTAAACTTCAACCTCTGAAATTATAGTTAAGGACGGTTTTGATGCAACAAATAATTGCAGTTCAAAAATAGAAATGAAAATATATGACCTATCATATTAGAGAAGGAGGGTGGACTTCAGTAGGGTTCTTATAATAAAACATTTTAGCTTAATTTGGCAATAGCTATAAGGTAATTGGTTGTGTTGAATCTGCTGGATACATGGAAAAATCAAGGAGTACCTGAAAGGTAGACAGTCAAATCTTTCTTTCACAGGCTGGTTACATTTATTTTAATTAAATTCAACAGTGTCCATTGGGTTTAATAATAATAATAACAACAAAGTTGGAAGGGACCTTGGAGGTCTTCTAGTCCAATCCCCTGCCTAGGCAGAAAACCCTACACTACTTCAGACAAATGGTTACCCAACATCTTCTTAAAAACTTCCAGTGTTGGAACATTCACAACTTCTGGAGGCAAGCTGTTCCACGGATTAATTGTCCTAACTGTCAGGAAATTTCTCCTTAGTTCTAAGTTACTTCTCTCCTTGTTTAGTTTCCACCCATTGCTTCTTGTTCTACCTTCAGGTGCTTTGGAGAATAGTTTGACTCCCTCTTCTTTGTGGCAACCCCTGAGATATTGGAACACTGCTATCATGTCTCCCCTGATCCTTCTTTTCATTAAACTAGACATACCCAGTTCCTGCAACCGTTCTTCATATGTTTTAGCCTCCAGTCCCCTAATCATCTTTGTTGCTCTTCTCTGCACTCTTTCTAGAGTCTCAACATCCTTTTTACATCGTGGCGACCAAAACTGAATGCAGTATTCCAAGTGTGGCCTTACCAAGGCATTATAAAGTGGTATTAACACTTCGCGTGATCTTGATTCTATCCCTCTGTTAATGCAGCCTAGAACTGTGTTGGCTTTTTTGGCAGCTGCTGCACACATTTATTTATTTCCTAGTAAGCATGCACACATTTGGAAACAGGAGCGATTAGGGACCTTTTTGTGTAATAAGGACTTAATCCTTTTATTCTCTATTTTAAGAGCAGAATTCCAGATCCCAGGCCTTAGATTGTCTTTGGGAAGCTTTCCCCCATGTGTTTGACGGATTTCATTTGTTCACTGTATTATGCAACCTAGATTTCAGTTTATAATGAAGCCTTAAGAGAACAGAAAAGTGATGACCAGGTTGTTAGCTTTGATAGCAATGTTTTTAAATCTGTCTTGTAGAGTTTCAGCAGCACCATATTTTAAGATATAGTTCATAGTAACTTGGATTATGTTTACACACTATACTGAATACTATAGCCTGCAGTACTGTATTTACAGGTAATATCCCACAAGATTGGTTTTTTTTGTCAGAGTCTGAGGTTCAGAAAAGATGCTATGAAGCCAAATGAGTTACCAAGCAATAATATGTCTCTTTGATCTTTTATTAGAATAGAATAGAATAGAATAGAATAGAATAGAATAGAATAGAATAGAATAGAATAGAATAGAATAGAATAGAATAGAATTCTTTATTGGCCAAGTATGATTGGACACACAAGGAATTTGTCTTTGTTGCATATGCTCTCAGTGTACATAAAAGAAAAGATACATTTGTCAAGAATCATGAGGTACAACACTTAATGATTGTCATAGGGTATAAATAAGCAATCAGGAAACAATCAATATTGATATAAACCGTAAGGATACAAGCAACAAGTTATAAGTGGGAGGAGAATTTGATAAACTTTACCAGATGTTTGTCAAATTCATCTTGAATTTGTGAGATGAAATGGTCACCCCCCACCCCCAAATCTCACCTCCTCATCTCTCAGGTGGGGATGCACTTTTATTAACCCTTTCCCTTTTTGTCATAGCAGAACCAGGAAATCAACATTCCTGAATATGTACTTTTACATTCTGCCTTACCTTGACCTGAATTAAATTGCTCATATATAAATTCTGTAATGGGTGCCTAATAAGATATTGGCAACATTTTTATTGTGCTGTAATACAGTTGCTGAGAAACTGATCTGTGAAAAGGCCATCTCTTGTTCAGATCACTCTTTTGCCACTAACTTAAGGATTCCTTAGATCAGGGGTCTCCAAACTTGGCAACTTTAAGACTTGTGGACTTCAAATCCCAGAATTCTCCAGCCGCTGTGTGGAGAATTCTGGGAGTTGAAGTCCACAAGTCTTAAAGTTGCCATGTTTGAAGACCTCTGCCTTAGATGAATTGCCCTTCACATGTCCACCAAGCATGGTAGGGATTGGAATAACACATGCTATCCACATCATTGGTAGCTCCACCTATATATAATTTATGGGACAAAGGCTCTAAAAATAAATCTGCTTGACTTAGTTTTGCTTATAAGTGACAAACCTGACCATTCTCAAATACCAACAGTGTTACAGTCAGAGAATACTGTGATGGTGGAGGGTATAAACAGAGTCAGAACTTAACTTCCTCCCCAAGCATTTGGGGTAAGTGATAGAAATCAGAATAGCATTAGATTTATTTTTATTTGATTGATTTTCCCCACCTTTCTGATCCTTTTCTTGCATTTCATATGATTATTAAATAAGATTTTATATTTGATTCATAAACTCTGGATCTACATTGAAGTGCTTGTTTTGGACTTTAAGAAAATCCTGAAGGTTATTTAATGAGGAATTGCAGGGTGGGATCAGTGTGTGTGTGTGTGTGTGTGTGTGTGTGTGTGTGTGTGTGTGTGTGTGTGTTTATATGTTTATATGGCCACTGGTCTCAACAAAAAGATGACAATTTCTCCTACCTGCCATTTTAGCTTTGAGAAATAGTGCAGTAATTGCAATATATGGTGCTATTCAGAGGCTGAGCGCTAAAAATTTCTGGGCTCAGGAAAATCTAATGTGATTTCTAGCAAGATGACTGCCTATTCTCTGATATCTTCACTTACCAGTTCAGTTGAAAATTGAATGCATACAAATTATTAAATAATTGACATAACATGTCATCCAAGTTGAAATTAACTGTACAGAAGATGAATTTGCATGTGAGAGAGATATGCAGCAAAGCATTGGTGTCTTTAAATTTAGTTATTCCTGAATTGAGAAATAAAGCAGGTAATTATTCCCAGCCTGGTTTTTAGTTCTATGGATATTGGCTTTTTCGTGGTGTTGCATGAATAGAGATTATTGTTAAACTAAAACTTGCAGAAAGCAACTCCAGCTCACTATAGTTATGGCTTAAAAATAGCATTTTCCTCCCTGGTATTGGAAATGCTGGGAATTGTGTATCAGTTATAGCCATTGTAGTCCCAGCACACCTGAAAATTGGTTGATGAGGGGATGTTGCTTTAAAATGATTTTACAAGGTAAATAAGGCAGAAAATTATGATGATCCATGCTCATCAGTTGGTGGCTACTTTTCCTGCCCATCCAGGGGTGGGTTCCTTCTGGTTTGGACTGGATTGCCCAAACCGGTGACGTCACTTAACTGGATCGGCCGGTGCCAGTCTGTGTACGCTGCCATCTTTTTTTTGTTCAGTGGCTTGAAAAAGGGCACTCCAGCCCGCCCCCGGGTTAATACTGACCTTTATTTCTTCGCCCGAAGCACAGCTGATCAGCTTCTCAGCTGTGTTTTGGGCTGATTCCAGCTACTGAGTATGCGCAGAAGCCATATTGCATGAGTGTATGTGGAGCGTGCGCATGAGTAGATGCAGAGCGTGCACACATGCGCAAAACATCGCGATGCGAACCAGTGGGGAAGCTAAGTAGAACCCGCCCCTGTGCCCATCGCTAAGGGATGACTGATTAAAGATAGCAAGCAACCTACCAGTCACTGTCCTGAAACCACCCTGACTTAAATTGTGTGTCGGTAGCAACATTAACTAGCCTGATTGTTGATAATGTAGGCTGAGGCAGTCTTTTTTCATATACAGATGTATTTTCCTGCTGAGTCAAGGATGGGAGAAAAACTAATGAACTAGACTATAAAGGATGTGTGTTCTCTGTGAGCTCCAGACTTGAAAATGTAGAGATATGATGATGTCTAAACCATTTTAATATAAGAATAAAGCTGCAAATAATGAAGACAATTCAGATCAATCTTGGGTGAGTTTTAAACTGACTTGACAGGAAGTGGAAAACAGAAAGCCTGGGGGGTCTGCAAGAGTTCTTGGTATATTGTCTGTTTAAATATGAGAGATGCATGGAGGAAAAACTAGAACATTACACATGGATCTTTTACTTGCTTTTTCTTTGCACCAAGGTCTTAAAAGGCATTAAGAGAATCTGCAGCCCAGAAGAAGGTGCTATGGGTCAAAACCAATGTGGCATCACTAGATAGTAAAGTACCTTATTTGAAGAAGTAGCTATTTTAAATATAGCTGTGGGAAATCTCAACTGTAAAAACAGTTCAAATATCTTTCCCAGAATCTTATTTTTGCTTCCAGGCAATGCATCAACAGTCATTCTTAAATTGGAGATGACTTTCTGTTTGATGATATCTAAAATTAGGTTTACAGTCTTTGATTTACTGGCCAAGATTAAAATTGGTAGAGGATATGAAGCTACCAACATTGCTAGCCTGTGTTATCTGCTTAGCTCCTGTGCATAAATTACTAAATGGGTATGGATTTTTCTTAGGGTAAGGCAATTCTGAAAATTAATTGTTGACAGTTACTAGATTAGCCAGCATTAAATTTCAAGAAGCCTTAAACAAGTCACAAATCTAAGACCTTTCCGTACTGTCATGCATTTGAAGAAGGAAAAGCTTTGTCTCAGGCCAGCGATTGTAATACTCTCTGCATGAAACTGATTTTAAAAGATAATTTGTTATAAAATGCAGATGAAAAGATACCGATCACATGTAATTTTAAGGACTATATTATCTCTTCCTGTGCCGATATTCTTCAAGTTATGATGGTCTGTCTAATGATGGTCTGGAATTATGTTGGCTTTCAGCCAACTCACAGAGACCAAGAGGGAGCTGAAATAAGATAGAGGTTGAAGAGGTGGTAAGGCAGTAATGTAAGGGGTGTGGGATGCCTCAGGCAAGTAGGGGAGGCCCTGGAAGGCCTGGTGCAGGACTCAGGTGAGTTCTCTTCACTCCTTCAGCTCCTGAATGTAGCCTCCCTAATTCTCCCCCAGCCCCCATGAGGATCCCACTTTTCTTACCTGTGACTCTGCTTAGACCTGTGAGATCAATGATCACAACCAGGAATACTGAGAGGAGAAGTTACGTGGGCATCTCGTAACCACAATTGCTTCAGTCAGCAACTGAGATCCAGTCCCAATTGTGGGCTGTATTGGCTGCATTGCCTGCCTTTTTAAGCCTTGCCAGATAGACCAGACAGAAAATATGATCAGATAAGCTAATTCCACTTTATTGTAAAGCTATAATAACAGAATCTTGCATGTCTGAAAATACATTTATCCTGTTGTCTCCTTTATAGCTCAACACACTGGGAAGGTCCCTTCTGAACCGCTTGCTCTTTCTCCACTCTGGGCTATCTGACCATTTCTAAACATAATCTCTTCATCCCAATTCCCAGATACCATTACAGCCTGTTTCCGGATATATCCAAAACAGAAAATGTCATTTATACACTTCCTTATTTTGGATGCATTTTTGCTCAGAGTATGTATGAAAAGCCAATATGAATATTTTTGACACATATTTATGTGCAATAAAGCATCTTTTACATGCAAACTTTGGAAAATTTGCATGAACATTTATTTTTATAAATACAAGTGCTCCTTATTTAAGTACTTGCTGGTTCAGTGACTGTTCAAACTTATGACAGTACTGAATGAGGGATACTTACCCCAGAGGTGGGTTCCTGCCGGAGCTGTCTAGTACATGGCTCCGATAGGGAGCGGCCGATTATGCAATTTGCGTGTGACTGCTCTGGAGCCCTCTCCGCCGGTCCGTCCCACGCATCACCATCTTTTTTGGTGAATTTTGGGGTGATTTTGCTTCCGCGCATGCGCGGAAGCAAAATCGCGCCGAAATCTTGTGAGGGGACGCGCGGGGGGGATTTCGGCACGGGTTTCCTTTCGCGCATGCACAAAAGCAAAATAATGCAAGGGGGCGTGCGTGTAGCGAGCACATGCGTGCCTGAAACGTGGAGATGTGCGCACAGCGCACCGGCACCAGTAAGTAAGCAACCCGCCCCTGAGTTACCCTCACACTTAGGGCCACTGCAATGTCTCATGGTCATGTAATTAGAGTTTGTGACGTTTCTTGCTGACTTCCCACAAGCAAAGTCAGTGAGGAAGCTGGCAGGAAGTTGGAAGTCGCAAGTTCTTGCTTAAACAACATATAGTAGTCCTTGCTTAATGATTACTGGAACTGTGGATCCTAAACAGCATGATCATACAGTTTTTTGACTAATAACCATATTGCTTAAGATTGGAGTTTTCGATCCCAATTAATATTGTTATTACATGTATACATATTTTTATGAGCACTTTCCCACTACATGAAGTTTTTCATTTGAAAATTGCATTAACGTTTTGGAGAATTGTAAATATCAAATTGTGATTCAATTCCTATAATGGTTAAAAGTTTAAACATTTTTAAAACTTCAAAGTTTTATATAGTTTTCTTGATAAGATTTCATAAGTAGTTTGTCACTACCTTCTTCCTATGGTTAAGAGAGAGAGAGTGGCTCAAAGTCACCCAACTGGCTCTGTGCCTACGGTGGGTCTGGAAGTCACTCTCCCAATTTCTAGCCTGATGCCTTTAACCACTACCCCAGAGTTATATTCTTATTAAAATGTAATGCAGGTTAATTTACCTTCCATACTTAGTTTTTTTTCACTTAAGAGTTAAGTAAACAAAAAATAATTCTTTTAAAATTTATTCATCTTAGTAGATATTTAAGAACACAAGGAAAAGAAACAGAAAACAAAATAATAAAGAAATAGAAGAGATTTATAAGCAGAGACTTGTAAGAATAAATAAAAATGTTAATGTTAGATTAGTGCTACATATATATAGTATCTTGTCAATTTAGAACTTCACAATATTAAAATTAAATTGATATACACTGATTAATAATAGCCTATATAGTATGAATTATATATCAACATGAGAAATTCCAAACATTTCTGTTTAATAGGAAATTCTATCTTTATTTAGTAAATCTAGCAACATAATTCTATACAAATCTTCTCTACATTGGATAGTTAGGTAGGTCTTATCCCTCTCAGTAGCTGAGGCAGAGTTGATGGGAACAAGATAATAATCATAATCATAATCATAATAAAAGAGCCGAGGTGGCGCAGCGGTTAGAGTGCAGTACTGCAGGCCACTTTAGCTGACTATGATCTGCAGGTCAGCGGTTCAAATCTCACCGGCTCAAGGTTGACTCAGCCTTCCATCCTTCCAAGGTAGGTAAAATGAGGACCCAGATTGTTGGGGGCAATATAAATATACATTGCTTACTGGTGTAAACCGTTTACAGAGTGCTTGCACTGTAAATCTCACAAATTAAATAAATAAATAATAAATAATAAATAAATAAATAAATAAATAAATAAATAAATAGATAAATAAATAATGATGATGATGATGATAGCCTTTATTGTCATTGTACTTCATGTATACAACGAAATTGGTTTTAACCTCACTGGTGCAATCCATGACAAAAAATACGAACAACATAAATAGTACAAAGAATAATCCCTTTGGAAGTAATTAGGAAAAAAAAGAAAAAGTCATACGTTTCCATGTGTGCATGGAGTGATTGTGGTTGTGTTTAAGAGTCTGACAACCCAAGAATAGAAACTATTTTTAAACCTATTTGTTCAGCTAGCTATGTTTTGATGTTTTCTAATTGCTTATTTGTATCCTATGACAATCATTAAGTGTTGTACCTCATGATTCTTGACAAATGTATCTTTTTTTATGTACACTGAGAGCATATGCAACAAAGACAAATTCCTTGTGTGTCCAATCACACTTGGCCAATGAAGAATTCTATTCTATTCTATTCTATTCTATTCTATTCTATTCTATTCTATTCTATTCTATTCTATTCTATTTTATTCTATTCTTCTGCCCAATGGTAGAAGTGCGAAATACCTTCCCTGGTTAATACTAGAGTTAGAAGATAGCCCTCTCTTCTTTACTTACAATTTTTTATGGCCATGTTGAAAAAAAGTATTATATATGCTATCACTCAGAGAGGTTTAAGTCTCTGTATTATTCTAGTTTTACTGTATTTTTGAAATTGTTCAACTTCAGTGTAACTTGGCCTTGACTTGAATATTCCAACAAGTGGAAAAGACTAGATAGATATATTACAAATGAATACATTGAAGTATTAAAATAGTTGCTAGATTATGAAATTATTCTAAAGTTCTATAACCGCATCCTGTAAAATCTGCAGTTCTGTGGTGTCTATAGTATCTAGTTTCTCTTTTCACACCTTTTTCAAAAGATTTGCTGAATCATTCTGGGTGAGAATAGAACAGCCTCAGTAAATATATGACCTTAAAAGTAGGTTATTTTAATATTCTAGGGACTACACTTAGATATGACAGGACGCTGACAGAGTTATTTACAGATGACACAGAGCTGGAAGAGATAGTTAATACTTCTGAGGTAAAAAAAAATCTAAAGACCTAGATAAGCTTCACTCATGCACTAATATGAATTTAACAATAGAAATGTAAAGTTTTGCATCAGGCAGAAAAATGTAAGGCACCAAGTCTGAGATGGGGGGGAATCTGGCTTGGCGGTACAGGTAGTTCTGATCTTACAGCCATAATTGGTGTCATAAGTCATTCCTGTGGTAAAATGAATCAAACCTGATTTTACAACAACTTTTATGGTGGTCATTAAGTGAATCACAAGCTTCCCTAGTGGATTTTTTTGGCCAGTTTTTCTTTTTCTTTTGCCAAAAATCAACTCTAAAGGTTGCAACTCATGATCATGTGACCTCAGGTCACTCACAGGTTGTAACTTGTGAGCTGATTGCCAAGCACCTGAATTGTGATCATGTGACCCCTGGCTTCATATCCCCTTCCACCAAGCATCTCTTCCTGATAGGAAAACACCCATGTTTCTTAATGTGGCGTGAGGTGTGTTCACTTGTCTACTTAGTCATCAGACTAACCAGGGTTCTCGCTAAAGAAAAGAAAAGGGGGTAGAAATTGATCATAAGTGATCCATCTCCCTGATTGCAGAGGAATGCTAGTGCTACCAATAAATGCTCAGGGAATCCAGCTTATATCTCCTGGCTGGCAGCAATTGAAGTAACCAAGAAATGGGCATGGAGAAGATATACTAGAGCAGATTTTGGAATCAGATAATTGTGATAACAAAGAGTGCGAAATAGTTACTGCCAGATTTCAGCAGCTGGAAGAGGATTTTGAGGTTCCCACAAAGGTGTTCTTATGGGGGAGGGGGAGGATCTGTAGGAGGATCAGAAAAGTCAAGTTATCATCCACAGCCATGTGATCAAGCCTTGCCTTTTTAAAAAGTGTCGGTGGTGCAATGCCTATGAAAAAGGGTGTGGGCTTTAGCTGCACAGTTGAAGCCACCAATTCACCATTCCTGCAGATGTCCCTTTGTTCAGATGCAAATGGAATCTTGGCCTGGCTATCCTTATTCTAGGACAGGGGTGTCAAACTCAATTCCATTGAAGACCGCATCAGGGTTGTGTTTGACCTCGGGGTGGGGAGTGTGGCCAGGGTGGGCGTGGCCAGCTCAATGTCACTTGTGTCGGGAGCGCCTGTGGTGGCCCAAGCGCTCTGCCAGTGTAAATGGACACCCAAGCTCTGTTTTCGGCTGCAACGGCCTCCTGCAACCCGCTGCCAGCGAAAACGGAGCTCCATTTTTGCTGGCAAAGGCACTGCGGGCCAGTTCTTCGCTGTTTCCAGGGTGGCCTCATGGGCCAGATCTAAGCACCCCTTGGGCCAGATCCAGCCCGCAGGCCTTGAGTTTGACACTCCTGTTCTAGGACATGCTTTTTGATATACCTCTGATGCATATGTACATATACTTAGCAACTAATTGTGCTGGACTTTTTCTTTTATTCCTACTCAAAGACAATTTTGAAAGATACCTTTAATTGACCTACTTTTAATTGGAGATGCTAGTTATTGATATGTGGTTATGCATTTTTGTTTTACATCCAGCTGAAATTGCTTCAGATGGACTGAAATATAATATTGTTTATTGCAAACTATTGCTAATTTGGATTTTTGTATCTATATGTAGTGAATGTATTTGTTCCATGGCTATGCAATTAATAAAATTATTACTTAAATGTTTTATATGTGATTGTGTATATACGTTTGTATCTATCTGTGTGTATGTGCATATATGTGTGTGTGTGTGTGTGTGTGTGTGTGTGTGTGTGTGTGTGTGTGTGTGTGTGTTCCACTGTAGGCATTAAATTGCTTCTCCAACATAATAATCTTGATGTTGTAATGATGGTTTTTAAAACAGGAAGAAGTTTAAAAGAGGAATAGATAGATTTTCTTCCAGTTTAGATGCTAATGGCATTAATGGGATGAAAGGTTTTCTTAGATTGTATTAGTTCATTTAATTAAAAATAGGATCAGCCACTCTCAGGCTATTTATTCTGCTGAGTGATTCTGTATTTGTGAACTAAAGTCTTTGACTTGATGATGTGGTTGTCTAGCTCATAAAATCCAGAGGCTATCACATGTCTCTAAAGAAAGGATGCTGTCTTACTGCATAATCTAAATAGAATGCATTAATTTCTATTATATAGCATATTGATTAATGCACCTTTAAAAATATCCATATTCTGGCCATTCATAGTATTAAAAGAATTTAATTCAATTGTCAACATGTGGGAGATGTTGTACTTGGACTGACTAAAGCAAAATGTTGTGGCCATATTTATTTTATTTATTTATTTGGTAGCTTTTCTATAGAGAAATAGCAGTCATCCAACATCTACCATCCAATTTCCCACTACTGTAGTACTTCTGCAGTAGAGGGAGAAATAGGGGCACAGTGGTGTAGCTCATTGGTGATAGTGCAAGTAGGGATGTTTTGGGACAAAACATTTGGCTGCAAATATTTTTAAAAAATATTGTACCCTGTGTGTATAATTCTAATATTGTTTGGGAACTGACAAAAATAGCTTTGAATTCAAAGCTATTTTTCTCTTAAGCTTTAATTTTGTAAACCTTTATTATGGTTATATCCCATATTTATTATGACATATGTAAACTAACCTAGGCATGTCCAACCTGTGGACCATATGCGGCTCTGGATAGCTGGTAATGTGGCTCCATAATAATAATAAAAAAATAAGTTTGTTATCTATATACAGTAACTATACTATACAGTATATTTTATATGCATCCCAAGGCAATTCTTGTTCCCCCAGTGTGGCCCAGGCAAGTCAAAAGATTGGATAATCATGAACTAACCTCTTCATATGATGCTATGTCTTATCATAGACCACGGGTGGGTAAACTATGGTTCTTTGAGGACCTGTGGACTTCAACTCCCAGAATTCCTGAGCATGGCTGGCTCAGGAATTCTGGGAGTTGAAGTCCACAGGTCCTCAAAGAACCATAGTTTGCCCACCCCTGTCATAGACCATCCTGTTGTGTATTCTGTTATAATTTTGAAAATGGAAGCCTTCTACTCTCCTGTGGTGGTGTTTATAATTAAGTTTTACAGAAGCACAAATAAATTATCTTACAGATGCAACTTATTTTCAAATCATGGCATCAAATATGTATGAAAAAATGAATAACGGACTCAAGAATAGACTGAGAGGCATTTAATATCATGCTTCTTTTTAATATCAGAGCGTTCTGCAGTGTAACTCTATATGATCTAATTTGCCTGAAGAAAATAAGAATTAAAAAAAACATTAAGTTTCTTGCCAGTTTCTCTGACAGTGCATTTGACTTCTATACAGCATCTGGATTTACAATGGAAAGAACTCAAAGTAATTTTTAAAATTGTTCAAAGAAACGTTAAGACAACAAGTGCTGTATTTAAAGACTATTCAGCAAATAAAAAGAAGAGATTGATTACAAAGCTGCTTGCATTCTTTTTAGATAAGCTGTGGGAGGCTATTAGAACACATTCAACTCTTACCTATTGTAGAATTCAGTAAAATTGATGTTGCACAATGAGGTTGAAACATCAGAGTTGGTTCTTTTTCCTCTATTAAATTTTTTGGTTGAAGTAGATGTAATAATCACTATGGGTAAAGTACGTATCCATCTAAGCCTTTGTATGGATCTTCCCCCTCCATATTGATTAATATGTTTGCTTATAGCATATGATATTAAGGCTGTTTTGAGAAATCCATGGTTAGGGTTACAATGATTAAGTGATTATATGAACAACTACTTTGATAGTTAAAATTCAGGAACAATGGAAAATTATTTACAGTATTTGTAAATGTAATATAAAGGTAAAACACCCTAAACTCAAACTCATCTGTGATTACATGGATATCACAACGAAGGGTTGGTTTTTTTTTTTTTTGGTACAATGTGGAAGAGGTTTACCATGTCCTTTGTCTGTGTTTGTTTGTTTTTTATTTTCCAGTTGAGCCTACAGCTCTGTGATTTCCTTGTGGTTTTCAATCCAAGTAATAACCAGGCCTACCTCTCCTTAGTTTCTTTCAAGGTCAGCCAAGCTTGTGTAGAAAGTTAGCACCCACCCCTCTGCTAGAAAAATGAATTATCCTAGGAAATATTAAAAGGCAGAATATATTCTATAGAATATCCCTGGAGAAATTGAGAAACATGCTGTTAGAAAGGAAACAGACTCACTCTTGGCCCCCTCCCCCTTTCGTTAATAGCCAGGAGCAGTCTTCTACATAACAAAGATTTATCTCCTTCAGTCATAGCCATATTAGGAATTGCCCAAGGCCCTTTCATTCAGCCAAGCCTGGGACAGACAAAAGCCTATAGAGTTCCCGCTGCATGGCCTCCTGGGAGCCTGACCACCAATCAGTGCATTACATACACAGGAACAGGAAACTAAGAGGTGGGGCCCAACAGAGGTTATAAAACCAAGGGACTCAGCATCTTTCCCTCCCTTTTCTCTTCACCCACACCTGGAAGCATGTGATCTACCTTTTCTGTACAGGGGCTCATGCCATGTGCTCCTGTCCACCATTAAACCTTCTTTCCAAGCAACTTCCATGAATCCAGTGTCTTTTTCCCCACTTGGAACTGAACCCAAAAGGATATTCCTTACAACACTTGCTAGGAAGCCAGGGTGGTGGTGGTGAAAAAAAGACATGAGGTTGCAAATCCTCCCTAACAAAACCTACTTTAAACTTAAGAGCACTATAAAAATCAGAGTGTGAAATGTTTTGTGTACACCATAAGGTCATATCTGGAACTGAGAACATTTGTCTTTCATTGGGTCTTTGAAGGACATTTCCCACCACCGAAAGGGCAGTTTAAGACCATAATAAGAATAATCCTGGATCAGACCAAATACCATTCAATAAAACTCTCTTCCTTCAATGAGTAACCTTCAGGAAATTCATTTACAGGGTGTGAGAAGAATGCTATCTTCTACTTGGTTGTAGTACTGAAATCTCTAGTCCTCTTGATACATAATCTCTGTGTGTGGTGGGAATGGTGTAGTCATTCTCACTAAATATGTTCAGCTTGTAACTATCACTGCCTAAACAGCTCTTGAATTCATTATGGGAAATGTAAGTGGATGTTTCCCTTTCAGATAAGCCCATATGTTCACCATCTGCAATGCAATATAAACATTTTTATTCATCATTTTATGTATAAAATTTCTACATTGCTTTTCCTTTATTCAAAATTTCAAAGCAGGGGTTTCTTGACCAGCTTGAAGGAGTATATATAGATACTGAAATAATTACAGCTATCAGAGATTACCTTGAAAGCTATACAGTTGCTATAAATGAAACTGACCTGAAAAGAAAATATATGGATTATAATTGTGTTGCACTGTACATTTCATATAGCAATGTATTGGAAACCACTTGATATTTTTTTGATGGGATGTAGTATAGTAATGCTGTAAAATGGTGCATAAGTACACCAGCGTGCCTACCGTCCCTGTCCTAATGTTCCCTCTTATTAGTACCAATTTTATGTACATAAACAATGTTACATCTATGTATATTACTAACACGTACTTGACTAAATAAATAAATAAATAAATAAATAAATAAATAAATAAATAAATAAATAAATAAATAAATAAATAAATAAATGCTTACTCCATGGGCACAATCATATCTGCTTCAGCATTTCTAATTTTTTTTAAATTAAAAATAGTAGATCAAATCCTGTGATACTGGGCAACTGAGTTTATTTTAAAAAGTTTTTCTTTGTATGCAGCCAATGTACTGTCAGAGAATGTGTCATCTGGCAAAGCATTGTCTTGCATTTAAGAAGTTATCTGTGGAGCATATTATTAGCATTTGAGCTAAAGAGTAACTTTAATTTTGTTTTCTTCTTTTCACTTCATTAACCTTTCTTCCCATTACATTCTTAATTCCTTGATAGTAGAGGTTTCTTTTAGTTGCTACATGTTGTTCTTAAGAGCTAACACTTAATGAATGTAAAAGTGTGTTCTTATTCTTTCATTGTCATTCAATGGATTTTTAAAATGTCTATTTTAAGCCAACTTTAGGGAGCAAGAATCTTGAAAGTATATGCCCCCTCTTAAAGAGTATATTTAACAGATTTAACAGAGTTGGAAGGGACCTTGCAGGTCATCTAATCCAACCCCCTGCCTAAGCAGGAGACCCTACATCTGCCTCTACCTAGGATTTAACTCACAATCTCCTGACTGTGAGGCAAGAGCTCCACCTCTAGGCCACAGCAGACAAATCAATTCTCAATAAATGTGTTGGTTTAAGGGCCCTACAACTTGCTATTTTACAAACTACTAGATTATATGCTATGTGTAAATAAAGAAACCCACCCTGTTACAATATTGCATCATAATATTATGCTATTACTTTATTCCGAAGGGTGTGGTAGCTCAGCAGTAAAGGACGCTGAGTTGTCAGCTGGAAAGCTGAAAGCCTGGGTTCAAGACCGGCATGCTGTGCAACGGGTGAGCTCCCGTTACTTGCCCCAGCTCCTGCCTACCTAGCAGTTCAAAAGCATGCAAATGCGAGTAGATAAATAGATACCATATTGGTGAGAAGGTAACAGTGTTCCATACGTCTCAGTGTATAGTTATGCTGGCTACATGACCATGGATATCTTCGGACAACACTGGCAGAAATATATTCTAAGCATTTTTAATATATGTCTTTATAATTGTAGCAACACTGTTCAAATGGGACAATCCTATTTTTTAAAGCAAAATACGTTTTAATTTGTAAATGTTTAGGATTTAGAAATTGATGAAGACCTAGTTAATTATGCATCCTAATACTTTAGCCTTCCCACTCAGGTGGCTTTTAGATGTGATTTTTTCCTGGGAGATTACTGAATGAGAAATCCTGTAATCCAATAGATTTGAAGGGCAGTAGGCTGAGAAAGAGTATAGTAATAATGTAGAGCTATGAGCTGGTCAAAGATTCAGATGCTTAAGAAATAAATGAATTGGAAACCAATAGGAGACATAAAATATTTAGGTTAGTTACTCGCAGCCCAACTAAATTTTACAAGGTTGTTGTTATGGGGAAAATAGGAGGAGAAAGGAGTATTGAGTATGTTCATCACTTTGAGTTAAAAATAATAAAGGGGAAAATAAAACTATTATTCATCTTTGTTCCAAATGTTCCCTTGTGGAAAAATAATCCACTCATGACTTTTTTCTCTCTCTTATATTTACAGGATAAATTAACCCAGGAGTGTAAGTTCAGAGAGCAATTTGAAGAGAACTGGTATAACACATACTCATCATACCTATATAAGCATGTGGACACTGGAAGACGATATTATGTCGCATTAAATAGAGATGGAACTCCCAGAGAAGGGACCAGGACTAAACGGCATCAGAAATTCACGCATTTTTTACCTAGGCCAGTGGACCCTGAGAAAGTCCCTGAACTATATAAGGATATTTTAAGCCAAAGTTGACAAAGACATTTCCTTCACTTGAGCCCTTAAAAACCAACAACCACTATAAAGGTTTCATGCGGTGGGTTCTTAATTGATTAGCTGTGTCATCACATCAGCTCCACTGTTGCCAAACTATGTCGCATGCATAATATATGATGGAGGCTTGGATGAAACTTGCTGATGGTGTTCTGCACTTAAAAGGTTTGTCTTCTGGAAGAGAGCCTATGCCCATCACTTGATTTATTAAGTGAGAAAGAAAGAAAGAAAGAGTGAGAATGTTTGAGAGTGAAAGCAGAAGCTGAAGAACGAAGGAAGGTGGGAAAGGCCTGATGCATGCTGGGAAATAGACACGCTTTTAAATTTTTTGGTCTGTTGTATACTTCATCCTAGATCAGCATAGCTGCCATACTTTGACTCATGAAGAATTTTGGCTGGTGGCCTGCTCAAGTGTACGCTGCATTTTTTTTTAAAAGCAAAGGCATGGAGGGTATGGTCTGTCTAAAATCCACACAGGAAAATAAAAAGAGACTTATTTTCAGTTTGACTGCTCAGCTGAGAGTCACCCCTTAATGAATTTCAAGTAAAGACCTCTTAGTAATACAGGATTTTTTTTTAAAAAAAGTTAAATTTATTTATAGAAATCCAAAGGCAACATTTTATTTATTTTATATATTTATTTATTATATAGAATTTATTTTTAATGACATATGTACAGGCCAGGTAGGCAGATTGGAAGCTATAGGCTCTGGAAAACATTTCAACAGCAAAGACCGCTCCGACCGTGTGATTAAATTCATACAAGTCAAACATAAAGATGCATGGAGGCAAGGAGGAATCTAGGGATCCTAATGTACTAAAGGCAACAATATTTTTTGTGCCCATATTATTGTAAAATTATGCACACCACTCATGACTCTTGAGTGCTTACTCTTCTGACTGCTTGTTTCATAGCTTAAAATCTCCCCCTTTCCTCTCCCTCTCTTACTGAGGATTAAAGATAAAACTGGGTCTTCAAAACTTTAATTCTGTGTCTGTAGTATTTCCTCTTTGATAAGCAACTTATCAAACTTAAATCTACAAACTTCCCAATTGTGGAAGATAAAACACAAGGAAATAAAAGAAGGGTTGGTATATCATATATTCTACTTGTTAAACCTACTGCAGATAATGCCAAAGCTACATCATAAATATGTATGGGTTTGTTTGTTTTTTTTACTTAAGCAGAATATCAGAAACATTCTAATGTCTATTAGGATATTTTTGTACCAATTAAGGTTCTCTCACACAGGTAGTAACAAAGGCCAGAGACAAGGCTCTCACTCTTGTAAACTTGTTTAATTTGCACTTGAGTATCTACTCTGAAATTACACAAGTTCCATGGGGGTTATTATCTTTCATGGGAAAAATGCTTTCATTGTGGTCTATCATAATACATATAGTGCTCTTGCAGATGACAAGAGTACATTTCTATTGAGAATTACAATGTGGGTGAAAGTACTATACTTAAATTATGTTTCAAATGTTCTTAAAGCATATTGTGCTGGCTGCACTGCATAATGTGTATCAGTGAGGATTGTGTAACATAATGAGTGCAAGCATACCTTTTGTTAGTAGCTATAATTTGGGCTTACCCATAGAGGAGAGGCTTTGTCATAAAGCCCTAAGATCAACAGAGGCCGCAGAAACCTTGACAATGACTGCAGTTCATGCACTTACATGTACATACCATTTCAATAAAAGTTGGCAGAGGAAATGTAGAGAGTTTAGACTACAGTAATACAGTCAGCTCAACATGGCTCTGGTTATAGCCTGGATTCTATGTAAAATGGAATGCTATTTTGTTCTCTGCAGCAGGATTTGCACATAACACCATGCCATACAATAAAGATTAGTAAATAACATGCATAATGTATAATATGCAGAACAGCCCCAATAAATAAAGAAAATGTCTTATTTGGGGGCAGCAAACCTCAGTCTAAAATTAATATTGTTGCTGAATTACAAGAAGACCTGGCTTCTTTTCATTATACTTCGTCATATACCAGAATATTGCCTTTTTTTGGGTTTGTTTTGGTCTTTTTTTTTCAATCAGAAAAAAAAATGGAGAGAACAAACCAGGAGTTGGAAAACAAATCATTATTATATATTTTTCAGCTGCAAAACTGATTGATGTTTAATGAACCATGGTTAAAAATTCTGGATTAGAATTCAATGCAAAAGTAGTATACATAAGAAATGTGTGCTTTGCATTATAGCCAAGCCTAAAGGAATTGTAAGAGGATACTAGCATATGCATTGATTGTGAGGCAATGCAAAAATAATTTCCTAAAAAGTAAAAAGTTGCTCATTGTGAACTCAAAATCCATCTCAACCTCTGTTAAAACCAGGACAGTTTTTCTACTGGAAGCTACTAGGAGCCCTAGTAGTGTAGTGGTTTGAATGCAATTGCAGCTAACTCTGACCACAGTCTGGAGTTCAATCCTGCTGGGGCTCAAGGTTGATTCAGCCCTCCATCCTTCCGAGGTTGGTAAAATGAGGACCCAGATTGTTGGAGGCAATATGCTGACATTGTAAACTGCTCAGAGAGTGCTGTAAAGCACTGTGAAGCGGTATATAAGTCTAAAGTGCTATTTCTATTGCTATTGAAGCAATCTCAGAACCACATATTTATATCCTGACTTTCCACAAGAACGTCTTCTCAAACAACAAGCAGTTTCAGGTCTGAAGTAGCAATCAATTAGGAATAAATCTTGATGTATGTGCTTACGAATATACTGAAAAAATGGTTAATATATTCAAAATGAATTAAGTATTCTTTTAATTTGGAAAGAAAGATGACAAGAAAATGCAGTGAATTCATACAATCAGGTCAACAATTTATTTTCTACTTGTTCTGCTGAAGTATTAAACCATCTCTACCCTTGAAGTCAGTGAGTTAAACATTTTCCTGCCATTTCTAAAATAATGGTGCAAGGCTGTAGTTATGAAGACACAGGCATACATACTATGGGAGATGGAAAACAAATATGGGACTATTATTTTAGGAATAAGCTTGTGTCAAATGTATCCATAGTGTTAGCTAATCTACAACACCTAGTCTTGGGTAATGTCTAGATGTGATAAGATGCAGCTATTCATGATTTGTTTGTTGGAGAGCTGTCCCATATAATTATTAGCTGTATTGGTGTGAATGCCATAAGCAGCATCCACAAGGGAGAAGGTCATCAAAAAAGTCAAGATGAGGTCATGACAGCACAGTAGAAACTCTACCCCTTTGTGTATATCTATGAATTTGCGTGTGTCTCTTGTAATGCCTTGATGCCATCTTGCCTTTTTTAAAAACCGCCTCCACCCTTTCCCAAGACATTGCTGAATGTCATAATATGTACATTATTCATTGCTGGTTTAGCACAAAAAAATGTTCATTGTATTAGGATCAATGAGAGCTCTCCATGACATTAAAATGAAAAAACTATTATCAATCTATTTTCAGTTCGTATTATAACCAAATGTAAGACTTCCTGAATTTAGTCTGAATTGCTAAGAAAATTAGACTAGGCTCAATCCTTTCAAACTGACACCTAGATTGACCCCAAGAAACACCAAACATAATTACAGAACAATAAAACCTATAAACTATATAAATATAGCTCGAGTGGTATCTTGAATACTGAACTGAGAATCAACCCTTTGAAATCTAGCATGACTTATTCTTTAATAAGTATGACCAGGATTGAACTGTTAATTTTTGCTCAGCCAATTATTTAAGAAATTTATTCTATTTTGTAATAAGGTTTTTTATCACTACTTGTCAGTTATCTTTTTTAACCTTTGCTTCACATTGAAATAATGAATCAGTTGCATCTTTATCTATAAAGTAGGCACATGCAATACAGTATTAAGTAACAAGATCAAAGCTCATTGACAGCGCATGAGCAATCCATCTACAGCTTTATAAAATTGCCTGCCAGAGACTGCAGACATAGGTGGCATGTCAAGCACCTGATAAGCCTTAATGCTGGTCTGTATTCAACTTGATGGTTCACAAGTTGTACAGACCTCTTGTTTTAATGGTCAAACCACTTTCACTGGAAAAACGATAAAGAGTTTTTAAGATGACTTTAAATATAAATTACTTTTCAACTGTATCCTTAAAATTTGGACGGTAAATTGATCAATTTACGAGGAAGTGGGATAAAGGACAGCATGTTCAACATCTAGTAGCAGAAAGATGTACACCTGTATATCTATATGGATAAAAGTATGTGTATGTATATCTATATGTATGATAGATATAGGTATGTGTGTATGTATGTATGTCTACCTGTGTAGTTGCATAAAGATGGATTCAAGGAGCAATAAGCATCCAGATTTGCACTATGTCCACAAAAATATTAAGTACACCCATAAGCAAGGTCAGCTTTGCCACAACTGACCAGAATAAATAAGTCCATATTTTTAGCCTTAATGTGGAATTTGCTGGGGGGGGGGAAGAGGGGTTGATCACAGACAGATCATTAATATTACTTAATGTGTTTTAATTTATTTTTTGTATTTTTTAAAGAAAGGACTAAAAATAAGCAAGAAAAAAATGTTATGACTTTGTGGCAGTTGATACAATAAACTATAACCAATATATTCAAATAACCCATAGTGTTGTGTTGGATATTTGAATATTTAGAGATACGGAATTATCATAGATATTTTCTTAGACATGAATATTTTGACTCATAGCAGCAGACTTCAGAGCTTTTAGTACCATATGGAAAACAAGTAAAACCAATGACACCAATGACTAACAATTTCTATTCAACAAGACACTGTTTTTCACGTATCACTCTTTTCCATTCATTCCTCTAAGCAGAATACAATAATTCCAAAATAGGGCTTAAGATAAATTTTATCTTCCTCCCCATAAGGCATCATCAATTAAATACTGTATCAAGGGTTGCACCCTTTTCTGACCCTTGGTGTATAGATATTTGTTTTTATATTAATTGTGTGGCCTTACAGATGATGGCTTATTCCAAAGAGGACTTGACAAGGCTACATCTAGCACTTATGTATTTGGAAAAGGCAAAGAAAGTGCCTTCTAATTAGAGAGGGTTCTCCAAGTATGGCAGAAAAAATCAAGATGGTATATGTGATTTTGGGGGATCTAAAGTTAGTGTTGGCTCCTTTTGACTGCCCGTTGAGCTCTAAAAACAAAGAGATGATGAGGTTTTTCTAAGCAGTTTTTTTTAATGGTTCTTTGCCTATAGACCAGGGGTGGGCAAACTATGGTTCTTTGAGGACCTGTGGACTTCAACTCCCAGAATTCCTGAGCCAGCCATGCATGCATGACTGGCTCAGGAATTCTGGGAGTTGAAGTCCACAGGTCCTCAAAGAACCATAGTTTGCCCACCCCTGCTATAGACTACTTCCGCCATTAAACTCATACTCTGAGAACAACTAGGGAGGACTGGTTTTAACTCTCTTCATCTTTTGCTCCTCTGGAATGCTCTCCTTCCCTCCCGAAAACCTGGACTACATTACATCACAACTGCTTGGAGTAGCCCCAGCAAATTTTTTGGCTAAATTTCGGAAGTAGTTTGCAATAGTCTCCTTCCTAGGGCTGGAAGTTGAGTGACTGGTCCAAGGTCATCCTACTGTCTTTGTGCCTAAGGCAGGAGTAGAACTCACCGTCTCCTGTCCCAAAGGTGCTTTTTCAAAAGGCAACTGGATTTTCTTTGTTTTTTCTTGAAGATGTTTTGCTTCTCCTCCAATAAACTTCTTCTGTTCTGACTAAACGGTGGAGAATGGAAGGATTTATATTCCTTGCAGTTGGGCTTTTGAAAAAGCAGTGTTGGGACAACCATGACCTGAATGACTGAGAATCTCCATAGACATCAGTCTCCTGATTTCTAGCCAGGGATATATTGTGTAAATATAAAGAGCAAACTTTAATCACACCACCACAGTATCTTGATGATTTTACTACAACCTACTGATTTTAGAGAGACATTTGTAATATGAAGAAACCTTTATTGTTGCTATTCAGTTCTATACACAAGTAAATACATAACACTGGCACTTTTTAATAATTCACACAGACAAAAATGTGAAATCCATTAATGTTACCTGATTACATAAAACTATGAAGACAAATAAATATTTGTACATATTTATTGTTAGGATTTACAGTTGGCCATCAAATTGTACTCACAGAATTGCCTGTCAATGGGTCATGTGAAACCCCTTAAATTTTGTGGGGCAATTTTGTGTTCTTCAGATATACTTTGGAATCCATAGAGTTAACTTTGGTTTCTATATGTTATTTATCAGATATTAAAGAACCAATCTAATCTCATGGAAATCAGTGAAATTCTCATTTCAACTGCTAGATTGAGAACAGCTTTTGTATTCAACACAGTCTTTATCTAAAGGGTAAAATTGTGTCCTGCATTCAAAACTCTCTTTTTGATAAGATAGGCAGATTTCACATTCACATTTACTCTACCTCCATTATAATTATGGGTAATACCTGTGTTTCCCCGAAAATAAGACCCTGTCTTATATGAACCCTGAAATAAGCGCTTGGCCTTATTGCCATGCACTCAAAAGCCCAACTGGGCTTATTATCAGGGGATGTCTTATTTTGGGGAAAACAGGGTAGCATTTAACCCAGTGTTCTAGAGCAGGGGTCTCCAACCTTGGCAACTTTAAGACTTGTGGACTTCGACTCCCAGAATTCCTCAGCCAGCTTTGTTGGCTGAGGAATTCTGGGAGTTGAAGTCCACAAGTCTTAAAGTCGCCAAGGTTGGAGACCCCTGCTCTAGAGATTCACCTTTTCAGTTGTTTACAACTAAAATCTCTTTGATTCATCTCCCTGTCACCACTTTGGAGATAAATTCTTGCATATAGATAATCTCATCTTATAAGATAGACAGGGTTAACTTTAATTCACTCATGAAAGCTAACAAAAGTTTTTTGAACAATATTCTGAAACAACATTTTATTCAGAGCTGCCTTAGTTTTTGGATTTCACAAAAACCCATTTTTTAATAGTCATTGAATGTAGTAAATTTCTCCTCCGCCTTCTGTCCCATTCATACAAAAGAACCCAATTTACAGTTATAAAATTATTAAGGGACAGTAGCATAATTAAAATACTAAACATCGTTAGAATTCCATAAGAATCATCCAATTGCAGTTTAAGGCAATTCGGATCTTAAGAACTACAACATTGGAGCATTATTATATCAGAATACATCTCTTAAACATGAGAAAAAGTCAGCTGCATTGCTTTTTCTAGGTAGGTGAAACTGTAGATGTCATTAATTGATCTTTGTCAACATAGTACTTAAACCAGTAAATTCTGTTTAAGTCTGATAGCATGGCAGAGACAGAAACTTAAGTCCTGCTGTTTCTAACAGGTTAGGTAGATCCCAGTAAGTCCCTAATTATCTAAAAAGTTACTCAGGTCTGGCCCTGTTTAAGTTTTTAGTCCCCTTTTCAGAGGCTGTTAAACTAATTTATATCTCTCTAAGTTAGCTACCAGAAGTAAAGAAGACAAGTAGTTTTCCAATAAGATTTTTCCCTGATCTACTTAGTACTTTTTTCAAGGAATTAATTTGTAGAGCCCCTTAGAGTTTCTCTCTCTTTATGCAACAAGGAGGCTAAACTCCTATGGGAGTTGGGCGGCATATAAAAACAAATAAACAAACAAACAAACAAACAAACAAATAAATAAATAAATAACTTTCTTCTTGTGCTCCTGAACTTAATCATTGTTTCAAAGTTTGGAGTGTTGCGATCTAGCATTCAGAGTTGACAGTGGTGCAGGGGTGGGTTCTATTTCCCCACCGGTTCATATCGCGATGGAAGTGCATGTTTTGCACGTGCGTGTCCCTTCCTGGAAGTGACCCTCTGCGCATGCGCAGTACTTAAAAAAGCTTCTGCACATGTGCAGAAGCAAAAAACAAGATGGCGGCGCCTATGGCACAGCCGAGAGAACTGGCTCGGGGTCGTGGCAGGCCTGGGTCGCTGCCGGTTCCAGCGACCCAGGCTGCCAAGTTAAGGTTCTATAGAACTGGTCCGAACAGGTAGGAACTCACCTCTGCAGTGGTGCCAAATTCAAGGAAGTCCGTGTAAATACCACCATCTTGATTCCAGAAAACAGTAATCATGATTTTTCCTGACAAAGTATAGTTTTGAATCCCCGCCCCCAGTTAAAACTTGGTGATGATATCCCATAGACTTATACAAATTTTTGGGTCATAATGATGAACCAATGTTTCACTGGCTATAACAGTGGTATGAAGAAATTCCTCAGCTTCTTAAAGCATGACAACAATTCCTGTCATATTTCGATACTTATAGCTTTCATCTGCGCCATCAGCATGTAAGAAACGCATCTTGTACAATACAACTCTATTGGGAAAAAAAGGTAATGTGACCCATACATTCTAGAAAATATGAGACTTGAAATAATTTCCCTTTGAGTAAATCTGCAATTGTCCTTATTCAGATCAGCAACTTTTCTCACGTAAAAATCACTACCGGTAGTTGCTGTCACACAGGCCATCCACTTCATTCTTGATCATATGAATCAGCTCTTCCTAGTTTCTGATTTTAATATATTTTGCCCCAGTCATGTCAACAGTCATTACCATAAATAATCTGCATTTGGCAATGAATTTAAATTCTGGAGATATCTTCAGCAGTCAAAAATCATAAAGCATTGCACTGATAAGTTCTCACTGCAGGCTTTCATTTCACAAATAATAGAACTTATTCTCAGAGCAACTTGTCAACAACTGAAAAAATAAAAACCCAGATACTAAATAATATGCCAGACCTTTTAGCACATCAGTAGTGCATATCAGAGTATCCTGACTTATAACATAGGAGGCATAACGTTTCATTTAACCCTTGGCTGGATGGATAAATGGTTGAAATATAGATAGCTAGATTTCACAGAATTTTCTGAACATACACAAAGGAAAGAAGTCATACATCTATATTCTGTCATACATCTATATTCTGTAGGTCATACATCTATATTCTGTAATGTAATAATATCATAAAGTGCCATATTATATGCAATATGCAGTAATATACTCCTATATACATTAAGGTGACCAGACGTCCCGATTTTGGCGGGACAGACCCGCTTTTTAATGGTTTGTCCCGCGTCCCGCCTGCCCTCTTAAAAAGTCCCGATTTTTTGAAAGGGGCGAGGGAGGGCTGGGGGGCGGGCTCTCCCCTGCAGGGACGGCCGGCCGTGGCTCATGGGGGGCGAAAGACAAATACAATTTTCGGCGGGCACGGCTTTGCAAGGGCTCTTCACAAGTTTGGCAAGTTTCACAAGAGCCGTTCGCGTGCAAGGCAGTTTATAAATAGCGGCCGCCAGGTAGGGAGCCGGCCGGGGTTGCACAGGGCTGGGGGAGGCTCGCTAGCCCGGCAGCTCCGGCCGCAGGAAAGAGCGGGGGGGGGGTGCCGTACTGGGAAGGGCCAGCAGTCGCCGCCGCCTGAGGGGGCCACCCCCCCCGCCCGCCCGCCCGCCCCGCTGCAGGAGACGCTGCACCAGATCCCGAGTCGCGCCGGCTCTCCCGCGGCCACGATGCCCGCCGACCTGATGGAGAAGAGCTCCTCCTCGCCCGCGGCGGCCATCCCGGCCAGCGCCGGAGGAGTCAACGCAGGACGCCCGCCCGCCGCCCACGGCCGGCCCGAGCTGAGAGGCCTGCTGCTGCTGCGGCTGGGCCCCCAGTCCCGGCGGCGGGAAGGCTGCGGCGGCGGCCCCAGCCTGCTGAGCCAGCGCCGGCCCGAGGGTCATGGATGCGACTCCTTCGCTCGGGCCGCCCCTGGAGGGCGGTGAAGGACACGGTGGAGAGGCGCCTGATGCAGCCCCGCCCTCTTGAAAAGGCCGGCGTTGCGGTGGGCGGGGCGGCCCGAGCGAAGGAGTCGCATCCATGACCCTCGGGCCGGCGCTGGCTCAGCAGGCTGGGGCCGCCGCCGCAGCCTTCCCGCCGCCGGGACTGGGGGCCCAGCCGCAGCAGCAGCAGCAGCAGGCCTCTCAGCTCGGGCCGGCCGTGGGCGGCGGGCGGGCGTCCTGCGTTGACTCCTCCGGCGCTGACCGGGATTGGCGCCGCGAAGAGGAGGAGCTCTTCTCCATCAGGTCGGCGGGCATCGTGGCCGCGGGAGAGCCGGCGCGACTCGGGATCCGGTGCAGCGTCCCCTGCAGCGAAGCGGGTGGGCGGGCGGGGGGGGTGGCCCTCTCAGGCGGCGGCGACTGCTGGCCCTTCCCAGTACGGCACCCCCCCCGCTCTTTCCTGCGGCCAGAGCTGCCGGGCTAGCGAGCCTCCCCCAGCCCTGTGCAACCCCGGCCGGCTCCCTACCTGGCGGCCGCTATTTATAAACTTCCCTGCACGCGAACGGCTCTTGTGAAACGACATTAGCGGTCTTTTGCCCTCTGCGCATGCGCAGCGTTCTGCGCATGCGCAGAGGGCAAAACCCGGCGTCCAGGCGGCCCCGCCCCCTTCGGTGTCCCGCTTAAAAAAAAAAAATCTGGTCACTTTAATATACATGTATGAATATCCAGTAATTGTACATAGCTATGTTCACATAGTTGGATATCCAAGAAGAAGCATAACCTTTTTCATGTATAAAGTCTGTATGTGCATAGGGAACAGAGGGAAGTCTTTATGTGAGAGGTGGTGGTACAGTGGTTAGAATGCAGCATTACAGGCTAACTCTGCCCATAGCCAGGAGTTTCATGATGACCAGCACAAGGTTGATTCAGCTTTCCATCCTTCTGAGGACGATAAAATGAGGACTCAGATTATTGGGGACAATATGCTGACATTTGTAAACCGCTCAGAGAGTGTGTAAAGCACTATGGGTCAGTATATTAAGTCTAAGTGCTATTACTACTGTTATGTGCCACTGGTGTAATCTCACTTTTT
The DNA here is from genome assembly GCA_023053685.1 of Diadophis punctatus similis. Classification (NCBI taxonomy): domain Eukaryota; kingdom Metazoa; phylum Chordata; class Lepidosauria; order Squamata; family Dipsadidae; genus Diadophis; species Diadophis punctatus. The sequence goes on along the minus strand of JALIGW010000016.1, from coordinate 6,424,884 downwards.
TCACATTCAAAAAACACTGAACAGTGTACCTATAATTTGACCAAACAATGGCTGAGAATTTTCAGATACTTTAATGTAGTATCTGTATTGATGAAATCAGTTCTATAATTTATCCAACATAAACAAACAGAAAGCATCTTTTTATGGATGGAGAAGAAAGCTTGCCATGTCTCAATACTTTGTCAAGAATATCAGTTGTTACAGCTAAACCTAGAAGCATCAATAGTATACTATTTCAATTATTGTTTCATATAACCTTTGATATGCAAGAAATTACTCAAACTAGAGGCAGGATTGGCCTGTTTTAGGACTCCCATGGCACAGCAAAGCTATAGGCTGACAATTCAGGGTCTAAACTAACAAGGCAATTATAGTAAAATTAATAGGAAAAAGTACTGCTCCTTATCAATTGCAAGTTCAGTAGTTTGGCAGGAAATCATCAACTAGGTTACAACAAAGGTCAAATAAATAATAGTGAAAAACACTTCAAAATGCAGAATGTTGAAATCAGCCTGCCACAAACAGTAGAAATTGTTTCAACATTTAAGAGTTCTAAACAAAGAGTTTTATACTGGAAGCTCTTCAGGGGTGGGTTCTGGCTTTCCTCGCTGCCGGTTCGCTTCCTCACGCGCTGCGTGTGCATGCGCAGTGCTAAAAACACAAAAAAACAGCTTCTGCGTGTGCACAGAAGCAAAAAACAAGATGGCGCCGCCTATGGCACCACCGAGAGAGCTGGTTCAGGGGCGAGTTTGCTGTTGGTTCGGTGAGCGGGGGGAAATTCCTGCTACCGGTTTTATAGAACTGGTCTGAACCGGCAGGAACCCGACTCTGAAGCTCTTAGCCTTTACCCAAAGATACTGATCAACAGAAAATAGGCTACTCAAATTACTCCAGGAAGACCATTATTCGAGTCAACATGGCACTTTTCTTTTTTTTTTACCCTTTAATTCTTGGCCCATTAAATGTCCACGCTCTCGTGGACATGAAGGCTATATATGTCAGCATTAGTCACCGTGACCACATGAAATTGGTTTTTCTTGCTATATTTCAGCTAACCCTTAGCTTCTTTCTTTTCCTTAGCAAGGATGATGTGGGGATAGAGATGACTAGAATTAATGGAGATCCGATTCCCTGTGTTATAAATATGTAAATTTATGCATTAAAAAAGCTGATTCACAAGTCATTTTGGCAGATCTTGAGTTTTATCTAATGTGCTAATGGCTTTTTTATGCACATTCCTTAAAAAAAAAATCAGTGCTGCAATGAGTCAGCAAAAGTGCAAGAAAATCTTGCAGTAACATCTGTCGGTTTGCAGTGGAGAGGATTTCACATTTTTATGCCAACAACTGTGCCTGTCTGCTGACTCCAAAACAAATTCAGTGAAGCATAATGCTTACTGTTGTACACAGAGTCGAAAATCAGAAAAAGAGCCATTCTCGGATCTACTTAAAAACATTCTCTCTCTTTTTAATGTAGACTGAGTTACTCTAAGTAAATTGTTAAGCTGGAAGCGTTATTATGTCATAATATATTTGGTTTATCTCTGATGTTATTGAATTTGACCTAATAGTAGGGATCACTGTTATCTTTGAAGAGCAAAATAATTGTTAGTTGCTAGTACAAAATGAGGGATTGGTGGATGTGCACATGTTTTCTTGCATTGGAGACATCCTGTGTCCAGATAAGTGGACAGTTGCCAGTGCATTTTTTAATGCTTGGGAGGAACAGGGAAGCACTGGGCTTTGAATACATAGGACAAATATTATTTGACTTTACATCCTAAGTCCGTGATGGCGAACCTATGGCACGCGTGCCACAGGTGGCACGCGGAGCCATAGCGGAGGGCACGCAAGCGTTGCCCACCGGCAAACCGGAAGTGCGGAAAAATGCACTTCCTGTTTGCCGATGAGCTGTTTTTTGCACTCCAGAGGGTTCAGGGAAGCTTCCTGAAGCCCCGGAATGCAAAAAGCGACGAAACGGACAAACCGGAAGTGCGTTTTCTGCACTTCTGGTTTGCCCATTTAGCCATTTTTTTGCATTCCGTGGCTTCAGGAAGCTTCCCTGAACCCTCTGGAGTGCAAAAAAACGGCAAAATGGCAAACCGGAAGTGCAGAAAATGCACTTCCGGTTTCCCCGTTTTGCTGTTTTTTGCATTCCGGGGCTTCAGGAAGCTTCCCTGAACCCTCTGGAGTGCAAAAAACAGCTCACCGGCAAACCGGAAGTGCGTTTTTCCGCACTTCCGGTTTGCCCATTGTGCGCATGCGTCAGGGGGGGCAATGGGCGTGGGCACGCGAACCAGAAAAGGTTCGCCATCACTGTCCTAAGTGATGCAAATGAAACTCTGGATATGGCACAAAATTTACTTTGTTGTTCGCCTTGGTTCAGACCTTCTCCTGTCTCCTATTTCGGACAGCTCTGAGGATATTTTTCTATTTCACTGGATTTTCAATTTAGGTAATTGCAGAAGTATCTACTAGAGTTGATGTGGGGTAAGCCGGATTGTAACTAGAGCTCACTGGCAGATTCAAGGACCAAAGTCACTAAGAAATAGAAAACTTGCCTGTCACCCATCCTAATTATTGCAAAGACCTAGTTGCTTAAGGAACTCCATACATTTATTTAGCATTGAGAATATAGTATTTTAGATTGGTTCAGAAGGATTGTGCGCTGTCACATCTGTGTGCTGGGAGAAAAGGAGCATGACTTCTGCTTGTTACAACCACAATACACAAAAACAGACCTGACAACACAAAAGCAATCTTGTCCTAGACTTGTCTGCTGCACCATCAATCCATTGCATAAGAAAGGCAAACTAAGACATGTCACGTTCATCTCAAGATCAAGAATACAAAATAGAAGGTTTGCAGTGACAGGTTGGAGATGACCGTAAGCACAGATCCAATTGCAAAAAAAAAAAAAAAAAGGCAAAATTGAAAATCTTGACAAAAAGAAGCCTTGGTCACAATTGTCTGCATTACCATTAATGTTTTGCACAGAAGCACAGATCCAATTGCAAAAAAAAAAAAAAAAAAAAAAAAGGCAAAATTGAAAATCTTGACAAAAAGAAGCCTTGGTCACAATTGTCTGCATTACCATTAATGTTTTGCACAGAAAAAAAGCAAATTAAGATATGTGAGTTAATGTGAAAATCTTCAGTTAAAAGAAAATGCAGCTGGGGCTGGTATTTTTTAAGGGAAACTAAAACTGATGTAGTTATATCTTTTTTTTTAATTTTTAAAAAGACAGCTTTTAATAAATTCCATACCATGATAAACAAAATTCTATGGAGGAGTAGCTAGTGGGAAAAGAAGTTCAAGATAGATGAAAATTCCTTTAAAATTTCGAGACATTAAAAGCACAATGACAAACAATTCCCGTGAGAGAAAAATGATGGATGGAAGAAGCATCAGCCATTGTGACTTCACAAAAAGCTTAATCAAGACCTGAAAAATGGACACACTTAAGAGATGAAAAGGTAGGTGGAGTGAATGCATAGGATGCTCTGTAAAGCAAGAAAAAGCAACTCTCAGAATGAGCTGAAGTTGGCAAACATGATATGAAAAAGCCTTGTTTAGATGTGCTTAAAATGCAAGGAAAAGTATATCAATTATTAAATTACATTAAATTAAATTACTTAAATTACTTTATTATTGTCATTGTATGTGTATACACAGTGTACCCATACCACAAAATTCACATGACGCCTAAAGACCAGTCCCCAATGCACATAACAATCACTAAAACACGTCCCACCTGCCACAAATTCCCCACCCTGAACCACCCAAACATCCATACAACAGACCAAGTAATACTGTCCAACAGCTCACTGATGGTGACCCTTTAGTTCATTATTAAGTGCAATTATAGCTCTGGGTTAAAAAATGTTCAGAAAGCGTGTGGTCCGAGTTTAATTGTTCTATATCTTCTGCCAGAAGGCAACAGTCCAAAAAGATTGCAAGCAGGATGAGAAGAGTCTCTAAGTATGTTGTGCAACTTCCTAGAAAAGCGAGATGCAAAGATATCATCCAGGGCTGATAGCTGGAGTCCAATGATATTCTGGACAGTTGTAATGATTCTCTGTAGAGCTTTTTTGTCTGCTGCAGAGCTGCTCCCATGCCATGCTAGAATACCATATGTTAGGACACTCTCAATAGTGCTGCAATAGTAGGACAACAGTAGATGCTGAGATAGATTTATCTTCCTGAGCATTCTCAGGAAGTACAGCCTCTTTTGTGCCTTCTTCACAATTATGGAAGAGTTACAGCTCATTTGCATATCCTGCTTGTCCTCATACAAATACAGATACACCATATAATTCCTTTGTTGGGGAAATGAACACGCATTGTCCTCAACCTGCTCCCCTCATCAGGCATCTATCATCTATTCTTGGTCTACTTCAAGGGTGGGGCTTTTCAGCTTCTGCTGGCCCAAGCTGTGCCAGGAAGTCCTTCTGCAGCAAATTGTTCTAAGATGACCTATTCTTCTGCATGGCATCAAAGATGACATCCAACATTCCACCTTGTTGTTTAGGTGGATAGAATCTCTATTCACTTCATAGCCAAATGGGATCCAAAGGGAAGCCAACATATTTTTGTGCTAACTTTAGTGCTGCTGTACAAAATGTTTGAACTGAATGTCGTGTAATTTACTCTTTTTATTTTAAAGGAGAAAAATAAAAACTGATGGTTACACCAATGCCAGATAGAATCTGAAAGTGAATTGGAGCTCCTATTTGTGAACTTATAGTAACTGCCGAACCTTAGAGTAACTAAATACACAATTGTTCTAAATATCATGAGACTGCACCCAAGATTGATCTTAACAATATCTACTGTTAATAAATGGTTTTTAAAAACATAATGGCTATGTAATGATATCTTGATAAACTCAAATGAACTTACCAAGAGACTAGAACTCTGAGACTGAGGTACTATCACCAAAAAGATCATAACATCCATTATGTTCATTCTCTTCAAGCATGATGGCTGTGATAATTACACGCAAACTGACCTCTAATGTGAAGTCTGCATGTTATAGAAACTAGTTTCTATAGGCAGATAAATCAGCTATTTATTTAGACAGAATAATCCTTATTAATACTGAGTAGGAAATTTATTTATTGTAAGCATTTATATATGTTGTTAGTCTAAATACTGTAGGGCAAGTTATTGTGGTTAATTGAAAGTCTCAAGCCAACTTTTTTTTTTACAAAGTAAGGGACAAATATTACTCTCCAGACAGAGATAAAACATACGGTAATTGTTGTGATCACTGCAACTTACAATTCAATGGCAGTGCTGTTGATAGTGAAGAGCTCTCCTCTATAGAAAACAGGCCATCTAGATATACCTAACTATAACTAGATTTAACTGGCAGTACTCTGTCCTTCAAAAGTGAGTTACTTAGATGTTCTGAAGTTATGTTTGGCTCCTGGTGACTGCATAGCTAAATGCTTAATATTTTGACATGTGTTTAGTCATAGCTTGTAGTTCTTTCAGGACATCCCAATTTTTTTAATATTGTATATCGGGGATGTCAAACTTGATTTCATTGAGAGCTGCATCAGGGTTGACCTCGGGGGTGGGCGGTGTGGTGGGGGTGGGCGTGGCCAGCTTTACATCACTTATGTTGGGGTCACCTGTGGTGGCCTGAGCGCTCTGCCAGCGAAAATGGGCTTGTGAGCTCCGTTTTTGGCTGGGATGGCCTCTTGCAACCCTCTGCTGGTGAAAACGGAGTTTGGGAGGGCTGCACATGGCCCTCCCAAACTGATTTTTGCTGGCAGAGGCACCACGGGCGGGTCCTTCACTGTTTCCAGGGTGGCCCCACAGGCCAGATCTAAGCACTCCGTGGGCTGGATCCGGCCCGCGGGCCTTGAGTTTGAGACCCCTGCTGTATATCTTCTTCATTATCTAGCTCTATTTCTCTATATCGCTATATCTCTACATTAATTGACAAGTACTTCTTGGTCCACAAGAGCCAAATTATCAACTATCTTGAAATCCATTATTCAAAAATGTTCATTTTCTCCCGCTTGTTCTCTCTCAGCGTCCAGTGTTCCAATACTATTGATAGGACCACTGCTATGTATTATTTGCAAACTTATCACTCAGTAAAGTTTGCAGCTGACCAACTTGACAGTCATGGATGAAAACTCATGAGGCAGTAGTGTCCCTTGCCTAGAAAGTCATCCCCATTAGGAAAAATCCAGGCAAGTCCACAAAGTGCTAAATCAAATAGTTACTTCCTTTACCTCTTGGAATTTCCCCCCCCCCAAGTGCACAAACCTGTTTTCTTTCTTTGTCTCTTTAAAAAAAATAAAGTGTCAGAAATGTGATTGGGTAAACATGCAAGGACTTGAACACAAAGCAAGTAGACCACTTGAGCAAAGGTGGAGAGAGAGAGAGAGAGAGAGAGAGAGAGAGAGAGAGAGAGAGAGAGAGAGAGAGAGAGAGGGAGAGAGAGAGAAAAGAAGAAGAAGAAGAAGAAGAAGAAGAAGAAGAAGAAGAAGAAGAAGAAGAAGAAGAAGAAGAAGAAGAAGAAGAAGAAGAAGAAGAAGAAGAAGAAGAAGAAGAAGAAGAAGAATAAATAGCTCAGGAGCTTCTGTGTATACAAGTCAGGAAGATGGAAGTCCTCCACAGAAAGGGAAGAAGATCATAGCAATTTATTTGGAGATATGCTTGCATCAAAGTTAGAAGTCAAGGACTGGTATTATTAGGCAGCATTTCCCTTGTATTTCCACTCTTCTTTTTCTAGGTCATTGGCCTAGAGGAAAAAAGCATGAATGAATAAATGGAACAAGAAGAAACAGCTGCTGCTCTTTTTCTTCTGACCATCTTTGGAAGTGCTGGAAATTGAACTCAAGGCAAAGAAAGTGGGCACTGAAGAGAAATAGTTGAAGCAGCAGAAATGCTGCTACTTTCATGATGGTAAACTACAAAGTTAGAAACAAATCAGGTGCCTTATAAAAAGTGTCCAATTCCAATTCATAAATGAGTATGAAACAGAACCAGAATAACATTCTCTAATAATTATTTTGAACCAGAATGACCATGGATGTAATTGCAAGAGAACGTACTAAAACGAGCATTTATTATATATCAGTTTAGGAAGTAGGGTTGTTTCGCCAAAAATAACCTTCAGACAGAGGTGGGTTCCTCCCGGTTTGGACCGGTTCACCCGAACCGGTAGCAAACCGCTGGTGACGTCACGGAGCCAGTTCGGTCGGTGTCGGTCCGTGGACGCTGCCATCTTTTATTGGGAATTTTTTTGGGAATTTTTAAATGATTTTTTTTCTTCTGCACATGCGCAGAAGCTGAGTTTCTGTCACTGGGCATGCGCCGCCATCTTGTTTTTGGCTGCTTTTTGGGGGGAATTTTTTTGGGAGGAAGCGAACCGGCAGAGAGGTAAGTTAGAACCCACACCTGCCTTCAGATAAAGCCACGAGTATGCTTAAGAGAAGAACACTATAACAGAACTGCTGTAAATAATAATTTTAAATGGCTTTTTTAAAAGGCATTGCTGTGGAAAGAACAAGCATCCTTAGGTATCACTTTGACTCTTTGCAATAAAGTCATGGATTGAATCTTGATGGGTCAAAATTAATGTGCTGAAATTAATGGGTCAATGTATAATATATTAAAAGACCAAGAATAGCTTCTTGGCACAGCTAGGCATTGTAAAAATAAAGATTTCAAAATGTGGTGAAGGAGGAGTTGTTTTCCCTCACAGCTTGTATGCCTTATGGTTGGCTGAAGGGATTAGGAGAAAATGAGAGAACTGTCAATCTGTCAAGTAATTTCCAACTGATGTCAAGAAGAGATTGCTGAACTGAATGTCATATCCTTTCTTTAATGAAAGCAGCCGTTTTTTGATAGCAGGAGCAAAAAAAGCATAGCCATTTTGAAATATAGCCAATTGTACAGTTGTAGCCCAACGTACTTCTAAAATGCCTTATCTAATTGGTGATGCACTAATCACTGGTTACCAATTTGTGTAGCCAAGCTGTGTCTAATTTAATTAATTTGTGGCAGAAGACGTTATAACTTCATAGTGCAATTTCTTTTTGAGTTTCAGAAGCTCGCAGCAATCGGGTTCCTCTGAAAAAAAATCTGTCACCTTCTAGTAAAAACTGTGTGATGTAGTGGTTAAGGCAGAGGTCTTCAAACTTGGCAACTTTAAGACTTGTGGACTTCAACTCCCAGAATTCTCCAGCCAGCTATACTGTTCACAAGTCTTAAAGTTGCCAAGTTTGAAGACCTCTGGGTTAAAGTCTTGGAGAATGAAGAACCAGGCTTTATTTCACCCTCAACCATGCCAGCTTATTGGGTGACTTTGGGCCAGCCACTTTCTTTCAATCCACACTATCTTACGGGTTTCTTATTGCAGGGAAAATTAGGGAACAAGATGTATACTTCCTTCAGTGTGGGATATAAACCAATTACACATTGTCAATGTTAATGTGGCCTCTCCTCATACAATAATTATGAGGCCAGAGATTATGAACTTAATTGTCCCCCCTGGAAATTTATTTATTTATTTATTTATTTATTTATTTATTTATTTGTTTGTTCATTCATTCATTCATTCATTCATTCATTCATTCATTCATTCATTCATTCATTTATTTATTTATTTATTTATTTATTTATTTATTTATTTATTTATTTATTTATTTATTTATTTATTTATTTATTTATTTATTTGACTTATATACTGCCTCATAGTGCAAGCACTCTCTAAGTGGTTTACACCATTAAGCAATGTATATTTACATTGCCCCCAACAATCTGGGTCCTCATTTTACCTACCTCGGAAGGATGGAAGGCTGAGTCAACCCTGAGCCGGTGAGATTTGAACAGCTGAACAGCTGAATCACAGTCAGCTAAAGTAGCCTGCAGTACTGCACTCTAACCGCTGCTCCACCTCGGCTCTAGATACATCCCCTGATAATAAGCCCAATCAGGCTTTTGAGTGCATGGTGATAAGGCCAAGCGCTTATTTCAGGGTTCAAAAAAAATATAAGACAGGGTCTTATTTTCAGGGAAACACGGTATCTAAGTCTGTTTATGAAAAAAATGGATTGGGTTTAGGAGAAAAATATATGGTTTTCATTTTGGACTTGCCCACATCTGCTTTGTCCTATTCCCATGCAATTCCCAAGATGCACAAGTTGCCTTTCATTTTCCTACTCCACCCAATGTTTGGCACCTATGGGTTAAATGAATATACTGTAACATTGCAATATAGCTGAAATCCATCTTAGTCTGCCATACCTCAAAAACATCCCAGAAACCAATGATCACGGTAGCACATAAACTAGCTAAAGCCCTCCAAAACATCCTAAGTAAGTAAACCAAATGACCCAGCAGCCAGGGGTGAAATGCTACAGGTTTGGCCCTGTTTGGGCGTACCAGTAGCGGCAGCCGCTGGTGGTTTGGAGAACCGGTAGCAGCGGTAGCGCGAGGCTACGCCCACCCGCCCGGACGTCACCATTTTCTTTTTTTAACCCTCTGCGCATGCACAAAGCCTTCTGTGCATGCGCAGAGGGTGAAAAAGCACGCACGATGGTGGCACGCACACGAGCAAAGCGAGCGCACGTGCGCAAAATGCGCGCTTCTGAACTGGTAGGGAAGGTAAGTAGATTTCACCGCTGCAGCAGTTGCCCATCTGCAACTTACAGTTTAAGGATTGTAACAGCCAACAGGACAAGAAGAAGATTAGCAGAGTGCATTCATGAACACCAGCTAGCAGTCAGAAGACATGGTGAAAACTCCTTAATTTCACAACACATGGACAGATTTTAGCATAGTTTCAACTAGGAAACTGTGAGCATCCTAGACCAAGTTAAATCTAGAGAATTCGTGACATTCAGACAAATCAGCCATAAACAGGCACAAAGAGATAAACAATATCATTACATACTATTCAAAAGAGGTAATCAAAAAGGAAACAAAAAGACCAAAACACTTCTTCACCAGCAATCAACACCTAGATGAGCAGAGATTAACAGCAAGATTAACATTAGACCAACAATCAAGAAGCAAACAATACTCCAATAAAGGAATTATAATATTTTGACAAACAAGCTTGCAGTAACAGCCCAAAGAACCACCAAGACCATGCTCACCAATACTGACAGGGCAAGCCACCAGTATATAAAATGAGAGCAAACTTCACTCTCTATGACCACTGATGGAGTTACTTAGTTTGGTAATAAAATGTCTACAAGAAAACAACCAAGCTCAGGGAGCACCAAGGACCCCCCCCCCACCTTCTTTGTCAGGCACCAGCCTATACTAGTAAAAGTTATAATTTATAATTTAAGCATCCTATTGTATATTCCACCTAATTGGCTCAGCAAGCCACTATCAGTTGCTGACTACCTTTTGACTAATGGTTCTCAGTATTTATTTTGTTGGGTAATTACTGACTTTAAAACATGCTTTCCTATCAAAATTACATGGTTTCCCACTCCCTATTTTATCATCACAACCTTATATGAAGTAATATAGATTAAGAGTTGACATTTATTTAATCAAATAGCAATAGCAACAGCACTTAGACTTATATACCACTTCACAGTGCTTTACAGCCCCCTCTAAGCGGTTTACAGAATCAGCATATTGCCCCCAACAATCTGGGTCCTCATTTTACCCACCTCGGAAGGATGGAAGGCTGAGTCAACCTTGAGCAGATGAGATTCAAACTGCCAAACTTCTGGCAGCCAGCAGTCAGCAGAAATAGCCTGTAGTACTGCATTCTAACCACTGCGCCACCATGGCTCTTGAACAGCATCTCATCAAATAACTTTAATATGTGTAGCTATGAATGCACACATAGCAATAATGATACTGATTGGCCAAAGTCAACCTGCAAGCTTTACGGCTAACTGGAATTCTGTATTTGAATTTTGCTGATTGTAATCCAACATTCTACTACACTCTACTATTACATTTAAGTGAGTAGTTATCTTTTTGTTTGCACATGCATACATGTGTTTTGTTTTTAGTTATCTCTTCTAAAGCTGATTGAGATTGCGATATAGCAACTGTAAAGCATTAGTCTGGATTTAATATGAAATATTACTGTGAGGGAGCCAGTTTGTGTCCATAACCATATAAATATGTGACCTCACCTGCAGCTACATTTTAAGAAGCACTGCTGTAGACTTGACAACCATAGATATGCATCTCTTACTACAGGAGAGTTCATTTGGATTAACTTTCATCTGGATGATTCAGCAGCGGTCTGCCATCTATTATATATCCAAGTGGAAAGGCAGCCACGTCGGTGCAAAATTTGGAATGACATGTGTTATGAAGTTCTCAGAGTAAAGTCAAGCCTAGGATAGGAAGCAACTAAATTCATTTAATAAGGACCACATGACATGCATAACATATCCAGTTCCACAACATATGAAAGACTCTCAACACTGAGTTTTCCTGTTTTTAATTAAGATGTAAACTTTGACATCAAAGAGATGTAAAATCCCCAATTTGCTCAAACATAACTTTTATACCACTTAAAGGAATTTTACAAGTTGGACTAAATAATCTGGCTTCATGCATATTGGATTAATTGTGCAGTTTTAGGAATTTAGCTGGAGTCAGCCAATGGTAATTCCACCTCATGGCATTCCTCATTAGATATATTTTAACATTTTTTAAAAAGCAACTCTGGTTCTTAGAAATAAAATATGAGTGAAGCACTATACATGGCAAGCGATCGCTTTATTTGAATTTAAATTAGTAGTGGACTGCGTGCAGAACTAATTTTTATTTGAATGAGAAATCAAAAACATTTACCATAACAATAGATAATAAGCGGGCACAGAAAATTTACCTTGCCTCAGAATATCTTGATAAACCCAACCTCCTGCTATTTTTTGGAATAATAGTCAAATAAGTGTGATTTAATTTACAGTAACTCACAACTAATCTAAGACTGTTTTTCCACATGTATTTAATGGACAACATCTGTTTTCTGCTGTGCCCTCTTATTTATTCATTGACTATGTATACTGCCCAACTCCCAATGATTCTTTTTTTAAAAAATTCAAAACTTGAATGTGTTTCTGGGCATTAGGTTCAGGAGGATAAATGGACCCTGTAAGGGGTTAATTTATTGTTAATTGGGTTTTGTCCTTGGTTGCCAACATATGTTTTTTATATTCTCATTTATCTTGTATTGGGTTTTATGTGGTGGTAACTGACCGGAATCACTGTGGTGAGATGGGGAGCCATGTAAATTAAATCAACCAATAAAATAATAAATTAACATTTTTCACCTTAAGGTAATAGATCTGGTGGCAGCTGCAAGGTGCGTAAAAATATGTTGTTCTTTGCTATCCATTACATTGGAAGCGGAATCAGGTGACTAGTAATGGGTGGGATCAGATCAGAGCTCACTGGCCATTTTGGGATATGTGATATGGTCTAACATCTTCCCTTTCAATCCCTAGACCAGTGATGGCGAACCTATGGCACGCGTGCCACAGGTGGCACTCGGAGCCATATCTGCTGGCACGCGAGCTGTTGCCCTGGCTCAGCTCCAGCGTGCATGTGCACACCAGCCAACTGATTTTTGGCTCGCACGGAGGCTCTGGGAGGGTGTTTTCGGCTTCTGGAGGGCCTCCGGGGGGTGGGGGAGGCTGTTTTTTGCCCTCCCCAGGCTCCAGGAAAGCCTCTGGAGCTTGGGGAGGGCGAAAAATGGGCCTACCAGGCCCACCAGCAGTTGGGAAATGGGCCATTTCCAGCCTCCAGAGGGCCTCCGGGGGGCAGGGGAGCCCATTTTTGCCCTCCCCAGGGATTGAATTATGGGTGTGGGCACTCACGCATGTGCGATAGCGCGCGCAGACGTGCTTTCGGCACCCGAGGAAAAAAAGGTTCGCCATCACTGCCCTAGACAGTCACGTTCTCTCTCATGTTGTAGACATCTCCCTGAAGGACTGGGCTATCATAATTGTTATGGCTTTATTTCTGGTTACTGGTTTAGTGCAAGACAGAAATAGCAAAACAGTGGAACGATCCCCATGGCATCCAAGAAAGCAGGGAGGAATTTGACATTTCTTGCCCATATAAAGAAAGGAAAGGAAGCACAGATAAGTAAAAGTGGTTTGTGTTCCATTGCCTTCATGACTTTGATCTTTTTTTAAAAAAAAACCCATGTCATTTTATTCTCGTTCCATCAGAATGGGAAGGAAATACAAAATATGTTCAAAAATACAACACTGCCTTCTGTCCATCCAAAAGCCAATAGAGATTGTGTGTGATTAAAAAGCAGATAATGTAATATTTCTGGGGAATAGAAGTGGCTAGAAAGGAGTATTGTGGAAAAAACAATCTGACTATGGAATTCTGAGGAAAAGATTTAATTAATTAATTAAATTTATTTGCTGCCCATCTTGCCGCAATGCACTATTCCATAAAAAAGCATATTCAGGTTATTTAAAACAGAATTATATGCAAATAAAGGGACAATGATCCAGTTATCAAAGATGATTCTGAGCACTTGTCTTCTGTCCATCAGATTAGTAATAACATAAAAATCTCTTAATTCTTGAAAATACTACAAATTTATCTTTTGAAATGATTTACAATCTGTAAATCCAGTAAACCATATCCCTAACCCTAACCCTAACCTTAACCCTAACCCTAACCTTAACCCTAACCCTGTAGGAAATTTAAGCAAGAATGTCTTCCCTATATATTGCATGTCACACAACAAGACAAACTCACATGCTTAGACTCAAACTCAGTTTTTAACGGGGAAATATCTGACATGAAGATAATATCAAGAAGCCATTTTAATGTTTATAACTATTTTGATGTTAGGAATTGAACTGGACAAATCTTGAGTGAAGAACACCACAGAACTTCAAAACTGGTTTCTGAAGTAACTATAATTATGGGAATTATCAAACAGTAAAAGTGACTTTCCCATAGCTATTTGATATTTAAAATGATAGCAGCAGATGTTTATTACTAAATGGAATAATGTGAACTGAGGAACTGAAGTGTACATTTTGTTTTACTGAAATGTTTTAAGTAATCACTTCAAAGCCTGTCAAATTCCTCTGTACATCTGTGTATCTTTCCTGAGAGATAAAGCAACTACACATTAGGTACACCTGGTCCGCAAAGACCTGTATGTAGGTATTTGTTGGCATAATAGATGTAATTACAGTGTGAGTAGACAGACATTTAATGTAAGCATTACTGAAAAATTAATGCTTAGGTAATTGGCTCTTTTCCACTATTATATGCCAGAGTCAAAAAAGAAGCAATGAGAAAGGCAAAATATTAGTACAGTGCCTTTGGCAATCTAATATTGAATTGTGAAATTTCCAGAAACACTACATACATAACTACTTCATCTATATAATTTATTTTAATTGTTCAATTGAAAAGAATTAGCATATATGCTGAAGAAAATTGCCTATTAGTAGATAAAAATATTGACACACAGAAGTTCTTCGAGAGAATACAGGCTGCTGAAGGCAAGGTGAATAACAAAGGTTGGTTTGGTGCACGGTTTGGCTTGTTGGTTCATATAGCTCAGGGGTGTCAAACTCGTGGCCCGCGGGCTAGATGTGTCACGTGCTGGCCCCACCCAGTTTAGCGAAGGGGGGGGGGGAAGTCCCAATACGTCATGTGACGCCGCCGTGACAACACAAGTTTGACACTCCTGATGTAGCTGGTCTGAAAATATATGAAGAATGTAGTCATACATGGAAAAAATACATTCACATACCTTACTTATACATTTCTTACAGGTATCCAGTAAGCCATTGTGGATACAAAATGCTAGGCTGATCTGATCCAACATGGTTCATCATATTCCCTTAAAATAATGAAACATAACTTCTATAAATTTTTGTATCAGCCATCCAGGAAGTGTGACTGTGTGCAGAATATTTTTTTGGTGGAAAACATGGCTTTGTCTTTGGGACCTGTGAGAAGGTGACCCTGAACTTCACAAAGCCCAGCACCAGATGTATAAGGAACTGTATCTTCTTGTCATGTGTCCTGACAAAACAGCCTCAAAGGTTACTCCTTTGCCATGTTGCTTCCACAGGTTCAATATAATACTCCTTCCCACAGTTAAGGGTGATCTGCCATCTTGAGGAATTATGCAGTCATGGCTGCTTCCATAATTTAACAGCTGTGTAATTACCTCCCTGAAGATAAGGTCAACCATAAGATAATATCTATTAAGGGCAGATCTATGGAATCAAAAGTGTCAGGTGGCTCTAGAATGAGAAAAATAGGAAATGGTTGGTTATGTAGTAGGTTCACTTATTGCTTACCCAGTTACCCGAATCTGGGTGCACTCCAAATGCAGTAATTTTAACCTTCAGTATCACCATTCTTGCTATTACTGAGGGTTCTGGGAGTTGAAGTTCATACATGAATGCCAATTATACACGCAGAATCGGTTTCTGTTACAACTCAAGGTATTTATTACAGTCCTAAATCCTTACCTCTAGTACCAGAAACATATTGCGGCATACAAACTTTCTAGGGCCGTGATGGCGAATCTATGGCATGCGTGCCACAGGTGGTACACGAGGCGTTGCCCTATGTCAGCTCCAGCGCGCATGTGCGCACTGGCCAGCTGAGTTTCAGCCTTCCAGAGGGCGGGGGGAGGCCATTTTCACCCTTCCCAGGCTTCAGGAAAGTCTCCGGAGCCTGTGGATGGCGAAAAACGGGCCCAACAGGCCTATCGGAAGCTGTGAAGAACCATAGCTGAATGTTCTTCAGATCATTCTCCTGGCAAAGACTGAAGTGAGATTTTATTGGTCAAGTTCCTCAGTTCAGCTTCTGAATCTGAAGACTCAGGTTGATCCCTAACACCTGTTTGGTAAGGGTGAATTGCACCATAAACGTAAAGGCAAGAAATGAAAGGCCTCTGTTCCTTACCATTGGAGGCCATACTCTGTTATAGTGCATTACTATTCAGAAGGGTTCATGAACCATATATACATCTATGTGAGGGTTATAAAAAGTAAAATCATACACCGTAGAAAAACATTTTAGCATATCACCTTCTCAGCCACAGTCTGTTAAAGTAATTGTAGCACTTTGGAAAAAGATTAAAAGATTGAGGCAGGAATAACTGGCACTGGCTAAGGAAGGAATAAGTAAGGTGTGATGGAAATAAAAACAGCAACAACCATCCTTAAAGTGAATATACTTTTAATCATTTTTATTGCATTAGCTCCAAATGAAAACTCTTAGCAATCTAGTTCAGGTTTACTACTCTGGGGACATGAATAGCTGTTTATTTCTTTGAGTTTGAACTAGTCTTTTATACAGTATTATATTTAAGGTGATTGTGTAAGTGCTTGCCTGTTAATGCTGAGGCAAAAATTAAAAAGTTTTGCCTAGCACATTGCCCAGAATTCTCCAAGAAAAAATGACATTAGGAATTGTTCTCTATAAGAGTACATGTAGGGAGTGAGTGTCAATAGTAAACTGCAAATGGTATCTTGAAGATTTTTTTTGTTTTTGTTTTGCTTTATTTGTGCAGTGTGATGGAGAGTATGTTCTATCATCCATTGGAACATGCAGAGTGTATGTGTGTATCCCAGGGGTGGGTTCTAATTTACCTCGCTGCTGGTTCGCTTCCTCCCATGCCTTGTGGGCGTGCCTCATGGGCACATGCGCTTTGCGCGTGCACGCATGCACAGTGTTGAAAAATAAAAAAATCCCCCCCCAAAAAGCCAAAAACAAGATGGTGATCCATGTGCAGTGCGGGAAACTTGGCTTCCGCGCATGCACAGAAGAAAAAAAAAACCAGAAAAAAATCCCCCCCCCCAAATTCAAAAAAATTAAAAAAAAAGATGGCAGCATCCACAGACCGGCACCGACAGAACCAGTTCCGTGACGGCATCGTGTCATCACCAGCGGCTTGCTACCAGTTCGGGCGAACCAGGAGGAACCCACCTCTGGTGTGTCCATAATTAGCAAGTTATCAGTGGCAGAAACTTTGAATTTGCAAATAACTCACATGCTTAAGAACTGCTTCATAAGCCCAAAATGTGTACGCAAATAAGCACATCTTAGGGAAATGTTCATTTCGTGTTTGGTTAAATCAGTACTTCAAGAAGGTGTAAGTTAGAAAAAGTGGAATGGATTATTTGATTCCAATTGTTTTCAGAAGATTGGGAAAATATAGAATACATATATAATTCCATTTTAATCCCTATTTTATGCAATATACAATACTGGGGAAAAGCTGGTTTTAAAAACTCCAGTGGTTATGGGGTCTCAGATATTACTTCTACATTATTGTTTGAAAAGTTGTAAGCAAGGAAAACAAGGAAGAAGGTTGAACTCATGAATACATGATCCAGCTTTACATCCCAGCTTTTGGGGGGGTGGGAAATCCAACAACTAGGTCAGAGGTGGGTTCCTGCCTCTGATTGCCGGTGCGGTTAATCGCTGAGTTCAGCCCAGAGCCGAAGACGCTGCTCCCGTTCGCGGAGCGGGAGCTTTCCCCGGGCGCTTTCCCCGCCCGCATGGATGCCGCCAATTGCGTTCTTTTGTCCTCTGCGCATTCCCAAAGCGTTCCGCATGCGCAGAGGGCAAAATAATGCAATTGGCGGCATCCATGCGGGCGGGGAAAGCTCCCGCTCCGTGAACAGGAGCAGCGTCTTCGGCTCTGCGCCGAACTCATTGATTAACCGCACCGGCAATCAGAGGCAGGAACCCACCTCTGAACTAGGTCCAACTAATCCAAAACTGAGGGAGGTTTTGAACTGGAACAAAAGTGGTAATTCTGATGTGCTGTAAAAATGATGCATTTCCCTAGAACAGTCGCCAACAAAAATTGTGTAAGGTAATATGAAATGATATACAAGAGTTTAGGATTGTACCTACTGATCCCTTTGATGACTAGCAAGTGGATTCTGTTGGAAATCAATAAAGCATGTTTCCACTTAATGTACTGTATTATGGTTGGGTTATTGCTGGAGTAAAACTGGAAAGCTTTAATGAAGTTTCAGAACATTTTAAGTGCTCCGGATTCATTATCATATATTTGTAGCCTTCTGACATCAGACCAAGAAGTCATCCGTCATTAATTTATTGCTTCCATGATTTGCAGGAAGTGATAAAACATTTTAAGGCCAAATATATACATGATTTCAGCATACAGTAACCTGTTAGACAGCAGATGCTGGGATAGTCTTGCAACAAATGCATTAAAAATATTGCTTTTCCATACCAAACTGACATTATTTAGTACTTTGGCAGTTTAAAAAAAAAGCTTAGATATTCTTCATCACAGATTATAGTTTTCTTTTCATATATGGTATTAAAGATTTACTTATTTTTTGCATATATATTCCAGATGTAGTAACAGTGTTCAGATCTTTAGAAGAGAATGTGAAAAATAATTTCAAAGTTTTGGAACCATTGCATTTTGCCAGAAGTGAAGAGCAATTGTGGCATCTGGAACCTATTCTGAGCCCATTGCCTTTTAGCCTATCTTTCATTCAAATTTGTTAAACTATTCTACTCCCATAAATTGCCCATGCATACATTGCATCTTACATATTTTCTCTTGGCAACCTAAGAGGCAGTGAAGGCTGAACAAGACAAGATTCAACCAGCCATTCTCAGAAAGACTTGGATATGACCTTGTGACTGTCTGTGAACATCTACTTTTAACATTTCAAAACAATGCTCAGTGGAAATGGTACCAACTTTTTGATGTGTCACAGTTCTCCAGGTATTGAAAATAGATCAAAGATTATATTATATATCTATTTCTTTTAGAATAGGTAGTGGGTTATAAAATAAGTTTATTTTTCCAACCACTTTGTCCTGAAAAGAAGTTCTAGTTCTACTTCTAGTTTGGGTCCATCTCTAGAGTTAAAGACAGCTTTCTTTTATGTATAAATCTCTCTCTCTCTCTCTCTCTCTCTCTCTCTCTCTCTCTCTCTCTCTCTCTCTCTCTCTCTCTCTCTCTCTCTCTCTCTCTCTCTCCAAAACCCAGAGATTCAGGCAATCTCATTTATTTTAGGCTCCATATCCTGTCAAAGGTGTATAAATTCTTTAAGGGATAACCTGTCATGAAGGAGCACTGTGGTGATTCTCAGAAGCTTTCTGCCTGGTAAAATATGATTGAATTATTTGTCAGATGAATTGCTCAGCAAGTATTCTCAGGTTCTTGGTTTTAGATGTTCAGGCTACAGTAAGCCAAGGTGGTGCAGTGGTTAAAATGCAGCACTGCAGTTCAGCAGTTCAGCTGTTCAAATCTCACTGGCTCAAGGTTGACTCAGCCTTCCATCCTTCCGAGGTCGGTAAAATGAGGACCCAGATTGTTGGGGGCAATATGCTGAACTCTGTAAACCGCTTAGAGAGGGCTGTAAAGCACTATGAAGCGGTATATAAGTCTAAGTGCTATTGCTAATTACACTGAGCCTTGATCTTGAGATCTGGAACTTGGTTTTCCTCTTCATCTGCTTTGTGCCATCAACTAGTTCCTTTTTGTAACGATGAACTCATTGTTGTTTATGTTGAAGCCATGACACCAATCTTTTATGAATTCCTTCATTCCTTTTAACACCATTGCCCATCATGACATTAAGACATTAAACCAAATCTAACCTTCAAGATTTCAATGCAAAATCTACCTCTGCTAAAACATTAGTGAAGGCTCACCCTAATTCATCTAATGCAAATCTAACATGTGCTCATAAATAGATGCAATAAATATGAAAAATGGCCCCACTTTCAATGTGTGCTTCTGTATTACTACAGCAGGAATAGAAATAGGATTTATTATGTTACTATAAGTTGTATCAATATAAAATTGTTAAAACAGTTAACATAAAACAAATGTAGAACATAATTTATATTAGAGAAAGAAACCAATATTAAATTTGTATGATGCCAGAAACCAAGCCATATAATGTGGAAACTCTTCAAAGACTGAAGGCAAATAGTGAACTTTCAATTTATTTTAAAATATAGGGAATTTATAAAATACAAAGAAAAGCAAAGAAAAGCAGTTAGAGGAAAAAGAGAAAGGATAGAAAAAAGCAACTCCCCCTGTTTCTCTAACACCCTCCCTTTTTTTGTATTTTATATTTTTGGAGAATTTTAATAAAATTTGAGAAAAAAACCCTCAGGGAATTTATTAATAAGGACAAGGTAGGGACAGATCTTCCTTTTACAGAAATTGAGGTGAGGAATTCTAACATGGTGGGGAAAATGGCCCCCCAAATACTGAACTATCACTTGATGATAGCAAAATATATTGGACATTGTAGTTTGGAAACTTTGACAGTGGTATTTCTCAACGTTAACAACTTTAACATGTGTGGACTTCAACTCCCAGAATTGTCCAGCCACCAAGTTGGCTGGGAAAGCCCCAGCAACTTGATGTCCACACATCTTAAAGTTTCCCAAGTTTGAGAAACACCGTTTTAGAGGATTACCCTATTCCTGAGCTACAGATTGTTTTCTTATGTGGAACAACGTTTCACAGTTTATTCCATATAAATTCTGGGGACTCACAGCCAGGGGTGAAATTCAGCAGGTTCTGACAGGTTCAGGAGAACCAGTAGCGTCAATTTTGAGTAGTTCGGAGAACCGGCAAATACCACCTCTGGCTGGCCCCAGAGTGGGGTGGGAATGGAGATTTTGCAGTATCCTTCCCCTGCCACGCCTACCAAACCACGTCCACAGAACCGGTAGGGAAAATTTTTGAATTTCACCCCTGCTCACATCAGCATCATTCAGTCTTGTTCCAAATGTAGCTGTTTGAGAGAAATATGGAGGCTGAGCTAGTTGTTAAAATATTTGTAAAAAGGTGACATTTTTGTCACTCCTGTTTTACTGGCATCTTCCTCTGCTTTCAGCACCTCCTCTCTTTCTCCCCCAGTATTGCTAAAATTAAAAAAAAAACTAACTATGAGGTCATTAAGAGTAAAAAACAATTTCATGGCACATAATCAATCAATTGCTAAAAAATAATCCTCTCACATGCTTATCCTGTAGGAATATGGTGGCATTGGCAGTGATTCTTGAATAACTTGGTAATACATGCTATGCCTAGAACAGTGACGGCGAACCTTTTTTTGCTCGGGTGCCAAAAGGGCGCGCACACACGCGATGGCACGATGGCGCGTGGCCACACCCATAATGCAATGGCCTCCCCTCGTGCATGCGCACACAACCCCCCCCCGCACTGCCCCCGCGTTTCCGAACATCCGGTTGGCCTGTTGGGCCGTTTTTCGCCCTCCACAGGCTCCAGAGGCTTTCCTGAAGCCTGGGGAGGGCGAAAAACAGCCCAACGGGTGAAAACAGCCTCCCCCTGCCTTCCAGAAGGCCGAAAATCAGCTGGCCAGCGTGTACACGTGCGCTGGAGTTGACATAGGGCAAAGCCTCACGTGCCCTCAGATATGGCTCCGCGTGCCACCTGTGGCACCCGTGCCATAGGTTCGCCATCACGGGCCTAGAACAATGCTCAGCCTCCCTCAGTCCTCATCTCCCTACCAAGTTCTGAATGTCTGTTGCCGATCTGGAATATGGGTTCTTTGAGAAAAGTAACTACCAGCTTTCAGGAAAATGCTGTAGAGAGGAAGGGAAACCATGATACACTGTAGTTCAGATCTACAAAAGAAGAAAAAAAGCTTGCTTAATGGGTTCTTGGTGTGATTACTTACACATAACTTTACTCTCCACTGCTCTCTAAACATAGATAATCGCCATGGCAACTCTTGTATTTCAAGTTGCTTCCATTTGGGCTCATACCTTTCTTAAAGAAGTCCAAAGCCCAGCAGTGTGAGCTTATTCTTGTAAATCATTTTTGAGTGGGCTCTTTTATTATTTATTGTTAGATCACTGTCAGAATTTAACAGAGAATGGAAGGCAAGAAAAAAAGAGGGGATTCTTTTTTCCCTGCTCCTCAGAAAAATATTTTTAGATGTTTAGGCATATTTATTTGACACGTTTTAAAACAGAAAAACAACACTGGATGTAATTTCTAACTTGTGTATAAAATAACTGCTGTTCCCCTAATGCATGCTACAAATACCTCAGACAGAGAGGAAAAATATTAAGAACAGCCTGGTCTACTTACACCACACAATTAGGTGGGTCATGGAGGAAGGGCTTTGTTGTGTATTACAAAACCCAATTGATTGGCCACTGAATTAACTCTGAAAGGTTCCCCCCTGGGCATGGGACTAAACCAACCCCTCGTGGTCCATTAATTTTCCCCCTCTATCCAAACTACTTACTGGATTAGGTCGAAATTCTAGGGAGGTCCAACATAAAGCAGAATGTCTCCATACCACCCATTTTGAGTGTGGCCATTTTTACCCAAACTCTAGGGTGAAAAAAAGGGTGCAGAAATGATAACAACGTTATATTTATCTTATATAAATTATAACAAAATACAGTTAAAAGAGTTTTTAAAATGTGTGTAACAAGCTATCATTGGCCGAGATACTAAAATTATTGTTGCTGTTAGTGCTATTGTGTGGTGTTGTTCTCTTTCTCCTCTCCCTTGATTCTAGCGATGCATAAACACCAATTCTGACTATTTATTTATTTAATAAATTGATATGGCTTCCCATCTCTGAGAAAGAACTCTGGGAGGTGAGCAAACATAAACAAATAAATGAAAAATTCACAGTGAAGAACCAAGTTCATTGTCCAACATGGATTGTATGAATTATTCTGCCCTAAAGTTGCTACTGGATAGCTATGAAACAGAGAATGAGGGGCACTGAGAGATTCAATGTCACTTTAGATAACTTCCCCAAACGCATCTTAAAGATGCATCATACATTGTTCTGTGTAGACCACAAACATGGAGAAGACTCCTGAGAATATCACGGACATCCAATAAAATAAACAAATGGATCATTGACTAAATTCTCACCCGAGTTATAAAATGACTATTTATTTATTTATTAATTAGTTGCATTTGTATGCCTAGGCTCCCTCCATTAAAACAGAGAAGAATTAAAGTTTCTTACTCAGATATGGTACAGAAATGAAACCTGTTTGATATTACCCAAGTATAATCAAGAATGTTGAAGAAGCAAATTTATAGCCAAATGTTAGAAAGCCCTACATATAAGAATGTCTCTGTCAAGAATCTTGCCCTCTATATATGTGATCTGCACAGTTTGAATCCCAGGTTTTTACATCCCACTTTTCCAAATCAGTGGCTGTGTGGTTACTTTGATCCAGGTCAGGCCTTGAAGGTTTCTGCCATCTGTCCTATATTTGCTTTAATTGAACTCCTGGCAATGAGCTGAATTAGTCTGCAATACTGCATTCTAGTGGTTAGAATGCAGTATTGCAGGCTAATTCACTACTCATTGTCATGAGTTCGATTCTGACCAGCTCAAGGTTGACTCACCCTTCCATCCTTCCAAGGTTGGAAAAACCTTGGAGGACCCAGATTGTTGGGGGCAACATGTTGACTCTGTAAAGCACTTAGAGAGGGCTGTAAAACACTGTGAAGTGGTATATAAGTCTAAGTGCTATTGCTATTGCTTGATTGTGTGCCAATTGTGCCATCAAGTCAATGCTAACTCTTAACAATCACAGATAGATCTTCTGGGATTGATGGAAAAGATAATCCTCTTTCCTTTCCTTCTACCTTTCCTAACATTAGAGCTTCTCCAGAGAGTTAGATCTTTGCCTAATGATTGCATGACATTTCTCCCATGATAGCCTCCATATCCCATGTCAAAAATAGGAATGTTTCCTATCAGAGGCGATCTTGGATCTTGCTCTCTTGAAGTCATTCGCATTAGAAAATAAAACCGAGATTCAAATCTAATTAACAAAATATTTATTTCACTACAAAAGTAATTAAAATAAACCCTTAATAAGCTACATCTTTTCAGCTAATGAAATCACGATTGCCTCGGCAGGCATGGAGGAAGAAAAGGGAAGAAGAAAGGAAGTGGGAGATGACAAAACTCCTGGAATGCACGCATGCGTAGTAAAACATATCACGTGTCTGCTTGATTATAAATACAGTAACCTTAGGAAACAGTAGAGGTGCACAACTGGCAATAATTCACATCGTGACATCCCATCATTTTTCTCATCAGGAAAGGTAGCAAAACTCAGAACTCTTTTTGGCTTCCTCATTAGGAAAGCAACTTATTGTAGTTGTGTAGGTCTGTGTTTGGGTAGGTATGTAGATACAATATAGGTAGTTCTTGACTTATGATTGGTCGTTTAGAGACTGAAGTTATTTTTATTTTATTTATTTATTATTAATGGTTCTTATAGGCCACCCAACTCCCGTAGGACTCAGGGCGGCGTACAGTTGTGATGGACCTGTAGCAGAATACTTACGACCTGGTTTCAAAGTTTCCATGTTGCCCCCCCCCCGGTCACATGATCACATTTCAGGCTCTATTTCAGGCTCTCAGCTGCCGGCCAACATTTATGGCCATTTGCAGCATCCTGAAGTCCCGTGACTGCATTTTACAACAGTTTTGTGAGAGACCAGCATTTTTGGCAATACTGGTCCATAGCAAACCATGGGTTTGCTTAATGACCATGATTTTCACTTAACAATCATCACAAAAAAAGTTGCAAAAAAAGTTGTTTTATGACCATCACGAGTTGTGACCGTTATGGGCAGTCACCATTAAAGACTACTTGTAGTATTTAGGAGACCTAATCCACCATTGGCAGTAGCCCTTCCAACTTGCTCCCTGGCATCACCTACTGGTCAAAAAGGGTATCACTAGCTTGCCCTATTATGACACTCAAAACTAGGGCATTTAGAGTGAACAAGTGTTGCAGACTGCCTAATTTTTTACAAGAATATGCTTCTATTATGCTGTTTATATTCTAATATGTACTGGATCTGATTGTTGAGGAATTTTCCTGAAAATGATATTAGAAATAATTGCATTCCTTCTAATGATAGTAACTTGTGTTAGCTTCAAATGTAGTTCCCCATCTTTTTTTAGTGTCAAACTACTAAATATGCATGCAGATGTTTGCGGATGTTAAAACAAAATTCATCACTGTAATTTAAATGCAGGATGCAGGAACTAAAGAAAAAAATATCTCCCCCACTCCACATCTTTCTTCTAAACAGAGAATAGTTGGTTAGACATGTCAGAAAATGAAAAGGAAAAATAAGGCAGACAAAAGAAATGGATTTGTGTCTTGGATAAAAAATGCTTATGTTTTCCTTCAGATTAGAGATTTTAATCTCTTTGTTTACAGTTCAGAAATCTTTCTCCAATTTATTCTTGCAGCTTCAGTGATATATTATCAAAGATCTGAGAACTTTTAAGGCAAGATGGCAGGCCAGAATTACTCAAGAATAAATATATCCCCTCTTATTAAGTTGAAATCTATGATCTATGAGGGAGATCCACGTGTTTCATATATTCTGTTTTAGTAATTAATACAGCACTTCCAAATTAATATAAGCAATATATTTTATTGAATTAAGATAGATTCTTTCAGAGCATATACAGACATTCCTTTCTTTGTCTCCAAAAATCCACACTGGCTGAGTTTATCACATAAAACTGGTTTGTTTAAATATAGCTTATTGAACAAGCCATAGTGGCCTCATTCACATTTCAAACTAAGCTATAAACTATGGCTTACAAACCACACTCCCACCATGGGTTCAAGCATCTTGCTAAGGCAAAATTGGAACCACATTATTGGTTAGCATGATATGAGCCATGCTGGTATCATTCCACCAGCGACCATGATATGATTGATTGAATTCCTTTCTACAAGGACAAAAGGGGTGTGTGTGTCTGATTAGGGACAGACAAATTCAAATCTGCATGCCATCTTTTAGTTCCCACATAAAATTTTGAGACTACAAGGTTCAATATTTTCCTGGACATTAGACGTTCCCACCATATTAACTTCTAATATATGCTAACCAGCATAGCTAGTGTAAATTAATTTAGTCCATTCCTTTGGCTTTAGCATCAGCAAAATTGCCCCCCCTCTAAAAAAAATTAAATCAAAAGGAAAACAAAGTAAGGCTAGGAGGATGATTATTTGGAGTCTCCAGAGTTGGGGATTCCCACAGAATGGTGTAGGCTGCTCTGCCCCTGTGTCTTACAACACTGAAGTAGCCGATATCAGTGGGCAATTATCTGGGCTACTATAATTTGGAACACTTCAGTTGCTGTTTACCAGATATGATGCAATTCAAAGTGCAAGACAACAACCAGCTTTAGTTTCACCTCTAAATCCTGATCCCATACGGGTGAGTCAGTAAGACATGAAGTTTGTTTTGGATGACATATTATAAATAAGTTGCATGACGTGGGTCTAGCCATGAACATCCTTCTACATTAAGTCTCACTTAATCCATTGTTCTACCACTTAACACCTTGCCTTACTGCTTCTGTATCCATTTGGATTAGCTCCTTAGTCCTCTTTCTCTCCAACCGAAACATCAGCAAAGGAATTGAAGCTATATTTTCTCTCATTTTGTCTCTAATTCTGTTGTTTATGACCCTCGCCACTCCCTCCCTTGTTCCTTTATCTCCTCCACTGCTGAAATATTGGTTGTAAATTCCTCGGGCAAAGGAATTCCTATCTTTCCTTATCGTGTTATTCTGTAAAGCAGGACTGGAGAATCATTTTGAGATTGTAAGTCCATACTGAAAGCTGCATAAATGAATATGAATAATAATCATAACAAAGATGAATAAACGAATGAAGTCATGAATTGCTCATTCCTGGTGTGAATTTCTGAACAGTTGGGAAATATTAATACCGGTAGAGCCAGGGATTCATTTTTCTAGAATAAAAATGGACAGAATTTCATTTGGCCTGCATCTTTTAAACAAATTGATGAAATAGAACTTTCTTAAATTAACATGCAGACCAAAACAATTTTCTTTCAGATTGTGTATGTCTCTAAATTGTTTTTGAAAGAGTTCTCTACTCCCCAATAATTACAAAATGTGTATGTTTTGAAGACGAATATGAAAATATAAAAGTAGATTTTCATACCTTTTCCTTTAATTTCCATATGAACTAAAAATGGGTTGGATAAGATTTAGGATTAATTGGAAATAGATCAGGAGTAAGCACAATTGAACGCAGGGGGACATTTAATTGACCATACAACAATGGAATATGTAGTGAAATATTTTCATACAGCTTACTATTATATATTATGATTACTGCAATCAGCTTTCCGGAGTCTGGAGTGATCCATTTTTTTTCTTGAATAGTTTTGGTTTATTTTCATGTTAAATATAAATCACCTTATAGGGGAGATGGGTGGCATAAAAATTAAACAAACAAGCAAACAAATACCCTGTTTTCCCCAAAATAAAACATCCCCTGATAATAAGCCCAATCGGGCTTTTGAGTGCATGGCAATAAGGCCATGTGCTTATTTCAGGGTTTAAAAAAATATAAGACAGGGTCCCATTTTCGGGGAAACACGGGTAATAGGAGTAGCACTTAGACTTATATACAGCTTCATAGTGCATATTGCCTCCAACAATCTGGATCCTCATTTTACCAACCTCGGAAGGATGGAAGGCTGAGTCAGCTTTGAGCTGGTCAGGATCGAACTCCTGCAGGGTTAACCTGCAATACTGCATTCTGATCATTACGCCACCACGGCTTTTAAATAAACTTGTTTCCAGATCCATCTGAAGTGCATCTATTGATCTATAAATCCTAAATAATAAGGAATCAGCTGAAACAAGCAAAGACATTTTCTTCCCCTATATGTATGCCTGGATTTTTTAATCAGGTCTTGGCTGGCTAGCACTAGCAAGATAATCTTCCCAGAGGTAGTTCCTAGTTATGAAATGTTCTCTCCAGTGGGATTTACTTGTGCACTATATAATGTTGCTTTTGGTACCAAAAGAAGACTTCCCTGCAGGCTGTTAGCCTTAGAAATAATTGACCAGTTTTTTTCTCATGTGCAAATCCTAATGTATTTATATTCTTTTCACCTTGGTTTATGCTGTTGTTAATATAGAGATTTTTATCATCTTGATTTTCATCGTAAGCTGTTCAGAGAGCGGAGGTTACTGCTCAGTATGAATGTTGCAAAACAAATACCATATGTTGTGTCACAAATGTACAGTTACAGTGCTTAGTCAGTTGCTCTCACAAATTCATGAGACATCTCTGTTTACATTGCTTAGACAGAGGAAATTGCTAATGATAAACTGATGAAGCCATATTATCTTTCCAATTATTTAAATATCTGATATCTTTCCTCTGGATTCTCCTCTGGATCAGGAAATTCTGTTTCACAAAACATAGCAAATAATCTCCTGATTATTATTATTTTTCTTTTGTTTTTGCAAGCAGAATTTCCCTTCCCCTGCAAGTACTAAACAGGGATTTATCCATGCCTTTCACGGCTAGTACAGATTTATTCACTGGAAGCCACCCACAGTCATTATGTGAGATGTATGGCTAATTCACAATGAATCCATAAATACATTTCATGCTGTTAGTAGCCTAGGGGGCCGCTATATTTAATTCCCTGGCCTGTATTTAATCTCTCTTTCTGGTCTTTACTGGTCTTTTATTTTTCCTGATGGACGGAATTGGACTTGGAAACTGTCATTGTACCAGGTGGAGTTTTCTAATTCTGGATTTCCAAAGTAAGATTTTCTCCCTGATCAAAAAGGAAGAGGTATGATGCCTCTTGGGATCAGGGAATACCTCTTGGGAAGAGGTATCTTGGGATACCTTCAAGAATTTCAGCTTAAGTCATCAAAAGGAAACTACTGTATCAATTTTGAAATACTGCATAATTTTATAAAACATTTTATGGCCTCCTCTGAACATATCTTTATAGTCTCCATAGAACTTCTATTTTCCAGTTTTCTTTCAATGATGCAATATCGACATGCTTTTATGTAACTCAGTTGTTTGCTCACACTGGAATATACAATATGAATAACAGCTGAGAGACCTAATAGCAGTGATGGCGAACCTTTTTTCCCTCGGGTGCCGAAATAGTGCGCGCAGGCGCTATCGCAAGCTCGTGCGTGCCCACACCCATAATTCAAAGCCCCCCCACTTGCCCCACCCCCGTGCATGCGTGCGTGACCCCCCCACTCCCCCATTTCCCGACTTCCAGTGGGCCCGTTTTTTGCCCTCCCCAGGCTCCAGAGGCTTTCTTGGAACTTGGGGAGGGCGAAAACGCTCCCCCCGCCACTGCAGAGGACCGCCAGAGGCCAAAATCGTCCTCCCAGAGCCTCCGCACAAGCCAAAAATCAGCTGGCGTGCACGCACATGTGCGCTGGAGCTGAGCTAGGGCAACGGCTCGCGTGCCGGCAGATATGGCTCCGCGTGCCACCTGTGGCACCCGTGCCATAGGTTCGCCATCACTGCCTAATAGTATGCAGAGGCATCAAAACAAATTTGATTCTTATATGGACGTTTTTATGGAAATATGTCATTAGGACAGAAATGGTACAATAGGCTATTGGTAATTTGCTCCAACCAATTATTCTTTTTTATTCTATATTGACTGAATTATCAATCTGTTTAGTGATTTGTAGGAACTTTCTCCATCTTAGTATAGTCACAACTAACCTATCAACCTAAACTGAGAAAAGGTACTTTGAGTTGTGAAGATCACATAAGCCTATGAAAGTGCTACTCACCCACAAACATAGATAGATGGATAGAACAATGATACTAAAAGCAAACTTTGTCAAAGTAGAATATCCCCATTTAGGGTTCTAGGCATCAATGAATGAGCCATACGTTTTCTATGGCAATTAAGTTTTAATTATATGATGAAAGATAAGAGATGTACTGTAGTATATGGGAGACACTATTTTAATTTTGGGAAATTTAATTCAGTGATGGCCAACAGGAACCCCACGCTAAGTCTTCATAGTTTCCTAGTGGGAGAGAGAATCTCTCAGATAGTCAGGCTGAAAGCCACTGAGGCCTTTAAAGATTGGTAGAACAGCAATTGGCAACCACCATAGCTCTCTCAGTTTACATATACAAACTTTGTTCATGCAACAGTCAATAGCTTAGTCGCTACCCTTTCTGAATTTCTTGGCTGGATGGCCTGGTTGCAGTAACCATGAAGCCAAATGTGTAGGAAGGAAAGAGCTAGCAAGGAATTACCTTCATTCACTTTTGACAAGTGTTCCCGGCTTGACATATCCTTGGTGTTGTATAATTCTAAGTCAAAGCATTTATATAGGTCAGATCATGTGAGAATATGTTTTCCACCTTAGACCACTGTAGGCAGAATATACAGTTCAGCTTCTGGGTATACAGAACTTACATTTTGTTGTCTTTAGTAAAAATGCAAATTGGAATTTAAAGTTAAAAGATTGAAAAGATGTACCTGCTCAGGGGCGGGTTCCTAATTTTTTTACTACCACTCTGTGGGCGTGGCTTATTTTATGGGTGTGGCTTGCCAGCCATGTGACTGGGTGGGCGTGGCTTCTCGGACTGCTGAAGGGAGGGGGACTGAGATAGGTCCTGCCGCCCATTCCCCCTCCCCTCAGCAGCTCGAGAAGCCTCAAACGTGCGAAAATGCCTAGGATCATCACTGCGCATTCATGGCTTTTCGGACTGCTGAAGGGAGGGGAATGGAGATAGCTCCTGTCGCCCGTTCTTTCAGCATCTCACATGCTCCCTCAGCCATCCTCCCCTGCTTGGACTCACTGTGGGGTAGGAAGGCAGCGCATGCGCAGTGCCAGAAGCTTGGCTTCTGGGCATGCGCAGAAGATTTTTTAAAAAAAAAATGTTAAAAATTTTTTTTTTAAATGGTGGCGCCCAGCCACCAGCAACCGGCCGCACCGGTACTGTGACATCACCAGCAGACCACTACCGGTGCTATAGAGTGGACCGCACCTGTAGGAACCCACCACTGACCTGCCTGTATTCTCATTTTCAAGAAATCTATGGCAGACTTTCCATTTTAAAAGTGGATTATCTGAGAAACAAGCCATTCGTTCGGGAAAATGCAGTTTTCCTAACTGAAGTAAATAGCAAGAAGCAATAATGGAAGAGTAAAATTGCAACAGGTTTTGTTTTAAGCAAATCATGTTTGGAAAGTATGTTGAAGAGATGATAGAACTTTTTATAAGCTGTTTTTAAAGCACAAGTGATAAAAGTAGGAGGAGGAAGCACCCACCGACAACACTCTTGCAATGTACCAGGTACTCTATCATTTGATACAGCAAAAAAAGCATCATTTGTAAGCAGATGACTGGGGATGTGGACATAAGGTTAATGCTTCTGAACACGCAGCTGATAAGACTTCAAAACATTGCATGGGTTTTGCTCTCGGATAGAAAACTATTCCAGAAATTTAGACCATCAGGAGTAAGAGGTAACTTGTTTAAAGTGAGATTTGACAGCCTCTGTTATCGTGACTGTTTCCTGAGAGACAGTTTATGGAAGGTGGTTTTACGATGCATTCCTGAAACACCTCCAGATTTCAAATATGCAAATAAACCACCTTATGAAAACTTCAGAACCAGCCTTGATTTATAAATAGTTCCACACCTACTTTAGATGTAGGGGAATTTTTGAGATCAAGTGGCCACTTAAAGAAACAAATATACAGGTTAACATAGAAGGACTTGTTTAAGGACCTGAAACTCCTGGACTCAAGAGACCACCTCAAAGATTAAAGCCTCAGCTTTTGGTAAGAGCGTGTAGAACAACCATTGACTTGAAGCAAAAAATATCTCATATCCTTATGTGGTCTCCCTCTCTCTCTCCCCCTCCCCCTCCCCCCTCTCTGTGTATGCAAACATACAAATATTCCTCTTGACATGGCTGCTGTCTATTCTGAGTTGACCTTCTGCCAACTCTTCTAGCAGGCATGTGGTTCAGCATCAGTCCTTCTGTCAAATTCATTTCTTAATATTCTATTTTTAGTCTAAAGGAGATAGAAACTAAGATACGACATGGGCACAGAAGGCTTCAGTGTCAAAGATCAATGTAAGATGGCTCCTACCAAAAAAATCTGTTTTAGGTAAGGCTAGGATGCTCTTACAAAGACCCCCACCCTGTTTATTTCTTACTCCCCAACTTTAAATATGGGGATATGGTTATGAAACAGGCATTTGGAAAGGTCTGGTTTCTCACATAGAAAAAGTAAAGAAATGTAATCTTCATAGCAGGTTTGGTAGCCCTTTTTTTTTTACCCCTCATGAATAAAAAAGGAAACGCATACAAAATTACATTTCACTCATTCGTCTATTTAATCCGACATGGCCTTCTTCAGTTGGCAATGGATATTCAAGCAAATAATGTTAACCAAAAACGGAGTTAGCTAATTCATGATTTTGGTTTTTTTCAGGTGAAACGGAACTTCTTTGAAGCAGTTTGAAGTGAATAAACCACAGGTCCATTTTGGAGCATTGGTAGCATTGGAACAAATATGATTGCTCTATTAAAAATGGTTACACAACATGATATTAAACATGTTTTAATGACAACATGTCATTAAAAATAGCAAGGTGAGAGATCTAGCTTTTGACAATGTAATAAATTTAACAGACTTGGAAAAGAGAATTGGTTGGGGTGAATACAATTTCATTGTATTTTATTTGAACTCCACAGCCTCAGTCTTTTTCCTTCTGAAATGTTGTAGGTTATTTACATAAGGG
Source organism: Diadophis punctatus similis (assembly GCA_023053685.1). NCBI lineage: Eukaryota > Metazoa > Chordata > Lepidosauria > Squamata > Dipsadidae > Diadophis > Diadophis punctatus. The sequence continues at coordinate 6,392,264 of JALIGW010000016.1, read as the reverse complement.
TATATTTAAAATGCTTGTTATTTGTACAAACTTTTGGCTATTATACTATATTTGGCTATTAAGTTTACAAGATAACAGATCAAGAAATGATAGTAAGTATAAAAAATGTATAAAAAAGTATATTCCTTTGACATATAGGGAAAATATGTATGTTTTTTAAATAATGTGTATTATCTACATAATATATTATTAAGAGCTCTGGTGGCAAAGTGGTTAGAATGTAGTATTGCAGGCTAACTCTTCCCACAGTCTGGGATTTGATTCTCATGGTCTCGAGATTGACTCAGCCTTCCATCCTTCTGAGGTTGGTAAAAAGAGGACCCAGATTGTTGGGGGCAATATGCTGACAGTGTAAACTGCTCAGAAAGTGCTGAAAAGCACTATGGAGTGGTATATACCTTAAGTCTAAGTGCTATTGCTATGTGGAAGAGAATGGATTTTGTACAGTACATTTCAGTTCCAAACGACAAAGATGAATGCTTATTTTTTCTCTCTATTTATTACAGTTATTTCGCACATTGCCTCTAAGAACTCAGGCAAGCAAGGTGGTCTCTCATAATTTTAATCCCATAATAACTGTTTGAGATGTGTAGGACAGTATGTTTAAATAAACCAATTGGCCCAAAGAAGCTCTCTGATCACAAGAGAATTTGAGTTTGGATTTTCTGCCCAAGTCCAACATTTTAACCAAGATGTTATACTACACTACAGCATTCAGTATTCTTGTTAAATTCTTAGGTATTTAATCTTCAATTTTTTATTTTTACACATGAAAAGTACATATACATGTACGAAAAGGGCATTTATTGCATTATTGCTTGGGGTGATATTTGTCAACTTACTTGTCATGATCCGGTGCAAATGAGACAATGAGGAAAGCAGGAACCTCACAGAGTCACAGTTACAGCGAATAGGTAGTTTTAAAAAAATGCTTTTAAAAAAGTTTAAAAAAAGGTTCATCAGCTGTGACAATCTGCTGTTCCGCACGATCATGGAAAACTTTTTTTTACTTTTTAAAGGCATTTTTACTATTGGTTCAGAGAACTGGAAGTATTTGTTACTAACAGTTCGGGCGAACCGGCCCGAACCGGTAGCATTTCACCCCTGTAAGGTTGTTTGCTTGCAAAGGTTTCATTATCTGACTAGATAACATCATCTGTGGTAATAAGTGTAGATTTTGCTCTCTGTTTATATGCAGTAGCTTGCCTTGTCAATTGTGGTGAAGTGGTGGTAGTTTTCTGCTTGTTAGTTTCTTGATTGGGGTATTGTTTTCTGCTTGATTAGCTGTGTTGCCACTGTTTATATAGGTGTTGGCTGCTGGAAAGGATATGTTCTGATTTTTCTGTTTCTTTCTTAGCCTTTTAATAGTTCTATTTAAACTTCTGTAGCAAGTCAAATGATTTTTAGAAGCTGCTTTTAAGATTGCAAAGAATTCTAACTGATTAGCATCATTAATTATCTCACAATACATGGACAGATTCAACCATAGTGTTATCTGGAAAACTATGGACATCCTAGACTAAGCTGAATAAAAAAAAACACTAAGGAATTTAAAACCACAGGACTTGCTATGGAAGCCCAAGAAAACATAAGGCAGACAATCGTACCACAGATCAGAAGAATACAGAATCAGAACCAACTTAGAGCAAAGGACAGAGTAGCCCTCAAAAACCTATAGAAAGACCAAACCATCAACATCCTCCCATCAACCAAAGGCAAAAACCACAGTTATCATGGATGGTATGCAATACATACCAACAAGCTAAGAATTACTGTAAGACAAAGAAACCTACATCCCCCCAAGTATCAAAGCAATATAGAAACTGGACAACTTGATTGAGAGAACCCTCTAACTGCTCCAACTGAGAAAATGCATATTGTAAATATGTGTGGATTACACTAGTTAACCAACGTGAATGTGATATATGACTGAAACTGAAGTTATGATGGGCTGCTATGACATCCCTCTAAGTAGCTTCAATTACTCAAGTGATCTCTTGAGACGGGAATGAGGGCAAATGTTGAAATTATTCCAAATTGCTAGTTGAACTTACGATCTGGCTCCATGTGGGTAGCGTGGGCAGCCCAACACATTTTCTTGCAGGTATACAAGGCCATTTTACTGATAGCTCTAACTAATTTTAGCTTGGGAAAACAAACAACTGTGGTTTTATTGAAAAACTGCAATCATAACTATGTCTTGAGTGACCTCTTAAGTAATCTTGAGTCTGACCTCTTTCCCTCGATCACCTTCCACAGTACAAAAATGGACTGACGTGCCCTCTCTCAATTCAAGTGGTGGGGAAGAAAGTAAATATCTTATGACACTACAAGACTAAACAGGTAAATTTAGTTACAGATTAGCCCTTAACATAAGAATGATTCAATTTATAATATTTATAAATCTTAATTATAGCAATAATTAATTTCATGTCTGAGTTTATGCTATTCCACAATATATTATGTCACGTGCAGTCTTAATTTACAGGTTATCTAGATGATGGAGGAGGAAAAGGGCCTTGGGGTAGAATTGTAATATGCAAATTAATAATTAATAATTAATTAAGAGGTACATCACTTCTTGCATCTTCTGGCAACAAAAGTGCTCTTTCCATCTTTTCAAGCCCGTCTAAAACAAATAGCATTGGAATCTCTAATGTATATCTGCTTGTAATTTATAATTATTAGTACAATAAATTCAGATTAAAAATATTTCATTCTTACCTATTCTTTCAAAGTGGCTCTGTGTTTGTGTTACGAAATAGAATGTGACTTTCATTTTTGAAAAAGGGACCTGTTAACGGATGTTTTCAATGGGGTAAATAGAGGTAGTGGATAATCCCATAATAGTTCTTGCTACTCATTAGCCTTTGATCTGCATCTCCACTTAACTGTCATGTCTATCCTGCCTATGTGAATTCTATGGTGGCTTTCGGGCAAGAAAATGTGCAAAATTCTGCAAGGAATAAAACATTTCAGTAAGGAAAAAAGGTATATAGTAGAGCAATTACATATGTAATATTAACTGTATATGTAGTGCATTTCATATAAGAATGATATAAATATAATCAACTCCTTATTTCAACTAAAATATTAATTTTGCTTGCAAAACTTGGTACTTATCCGATCCAAGCTTTTTTTAGATTGGCCAACTGCCAGAGTCAGAGGGAGTTGGATGAATATAATTTGATAATAATAGTCCCCCAGTGAGGCACTACCTTGATGTGGTTGTGGGACTTGCAATAAGCTCTGAGGAGGATGAGAGCTATGGCAAAGGCTCAACCATACTGGACAGGTCACATCAGAGGAGCCAGAAAAAGAGTGTTTCTTCCATAAACAATATGGTGAGACATCATTTACAGAAACCCAGGATTGTTGCTCAAGTCAGCAAGGACTACTCTAGCTGTATTGTGTTTTGTGTTGGAATTCCTGGACATCTGGTGACAAATGGGCTACAGGCAAGGGTGGGCTTCAAAATTTTTAGCAAGGGGTTCTCTGCCTTGTTGCTGGCTGGATGTGGCCATGGTGGGCATGGCCTAGTCGGCCTCCTGCACCATAGCAGGGTGGTGGTGGGTGTTTTTGCCCTCCTCGGGCTCCAGAGGCTTTTTTCGAGCCTCCGGGAGGGCGAAAACAGCCTCCCCAGGCTCCAGAGGCCCTCTGGAGGCTGGAAACAGGCAGTTTCCGGCCTTCCTGAACTTCTGGTAGACCCGTTTTTCACCCTCATGTGCAGAGACGAGTTGCTCACTTACTGATATTGGTGCGCTGCGCGCGCATCTCCGACATTTCGTGCACACGCGCGCTCACTATGTGCGCGTGCCCCCTCATGCAGTTTTGCTTCCACACATGCGCGGAAGCAAAATCGCCGAAATCTCACGAGGGGATGTGCACGATTTCACCAAGATTTTGCTTCCGCACATGCGCAGAAGCAAAAAAGCCCAAAAATTCTTTTAAAAAGATGGTGACGTGCGCGACGGACTGCCGAAGACGGCACCGGAGCAGTCACACTCAAATAGCGCCATCTGCTGGTCGCTACCAGAACGACAGAGTGGACCACACCAGTAGGAACCCACCACTGCTCACGAGCCTTCGCACGCGCCCTGCACTTACCTGCATCCAAAACGGGCCGCGTGAGGACTCCTGGGAAGGGTGGGCAGGGTTAGGGCCAGCCAGGAGTGGGATTTGGGGGTTCTCCAAACTGCACAGAATCTTAGCTAGAAGGTTCTTCCGAACCCCTGCGAACCCCCAGCAGCCCACCTCTGGCTACAGGATTCAGGACTGTTGGCTGAGTAACCAGGGCCAGCAGCTGAACAACTACTGGAAGAAAAGTTGTTTACTCTTCACAAATATACAAAAACTGAAAAGAAAGAAATAATATTCTGCTACTACAAATCAAGTTCAGCAAGAAGAGGATATCTGAAAAGAATGCACAATTCTGGAAAGAACAACTTCCAGAATCAGAAATAACAAAACAGAGGATGACAGTTTGATGTTGATTTATAATTCAAAATAGATACACCATAATATCAAATATAAGCACCAGACCACTGACATAAATAAATAACTGATGCATGACATGACTGCAGTTATAATTGAATACCTTGGCTGCAATGTCAACAAATAGGAAAAACAACAACAACCAAACAGTGCACCACCAAGATCAACTTGGAAAATAAGATCAGCAAGCTGAGATCAGATGCAAGCAATCTAGAACAGGTGGAAGAAAAGAAGGTGAAGAACAAGAAGACCAAAGAATATCTGATCACAAACAAGGGAGTTTGTGACATACAAGAAACAAGGAAATTTAAAGAAGCGCTGGAAATAATAAAGCAGCGAATAACAGCTTCAGCTGAGGCGATCAGCAGGTACAAAGCTTGAATTGCGCAGTGTAGCAGAATCTCCAATTTCAATTGAATCATAAATGTTTCTATCAATCCATTAATGGAGAGACTGCAATGAACCAATCAACACTTGGGGTGACGAATGTTCTGGGTATGAGACAACCCAAAGAAATACAAGAATGCAACTTGGATAAAGCAGATGGATAAGAATAAAAAAGAAGCTATAATGAAAGAACTTGTAATAACAGAACAGAGAAAAGGGCAAGGAAGGTCAATAATTGGTCAGCATCAGGTGAAGATGAACTGCATGTTTTTAGCTGAAACATCTGACTGGTCTACACTCTCTTGTTGCCAAGTAGTTTAACAACATTCTGCCAGGAATGGTCCTAAATCAAGGAGGACCTATATCTGTTTTAAGCAGTGACTGATTATACTTTCACTCCAATATCAGAGTGGATTGTCAATTGCCCCAATTTTACGTAATTGATGAGGTTGGAAGGTAGCAATTAACTCTGGTGCATTTCATGACAGCCTGAATTATGGCGAAGGGTTTCTGCCTGGCCACACTGTGAAGATCATGAGCATGATTATTTAAGAAAGCTTCTCATAGCCTTCTGCGATAACTTCCCCATTTAGTTCAGAGAAATCACTGTTCAAGGTATGATTTAATATGCACAGGAACTCTAGCTTTTCCTGGGTGATGCAATTCTCCTTAGAAATTACTCATCTGTTTGCAACAATTGGTTTGAACCGTAGTGGGTTCTAAACCCTGTCTCTACCGGTTCACATGCGCAGAAGTGTCCCGGGTGGGTGGGTGGAGCCTCTGCTACCGGTTTGCAGAACCGGGCTGAACCGGGAGCAACCCACCGCTGGTTGCAACAGTTTATCTCTTCCACATACCGGTGGAAATGAAGGGGACGCATGCAGGGGTGGGTTCCACTTACCTTCACCATCGGTTCGCATTGCGATGTTTTGCGTGCGCGCAATTGCTTTGCTCGCTTGCACGAACGCGTCCCCTCATGCAATTCTGCTTCCGTGCATGCTCAGTAGCTATAATCAGCCCGAAACACAACTGAGGAGCTGATCAGCTGTGCTTCGGGCAAAGGAATAAAGGTAAATATAAACACAGGGGCGGGCGGGAGGGCCCTTTTTCAAGCAGCAGCAGAGGAAAAAACTTCAAAACAGTAAAAAATTTGGAAAAAATTCAGAAGAAAAGATGGCGGCGCCCACGGACCGGCACCGACCGAACCGGATCCATGACGCCATCATGACATCACCAACAGGTCACTACTGGTAAGGGCGATCCAGTCCGAACCGGCAGGAACCCACCCCTGGACCCATGACTCCGAAAGAGGTGAGATAGAAGTCAAACAGAAGTCTCCAGAAAGAAGGACATAACAGCAGAAGCTATTTATATCAAAGGTTACAGCTTAGATTGTCTGTTCAGATGCTTTTCCTGTTAAGCTTGGATGAAGGCCTTTCACTTTATTGACCTTATTAATTTGTCAAAGTGTGTGTGTGTCTCAGACCTAGAAAATGCCAAGTCATGTCCATGACAGAATCAGGTAATAGTAAAAATGAAGACATGGCTTTAGCTGTTTTGTAAACTTCTTCTGAAGCCCAAACCTAATGCAAAAATGCTTGGCTTTTTAAAGACCTTCTTGGGGGTTTTCCCTATCACACTGAATCAGCACTATATATATAACTGTGAGCAAACAAAAATGTTTTATTTGCATAAGCCTTGGCTGAGGCAGAAAGTTGCTTTCTTTTAAGAATTTACTGCTGGGTATACTTATATATTGCATCTGCTTGTTTAGATAACCTAGTCCTAGCGAGGGGAATAAGAAAAGAAAAAAAATATTTCTGAATGTGCTATCCTGACTTTCCATTGAACTTTTATTTTTATGGGTAAGAAGGATTTTGAGGACTTTGAAAATGAGCAAAGGCGCATAAGATTGTTGATCTCCTTCTCTCTCAGTCCTAGCTCTGGAGAAAGCCCGCACACTACCTAAAATTCCTGCACTGATAATGCCACCCCCACCCCTACCCTGCAATGTGAAGCCCCTGAGGAATTGCATCCAAGTCTTATGTCCAGATCTTTGAGGGAATGTATCAGGGGCGGGTTGCTCTCTTACCTTGCTACCGGTGCGCTGCGCGCGCATCTCCACATTTCGTGCATGCACATGCACGCTACGTGCATGCGTCCCCTCTCACGATTTTGCTTCTGCGCATGCGTGGAAGGAAAATTGTGTGAGGGGACGCATGCATGCATGTGATTTTGCCGATTTTTTTGCTTCTGCGCATGCGCAGGAAGCAAAAAAAGCCCAAAAATTCTGAAAAAAGATGGTGACGCACGACAGACCAGTGAAGACGACGGATTGGTGTCACACGCAAATTGCGTAATCGGCCGGCCGCTACCAGTGCAGTAGAGTGGACCGCACCGGTAGGTACCCACCACTGGAATGTATGTGACAGAAAGAACTTTATTGAACATCAGGAGTGGAAAATAACCGCTCTACATCATATCTCTATCACTTTGCTTTACCCTGGATTATGAGGCTGCTTCTCCAGCAACTAAAAACGAGGAAGAAATTTGTCTAGCTCGCCTTTAAATTCAAGTTTTCAAAGTCTGGTCCCTAAGCCAATCTGCAAACTAAAACTGTGTGTGTGTGTGTGTGTGTGTGTGTGTGTGTGTGTGTGTGTGTGTGTGTATGTGTATGTGTATGTGTATGTGTGTGTTTATAAAGGTGGGGGGGGGAGTTGATAATGCAGTTGCAATCTTCCAGATTGTCTTTTTTTGATCTCTGCTTTCAGCAGATGCCCTGTCCAGAGGCATCCACAGGAAGAAGGCAAGAGAGTAGAGAAATGACAAACTCCACTCTTGCATACTGGTAAGTGTTGTGGTGACACAAGTATAAAATAATACTGGCTTGCACCATATCATCACAAAGCATTTTTTGCTATGTTGGTGTCACTGTGATTAGCATCAGATGGCTCTAGTAGAGACAATGCTGAGCTATTTTATAATGGTATTGTTACATATCCCAAAGGTGCTTTTTCAACTGGACTTTGTTTTTCCTTGAAGGTGTTTCCCTTCTTATCCAAGAAGCTTCTTCAGTTCTGACTGAATGGTGGAGGATGGAAGGATTTAGATTCCTTGCAGTCATCTGATCCTTAGCACTCTTTCAGAAACTGTGCTAACAAAAGACTGCTAACGACCAGATGATTGCAAAGAATATAAATCCTTCCATCCTCCACCATTCAATCAGAACTGAAGAAGCTTCTTGGATGAGGAGCGAAACATCTTCAAAGAAAAACAAAGTCCAGTTGCCTTTTGAAAAAGCACGTTTAGGACAGCCATGATCTGGATGACTGAGAATCTCCATAGACATATTGCTACATAAATGTAATATGGAGATAATGTGTTACCTGCTTTGCATTGTCTAAATTACATTAATCCTGCAGACATTCTGGAGAGCACTGGAGAAGTAGCTCCTACTGGTGAAAAAACTGCACTGCTGTGAGGACTAGTGCTGTGCAATGCATTAGCGAGCCACGGTGGCGCAGTGGTTAGAATGCAGTACTGCAGGCTACTTCTGCTGACTGCTGTCTGTCTGCAATTTGGCAGGTCAAATCTCACCAGACTCAAGGTTGACTCAGACTTCCATCCTTCTGAGGTCGGTAAAATGAGGACCCAGATTGTTGGGAGCAATATGCTGACTCTGTAAACTGCTTAGAGAGGGCTGTAAAAAGCACTGTGAAGCAGTATATAAGACTAAGTGCTACTGCTATTAGAGGTGTTTTGCAGAGCATGTCAACCTAAGCATGTTCTGCAAAACACCTCCTCTAATGCATTGCATACTACTGTATGAATATCAAAATTGAAGGGCATCTGTACTATCCTGTTTCTTTAAAGTCCAACTTTCACTTCCATAGAGTGTCACCTGGAATTCATAGATTGCATGATTCTGATCTTTGGAGGCTTGGGCATATCATCAAGTTACAGAAATTGTTTGTCAAGGAAAAAAATGTGTGGAAAGCCAGAAAGCCAGAGAATGGGAAGCAGAAAATCAAATGTAAGGAGAAAAAAAAAAAACAGAACAAGCAAACCTTTATTGCTAGCAAAGGTGATTTGAAGTTTTAATTATTAGCAAAGTGTGATTTTACTGGAGAAGACCGGAAAGAAATTAACACAGTGATCAAAAAGTGTAACATGTTTTTTTTTTATGACTAAAAGGCAGGCGTGGGCAAAGAAATCGTTTGCTAAGTTCATCTTGTGGTGGAGATAAGGGAAAGGGAAGGATAAGAGTGAAAATCAAAGTATTCCTTAATATGTAACTCTTTCCTGTGCCTCAGTGCTATACAAAAAGGAAAAGAAAAGAAAAATGGGATAGAGATTAATGCGGCTATGTCCACTTTCTTCATTGGCTCCACCCACTTTTCACAGAGGGCTCCATCTACTTTGGACCTGCAGATTGTGACATCACGCATAATATTAAAGATGGCCCTTGACTGGGAAAAAAAAGACCATTCACTTACGTATTATGCTTATTATAAAAAGAAACATTTCTCCCTCTTTTTTTGACAAACTATTTTTAGTTTAGTCATTATCATAGAAAGCACTTTTGTATGTCATACTCAAATTAAATATCCAGTCGTCTCTCTGTGAGGTTTCCATAATGCATATCAGGCTAATGCTTTCATCTGAAATGCAGTATTTTGTTGTTCAGTCGTCAAGTTATGCCCAACCCCATGGGCCACGGTATGCCAGTGACCCCTGTCTTCTGCTGTCTCCCAGAGCAGGGGTCTCCAACCTTGGCAACTTTAAGCCTGGCGGACTTCAACTCCCAGAATGAATTCTGGGAGTTGAAGTCTGTCAGGCTTAAAGTTGCCAAGGTTGGAGACCCCTGTCCCAGAGCCTGCCCAAACCTATGCTCACTGCATTAATGACACTAATCATTTCATTCTCTGCTGTCCCTTTCTCTTTTTGCCTTCAATCTTTCTCTACATCAGGGTCTTTTCTAAGAAATGCAGAATGTGTGCAGGTTAATCCTTATTAGGATTGATCAGACATACATAACCAGATTTTTTAATTTTTTTTTTCACCAAACATACACAAATATACATACATATACCATATCATCAAAACATCTATAGTGATATATTTCTATCCAAAATATCATAAACATATCTCCTTGGTTGCTCCTTTTATACTTTTATCTCCAGTCTGCTTACCTTCTATATTTCATACTACTCCCCTCCCTCTATCTCCCTCTCTCTCCTCTACCTTCTTCCTCCCTCTCTTCCTCTTTCCTACTTCCCTCCTCTCCCACTCCCCTTCCTTTCTACTTCCTCTTTCTCCCTCTTATCCTTCCCTGAGTACATCTAATCATGATCCATTCATGGTTAGCAGACTAGTAATTCAGAAACCCTAACTTCATTCCAACATCGGAGCTATTTCTTAACCTTGTATCTTTCCCTTTATCTACTGTATACTTATATATTTAATACATTCTACCAGGTATATCTACTATTATTCTAATGCTGCTTCCTTCCTCCTATTTTTGACGCCCGGGGGACGACCTCTAATTTTCCACTTTCTTCCAAATTAATCGCTATGGCTTAATTTCCAAGAATGTTCATTATCTCTTATACCTCTTAATTTTAGGCTGTTTTCTTCCCTCTTCTCAATTAGTATCTTTACAGATATTTTCTATTGACTACAGGTAGTCCTCAACTTATGACCACAATGGAGCCCAAACTTTCTGTTGTTAAGTGAGACATTTGTTAATTGAGTTTTGCCCCATTTTAAGACCTTTCTTGACTCCGTTGTTAAGTGAATCATTGCAGTTGGTAAATTAGTCACCTGGTTGTTAAGTGAATCTGGCTTCCCCATTGACTTTGCTCATCAGAAGGTTGCAAAAGGTGATCACATGACCTCGGGACACAGCAACCTTTATAAATATGAACCAGTTGCCAAGCGTCTGAATTTTGATCACATGATCATGGGGATGCTACAAAGGTTGTAATTCTGAAAAACGGTTATACGTCATTTTTTTCAGTATCGTTGTATCTTTGAACAATAAATGAACTGTTTTAAGTCAAAGTCTACCTGTATTTGTAGTCAAGGGATGCATATAGACATTTCAGTACCTTCGTTATCAATTCCAGGGCTGTTTGCTGAATCTGATATCATTAGTTTGGTTGTTATATTTCATTGCAATTCCTTTTATTTTATTGCGCCTCTTGATTTTTATTATTAGATCTTGCAAATCAGTTGTTAAAGTAGTATGATCTGCATAACATACAGAATACCAGAGTTGGGAGGGATCTTGGAGGTCTTCTAGATCAGCCCCTACTCAATCAGGAGATCCTACAACATTCCAGACAAATGGCTGTCCAATCTCTTCTTAAAAACCTCCAATGATGGAGCACCCACAACTTCTTGAGGCAGGCTGTTCCACTGATTAATGGGAAAATTTCTTCTTAGTTCTAGGTTGGATTTCTTTTTTAAAAGCTTCCATCCACTATTTTTTGTCTTGCCCTCAGGTGTGTTGGAGAAACCATACTCATCTTCTTCCAATCCAGCCTCCTTCAATATACATTTAGCATATAGGTTGAATAAATAATGACCAAGTATACAGCCTTGTCTCATTCCTTTGTTGACATGGTTCTATGCTGATTCTAGCCTGTTTCTCCATTTGTCTAGGTTGTGGTTCCTGACCTATGTATAGATTTCACATGATGTCTAGGAGATACTCTGGGATTTCCAGTTTCCTTTGAACATTCCAAACTTAAATTGTTGATACATTCAAAGGCCTTTTCATAGTTAATGAAGTATATAATTTCTCGAAGTTCTTTGGATTTCTTAATTATTCACAGTGCATTAGCAACAATATCTATTATTCCTCAGCTTTTTAAAAAATCAGATTGAACACTTGACTTCTTTTACAAGTAGGGCTTTAATCTGCATTGGATAACCTTAAACATTATTTTGCTATCGTGTGAATTAAAAATATTGTGCAATAGTCTGCATACCCTATTAAACTTCTTTTCTTTGATATTGGTATGTCAATTGATCTCTTCCAATGTCTTGGCCACTTGGACATTCCCCATAATTTTGCTAGTATAGATTGATTAGAATTGTGACTGATTATCTTTCTGTTGCTTGCCAAGTTTCTGCAGATAGCTTATCAATTCCTGTGGCTTTTCAATTTGGTAATTACTGAAGTGCTGATCTAACTTCATCCTTTAGTACTAGGGGTTCTTGTAAATAGAGAATGCCATCTAAGGTGAAAATAATGAGATTCTTTCTAAATTCTTTCTTGAGATTTTTGCTTTTCTTGGCTTTGGCTTCTTATTTATTTATTTATTTTATTTGGCAATTCTTATATGCCGCCCTACTCCCTAGGGATTCTTGTGTCTTGTTGGTAATTTCCAATGTCTCTCCTCACATTCAGTTTGCTTTCTTCTGTTTCTTGGTCTTTGAAAGACTTTCTTCACCATTCACCTTTTTAAATTTCTTTGATTGTATTCCATAGGTCTTCTGGTTCCCTATGAATGAGGTTTAGGTTTTTAAAATGATTCCTGAAGTTGCCCTTGAAAGTAGTGGATATATGCGGAAGACATTATGATGGAAACTGATCGACTGTTTTCTTCCCTTTTAGCTTGCCTTGAAATTTGTACACGAAGAGTATGTGATCTTTTCCATAATCAGCTCCTGGGCATGTCTTTGCTATTATACCTGGCTCTTCCTCTTTGTTATGCCAACGAGATAGTCAATTTAATTTCTGTACGCTTTTTCTGTTGACATTCATGTATATAGGCATCATTTTGTTAGCGATGAAGAAATTACTGGCAGAAACAGAGTAAACTGTTCCTGTTTGTTTGTTTTTTCCTGTTTCTTAGGCCATACTGTCAACTACATTTTCCTTCTTACTAATTCCATCCTTGGCATTCTGCTTTTGTTTTCCAGAGTTTGTGCATTTTTGTGTACATTAAAAAAAAACCCATACACCCATGTGACACCTATACTCTGCCAGCTGCATTGGTTGCCCATCGGTCTCCGGGTCCAATTCAAGGTGTTGATCATCATCTTTAAAGCCCTTCATGGCTTAGGACCAGGCTATCTCCGGGACCGCATTCTGCCTCATATTTCCCTCCGACCGGTTAGGGCCCACAGAGTTGGCTTCCTCCAGGTCCCGTCAGCCAAGCAATGCCGGCTGGCAGGCCCTAGGGGGAGGGCCTTCTCTGTGGCGGGCCCCGCGCTCTGGAACCAACTTCCTCCAGAGACCCGAACCATCCCCACCCTGCTGGCCTTCCGAAAAGCCGTTAAGACATGGCTTTTCCTGCAGGCTGGGGGTAGAGCCTAATCCATCTGAGCTCTCCCCCGGGTATGTCTGGTTGTTAGATGGTTTTTAATATTAAATTTTTAATTTTTATATTTGATTTTAATGCAATGTTTATTGTTGGTTGTTCTTGTATTTTCTCTTTGCTGTACGCCGCCCTGAGTCCCTCGGGAGTTGGGCGGCATATAAGAAAACCAAAATAAATAAATAAATAAATAAATAAATAATAAATGGAGACCAAATGCAGTTAAAAGATTTAGACCAGTAACTCTGTGGTTCACTGTTCAGTCTCTTAGCTGTTTTGTGGATTCTTATGGGTTGAGTCTTGGAAACAACTTAAAAAAACCTGCACAGGACAAGAATATACTTTCCCCCCCTCTTAAACAAAGCATGAGTGCTTTTGCATATAATTGATATATTCTTTCTCACAGCACTCATGTTAGCAGCCAGGGAAGTTATCAATGTGTTAGGTGACTGTGGTAGCACTTTCTTTAACACAGAGCTAAAAATAAAACAAGTTTTCCCTTAGGGAGCAACACTGTTTTCCCCTCATTCCCCTAGAAATATTTTACAATGCTAATGCTTTTCTTTCCTTCCTTTTTCGGTAGCATGCCTTTGTTCCTTGCGCTGTTCTCCTGTCAGAAGAAAAACTGAGCTTTTGTATATATAATAGTATCATCTTGACTGGGTGAAATTTAGTTCAGATCTCTGTGCAGAGCTTTCGCCCTGCCCCCTCTGTTACACCTCGCAATTTATCATTTTCTTAGGATGGAGTGACATTTTAACTCTGCCAATGCGTATTTCTGAAACTCTGTTTTCTGACTAAGTGCTAGGGAAAGGGGATAGGGATTGCAGTTTGTTAGGATGCCCTCCTCTTAATGCTTCTCCTCCCCTTTTCTCCAAGTTGGACTTTTCTCCAGCCCAGATCTGTGAAAATAAAATCCAGCACAGCTTCATTTTTCTCTGGGAAAAGAGAACACGCCAAGGAATAATTTAAATAAATAATTAAGTAAATCTGTGTGCCACCTGACTCTCAGTGACTTTGAGTGGCCCACAACAATCAAAGAAATTACAATAAAACAGGAAAATGTGAATCCCTTGCGCACAAGGCCTGTATATAAATAAGGACTTCATGGTTCTTCTAAAGAACAACAGAGTTGGGGGCCATCCATCTACCCATCTTTCATCTCTAGCCTGGCAATATATGCCTAAGTCGCCAAGCTTATTAAGGGAAGTTCAATCCATTTTCAGGATAAAAGAACTGTAATAAGGGAGTTAAACAATTGTCCATTGTTGGCAATCTGTGTCTATTTGTGATTTTATTTTAATTATAGACTTTATAGATTATTCAGACCAGAGTTTCAAACTTGCAACTTTAAGATGTGGGAACTTTGACTCCCAGAATCCTCCAGCCAGCATGCTGGAGCTTGAAAAACACTGTGCTTAACATCCAATGAGATAATAGCCCGCTGGAAACTGAAGAGTCTTTCTTTTGAGTGAGCATGTTTAGGGTTAGGAACATTACTTCTCTCCAGAAATTTAGTATACAGATTTCCCATTCAAACATTGAGATGACCAATCTGTATGTACAGGAATTGATACTTTTACTTTAAAATGAACAGGAAACCTAAGACTATATTAGCTCTTTGTTGTACTGAACAGAGTCTATGCAAGCATAAGATTCATTGTATTTGATATGATGGGAATACTGCAGCTCTTTCTCCACAACATAATTAACTCAATCAACCACTAGCAAAGTCAAGTAGTGGTGGTTCTGGCAACATATGGTAATACCAACTGGGTCCAATTTTGAGAATACTAGCATTTTTTCCATTAGTGGAAAAAATCCTAATGGATATTCCAGGTTGTGTGGAATATCCATTAGGATTTTTTACAATTCAGAACTAATTCAGGATTCTTCCACCTCCCCATAACTTTGGGGAAATTTGGGGAACATGAACTCTGCTGCTTCCAAGCAAGCCTGATAAAGATACAGCTGCTTTAATGAGTTAGTAGACAGGTGCAGAAGTCAAGCTCTCCAAAGTTCTGAAGATTTTTTTTCTGAATCACTGGTGCAACTCTAGTAGCTGTCAGTTTGGTCATCAAACATAGCAGTAAATCTTGACCTCCAAGGAATTCAATCCTGCATTCAGTAGGTAGCTAGCAATGCAAGTTTTATTGACTTGAAATAGATATTGCTTTATAGAGATAAGAAATAAACCCCATATACAAAAAAATGTGCCTATTGAGGAATCAAGCTTATATGCAGTATATTCAAAGCTGGTTGTGTATATGTAAACATTCATATATGTAGGTGTGTGTGTAAAATCTACAGGTTAGTTAATGGGATTTTAGACTTAATTGAGCATCAAGGATGTGTGTATTCTGCTTAAATTTGGAGTCTGACAAGGTTTATACATTGGTAGAAGAATAAATTTATTTAAACAAGAATTGCCGATATTTGTCAACATTTGA
This sequence comes from Diadophis punctatus similis, assembly GCA_023053685.1. Lineage (NCBI taxonomy): Eukaryota > Metazoa > Chordata > Lepidosauria > Squamata > Dipsadidae > Diadophis > Diadophis punctatus. Next base: position 6,376,603 of record JALIGW010000016.1, on the reverse strand, counting down.
ATTAAAGTTTTATTAATTAAGTGGCAAGGAAGAGGGTTTTTGAACAATTCAGTCAAATTGCCTCGGCTTTTTTTTAAAAAAGGTGTTTAATTTCTAGCTCCTTTTTCTTTTAGTATTAATGCTACATCACATTGTTAATAAAAGAAAACAGAATGGATACGTTCACTAAGATATCTGCAAATCCCTTTTCCTTCAACTATTAAATGCAATTTGCAGCACAATGAAAAATTGGACTAAGATTAAATACAAAGCAAAACATTTTTATTCTCACTGTCTACACCACCCAAACCCATTGTACAAAAAGGCAGCCTTAAACATTTTAAAATAAATATACATGAATAGGTTTTGTATGCGGCTCCTTAGCAGGGTTATAAGTACAGGCAAGCTGTGGGATTTTGAGGCCGATGGAAAGGAACATAGTGTAGAAAACAAACCTAAAAAACAAAATGGAGGGTGCACCCTTTTCCTCATTGTCTTTAGATATGATCAGAGTCAAACTCAGTTCATGTCTTTGCTTAAGTGTATCAGCCCCAAATTGACCCCTTCATGCCCCCAAAGACTACAATCCCATCTAACCCAAAAATAGAAGCCTCCTCACCAGCTCACAGTGCAGCCCAAAGGCATTTTTACAAGCATATTGCAACCCAGAGAAACCCTAACTTTCCATCCTCCATCAGCTGATGACCTCAACATTCAATCTCCTTTAACAATGGACTTTGTTGTGCTCCTGAAGGGGCCATCTTGTTTAAAAATAGACCTTATCCCAGATACATACGTAGATAAGGACCTGTTTAGCTTCCCCAAATTGGCCAACTTATTTTTCACCTTGTAACCTTCAACTTCTATAAAACAAGCTATTTTTCCATGGTTCAGGGTCCTTCTTTTTGTAAAACAGACACCCAATAAATGCTGCAATAAACATGGTTTTTTCCCTCAGTGTTGTGCCCCTTTGTCAGACTAAATACATGATAGGGGGAAAGTACGAAGGCTGAATTATACAGTAATTAAGGGAACTGCACATATTGTTGTGGATTTTTTGTTCTGGAATGCCCCATATGTCCACATGACTCATATGAGATTATACTTTATTTCACAAGCCACCTATAAACAGTGCCATGGTTTTTAGTAGAGTTGCTAACATTATTAGATCATGTTTTCTCACATATATGGGTTAAAAAATAGCATTGCTCACCGCTAACTCCCTCTGAATGCAGACAGGTTTGTGGTCAGAGTATGGCTGTTGAAAAACAAAAGAAAAACATTAGAAACCCCAAGCAACAGAAACAGAACAATTTCCAAGGGATAGAAATTGAAGGAACAAATCTTCTCCCCAAACTTTCTCATGAGGAATGAGCAAATTCAGAAACATGGAAAAGGGATGAAATGGAGTTTTCTGGAAGAAAACATGGCTGGGTGGTTGGGACCATGACTAGAACTGTTTTATTAGCCTCGCCATTTATGCTAGCAAAGTGATAGGATTGTAATATTTCATGGAAGGTAATAAGTATCAAATATGTTAAGTCCTAGTACTGAAGAGGCTAGAGACAGTAGTGTAACTAACAGCTCGTTACTGTATAACAGTTAGATCCAGCAAAGGAACCAGGCTGACAGCTCACCCTTTTATACAGGCTGTTCAGCTGCTCCAACCAATCAGCGGTCTCCATTTTCCCGCTCAAACAAGCGGACCTTGGAGTAAACAGTTTAGTCTGAATACATAACAAAATACAAGTCAACTAGTTGTGAAATCCAATGCCCACCCCAAAGGTACCCATGGGATGCTCTCTAGAGTAAAAAGTTTCATTCCTTGACGGAAGGTATCAGTAGAATTTGTAATAGTACAGTACATCCAGAAACTACAAGGTTGGAGTAGATATGTCTTCTATACCAGTGGTCCCCAACCCCCGGTCCGCGGCCCGGTACCGGGCCGCAGAACAAATGGTACCAGGCCGCCCTGCTACTGTGTCTCTCACTCGCACCCACACCCAGATGAGAAATCCTTGGGCGGCCTGGAAAGAGCAAGCGCCTCCGCCTCTCCCTCCGACCACCATCACTGCGTCAAGCTGTCGGCGAGGGGAGCTCCCGAGATCTGGAGTCCGAGAGCGCCGGGGCTCGGCTGGTCTTGAAGGAAGCCGGGAAAAAGCGGTGGGCGAGCCAAGCACAGGCGGGGAACAGCCCTTCTCTCCCTCCGCCTCCTTTTCAATTCTGATCTCCTCCTCTTTCTCTTCTCTGCTCTTGAAAGGGCCTGAAAGGGGGGCGGCCGGCGGCGGGGGGCGTGTGTGTGTGTGGTGGAGGTGAGGCGCAGCACGGCGAGATTTGCGAGACAAGTAGCCGCCGAGCGAGAGCGAGAGCCAGCCCGAGCTCCCTCTGCATCCCTCACGCGATCCCAGGTTTGGTCGTGGAGTGGGGAAAGTGGAAGGGGTGGGGCGGAGGGGGAGGGCTTGGAAATGTGCATCGTATGTGTGAATGGAGGAAGGAGACGGGGGAGAAGCCGCAGTGGAAGGAAGGAAGGAAGGAAGGAGAAGGATGGAAAGAGAAGGAAGGAAGGATGGGAAGGAAGGATGGATGGATGGAAAGGAAAGAAGGAAGGAAGGAAAGCCCCCCCCCCCCCAGTGGGCCGCGGAAAAATTATCAAACGTTGACCGGTCCACGGCAATAAAAAGGTTGGGGACCACTGTTCTATACAACAAGACATTTAGAAACTAAAGGTTTTTTATTACTTATTATTAATGTAATATATTAAGTATACTAATACTAATTTAAATAACAAAAATAGGAACAAAGTTTTTTTTAATGATAAAAGAGTTTTCAAGTACCCTAAGGATCAATAATAATATCATGGCGTGAACAGAATCTTATTGTCTTTAGTTTTATGTATAAGGTTGTGCATATGGAAATTAGAAGGTGAGAAGGAAACAATGCACTCTGTTAGATTAGAATGTAAAATTCAACAGACCTTCCACAACTGTTAATTTGACAATTCTGGGTTAATTCATATTGATTGTAGGACAGTTCTATTGCATCCATTAAGGCCACATACATTGCATCAACCTTCTTGAGGACTTGCAATCTGGCAGTTTTATATTGGAGCCTTTTTTGAAATGCCTTTGTTATCAAAGACCCATGCTAGAAAATAGTGGCTGTGACTTTGAAAATGATTGCTGCTGCCTATGTAAATAGGTTGGGTATCAGGAGAACAATTCTTCAAATACCTCTAAAAAGGATATGGAGAATTCCATGGGAGATTAGGGAAATCTAGAATCTGCAGTGCAAACAACACCAGAAGCCCAGAGGTTCTAAACACCAAAATGGGTATCTCCTAAAACTTCTTTTTTTTTTTTTTGCTTTCTGTTAAGCTCAAACTTTCTCTCTCACGCTTTCAAGAGATCTGAAAATTTTCACAGGCATAATACAGATTTTTCAAGTCGTGTTGGCAAATTATGAACCTGACTCATTTTCTTTCAGTGGTTTTTGCAGCTGTTCTAACTATAATTACTGTCAAAATAGGGTAGCATACCTTGTAATTTCTCTTTTTCAGTTGTTCACAGTTTTGCTGGAAAGAAAAAGGAATGAATGTGTTGAAGATATCGCTGATATTTTCAATAAATGCAAATTCACATGGTTAGCTTACACAGTAATCCCCACAGAGCAAGACCAGTGTCTCTACTTTTCCTTTGAACTTTCTTAAACCAACAACAAAAAAAAAGTCATACCAAGGTGAAATCACAATTTTGCTAAAAGTTTATACTGTATATACCCAGACATTCATAATATTGAAACAAACGATTGCAAAACCTGTTTATCTGAAAAGGGGACATGCAATCAGAAACACATTGATGCTTTAAAGACCACTCACAGCTGCCATGTTGGCAGGGAATTCCAGGTGTTTAGTTCAACAACATCTAAAGGCTGCCAAACTGAGAAGGGCTGTTCTTACTTCTGAACTTATTCTCAATTCTGGACACAGTATAAGAAGCTGGTGATAAATCATGCAACTTTACAGAGCTTGGTCCAAGTATTCCAATAGGATCTCTGCAAACCACATTCTAAATCACAAATGGAAATTGATTTAAACTTTGAGTGGAGCTTGTTCTACAGTCAGTGAGAGACAGTAATACAAAATGCGTGGAATTGCAAAATGACTTTTTAGAGATGGGGGTGGGCATCCTGGGGGCTGGGGTAAGGAGAATTTTCAACATTTTTCCTGCTTTGGGGAGAGACAATTTTTTAAAATTAACTTTATGTTAAATCTTTTCTAACAATTTTCTCTATTTTCCCCCAAAATGGCACGAAACAAAGGTGTCATCCTAAGTTGCATTAACAGAGGGATTGCAATCAAGATCAAGTAAGGTACTAATACCACTCTATAAAGCCTTAGTAAGACCACACCTAGAATACTGCATCCAGTTTTGGACACTATAAAAAAGATGTTGAGACTTTAGAAAAAGTGCAGAGAAGAGCAACCAAGATGATTAGGGGACTGGAGGCTAAAACATATGATGAACGGTTGCAATAGAGGTGGGTTCCTACCAGTTCGTCTAACTTGGTCTAACTAAGGCTTTATAGAGTGGTATTAGTACCTCTCTAGTCCTAGATTGTATCCCTCTATTAATGCAACTTAGGATTTGTGGTGCCCACATACAGGTACTGAATGTAAAATAGTAAGTTGTTGTATAAAGTTATAATGTGGTTAAAAGGATTGCATTGGCTTTTTTGGCTGCCGCTGCACATTGTATTATGTGTATTATAATTGTATTATATTGAGTGTATTACATTGAGTATGGGCTTATGACTAATATGATTATTAAGAGTGGCCAGGATCTACAAAGACTATAATCCAGGTATGGCCCTATTGTGAATGCTTTGTGGGTCAGGTTCAGTCAACATGGCGAGAATGAGAGCTATTTTAGTACATGCATCCCAATTGCTAGGATGTGATAGAACACCTTTCCACTGCAGGCTTACACACAATCTGAGCTTCTTTCAAAAGCATTGTAAGACTTGTTCGGGCTGGTCCTTAGGGAAGGGTGTGGAATTTTAATTGAGTGAGATGAATCTAATCTGCTTTGCTATTTATGTTCATAATGTAGTCAGTATTTATCTATTGAAATTCCCACCAATGCATTCGACTTGAAAAAGTTCACAGAAGAGATAATTTAAGTATAATAGTGTTAAAATTGAATTTTTTAATTTTTTAATAAGTGTATAAAAGTATAATAGTGTTAAAAAAAACCTTATAAATATTTCAACAACTAAAACCTCTTTGCAGCTAGAGTATATATCAAAAATAAATAAAATGGATGAAAAACTACTATACAGTACAATGAAAAATACCCAGGACCAATAACATCAACAAGATACTCAAATATAACAATTTAGCCAATAATTCATTTTAATAAGTAGAAGTTATCCCAGCCACAGATAGCTGGCAGCAAGGGACTAACCAGGGAATTAATAAATTATATGTAACAGCAGCTTCCAGTCAAGAAAACTGGAATTGTAGTAATTTACTAGCTTCTGCAAGGTCATGTTCTCCAAAGGAATAGGACTCACAATCCCTTACCAACAGGCAGTTGAAATTGAAATTTCTGGAGCTCATAAGAATTGGAGAATCTGCCATATGCCAATAGAACCCAGATACCTAAGTAAAATTTCACTTTAATTCATGCAAGAAAAGTCTGATAACCAGATAGTGTTACATTCGCGCATAAATGAAGGGTCGAGTCACAGGAACAGTTCAGCACCTTTATTGTTAGATAACTAGCTATTGTTCTATAGCTAGAACTAATACGGACTGCCGGCAGACTGCAGGGAAGCCGCTTTTAGGGCTTCCCTGAAGCCTGCTAGCCATTGACATCAGTTTATTTCTCCCGCCGCTAGATTAGCCAATCAGCGGCGGCTATGCAAATCCATGTTCCGTACGTCAGTACGTAACAGATAGTACAACAGCCAAACATGAGTTCTTTCTCAACATGTTTTTGTATTTGAGCCAAGAAAGAACTTCCTCATCTTTATGGGAGCTCCATCAATGGGACTTCTAGGCCAAAGGGACAACCTAGACAAAGAGCCATTTTTGGGTTGCTTATGGACAAACAAGTATGTGAATGAAATAAAGCAACCTTCTCTCTAAACACATCTCCTTATTAAAGGATCCATGAGTGTCATCGGTTTGCAAACCAAGGGTGGATTGCTACTGTTGAGGTCTTCTTTATGGCACCGGTAGCGGCCGGAGGATTGTGAAACAGCTCTGGTGCCGTCCTCGTTGGCCTGTCGCGCGGCGCCATATTTTTCCGTGATTTTTTTGGCTTTTTTTGCTTCCTGCGCATGTGCAGAAGCAAAATCTTGCTGAAATCTTGCAAGGGGACGTGCATGTGCATGAGATTTCAGCGAGATTTTGCTTCTGCGCATGTGCAGAAGCAAAAAATCACCGAAATCACGCGTGTGTGCGCGTCCCCTCACGAGATTTCGGCAAGATTTTGCTTCCGCACATGAGTGGAAGCAAAATCGCACAAGGGGGCGCGCACACGTAGTGAGGGGGCATGCGTGCATAGGAAGTGCGCACGCACACACGTAACATGGCAGCGCACTGCTAGCGAGGTAGGAGCAACCCACCCCTGTTGCAAACCTCTTGTTTATGTCTTCTTGTGCCTTCCTGTTCCAAACATTTTGTATCTTCTCCTTGATAAAATGACAATACAGTATATCTGGCTCTTATTCTCTGTGGGTCAGAGGGGGAAGATTTGGTTCAAATTTTTTTGTCCAAGATACAAAGTTTGTCCCAGTTGTTTGATAACAACTTGAGATACTACTAATGCTTCCCAGCTTTTAAAGAGAACTTTAAAAGGTTCCTTGGTGCTGTTATATAAATAGTGCTAAATAAAATGCGCAAGCAAACAAAAGTCATTCCATGACTTGTGACATTAATCCCTAGATCCCTGAAGGCAGAAGTCCCGTCATATTTTTGGTATCCATTCCTTATGAATATATTTAGGGCTGGAAGTGGTTGAAATGCATATTTAGCTTTTGCGCTGTCATTTGCTGAGCTTTACAGAGGTAAATTAGGCACAAAAATCCACATACAAAACACATACAAAAGGAGTGGGGTTTTGATCACACAGCCACAAGCACCATTTTGCTTTTTTTGACACATATCTCCCCGGCAGACACTGCAAAACTCTTGTAGAATAACAGTTTCTGACAGAGCCTTCTAGCTAAGCTGCCTAGTGGATCATAAGCATCAAAGATTTCTTTAAAAGAAACTATTATGCTAGAATTCACATATCACACTCGATTATATTTTGTTCCGAATTTAGTGTGATTCAGCCACCGTGGCTTGTAAACCACGGTTTATGCTTAATGTGTGTGAATCTGGCTAATTATGAAGTATTCAATATGCCACAATTAAACAATTTCTTACTGTGAAATGCAAAAACATCCACAGTAAAGTTTCTAGTCTCCTAGGGATGCGTGGCTGCTAGGCAATAGAAGACATAAGCATAAAATGCACCAGGGGCGAGTTGCTCTCTAAGTTGCTACCGGTGCGCTTCGCGCACATCTCCACTTTTCATGCGTGTGCACGCTACGCACACGCGCCCCTCGCACAATTTTGCTTTCACGCATGTGCAGAAGCAAAATCTCGCAAGGGGACGCACACACGCGATTTTGGTGATTTTTTTGCTTCCGTGCATGCGCAAAAGCAAAAAATCGCCTAAATCTCACACACGCACGCGTCCCCTCGTGAGATTTTGCTTCCGCGCATGCGCAGGAAGCAAAAAAAGCCCAAAAATTCTGAAAAAAAGATGCTGACGTGCGATGGACCGGTGAAGACGACGGACTGGTGTCATGCGCAAATTACGTAATCGGCCGGCCGCTACCGGTGTGGTAGAGTGGACCGCACCGGTAGGAACCCACCACTGCAGTGCACCTTTAAAACCTCCAAATGTAATTTGCTCCTTTTAAATATGATGATCTGCCAGCCCAGGTTCAAAATACAAAGGTGCCAAGCTTATTCCTTGCCAACTCCAGATTTTCACGGAAAAGAGCGCTGAAGCCACTTAAGCACCGATAATACTGAAGAAGATAGAATTTTTTAAAAAACTGATTTTCTATTACTTTGTTCATGCAGAAGTCAGCCCCACCATGTTCAGTGGTCCCAGATAGGTATATATTGGGTTTAGCCTGCATTATTTATAGATTTAGAATTAGCAAAGAAATTACATTCTCCTTGTAAGCTTGCATTCCAAGAATAATTCTAGAAAATGCTCCACTCCATTCTACTTTCTACTACTGAAGTATTTAATGTAAGGAAGACAAGTCCTATGCAAAAAGAAAACTCTCACTTTGCTCAGGGTTAAGCCCAAAAACTTTGGAGCAACCAAAGCTGTACAGGTAGTGGTTAACTTACAGCTGTAATTGACCCCAGAATTGTAGTCATAAGTCATTGTATTCATTAAATGGGTCACCATCTGATTTGTGTCAAGGAATACCACAATTTAGGCTATGTCAGTAATTATCACCCAACTGTTAAGTCTGCACATTGTGCTAAATCATGACATGGTGTGTTTGGTCTCGATTTAATGTTTGTTATGAAGGCAACAATTGCAATTTTTAAATTCCATGGTTTATTTAACAGACCTTGGCTAAAATTGTGCTGTAGCATGATGTGCAAATTCAGCCATGTATTGTTTTGAATTTGTTCATACGACTAAATCAGAGTTAGATACATTCCCCCAGTATCTGTGTTGGTATTAATCTGCTTTTGTGGGGAACCAATGATTACATGTGAAATAGAACATGTCACTTGAGTAAGAAAATCTCCTTGAATCTCTTCTACTAGGATGGGTTGGTTGCTTGCTTCAGGAGGCAAAGCTAGAAAAATCCTTTGTGAGGAGAAACTTATGCATTTTCATGATTATGCCCCAGGTGACTTCTCACTTCCCCCACCCCTTTTTTTTTGAAGGGAAAAGGTTGACATTTTACAAGGAAGTGGCATTTGTCTCTTGTGAAATCTGCTTTTCATTGCTATGGAAACAACAGGAAAGAAGTCCTGAAGATACCTTGGCTATCAAGGTGCTGGCTTTCTTTCTCTTGAGCTGGGCCAGGGGATTTAAAAATAAGTACAGGAAATGTAAAATGAATAATAATTAAAATATTCTTACAATGTTCTCCACTCTGCTTACCATTGGCACTGCAAATGGAAGAACAGGCCAATCTTTTGGTGGGACATAGCTTGCTAAATGGTGGGATCACATCACCTGAAGGGAGAGTTTTGGAGAAAATTGATTGGTGTCTTTGTGTTTTGGGGGTTGTTCCCAGAGGTGGGTTCCTGCCGGTACGCTCTTACCTGTTGGTCGCCGCAGAACCGAAGAAGCCAGTGGCGTTCGCGGCACGGAGCTTCCCCCGCCCGCTTTCCCCCACCCCCTAGACGCTGCCATTTGCGTTCTTTTGCCCTCTGCGCATGCGCAAAGCGTTCTGCTTGCGCAGAGGGCAAAAGAACGCAAATGGCGGCGTTCAGGCGGGCGGGGGAAATCCCTGCGCCGCGAACACCACCGGCTTCTTCGGCTCTGCGGCGACCAACAGGTAAGAGCGTACCGGCAGGAACCCACCTCTGGTTGTTCCTCCCAGGTGTTGCACTTATTCTATTCAAAATGGCAGGAAGCAATTCCATCAAATTTCTGAACATCTCACAAAAGGGTCTCAAGGCACGTGGGATATGGTTGCACATACTGGCCCATGGCATAGCATTTGGGATTGGATTGTTGCCATTTTATTAGCCCAATCACCTGGGGCTCCTTAGCATAGAAATATCAGCAATGAAGTTAAACCTTACATGGACAGATCTGCCTTAGAATACTGAGCCAGTGCTGAAGGCATCTTTACAGGTACAGGTGGTCCTCGACTTATGAAAACAATTAACCCCAAATTTTCTGTTGCTAAGTGAGACAGTTGTTAAGTGAGTTTTGCCCCATTTTACAACCTTTCTTTCCAGTTTATTTATTTATTTATTTATTTATTTATTTATTTATTTATTTCATTTTGCTCATTCTCATAAACCACCCAACTCCCGAGTTGTTAAGTGAATCGCTGCAGTTGTTAAGGTAATAACACGGTTGGGATTATGTTTCTTCTAATGGAGATAGTGTATTTTTTGGAGTCCGTTACAAAACATGATAGAAAATCCTTTGCATTGTGGTCTGAATCAATTGATTTTAGAATGTTGCTTTTAACATTAATGTTGCTGATTAATGTTGCTTTTTTTTGCACAGCCTTTAATTAAGAGGGGGCATTGTTGACCAATTTCAGCATTTTCTTCGGAGAGGAAAGTGTTGAAATTACTGTTAAACTTGTTACACATAAGGGTGGCAAGAAACAGAGATTTGAAAGCAATGATTGCCATTCACATCGCTGAAAGAGAATCCCATTAACGAAGACTCGATAACAACTGCATCGTCAGTTTTCCTCCCCACCAGTGCTTCTGAGTGAAAAGCTGCAGTGCAGCCCATAATTCTAGACAACCGGTGCTAAAAATAAACTTTCATCCTGCTGTATACAGCAGTTTCCCAATAGGCAAACCATGGGATTTATGCTGCAAGGGAAACAGTTTTAGTACTGTGCTTATACCACAACTGCTTTCATGCATGGCAGGGGGACCTGTTTGGAAAATTAGGAGCCCCTCCTCCCCAAAGTGGGTAAACATCTCTGCAGGATGAGACTGCACAAGATCTTGAACATGCATCTTATTGTCATAAAGAGCATAGAGAATGGGACGAACGCATGTTATTGAATAGACCGAGACTGATTCTAGGTAGCTAATTGAAAAATAATTTGGGTAAGAAAGGCGTTACAGCAATGCAGTCCAGTAACAAGCAGGACTGAGGCTATCAGACCAATAATGCAGAATGGCAACAACAACCAATAGCGTATGAGCATTCAAACACATGACCTAGGTGGCAACAACAGTTCAGGTAGAGTTCAACTAAAAACATAACAACTTACAGTTCAGTCAGAGGTTGTCTAGTCAAAATAAGTTTAGGGTTCAGTTAGAGGTCAGTCAGAACACAACAGTTTGTATGTGTGTCTGTGTGTTTGAGGGAGGAGTAGATTAGTCAAGAAGACTTTGGGAAAGCTTAAGAGTCTTTTGGATGGACAACTTCCCCTTGGTGGATGGGGTAATTTGGTTCTTTAGTCAGTGGTGCCAGGAATGTTGACATGAATAGGAATTGGCAAGCTTGGGTATCCTAAGAGAAATCCACTCATCGATGGCAGGAATTAGTTGTATTAGGGGCTTGCTGGTATTTAATTAGCAAGGGTGACCAAATCAAGCTGCACAGTGAAATACAATGCCAAATGGAGAGGCAAGCATCAAAGAAAGAGGCTGGTGCAGAACCAGTGTTGAAGCCTTGCCTACCCCCGCTATTCTTAAAAGCAGCTAATATTTAGTTTCATGCTTGTGAAGTGTTAGCTTGGCACATGTTCACATTGTCAAGAGACTAAAAGCTATCCCAGTTTTGGAGAATTTCAAGTGAAATTTGAAGTAAGTACTAAAGTGGTCAACCACTTTAAGGGGCGTGCATAAGCGCACCATCGTGCCTACCGTCCCTGTCCTTCTGTCCTATTGTCTAAATTTACCTATACATACTTTGCTTTTGTTTATGTTTATATCATACCTGTTATCTTATACACGTGTTGACAAAATAAATAAATAAAATAAAATAAATAAACCTGGATCAGTCCGGTGTGTTGAGAGCTGAGATGAACTCCTCAGCATGTTAGAAGAATCCAAACAAAAGTATAATATTCCACCAGCACAAGCAAGAGCAAAAGTAAGGCTTGTGGCTAGCCACATTCAAGAAGCCGGGAGCTGAGGAAGTGTGCGAACCTCAGAGCAAAACTTGAGGTTCGTCTTGCCACCCAGAAAGCCTTCTGATAGGCAGAGGTTAATGAAGTGCTAAAACGCAAGAGGTCACAAGAAAAACCTCATCTCCATTGAATTCTTGAAAGGGAAAAAAGAGAGAATGGATGAATGAAACTTATAACAGATTGAGTGACTGATTCCCCCACAAAAAAGAATGGGCAGGAATTATTGAATTACAGATCTGAAAAGGATGTTGGAGGCAATCTGGACCAGTCAACTGTTCAATGTAGGATGCAAGAACAGCATCCTTCACATACGACCACCCAGCTTTTGCTTAAATATTTTCCAGTACAGAAGCCATCTCTTTTGTTTCAATCTATTTTAAGAAGTTTCTTGTAATGTTTAGTTGAAAGTGGCTTCTCTGAAATTTCCACTGGCTTTTGGGGACAACGCTGTCTTCCATCTTCTGAATAAAAACCTTCTACATATTCAAAAAAACGCTCTCATATTTGTTTTTAATTTTCTTTTCCCCAAGCTAACATACCTCTGTAGCTTTGGTTTTTCTCATCTCCTGTCACATCAAGACATTTAAATATGGATGATTATTCTCCAGAGGCTGATCTGCTGAACATGAGCCATCTTACTCTGCAACTTGTGTTGCGTTTTGAGGGTTGGGAGAAAGGTGGTTTGCCTCAAGTTACCAAAAAATAAAGAAGAAATTTAAAGAAATCGCTGCTTGGTTTATACACTGCCTTGGTTCAGAAGATGTCATAGTCTAACTTTCTAGATGCTTATTAATTAAAAATGAGATCTTAAAAGTCACTGATGGTCCAGCTCACAAATCCTGCTATGGAGACAAGAAATCCATTTATAAATCAACAGCATTTCTCGGGTATTCCTTCCCCACAGCTTTCTACTCTCCACCTTTCCTCCCAAAACACAAATTGAGATAATAGCATGGAAGCTGTGATGGGACTGTAGGTTGTTTTTTATTTATTTATTTGTTTGTTTTTACAGAAGGAGACAAGGTTTAGATCGGACAGACTCAGAATTTTGACCACATGATTGCAGCCACCATCTTGATTTTTCTTGACTCCTATAAAGATATTCAGGGACAAATTGATAAAGGCACTCCATTCAATTAAGAGGATTGTTTTCCAGACCAGTGAATTCAGAACAGATGGCACTTTCCTGTTTATTCCCTCCTATTTCCTTTGGCAAATTCCCAGTGAAAAATAACTGGAGTTTGACCAAAACCAAACACAAACACAAACAAAAGCCAATGCTTTCACTTATTATTTATTATTTTTGGAAACAATGGCAATGATTGGTAAAGGAACATGACTGAGTGGTTCTGTCTCTATGGAGGACAGGCATGAACTATTGCCCTAGACAGGAATGTGATATTTGTTTCTTGTTCCTTTTCCTATACTTTATGAGGCTCATCACTTTCACAAAACCTTTTAAAGTTTGCAAAGGATGGTGCCACTATTCAGCAAGTGTACTTGGGAAAGGACATTCAAATACAAGCCTCATGCAATTTTTTTGGCGCCTTTGAGTCTTCTAGGCAAGATTTTGGAAGTGATTTGCCATTGCCTGCTTCCTGGGTCTGAGAGTGAGTGACTGGCTCAAGGTCACCCAACTGGCTTTGTACTTAAGGTGGGACTAGAACTCGCAGTCTTCAGTTTCTACTCTGATGTCTTAACCTCTACACCAGGGGCGTCAAACTCAAGGCCCGGGGGCTGGATCTGGCCTGTGGATTGCTGAGATCTGGCCCGTGGGGCCGTCCTAGAAACAGCAAAGAACCGGCCTGTAGTGCCTCTGCCAGCAAAAATGGAGCTCGGGAGGGCTACACACAGTCCTCCCAGGCTGTTTTTAGCTGTGACGGCCTCCTGCTACCCTCTGCCAGTGAAAATGGAGCTCTGTTTTCACTGGCAGAGGACGGCAGGAGGCCATCACGGCTGAAAATGGAGCTCGGGAGCCCGTTTTTGCTGGCAGAGCGCTCAGGCCGCCACACGAGTGACATCAAGCTGGCCATGCCCACACTGGCCACACCCACACTGGTCATGCCCACACTGGCCCCCAAGGTCAAATACAACCTGATGCAGCCATCAATGAAATCAAGTTTGACACCCTTGCTCTACACCATCTGGCTTTTTCATGCAAACTAAAAAAGTGCAATCCAACCACAGTTACACTGCCTGATTTTCCCTGACAGTGTGCTTCAGTTTCAAAACGCAACATCTCTATATTTCATGGATGAACACAGGCAAGGTCTGGACTGCCATTTCTTAATAAGGAGGAAAGAGAAGAGTGCAGAGATTGTGGGCCTGATCTCTATTTATACAGTTTTGTGTGTGTTTTTTCTAAAATATGTCCCTGAGTGACTTGTCCAAGATCACACAAGAAGCATTTGGCAGAAAACTGAAATAAAATTGGTATTCTTTACCATTTAATCACTGTCTTTCATGCTCTGCTTTACACATCATATTTACAGCCATTGCAATAATATACCCCATTTGGCTTCTATCTCTGTCTTGAATGTTTTGGCTTTCCAAAGGTCTGGTTTTTTTTAAGTGGGGGTAAAAAAAAGGAATTTATGAAAAACAAAAAAGAAACACACCTACGCACATATACGCATACACCCAGAGGCTGAGGGAAGAGAAAGTTTTGGGTCGTGTCCCGAAAAATGAGAAATATTAAAGATTCTTCAGAAGTCACATGCTGAAAAGCAGAAAGACTTAGACCTGGAGCACCATTTTCCAGATGAGGATTATCAAGATGATTTTGGAAGAATTTGGAATTGGGGAAGACAGCAGCCTAGGGAAAACTGTTACGATACAAGAAGTTTTCCTCATTGGCTTATTTAATGTCATATAAACTCTGTGTTGTGTGAATCTGTCACAGATAGAGACAAATGTGCCTTCCCATTGATTTATGTAGGATTCTTTCGTAATACTTTGCTAATTTTAAGGGAGTAATATCGAGTATTTAGAACTAAGGATAAATTTCCTGACAGGGAGCACAATTAATCAGTGGAAGACTTGCCTTCAGAAGTCGTAGGTGCTCCACCATTTTAAGAAGAAATTGGACAACTATTTGTCTGGGATGGTATAAGGCAGAGGTCTTCAAACTTGGCAACTTTAAGACTTGTGGACTTCAACTCCCAGAATCAGGGGTAGGTTCCACTTACCTTCCCCACTGGTTCGCATTGTTCTCTAATTCTGGATCCCTGAAATGTAAATTCAACATACAATAGAACCTCTGGTCACGACCATAATTCATTCCATAACTTTGGTTGCAACCCGATTTGGTCATGACCTGAACCTTTTTTTGGAAATATGGTGCTTACAAAAAAAAATGGCGCAAAAGGGGAAATCGGACATGAAAAAAATATTTTTTTGTGAATTTTTGGTCGGAACCTGATTTGGTTGTGGTCAGAAGCGTTTGTGACCAGAGGTTCTACTGTACATCCATATTATAGCAGATTGTTGAGGAGCTATTCATATTACCCAAGTCCCACTGAAGTAAACTGACTGTAAAAGCAAATGTTTATTTATTTACTTCTTAATCAAATTTCTATGGCCGCCCATCTCACAAAAAAGGGACATTGGCCAGCCAGATGACATATTCCTTTTTGTCTGAAAGGAAATGAAAAATAATTAACAAAGAAAAGCAGTTAAATGTACATCTGCAGTGCCTCCATCCTTGTCTTGCGCTGAAGAAAATAACTAGCTGGGTGAGTGAACTGGGAGATAAATTACCTCAGGTTAAACATGAAATTAGTATGTTAATTGGAAGCAAATTTGCTACTGAAAAGAAAATAGATGAGGTGTGTATGCAGGCGTGCAGGTGAAGGCACAGGCAGTAAGTTAATTCTGCCTAAGAGGAATCAGAAGTACTTGTTTCAGAGAAGGAGAAAGAAATAGTTTAGTTAATGAAATCCTTATCTCTATATAACTGTTAAAAGGTGGAGGAAACAAGAGCATTGTGCCATTGGTTTATCTGAGGTTCCTGCTCAGGTGGATACTACCGATGTCTATGCAATCTACATAGATACTGCTAGATAACTAGTTGACCATAGTAATATCTACAATTACTGATCGTGGGAGATGCTACATGTATACACAAACTAAGGCACTGAGTAAAACTAAGGGACTATATGAGCTTCTATTTTTTTCTCCTAAGTCCCAGTCCAGTTTAGAGTTCCAGAGCACACAGTTAATGGGAAAATAGAAAATCCGGGTGGCAAAGAGAAATCAGTCCATATTTATAATTAACCTGTGTTGTCTATGGATATTCTCAGTCATTCAGGTCATGGCTATCCCAAAGATGCTTTTTCAAAAGGCAACTGGACCTTGTTTTTTCCTTGAAGACATTTTGCTTCTCATCCAAGAAGCTTCTTCAGTTCTGACTGCTTCTTGGATGAGAAGCAAAATGTCTTCAAGGAAAGACAAGGATGAGAAGCAAAATGTCTTAAAGGAAACTACAAAGTCCAGTTGCCTTTTGAAAAAGCACTTTTGGGACAACCATGACCTGGATGACTGAGAAGCTCCATAGACAGCACAGGTTAGTTATTCCAGCTCCATAGCATCCTATATTGCTTGATTTTCTTTGATGGGGAAGACAGATTATAGCAATAACAATAGCACTTAGACTTATATACCGCTTCATAGTGCTTTACAGCCCTCTCTAAGCGGTTTACAGAGTTCAGCATATTGCCCCCAACAATTTGGGTCCTCATTTTACCCACCTCAGAAGGATGGAAGGCTGAGTCAACCTTGAGCTGGTGAGATTTGAACAGCTGAACAGCTGAACTAGCAATCAGCTGAAGGTCGCAGTGCTGCTTTTAACCACTGCGCCATCTCGGCTCCCTTATTATCAATAGACATTGTAGTCTCTGAACTGAATATGGCTTTATGAGATGGCATATAACTCTTTCACACACAAACACATAAAATAATAATCCATATAATGAATTGGATAACACATCAGGAAAGACATTTAACAGGAAAGACTTGTAAAGGTTGGAACTGATGATAATATTGCTTTGGGGATTATTTATTTATAAGATGCCCATCTTTCTGGCATGTGGGAGAAGGCCTCTCCTATCTTGCTCACAGGCTTTTCTCAGGAGTTGTAGTTACCCTCGGGGCTTAGAAAATCTATCAAAATCTATCTTGTTAAAATTCTTTTAATTTATATTTCATTGTTAATTTTAATCTGAGTTTCATTTTTAAATTTTGTAGGCTGCCTTGAGTATTTGCGAGACTAAAAAGGCAGTCAAAAAAGGGAACTTTCATATATGTACGTCTGTGTTTATGTAGGTGGTTATGCAGATATCTCATGTACACATGTAAGCAATGTAGGCAACATATACCAGTAACACTTCCTGCCTTGTTTTAGTAGTTCTTTTATCTTTCCCTCTTAAGACTATATTGTCATCCTTTGTGGCAAATTGCCAGTTTCTGGAGACACACACTTAACATGGTATTTAAAATAATAAATTGTTTTGAGAACCTCCCTCTCTGTCCACCGTTTCAGATCCTGGAAGTGTATCCCCCCTCCACATTTAAAAAAGACAGCTCCTGGCCCATATGCCTGTTATACCCAATTCAAAGGTTGTTCAGATGATGAATTCCATAGCTTCCTATCTGAAATCTTCCAGATGTGTTAGAAGCACTGGGATAGACTATAATTCCCAGGATTCCCAGCTAGCATGGAGAATTCTGGGAATTATAGTCTATCCCAGTGCTTCTCCATTATTTTTTGTTACGCCCCCCCTAGGAAGAAGTAAACATTTCACGCCCCCCCCCCCCAACTCTCTGCCGGGACGATTGTTTGCAATATTCGGCACGTTTTCGCTGAAAAACTCAAGCAGCTTATCAGTGTGATTGGGATGTAATGTGTTTAAGTGACGCCTTAATTTATTTGGCTTCATGCTGTCTGCTGCCAACATTTTTAGACACAGTAAACATACCGGTCTTTCCTCGTCTCCCACCGTAGTCACAGTGAAGCCAAGCGCTACATACGCTTCATCATATTTCCTCATCTTAGCTTTCAGGACACTTACGTTTGTCTCATTATTTCCATCTCTCTACTCCTTTCTTTTCATCCCTGTTAAATATTTTTCCATGGTGTCTCTTAAGGGTTTGTTATCTGCATTTCATATCTCCTGTTCTGTGCTTTGTGCTATTGTTCAGTGCAAAAAACCCCTACTCCTGAGGCCAAAAAAAGGCACGTTCGCCGGGGTCATGTGCCCCCCCTGGCATTGCTCCACGCCCCCCAGGGGGGCCCGCCCCACTATTTGAGAAGCACTGGTCTATCCTGAAATTGCCAGTTTGGAGAGGCCTATGAAGTTGCCTTGGTCCATCTTACTAGAGATGTTTTGAATGTGAGACCTTGAATAAACTAGTTATAACGCACACAAATGGAAAACAAACTGTTTTCATCTGTTCCAAACACATCAGGGACATGTTTTTCTTGCTTAAGTTCTCTTCTGCAATGCAAGACCAAGAAATAAAGAAATGTTTATTTTTCTCTCCCTTCCTTGCTTCTTTCTGACGTGCAACCAAAATATTATGAACTTACCCAAACAATGCTTTCCCTCCCTTCTAGTCAAACATACTTCTGCTATCTTTGAATAACACTACACGTTTCTCATTTAGGGCTGTGTCTATTCATTCTCTTTATAAACATGCACTAAGGAGAAAACTATTTTCTGAACATATGGCTGTTGTCTCTGTTTTGGATGGAAAAATGTCTGGCATTTTGCTGACATCACTGCTTTGTGAGTCATTAGGAAGCTCTGTATAAACAGCAGGATATTTTAATCAATCAGAAATATCAGAAATATTTTCTGTGCAGCCTATTATAATGGTAGAGTTATTTATTATTGTTATCATACTTATTCTTTGTGATCTTGGCATAATGTCTAAGTCTTGATATGTGGCCTGCTGAGTCTGGAGCATGGTGGTAAGCCTGAGTCACTCCTTCTATAGTTTGCAGAGTGAAATAATACCAGATGTTTCTTACATCTTAGAGTATGATGGAATCTACAAACCTGGCTAGATGTCTGTTTGTGTGCAATGCCACAGTTCTCTCACTAATTTGTGTTGAAAACTATGGGTTCACTGTTTTTGCTTGGAATGAATCTGCTAAAGCTGTTCCAGAAATGAGGTGGCACTAGATTCAGAACTATATATCCATTTATTTATTATTTATTAGACTTTTGTTCCAACCTTATTTTTATAAATAACTCAACGCAGTAAACATCTATGGTACAATTTATTTATGAAATATTTAAATCCATAATCTGTCTTTCTACCCAGAGCTCTCTCTAGACATTTACCAGTCTAAATCAAATACTAGCAATAGCAATAGCACTTAGACTTATATACCGCTTCACAGTGCTTTACAGCCCTCTCTAAGCAGTTTACAGAGTTCAGCATATTGCCCCCAACAATCTGGGTCCTCATTTTACCGACCTCAGAAGGATGGAAGGCTGAGTCAACCTTGAGCCTGGTGAGATTTGAACAGCTGAACTGCTGAACTAGCAGTAGCCTGCAGTGCTGCATTTAACCACTGCACCATCTCGGCTCATACTAGGGGGCGGGGGAATCCAAATTTGTATTAAATTAATTTGAGAAAGCTTGATTTCTATGATAGAACAGGGGTGTCAAACTCGATTCCATTGAGGGCCACATCAAGGTTGTGTTTGACCTCGGGATGGGGGGGTGGCCAAGGTGGGCATGGCTAGCTCAACATCACTAGTGTAGGGAGCGCCTGTAGCAGCCTGAGCACTCTGACAGTAAAAATGGGCTCCGAAGCTCAGTTTCCGGCTGTGATGGCCTCCTGCAACCCTCTGCCAGTGAAAATGGAGCTCGGGAGGGCCGCACTGCCAGCTCCGTTTTCATGGGCAGCCCTGCAGGCCAGGTCTAAGCAACCTGCGGGCTGGATCTGGCCCGCAGGCCTTGAATTTGACACCCCTGTGTTAGAAGAAACAATATCTGCCCAGCAACATACTTGAGGGAGCAAATAGTTGGAAGAAAGAATCTATGTTGGAAGAAAGGAGAAAGATCTCAGGCCTGTGCCAATAAGAAACTACCAGCATCTTTATGATGGCTTTTTCTACCAAAATGCTTGGGCCAGATGCTTTTCAAAATCAGTTGAAATGGTTCTGTCTGTTTTCTGCTTCAACATTTTTTACTCACTCCAAATCATGGTTTCTAAAACTCGGTAAATTAAAGACGTGTGGACTTTAGTTTAAGGTGACCAGACGTCCCGCTTTTGGTGGGACAGTCCCGCTTTTTAATAATTTGTCTCGCGTCCCGCGGCGTTTCAAAAAAGTCCCGCTTTTTGAATTTGAATTTGCCCTGCACACCCCTCTGCCTCCTGCCTCGCCTGCCTCCTCCTGCCAGGCGGGGAGGGAGGGCAGTGAGAGGGGCAGTGGTGGTCTTGTCTGTTCGTCGCTGCAGAGCCAAAGAAGCTGGTGGCGTTCGCGGCACGGGGCTTCCCCCGCCCACTTTCCCCGGCCACCAGGATGCTGCCATTTCCATTCTTTTGCCCTCTGCACAAGCAGAATGCTTTGCGCATGCGCAGAGGGCAAAAGAACGCAAATGACGGCGTCCCAGCGGCCGGGGAAAGCGGGCAGGGGAAGCCCCGTGCCGCGAACGCCACCAGCTTCTTCAGCTCTGCGGCGACGAACAGGCAAGACCGCACCGGTAGGAACCCACCCCTGGCTGCGATGAAGGGGGGGTGTTTGGGGGGGGTGCACAAAGCTGCAGGATAAGAGAGACGGACCCCCTCCCATCTTGCTCCCCTAGAAAACCCCCCCATCAATGGTGTCCCGCTTTACAAATATTAAAATCTGGTCACCTTACTTTAGTTCCCAGAATTTCCTAGCCAGCTGGCTGAGGAATTCTGGGAATTGAAGTCCACACACCTTAAATTTTCCAGGTTGGAGAAACCCAACTCTAAACGATTGCTTTGTGGCAGCAGTTTGGCTTTTGAAAATAGCTTTCCTGCAGATTTCCCCCCAAATTAAGTTCCTACAGCCAGTTAACTATTGCTTTCCTACAAGGGTTCGTTTAGAATTTTTTTCTGCTGTACATGTTTAAAATGCCAGCAGAAAGGATAATAATCCATAATTAATTTTTAAAAATCTTCATAGAGTAAACACAGATGAAAATAAATGAGTAACTGCATCAATGCAGGCAGTGTGTTTCACAATAACAGTTTCTGGGCGGGTGGGGGACTTAAATGTTTTCTCTAAAAAAGCCCCCAAATGTAGGATACATTCTTTTTATGCTAATTGAGCATGACTTCACTCTCCGCACAATCAAGACTATTCACAGTCTCACAAAGACCCGTCAAAGGAGATGATGAGCAAAAAGCAATGTTGGTATTTACTTTAAGAACACCCTGGTTTGGTCCTCCACCCAACAATTTCATTTGATCCTTTGCATTGCCAGAAATGTTCTGTCATCATGAAAAACATCTCAGTGATTACATTAAATACATTTATTTTGGCTCAGTGTTTCTTGCTAAGCTGAAAACATACACTGCAAAGTTTCGTCTTAGAATTTTTTTTAAAAAAGAAACATTACTATGGAAATATATTCTGGTGGAAAATGCAGTGTAGATTCAGGATATGTTTTATTTGCAACAGATCATTTTGAGACTTAAGCACAACAACATACAATAGCGTTAAGTTACAAATAACCAAGATACTCACAGGTTTCAAACGATCAATCTACATATGTGGAGATCACACAAATATACACAGACCGTACCAAACTAACATTTACCAATAGCAATACCACTTAGACTTATATACCGCTTCACAGTGCTTTACAGCCCTCTCTAAGCATTTTACAGAGTCAGCATATTGCTCCCGACAATCTGGGTCCTCATTTTACCAACATCAGAAGGATGGAAGGTAGAGTCAGCCGTGAGCCGGTGAGGATCGAACCCCTGGCAATAGGCAGAGTCAGCCTGCAATACTGCATCTAACCACTGTGTTACCAAATATACATTTGAAATAAAAGGGATTTGGTTTAGCCTAGCTTGCACCAATGTATATGGAGACCACACAGTCGATGAAGGTTGGGACACATTGGATAATCTGGGCCATCAAATGATCTCCTTCAGGCTGAGCTACAGTGAGTCTTCTCAGAATGACACTGCAGATGTTAAGACTGATATCCAACCTTGTCAACTTTAAGATTTGTAGACTTCAACTCCCAGAATTCCTCAGTCAACAAAGCTGAGAGTTCTGGGAGTTGAAGGCCACAAGTCTTAAAGTTGCCAAGGTTGGAGACCCCTGCAATAGGACACAAAGTATATCAGTCAAACCCATGATCAGTGGTCAGGGATGATCAGAATTGTAATCCAAAACATCTGGAGGGTACTATAATGTCTATTCTTTGCCAAATCAAAACCACCCTTTTGTACTACATTTGAATTTGAATTTGAATTTATTAAAATTTCTATGCCGCCCAACTCCCAGGGGGACTCTGGGTGGCTCACAACAGGGTATAGAAACAACAATCAGTAAAAACAATTTAAAAACATATTAAAATAGAAGTAATATTTAAAAAGAACTTTCACTCCAACATGCATACATAGCATACATACTATCAATCAATCATTCATTCATTCATTCAATCAATCAATCAATCAATCAATCAGATGCAGGCTGGTCTTATTGCAATGAGCATCATAGTACTTGATATTTTTTTCTTCGTTCAGTGATTAGTTTGAAACAAAACTTGACAAAAACCAGCATGCAATTATAACATATTGATATTTTAGTTCCGCTACTCTATTAAGATAATGAACTAAAACTAATACTTAATGTTAGATAAGAAAAAAATGAACCAAAACATTAATTGTAAGTGAATTCTGAAACTAAATGCTCAACCTATATGCAATAAATTAATATAAAAAATAAATTATACAATGGAATCTAATAATATAAAATATTGAAAGAAAGTTACAATTACTAATTTATTCACACATGACCAAAGATTATTCATCTACTCTAGAAGTCACTTGTGTATGCATATTCTGCTGTACACAACTTTGCTACATTATGCATAATAATGTAATGCATTATAGAATAAAAGTAGACACAGCAGTCTATAAAAATCACAAAAATCAAAAGATATTCAAACCACCATATCTTTAATGTTAATAAATTGCACAAAATTAATAATGTTCCTGAAACACTGACTTAGATCCAAGTGAAAGTAGTCGGGCTTTAGTCTCAATGAAATCAAAAGGAATGAAGGCAGTTATGACTAACTTTTCTCAACTATTGGTTTGCATCCACCCTAGCCTATATTTTCTTTTTAACCTGTTCTGTAGTCGGTCAGTATTTGTGTATCATTTGACTACTTGTCAAAGCTGGGAACTTACAGCTCAATGGTAGGAAATAGAAGCTCAAAATTGTTAATCCAGGACCTCAGATCTCCAGGAATGACCTTGGTATCCCTGGATAGTATAAACAAGCCCACAGTGGAGTTTGGCAAGACATCTGAAGAAAAAGGTAGGACATGGAAAAACATGTTATTTCTGTGAAGTCTTTTATATCCCCTTGATGCAGGCAGGAGATTGTGCTATTTAGCTCTGTCTGAAAGCAAAAATCTTAAACACTCCCAAGCAAGAATGCTAAAGAGCGTTTTGGGTTCCAGGAATAAGAAAAGACATGGTGCTGAATCTGCTGCAAACTGTTGCTTCCCCAGGATCACTGAGCATCAAGGTTTCAGCTTGTGCAGGACTGAGCTTGTAGTTCTTGTTGGAGGGTTTAGCAACATGTGCTCCTCAGAGAGAAGCTGATGTTGATTGCCATATATTATATGAAGTGGATGTGACTTTGTACAGAGGAAAGTCTGACATTTTAGCTCTGGGAAAGGTAGGTTCCATGGGGCAAGGAGAACCCATATAAACAATTTCAGTTTTTTTCCAGTGTGATGTAGGATAATTTGCAGCGGTAAAGAGAATGTGGATCCTACTCAGCTCCAAATTATTAAGGAAGCACAGTGTTAACACAAGCACACAATACTGGAAGCACAATTTTTACTCCCTTTTGAATGCTTATGCAGAGGATTATTGTCACCAGTGACCCAAAACACTTTTGCTGTGATGATAGTTTTTGTATGGAGCACTTTAAAAATGTGCTTTTGTTTTGTTTTTTTAAATTGGATGATCAGTTTGAATATGAAAGTATGAAATACTGTTGAAAGTCTCAAGAATATGTTGAAAATTACAGCATTCAAATCATAAGTAGTCACATGTTTCCATCCTGAGAACATCATGCATTTATTACTGGATCTCATAAGCATATACACCCATATGCATATCTTTATACACCTTGTCCCCCTCTTTCCTTAGTCTTCCTTAGTCTTCCCTTAGTCTTTCCTTTAGTCTTCTTCCTTCACAGAAACCCTGAACAATCATTACTTTACTATGATCATTAAGAGCAGGAAATCTGGATCTCTTCTTCATCAGTTAGATGATTAGCTAATAAGTTGTTTTATTTGGGCCAATATTATCTGTTTTTCTGCTATTAATAAAAGAGCAGCCTGCTCTTTTACTAGCCAGGTGATTATGCTGACAACTGATAATGGCCCATTAGTATAGCAATAGCACTTAGACTTATATACTGCTTTACAGTGCTTTACAGCCCTCTCTAAGCAGTTTTACAGAGTCAGCATATTGCCCCCAACAATCTGAGTCCTCATTTTACCCACCTTGGAAGGATGGAAGGCTGAGTCAACCTAGTATGAAGTAGAGAGACAGTTGATTTGATTTAGAATAAGGGATACCACTCTAATGGCAGAAATTGAAGAGGAACTAAAGAGCCTTTTGATATGGGTGAAGAAGGAGAGTGCAAAAGTTTGCTTGAAACTCAACATTAAGAAAACTAAGATCATGGCACCTGGCCCTCTCAATTCATGGCAAATAGATGGGGAAGAAATGGAGGTAGTGACAGATTTTATTTTCCTGGGCTCCCAGATTTCCGCAGATGGGAACTACAGCCAAGAAATTAAAAGATGCTTGCTCCTGGGGAAAAAAGCCATGGCAAAGCTAGACAGCATACTACAAAGCAGAGACATCACCCTGCCAATAAAAGTGTGTATAGTCAAGGCTATGGTTTCCCCAGTTGCAATGTATGGCTATGAAAGTTGGACCATAAGGAAGGCTGAGCGCCAAAGAATTGAGGCCTTTGAACTATGGTGCTGGAGAAGACTCCTGCGAGTCCCTTGGACTGCAAGGCGAACAAACAAGTCAGCCCTAGAGGAGATCAACCCTGACTGCTCTTTAGAAGGCCAGATCCTGAAGATGAAACTCAAATACTTTGGCCACCTAATGAGAAGGAAGGACTCACTGGAGAAGAGCCTAATGCTGGGAAAGATTGAGGGCAGAAGAAGAAGGGGACGGCAGAGAATGAGGTGGCTGGATGGAGTCACTGAAGCAGTTGGCGTGAGCTTAAATGGACTCCGGGGGATGGTAGAGGACAGGAAAGCCTGGAGGAACGTTGTCCATGGGGTTCCGATGGATCGGACACAACTTCGCAATTAACAACAAAAATAAGGGAATATAATTTGCTTTGCTGAATTAGTAACAAGGTCCAATATGTTAGGCCTTTTTCAGTGGAAAATAGTAACAGGTCAGGAAGACAGCAGTATTATCAACTTGCTCCAATATCATGAAACTAACTAGAAATTATTTGTTTTTCAGAAAGTAAATTTGTATACATTGTGATATTTTAATTTTATTTATTTCATTAATTCATATGCTGCTCATCTCATTCTACAAAGGAACTCTGGGTGGCTTTTCAGATACTCTTGGGCAAATTGTTAATTACTGTGGATAATTAATTGGATGTTCACATGAGTATCTATGACATTCCCAATGGACTGCAATCCAGGAATATAATTTTGCCTCTTGATTTCAGCCAGAAAATTTCTTTCTTTATAAAAGGGCAGGAATGAAAATGGATTGCATGTTTAGTGACTATTTACAATTATTCATGATACAGTGATATTCTCCATCCAATCTAGACAAGTTTTAAGAAATTCTTTAAGAGGCTGAATTTTTTTCATATGCGTCAACATGCATATCAGCCTAATCATAGACTTCTGTAGACATTGCAAAACATTCCTCATATTTTGGCAGACAAGTGGAACACAACAAACAGCTCAAACCATTTGTTCCCAAGGTATGGGCTTTTAATGGACTTTTATAGCCAAAAAAGAAACATATACATATTTTAGTAAATTAGTTTTGTTTTCCAGAACAGGAAAGTGCTTATTAAACGATACCTTATTGCCAACATCCTTCTTCCTTTCCTTCTTGTTTCTCCAATTCACTTAAGAGTGCAATTGGATTATTAAGGTTATATCCCTATATATACCTCTCTAGAAGTAAACTTCATGAACTGTTGTTATGATGATCTCATTACAGTATTCACACAATCTAATTTGTCGGTTAGAGATGCTTGATTAACTTCATGAAGTCTATTTGGATAGGGCTACTAGATGACCATTACATGGAAACAAAATCCAAATGACCAACTAGTCAACAGCAAAGCCATACAGGAAGTTCTTAGTTCAGCTGCCATTTAGTAGTCTGCATTAATTTTTTTTTGCAAATGGATATGGTAGCCCTCATTCATAACTTGTCTGGTGACATGATAGCAGTATTCCAATATTTGAGAGGGTCCACAAAGAGGAGGGGGTTAATCTATTTACCAAAGCACCTGTAGACAGGACAAGAAACAATGGATGGAAACGAATCAAGGAGAGATGCAACCTGGAACTAAGGAGAAACTTCCTAACAGTGAGGACAATTAACCAGTGGAACAACTTGCCTTCAGAAGGTGTAGGTGCTTCATCATTGGAGGTTTTAAAGAAGAGATTGGACAGTCACTTGTCTGAAATGGTATAGGTTCTCCTGCTTGAGCAGGGGATTGGACTAGAAGACTCCCAATGTCCCTTTCTATTCTATTCTATTCTATTCTATTCTATTCTATTCTATTCTGTTCTGTTCTGTTCTGTTCTGTTCTGTTCTGTTCTGTTCTGTTCTGTTCTGTTCTATTCTATTCTATTCTATTCTATTCTATTCTATTCTATTCTATTCTATTCTATTTATCCTGGACTAATTTGCAGATCAGAATTTATTGGTTCATATTTCTGTTTATCTATATTTGGTAATGCATGTTTTCCTAAAAGTAGTCCAAAAACTACATAAAATAACCTACCTTAGGATTAATGGATTTGGATATATATGTTCTGAAATGCTCAGAAATATACCTTAGAAGCAATATATAAATACACAAGGAAATGGAAATGTATATGTGCAACTCGGAGTAGAAATAGATGAAATTATCTAGTAGTCCTCCAAGATGAACCTGAATATTGTTAGTTTGGTGAAATAGTAATGATGATTCCAAGGAACTATTTGAGGTAGCAATGGTCCCACACACAATGCTTCTTTCTTTCTCTGATCTGCCTAACTCTAACATTACTGCAAAGTGTAAGACAATGGAATGAGACAAGAAGCTCCATTTACTCATGCACCGAAATCTAGGCTCACCATTTAAGTAGATTTCACCAGCTGCCAAGAAACCAAGCTAACCCTTCAATTTTCTCCTCTGCCAGGAAATAAACTGGAAGAGCCACACTTCATTAATATAAAAAAAAGTATGTATCAGCATTAATTATATTTATATGTGATATTTAATGTATAGCATTATATGCTGGCTCCTCTAATGGCACACTTTCCCAGCCTGGCCACTCAAGATAATTATTTAATTGAAATTGTAGGTTGGACATTGAAATTGTAGCCAGTGTGAGTAGATCTATCAGAACTAAACTCATAATGTGTTGAGAAAGGAGGGAGTTAGTTCCTTAAAACCTGCAGTGTGCAAGTGATACTTAAATATGAATGTTTATTATATATGTTTGAATTCATATTTTTGTGGAGAAAAATGACACCAGGGAATAATACAAAACTAACAAAGAAACCCAAGAACAAGGATGGCAACAGACTAAAAAAAGCACCAAATGCCAAGAAAAGGCATGAAGGTGTCTTTGTGGTGTAGATGGAAACATCCTAGAATTGAGTCACTAGATATAATTTTTAATTATATATTGGTGGAGTCAAGAGATCCCTATTATTGTCTTATTCTTTAATTGAGAAAGTAAACTTTTCCTGTAACTTTCAGACCAGCACAGGCATGTGGTACAAGCCATGATGATTTTACGCATGTCATGATGTCATCATGCAAATTATGCAAACTATGGCATTTGCATGACATCACTTGCCCCTCTCTCTGAACCCATGTCTCCAGTGACAAATCCACACAAGATTCATAATATCTTTGTGATTAACATTCTCTGTATTTTGTTATAGTTGGATACCATTTCCTGCTAGCATCTAGAAACCTGAGAAACTTAGTCTGGAGCAATAAGTGAATGATCTTCACTGCATCAGGCCTAGCCTTTTTTTTGCTGGACAAAATGTTGACAACTTAGTAGAAAAAAGCTGGTAAGTGGGTAAGTCTCCAGTAATGTTGTTGATTGACCATCACCGGGCTTGTAGTCATTTCTGATGATTGATTGATTGATTATGTGCCATCAAGTTGTTTTTGATTCCCAGCAACCACATAAGTGGATTTTATCATGATGATCTCTCTCTATATTTGTTCTTTCAAATGGTGTACTGTACTCATTGCTATTATAACTGAGTCCCTCCATTTTATTGCTCTTCTTTCTTTCTTTCTTTCTTTCTTTCTTTCTTTCTTTCTTTCTTTCTTTCTTTCTTTCTTTCTTTCTTTCTTTCTTTCTTTCTTTCTTTCTTTCTTTCTTTCTTTTCTTTCTTTCTTTCTTTCTTTCTTTCTCTCTTTCTTTCTTTCTTCTCCCTCCCTCCCTCCCTCCCTCCCTCCCACCCTCCCTCCCTCCCTCCCCCTCCCTCTTTCTTTCTTTCTTTCTTTCTTTCTTTCTTTCTTTCTTTCTTTCTTTCTTTCTTTCTTTCTTTCTTTCTTTCTTTCTTTCTTTCTTTCTTTAAATTTATATGGCTGCCCAACTCACTCTCAGTGACTTGGTTGGGGGGCTTACAAAGATTTAAAAAACCCCAATAAAAACCAATAAAAAAACAATAACCCCTTCTCATTCCCAAAATAAGACAAAATGCCTGAGTAGAACTGCATATTTAATTTGATAAACTCTTAAAATTATGAGGGGTGCTACCTAAATAGATCCCATTAATCTCAGATTTGCTATGAATAGTAAGCTCATAATGATACATGACGATAGAGTGGTCATGTGTGCATTTCCCAATAGAATCATAGAATTGGGAGGCACCTAAGAGGTTATTGAATCCTGCACTCTTCAAGAGTTACTACATCATTTCTAACAGACGACTGTCCAGCCTCTGTTTGAAGACCTCCAGTAAATGGGAAGAAACCATCACGTGGTAACCTATTCCATTGATGAACAGATCTCATTGTCAAGAAGTTTCTCCTAATGTCCAATCTGTATTGAAATTTCACCCCATTAGTTCTAGTCTTATCCTGCGGATCAAGTGGAAGTAAGTCCATACTTTCCACAATGTGACAGCCCTCAATATTTGAAGACAGAAAGTGAATATATGTGTCCCAGAAGAATGTTGCCGGATCCAATCTAGGTCGGTCACCGGGACCAGAGGTTTTGTCTTCTGAGCTTATGGACTTGTGCTGGAGGCCATCCTCAAGGAACTTCTCTCTAGAGACTAGAGAGAAGTTCCCTGAAGATAGGCTACAGCTTGAGTCCGAAAGCTCAGAAGACAAAATCTCTGGTCCCAGTGATTGATCCAGATTGGATCTTATAGTCATTATATTATAGAAAAGATTTTCCCTTTAAGTGCCTAGTAGTCTACCTTCCCTTTGCTAACTGCTGATGGCCAAGGTCCCACCTTTGTCTTCTTATGGCTCCTTGCTTTTAAAATGGCCCTGGTTTACACAGTTTACAAATGGAATAATTCACTGTTACCAGAGGTGGTATTCAGCCGGTTCGGACCAGTTCAGGCGAACCGGTAGCAGCCATTTTGAGCAGTTCAGAGAACTGGCAAATGCCACCTCTGGTTGGCTCCGCCCTCCCACCCCCGCCATTTCACCCCCGCCATTCCCTGTCCTATATTCCCTTTTTTTTAGCTCAGCTGATACGCGTGGCAGAGCGGATTGCTGCGACTCAGCTGAGCTAAACAACAACTCAGCTCACCAGTGCTGACACCGAGGGCAGTTTTTGAGTGCTACCACATTTTCAAGCTCTGCGTGCGAGCCAAGCGCATGCGCAGAAGGTTGTGTGTATGCATAGATGAGGTTTTGCGCATGCGCGCGCTCACATTTTTGGTGCTGCTGGGTGAACCGGTAGGTAAATTTGGTGAATCCCACCCCTGACTGTTACCCAGTAGGATACAGCATGGGGAAATGGTTCTCTAGCATGACAATTTAAGCTTTCATAATCATTTGTGTTAGCTGCAAAGGTAAAAATTAATATTGGAACTTCTGCAACATGTGAATTGCTAGCTTATATAACATGTTTGGGGGGAACAGATGTAATAGTGCTCTACATGGGGCTACCCTTCAAGAGTGTCCGGAGACTGCAATTGGTGCAAAATGCAGCTGCGCGAGCTGTGGTGGGTACACCAAGATACACCCATGTAACACCTATTTTCCGCCAGCTGCATTGGTTGCCCATTAGTCTCTGGACGCAATTTAAGGTGTTGGTTATAACCTTTAAAGCCCTACATGGCTCGGGGCCTGGATATCTTCGGGACTGCATCCTACCACATGTCTCCCTACGACCGGTTAGATCCCACAGAGTTGGTCTCCTCCAGGTCCCGTCAACCAAGCAGTGCTGCTTGGCGGATCTACAGGGGAGAGCCTTCTCTGTGGGAGCTCCATCTCTGTGGAACCAACTACCGCCAGAGATCCAAATTATCCCCACCTTGCTGGCCTTCCATAAGGCCATGAAAACATGGCTCTTCCGGCAGGCATGGGGGTAGAGACCAGCGAGATTGGATATAGTCTCCCCATGTACGAATATTGGTAATATTTTTAATTTTTATATGCATTTTAACTTTTCTTATTTGTTGTTTTAATGAATTGTTCTTCCTTTATGTTGTACGCCGCCCAGAGTCCCATGGGAGTTGGGCGGCCTATAAGAACGATAAATAAATAAATAAATAAATAAATAAATAAATAAATAAATAAATAAATAGATAGATAGATAGATAGATAGATAGATAGATAGATAGATAGATAGATAGATAGATAGATAGATAGACAGACAGACAGACAGACAGACAGACAGACAGACAGACAGACAGTAGCAGCATCTAGCCCACCTTAACAGGATTTCAGAATCTAAGCAGGGTTCATCTTGGTTGGGATGGGACTAGAACTACCCAGGAGTTTCAGGACTATTGGTTACCCTGGAATTTTAGAAAACTCCTGGAAGGAGAGGGTAACAAATCAGTGCAATCACACTGCTAAAAACAGTTTGCTTTGAAAGCTGTTGAAGAGCTTGTATCATAACATTGCTTGCTTTTCTTAACTTTAAATAATTCAAAGCCTTTCTCCACTTTGTGAAGTGTTGCCATGTTTCTAATTCACACCGACTTCTTTACAAATGTTCACACTCTTCCTTTCTGTTATTCTGGCCTAATTAGCATTTTATCTCTGATTATTTCAAAGGCACTTGATTATCATTCTTTCCCTGCGAGAGCAAGAGCCTCCCTCTGTTCAAGAATTGTTCCTTTTAATATCCCAAAGGAGGGAGTGGCTGTCTACTGTATGTGGAAAGAAAGCCCTCTTTGTGGGAGGAAATCTCCATTATAACTGAAAATCTACCCCCACAATCTCATAAAAGCTGCCTCCTTTCTATGATGTTATAATATTATCATGCATGCTCAGTATTTATGTTAAATTGGGAAACCTCTCATCAAACAGCATAAAATTTACCCAAGGCAGAGATTAGAAACACTGGCATTATTTCAATGGAGTTTTGTCAAGAAGCCAGTGAATAAAAAAACACACTTTATCCACATTTTATAATTGCATTTTCTTCAGTGGTAGCTTGCTTTGTTTACCCAGGTGATACTTTTAATAGAAATGTAGCTACTGTTTGCTCTTCCTATCTTGCCTTTGTACTGAATCTGAGATCAGTTGCAGGGTGAAAAGGGGGAACATAAGTCCCTTAGAATCTGAAATTGTCCTAAAATTGGGGCTGCCTTTGAAGAGTTTCTGGAAGTTTCAGTTGGTTCAAAATACAGTGGCCAAGATAGTCAAGATTTGTGCATGTGTCACCTTTTTTGTAGGAGTTGCATTGGTTACTGATTTGCTTCTGTGTGCAATTCAGGATGCTGGTTATCACCTTTAAAGCCCCACATGGCTTGGGATCAGGTGATTTGAGGACTGCTTCTCCCCAGTAACATCCACACAACCCATTGGAGTGGGAATGCAAGGTGTGTTGCAGTGGTGGGTCCCTACCGTTGCGGTCCACTCTATAGCACTGGTAACGGCCCACTGGTGACGTCACAGTGCCGGTGCGGTCAGTTGCTGGTGCCTGGGTGCCGCCATTTTTTTAAAATTTTTTTTAAAATTTTAAAAACAATTTTCTTCTGCACATGCCCAGAAGCCGAGCTTCCGGCACTGCGCATGCGCTGCCTTCCTACCCCACAGTGAGTCCAAGCAGGGGAGGATGGCTGAGGGAGTGCGTGAGACGCTGAAAGAACGGGCAGCAGGAGCTATCTCCATTCCCCTCCCTTCAGCAGTCCGAGAAGCCACGAACGTGTGGTGATGATCCCAGGCATTTTTGCACGTTTGAGGCTTCTCAAGCTGCTGAGGGGAGGGGGAATGGGCGGCAGGACCTATCTCAGTTCCCCTCCCTTCAGCAGTCCGAGAAGCCATGCCCACCCGGTCACATGGCCGGCAAGCCACACCCACAAAATAAGCCACGCCCACAGAGTGGTAGTAAAAAAATTAGGAACCCGCCCCTGGTGTGTTGTGAGTCCCATCTATTAGGCAAGCATACCTAGTGGGACCAACGAAAAGGGCCTTCTTTGTGGTGGCTTCCTCCCTTTGGAATATTATTCTCCTGGAGATAAGATTGGCTCCACTCTTATACTTTTCCAGAATACCCTAAAGACATGGCTCCATCAGCAGGCCAGGCGACTCCAGGTTGATATGGAGCTGATCAAGTGGCTGTTGTGATTGTGGAGTTGCCACCCCACTAGGATGGGTGGGGTTCTTTCATTGTGAAATTTTAATGTTGTAAGTCACTCAGGGCCACCATGGGTGAGTCTGGGCAGCCATATAAATTTGTTTCATAAATAAAATAATTAAATGGTACGGCTGACCAGGGGTTTAATAATAGCAGAAGTTTCAGAAAGGTCAAATTAAGCTAATAAGGATGTACTCTAATGTCCAGTCTTGAGATAGATCATCCATAAAAGAGAACAAAGGAGGTCTCATTCTATGACCATACAGCATGTAAACAGATCAAAATGGGTTTAGATAAACTGCTCATTCAAAAATGTCTGAAGTGAAAATGTTCCTAGGTATTTGAACAACTTCCCAAGAATCGAGTAGAAATCGTGGTTGGCATTATCCAATATAACAGGCATTAAGTTCTCCTAAACAGATTTTTCATTATTACTTCTGGGCATAGTGACATCTTTATTTCTCTGTCATCCATTTTTCCCACTGTTTTCAGTTTCCACATTTCTCTGCTCTTGGAGTACTTAATCTTGTTACCTTGTAAAGATAAGCATGCAACTAGAATTTCTTGGGAATCGCAAACCCAACAACATACAAACTCAACAACAAATCCAACAAACTCCCAAACACACAATGGGGTTTTTTTAGGCTGAAAAAAGTCATTCTCTCCCTCCCTTCCAGACACTCACTTTTCCCAATGTTGGATTTTCTTATCCAAATTTACATGTGATACACTACTACTTTCTTATACTGTAAACTTTGGTCTCCAGATAAAGGCTAGAGATTGATCACTCTTAATTCTCTTTTAGGTCCATTGCCCAGCTAGTACAACTCAATCCAGCATATCTTTTGTTTCTTGATTGAACTTCATCCTTAAACCATGGTCCATATTGGGTTTTAAAGCACAACAATATGCCCTGTAAGCAGTTGCCATATGATAAGCCAGAAACAACAGCTTTGTGAATTCTTGATATCTGTTTCCACCCCGAATTTGGCTAGTTTCAGAAAATTAGAAATATTTGTCTTGTAAGAATTTTGTCACGTTCATGATGGTTAGTTCTGCACTGCATTTCAAAATGTTTTTGCTTCACATACCACTGACACTAAGCCGTCTTTAATGATGATAAACAGGAAAGTGAAGACAAGAAGAAACATATTTAGTTTTACCCTTTCACTGGTTTTTGTAACATACAATAGCATTTTTTAAAGCAGAACATTCCATCACATTAATGAGGCTTGCCTAGTATCCTTAATCACCTGAAAGAGGCTTTCTATTTTTTCATTTTGAGGGAAGTTTGAAATATAAAAGCTATTTTGCATGTTTGTAATTTTTTATAACTATTCCATTACAATTCTTGGATATTCTGATTACCAGAAATATGAGCTTTTATATGACATTATTTCTTAATCAAACAGCAACCAATAATACGCTGATCGAACATTTACAAAAAGAATTCCACTTTTGTAATTCCCATTTGTGAATAATGAGAATTATAAGTTCCTTGTACATTTGGAGGATGTCACATTGGGAAAGACTATGTTGGACCATCTGGGCCTATTTAACTTAAAGAAGATCGGTGTGGACAACTTTGTTTTACAAAATAATGTAAGCTTTCAGTATAATTGGCAAAGGACTACAGGTCATAGAGCAGCTGATAAAACACAAAAACAACAATTAATTAGGATAAAAAGGAAAATATAACTGTTCTAAAATATTTAAGAAGGAAAATATAACTGTTCTAAAATATTTAAGGAGTAGAGTAAATACTAAGGAACTGTAGGAAGTTAGCACCCACCCCTCTCCTAGAAAAATGAAATATCTTAGGAAATATTAAAAAGGCAGAATATTATTCTATATGTCCTTGGAAACTTGCTTTTAGACAGGAAAAGACTCACTCATCCCCCCCCCTTTGTCAATGGGCAATCTATTCTACATAACAAGCATGTACTGGAAGAACCATAATAGGAATCCCAAAGCCCTTTCATTACACCACATGGGGACCTGGGAAGATTACATCAGCCAAGCCTGGGACTCAGGACAGCCCACAAGAGTTGCCCCAGCATGGTCCCCTGGGAGTCTGACCACCAATCAGAGTGCATTGCATACACAGGAACAGGAAACTAGGAGGTGGGGCCCAACAGAGGTCATAAAACCAGGAGACTCGGCATCTTTTCCTTCCTTTTCTCTTCACCCACATCTGGAAGCATGTGAGCCACCTTTTCTGTTCAGGAGCTCATGCCATGTGCTCCTGCCCACCATTAAAACCTTCTTTCCAAGCAACTTCCATGAATTCAGTGTCTTTTCCCCACTTGGAACTGAACCCAGAAGGATATTCCTTACAACAGAACACTGTATAAACTATAGGAAAATACTTGGCTATAATCAAAGATATAAAATCTCATTGATCCAATTTTTAAAAAACCCACTAGACATTAAGCTAAGCTCCCAAAACTTTTTGAATTTTGCATGCATGCCATGGACCTTCTCAAAAAAAAAAGGCTGCTTTGGAGGGATTGATTATGGAGATAGCACGGAACAACTTGCTCTTCTCCTTGTGGTTGTCCTGGAGAAATGGGCACATTTGCAAAGAAAGAACCTGCAGTTGCTTATACTTTTATTTTCCAAGTATATTAATGATGCCCATGAAAAGTCAGAAACCTTCTTAAAGGAGTCCAGATAATGTAGCAAGCTTAGCTCTGCAATAAGCCAGGTTTTCAATTTCGTTTTTTAAAAGCAGAATGTTTTTTCCCCCCATTAGGAGACTCGTGAGTACCATGGGAAGTGTCAGTGAGATATTGGCTCTTATTGGGTCACCATACAAAGACCCTCCAAATTAAGGCCTGTTTTTAATTGCCTGCTTTAAAATATTTAGTCTCAATCAGCTCTTAGTTGGCCTTTTGCTCTACTTCCTAACTTTTGCTCTTCTCATTTATTTTCATAATCATACAGCTATCTCAATCTCGCATTTTGAATTTGCTTTTTTTTCCTAAACATTTTTCCTTTTAAAAAACACTGTTTTCTTCATCATGAGTTTCCCACATGCACTGAAGAGGCTATTGTTCAAAAGAGTAATATTGTTTGATTGGTTTGTCCTTCTGAGGCAGTGGTTCCCAACCTTTTTGTGATCGAGTACCACTTGGAGGTCCCGTACAGTCGCCGCGTACCACCTGGTTCCAGAGAAACTAAATTCGATCAGATATTGTTTTATTTCCATAATTGTACCGTTCCTTTTTTGGCCCCGCGCATCCAGCAACTGGATTCTCGGGCCGCTGGGACCAGGTGGGTGGCGTGTGGCAACAGTTGCAAATCGTTGCCAGATTATCTTGTGTTAGGCAGTAAACATTTTTGTGAAGTAAAAAATAACTAACTAAAAATCGTTCATGACCCCGAAAGTGTTCGCGTACCACCTGGAAGGCCCTCGCGTACTACTAGTGGTACACGTACCACAGGTTGGGAACCACTGTTCTGAGGCAATCAGAAATTATAACCAACAGATTTCAATGTCACAAGCGGGGTTGGGGTCAAGCTGAAGGCCATAACTATGGGATTGAGGTCCCACTCATTTTAATGTGTGTCACAACATCCAAGATTGTCATTGTATCTAATCAGGAATTATGAAGGCAAGGGCTGGTTTCTTTATCTCTTTTTTTATAGGAAGCACTGATAAAAACCTTGAAAAGTAAAGATGTTCGGGAAAAAAAATGCTCAAGGAAAATCTTTGAATTCGATTTAGAGTGCTTTTAGTTTGAAGCTATATTCAGTGGGAATTATCTGTAGGTGAAGGGCAGCTATGGTTGATTGTGAAATGTAATTTTATTAAACACAAATGCCATTATTAGGTGAAAAAATAAGAACTTTACTAACTCCCATGCAAAAACACGAGGGATGACTCATAGATTTTCAGTACCTAACTACCTAGTCCAAATTACAGATTCATAAAATCCTCTTTATAACATGGTCTTGTAAAACCATCTATAATGCATTGGAGGAAATGCAGGACCATTGAATTATACCTTTGTTTTTAATAAGCAGTTTAACATTCTCTTTGTTCTTGAACATATTTTCCCCCAGGTGCTCAGGAGAAATACACAACACATACACATACACACATACTTTCTTCAAGACAGAATATTGAACCCACTCACTTGATCAATCTTTTTTTTTTGTGAATTGTAAGATTTTTATAATTTCAAGAGGCCTTTTTTTCCAAGAGCAACTAGACTTTGGCTATCAAGAGGTGATTAGTGCCCTCCTTCATAAACACAGCACAATGAATTGCATTATAGAACATTCCTAGAAGACAATCTCTGCAGCTTTTTAAAAATTACTATTAATTAGATTTGCTCAAGTACGTGGCATATGAAAGCTGACAATCAGTCAATCTTCAATCTATCAATCTATCAATCTATCAATCAATCTATCAATTTCAACTCCTCTTGTTCTTTGAAGTAGTTTTTTTTCCAGACTGATAATTTTACTACAAGTCCCAGAATTCATAGCTATCAGGAAAACTGAATATTTTTTCAATTTGTCCTTCTTTTACTTAGGCATACCTCATATCTAAAGCCAGTTTTCTGCTGCTTGTTCTTGCTTTTGCTGAAAATTTGGTTGATTCTATTGGCTCTTAAACAAGGAGAAGATATAATATTCCTGGGGACTTCAGTGATTTTGTTTCGGAAGACTAGCTACCCAAATTCACATTGTAGTGGAGATTTGCAGCATAAATATTTAATAAATAAATTAAATAAATAAGACTACCTGCAACAGTCATTGCTCATCACTAAGGCTGAGTAAGGATTTACATTTCAGTAATATGAAATGAGCTGATTCCCATGCCTTATTCAAAGGATTTTATTTTAATAGCCATTCCTTGCCAGTTACCACTTATAGAAAATGAGCTGTTTTCTGTGTCAGCATTAAACCATAAGACCTAGGTAGACTTAGCCTAAAGAAAATTAAGCTAAGAGAGGCTTGATAGCAGTCTTTCAGTTCTTAAGCAAGGGAGAGGATGTGAATTTGTTCAACATTGCTCCTTAACATAGGATGGAACCAATAAGTGGAAACTGTTCAAAGATTCATCCACATTTGAAATAAGAAGGAATTTTCTGATGATCAGAGCTATTAAAGCAGCAGAACATACAGTATGTCTCATGAATTGCATTGGCTTATCCTGAGGGTTTCAAAGAAAGGTTAGACAACCATTTGTTTGGGATGGCCTGATAATTCCTGCCAAAATAGTGCTTGAGTTCCAGCGAGGAGAGCATCTTGAAATGGCATTTGACATTCTACAGTAAGGTTTTGGGAACTCCAGTAAGTAGCAACTAAACAGTAAACAAAAGCATTTAATAACTTAGCAAATATTCCATAAAAACAATCAGCCAATCAATCAACCCAGAAAAAGTGTGGGTTTTCTTACAAGGAGCAACACCCATGTCACTACAGTTCGCACCTCTATTCAAAGAATCAACAAATATGGGTTGAATCTGATTAGTGTTTATCAAAGAACAGTCAGAAAAACAACAGATTCCTGGTAGCATCCAGTTTTTAAAATCCCATCCTGAAAGAAATTGTGTGTTTTTAAGAGATAAAAATGACTGCACGATAAGACCATAAATCATTAGAGAAAACATAAAAGCAGAACTTAATCATCAAAAATAAAAGAAAAAGAATGGAATGTTCCATGGAAGAATGTAATGAAAACTTTTAAAATGCCAAAATTGAAAAATTGATTCTGCTTCCTACATACTTACGTGCCAGTAGTAAAAGGGCATGTTTATATTATTGTTACCAATCGCATATACAGTCATAATAAGAATCACAGTACATGAGCCAATGAATAAATTGATACCCTATGTTCTTTATTCCTGATCTTGATTCCACACCCCACTTTGTTCAACAGCAAAAAGAAATGCTGTGTGTTGACAATATAGCAGACCTTTTCACCTAATAAGGTCTAACTGGAGAATTCTAATTCCCTGATGTGGGGGAATAACTAAAAAGCTTGAAAGTAGCCCATCTCACTTTGGTGGAGCACTTCCAGCTTCAAAATCCAGACTATTATGGTGCAGCTCCATGTTGGATGAAATAGTGATATCTGCCTGATTCCACCTCTTCCTTGCATTATTAAATGACTGATGGAGAGCTTGGTGTCTTAGATACCAGAGATAATCTATAGCCATCAAGATTCCTAGCCTTCATCTTAACGTTGATGACCGTACGCTATTAAACTCTCTAACCTCAACATAGAAATAGTTACATGTGGTATCCTACTCCAAGTGTGCATTTTCCCCATGTCCAATTTTTGAACAATTTGGCTTTAGGTTTTAAAGAATACAGCTGTTGCAAAACACTGCTCTTCCATCTCAAATGACACTATTTTTATTTATTTAGCAGACAAATGTTGTGACTTGCTACCCTTCTTTAATCATCTACACCTGAAGAGCCACATCGGCATTTCTTGGGAGTGGTGGGATTCAATTTTTTTTTATTACTGGTTCTGTGGGCGTGGCTTGGTGGGCACGGCTTGGTGGGGGGTCATGTGACTGAGTGGGCATGGCCAACTAGACGTCACTCACGGCAAGGTGGGGCGGCACCTTGCTGTGAATGACATTGAGCTGGCCATGCCCACTCAGTCACATGATCCCCACCAAGCCACGTCTACCAAGCCACGCCCACAGAACCGGCAGAAAAGTTCGACCAAGTCTTCTAGCGTTCAACCTGGCTGCTTCTCTCTGCCTCAGCAGTGAGCAGGCGGGCGGGATGAGCGATGAGCGGGTTGGTGGGGCAAGCGGGCAGGCAGGGCAAGTGGAAAGTGGGTGGACAGGCAGGCAGGGGTGGGG
The DNA here is from genome assembly GCA_023053685.1 of Diadophis punctatus similis. Taxonomy (NCBI): domain Eukaryota; kingdom Metazoa; phylum Chordata; class Lepidosauria; order Squamata; family Dipsadidae; genus Diadophis; species Diadophis punctatus. The sequence goes on along the minus strand of JALIGW010000016.1, from coordinate 6,336,644 downwards.
CCAGCCAGAGGTGGTATTTGCTGGTTTAGCAAACCAGTTAAAATTTCCGCTACCAGTTCTCCCAAACTGGTCTGAACCGGCTGAATACCACCTCTACTTGGGACTATATATTCTCTCTAGTTTAATTATTTGGCTTTCTGAAAAAAAAATCAGGGTTTGGAACAACCAAGTGCTGTCCAAAGAGTGCATGAGATTTAAACATACCTCCCTCTTTTCCTATCCCCCCAAATTGAAAGATAATCAGTATGGTCCAGGGTGGGTTCTAACTTACCTCACCGCCGGTTTGGTTCCTCCCGCACTGCATGGCTGCGCATTTGCACGGGCGCGTTGCACCTCATGGGTGGGCACACGCTTTGCGCAGCCACAAGCACATGCGCAGTGCCAAAAACTCGGCAGAAGCAAAAAACAAGATGGCAGCGCCCACGGACCAGCACTGACAGAACTGGCTCTGTGACGTCACCACCGGTTTTCTAACGGTTCTAAAGAACTGGTTAGAACCGGTAGGAACCCACCTCTGGTATGGTCACAGAAAGAAACAAAATGATTTTTTATGGATGTGAAAAATGGAGAGCCATTCATAGAAGGAAGATCACACTTTATTGAAACAACAATCATCGGTTCTAGTTTACAAGGAAGAGGAGCAGAGAACAATACAAATAAGATCTTTTGGATTTTGAATTATGGGGCAAGAAATTATAGGACTCTGATTTGCTCTTAGGATCTTGGGACAATACAGATAGTCCTTGACTTACAATAGTTCATTTAGTGACCAAACATACAACATTACTGAAAAGGCGGAGGGTTCTTTTAGTCTTGGGCCACTGACGTCCATGTAAGGAGACCTAGGCAGTTCCAGCTAGGACATTTGAGGTGAGAGGTTTAACGTAATAAAGTGGTGAATGGTGAGAAAGAGTGGCCAAGAAAAACTTTTTACTCTCCCAGATAATATTGGAACTTGAGAGTCACCCAACAAATTGTCTAGACATTGCCTTAGGACTGACATACAGAAGAATTCCTTCGAATTCAAAATCATGTTAAATGCCGCTTGATGGGGAACTGCTATTAGAAAAATAGCAGCCCTGGGACCATTCTTTCTTTCCCCCTGTAATTTTAGGCAGCCTTATGTATTTTTAGGCATTTTAATGCTACTAACTTTAGATGATCTAGACTGTTCGGTAAAAAATCATGGACAAGAACTGAGCAACAACACGTTTGTCTCCCTGCCTGCCTGCCTTTTTGCATTTGCAGTGTTCAGTGCCTTAAAAAGTACTAACATGGTTTTTAAAAGTAAATGTATTTTTAAAATTTTATTAAAAATTACACATACAGTGATAAAAGACTAATAGAAACAGAATAAAAATGGAAAGTACAGAAAAAGGAAATAGAAAAACTAGCAAAAAAAGAAAATACGAGAATACAGGAAAGGAAAATAATATAAAGAAATTATTTTTCTCTTTAGCACAACAAACATTATTAAACAATTTTAATAATCTATTGCCTTCTTTTAAAATACAACAAATGATCTCTTCTTCTCATATACTAGCTCTTATCTATAAAAAAAACCTTGTCATCCCTGATCAACAAAAGTCCGTTAAGGATTACCGGAGATAACAATATATTTATTTTAACTTTCATCAATAAACCAACATTATTTTAACATGATTTTAACAATCTTTAAAATATCTTTAATTCCTCAAATAATGTCATAAAACTTGTTTTCTTTTTCTTTTTTTCTTTGTTCCTTGTCACAAAATTCTTCAAAGCTTTAACATGCCTCTTCTGTAAATCTAATATAGGAAAATTATCCAGCTCACTCTAAAAATCCTTTTTAATTGTTAAGACATCAGCCAGTTTCTTTTGTATGTCCAGTGTAGGATATTTTTCCCAGATCATTCTTGTAGCCTGTCATTTTTAAAACCAATTTCAGATCAATCTCAGTCTAGTAAAATCAGATCAAGTCTCAGTCTAGTAAAATAGATTCCTATTCCATAATTTCTTTGAAACACAGTCTATCTATAGAGGCAAACACTTTTAAAATTAACTTCTCAATCAAAAGTGTCCTTCAATATGTCCACTATTAAAATATTTTGCTCCTTTCTGAATTAATCTTTAGTTTCTTCTAGTTCCCTCTAGTGTCCAACCTTCAAAGTTCCATCCTGTCATGTTTTTTAATAAATCAAAACAAAAACATTTTCCCACAGGAAAGGGTTCTTAGAATTAATTCCAAAATCTTATTTCAAATCCATCTGGATCTTTACTCCATTTGTAATTTTCCATAATCACAGTTCTGTTTATTACTTTTTTGATCCTTAAACTTGTATTTAAAATTTCTTTTGCTAATGATTGACAGAAACTCGCCCAGTGTTTTCAGATTTGTCAGTCTAAAGGTTCCCAACAGCTGAAAAACAATTAACAAGCAATTTCCAAAGTGATTATAAATGGAAGCATGTAAAACTATTATTCCTTTGAAGGTACTGACCTTGGTTTGAGCAAGATGGCTATTCCTTCTAAACCTGCCACATACTACTAACTTGTGGTCTCCTCAAAAAAGCAAACTGTCTGGAGCACTTGTGGGCAATCTCAAGTCCTTGTCCAGAGAAGAATTACAAAGAATCGCTCTACTTGCCAGCTCTTCATTCCACAGTAGTCATCTTCAGTTCCCATGTCTTTCCTGGAAGTCCCTACAACAAGTTTTAATATTAATTAAATGCAAAAAAGTAATAATTGAAAATAAAGACATAATGGCCCAATAAGAAGAGGATATTTGACAAAATGCAAAGACCTGCAAATAAAATAGAACAAATGTGGCAAAAGAAAGCAAGGGTAGTACCAATAGTAATAGGCACCTTGGATGCAATCCCAAAACAATTGGAGCACTATTAAATACTATTGGCATTGACACATTCATAATCAGTCAATTGCAAAAAGCAACGTTGCTTGGAACAGCTTACTTACATCCTTCAACAATATCTGTAACACCATCAAACATTCACATCTGTCTATCACAGGTCCTTGGAAGGGACTCAATAGGCAGACAAAAATGCCAAATCCTGCCTGAACATCTAGCTGACTATGCAACAAACCATAATAATAGGATAGCAAGTAAAACTTAAAAAAAACAAAAAACCAGCAGGCAGATAATGCCAAGACTTGATTGTATACAGGAATTTCTCAATGTCCAGGCTGACCTGCTATGGGCAATTCTGGTTACAATTTTGATCCTTTTGTAGTAACTTTTGTTATTTATGCAATAACTTTCATGTAAATGGATTCAAATGCTCCCTGCTGTAAGATTTTTACCTATGAGACGCAATGGCCCATGTTTTGACAATATGAGTTAAAACCAAGCAGAATCCAGTGATGCATAATCGAGGATTACATTTTATTACACGAGAAGAACATCTGCATTGATTTTACCATTTCAATGGTAATCATAAAATATTTATGCAGTATTATGTTCTGTGCTGCTTTTAGCAGAACCATCCGTGGGAGCCTTGTCATGCAAAGAGAATGCATTCTGGGTTTCAGATGACATTTATTCTGTATATGCAATGTATGCTAAAGCCATCTGTTGGTTAAATATACATACTTAGGAATCTCACAGGTCTATCTTTGTCCTGTAGGTAATGCAATGGAAAAGCAACAATGGAAGCAGCCCGAAGACAAATGTAGCATAATTGTAATCATAATTTTAGATGGGATTTCTAATATTCGGTTAAATTTATTTCAAATGAAGTCAAAATCCATACATTATTATATTTTCTAAGTCTTCTTAAGTCAATTGTTGCAATTTTTAATGAAAAACAAAACAAAACGCCAGTTACCTGCATCAAAGAGATAATAGAGGAAGAAGATTTTGACGCCACATGAGAAAAGCTTTCAGGATGTGCAAAGGTAAATATTGGAATTACCTTTAACTTTAAAAAAATGCACTAATATTTAAGTAAATAAATGAATAAGTATTTTTAGAGAAGATGAAATCATCAGACTTTGGCTGAGATACAGCTGAGTTAGATCCATACAGTACCTTGTCACACAAAAATATAATAGTTTTTTCCTGATGTTAAGGGAAAAAACTAGATGTAGCAGAAAACATGCATGCATGAAAATTAATTTTAGTAATACATGTCAGGATACCAAGGAAACCCAGAACTATGTTGGACATTCCTCTTAGTGGCCATGGCACTTCCTGCCGCACAAGATTTAATTACACAAAATGAAAACTGGTTTGCTTCAAGCAAGTCATTAAATTCTCCAGCATCATCTTTATTTCCAGAAATGATTCTGGGCCCTAGACATATTTTCATATGTAGAGGCATAGCCAGTAGTGGGTTCTAAAACCTGTTGCTACCGGTTTGTATGTGTGCTCGCTCGCGCAACATTTCTGCGCATGTGCAGAAGCGTCCCGGGCATGTGGGCGGAGCCTCCTGCCACTGGTGTTACCGGTTCACAGAACCGGGCCGAACCGGGAGCAACCCACCGCTGGGCTTAGCCTCTTACAAATTCAAAAATTGGGCAAGTCTGCCATGCCATCTGTTGTTCAGCAGAAGAGAAACAATATCCCAGAACAGAGTCACTTCTTCCCCTCAGCTTCGTATTGCAGACGAGAATCTGGTGTGATAACTAACCTTGCTTTCAGAGAAGATTGCCATAACTAAGTTACCATTGGAATTGCTTGTTCAAGGAATGCCCAAGTTCTTTTGAGAATTCACTGCCTTTCATGATCTATGGTTACAATAATAAAATTAAATAAATCCATATATCTCAGATGAAGCTTGGCGTTTGCGTTCACATAAACCACAAATTGAATGGATTTCCTTGAATAAATACTTGTCATGGTTCTATAAGATCCTGATTGCGACCCACAAATCATATAAACCAGTAAGCCAATATGCAAGCTAGCGAGAAGAAAAATAATTCATCATCTTATCAAATGATAGAAAGATTGCAACAGTAAGTGTAACAGCAGCTCCCATCACCAATGATTACAATAATTTTTTTGGCTTCTGAGAATATCTGCTGACCAAGTGTCGGATTTTAAGTAAATAAAAGGAACATTTAGCAGTTCTTTTACAGGCTCAAGAGGAGTCAGAGATCAAACCAAGAGTGTTGCTGGTTCCCTGCCAAAATGTAAGTATACCGCAAGGGATTCCTATTCACACAGGGAAAATCATAGAGAACCTCATTTCACACTGAAGAGTAGACAAATATTTTTTCTCCAATCCTAACTCAAACACTTGACATGTGTTCTGATAAGGTTCAGTTGTTATTCAAATAGGAAAAGCAAGGAAATGAAAGTTTTTAAGTGATGTGATTAGTTTCTTTAATTCCAAGTGGAGGGGGACAAAGAAGGTGCAAAAGGAGAGTGTTTTGGGGTTTTTTGTAAGTGAAATGATGTTAATACCATACTATTCTGACTAACAATAGGTTAATTCTACCTAGGGAACAACGGTGGGTTGCTCCCGGTTCGGCCCGGTTCTGCAAACTGGTAGCGGCGGTGGTGGGAGGCTCCCCCCACCCGCCCAGGATGCTTCTGCGCATGCGCGTGCACGAACTGGTAGCAACAGGTTTTAGAACCCACTACTGCTAGGAACTATTGTTCCAAAGGTGTAACATGCTCTTTATTTCACAATTAAATGTACAGGTGCAGGATGACTTGATAAAAGTACTTGTGATAAAGAGGTTGGAACAGTAGGTGATTAAAAACAGTATGAGTCAGTGGAGTGATGTGGCTTCAAAAAAGGCAAGTACATTTTAGCTGCATAAACAAAAGTCTAATTTTTAAATTACAAGAAGAAGTAATCCAGGAGTTAGAACTAAAATTACAAGAGAAAGAATAATTTTATTATTGGGGTTGATTACTGTAACTTATTGATTTTGATTAATTTTGATTACTGTTAACAATTAATATGTATTAATATTATGAAGGAAAACACTGTTATTATGAAATTACTATTGAGAATACTATTATTATTATTATTACTATGATGAATATTACTCAAAAGAATTGTAACCAGACAACACACTGTCTATATGGATTTTGAACATGTTGCTCTTTCCATTTACCATATATTAATAAAAAAGAAGAAGTATTCATTCCACTTTCTTCTGCTTTGGTCAGATCCTACCCCAAGTATTGGATTCACAGTTGAAGAATTGGAAGAGATTTGGAGTATTTCAATGAAGATAATTAGTGAATTAGAACATTTTACTTTATTTATCAAATTTCTCTACTACTCATCACATTGCCTCCTATAAAGAAAGATGGAAGGAATGGGAATGTTTATTTATTTTATTTTATTTTATCTATTTAGTTTGTCATACATGTACTGTGCAAGATAACAGGTATAAGTATAAACATGAATATGAACACAGGGAATGGATACGAATAATGGGGACAGTAGGACAGAGATGATAGGCACGCTGGTGCGCTTATGCACGCCCCTACAGACCTCTTAGGAATGGGGTGAGGTCCACGGTGGACAGTTTAAGGTTGAAGCTATGGGGATTTGATGAAGTAAGAATGGAGTCAGGTAGAGCATTCCAGGCATTGGCCACTCTATTGCTGAAGTTGTATTTTCTGCAATCGAGTTTGGAGCAGTTTACCTTGAGTTTGTATCTACTGTGTGCTTGTGTATTATTGCGGTTGAAGCTGAAGTAGTCATTGACAGGTAGTCTTGGAAGATGGAGAAGGAGGAGGAGGGGGAGGGGGAGGGGGAGGGGGGTAGGAGGAGGGAATGTTTAGTCTTGGAGAATGAAGATGGAGGAGGAGGAGGAGGAAGAGGAGGAACAACTGAGAAGTTGTAATGGGCAAAAGGAATAACTATGAGAACAGGAGGAAAGACAACAACCAAGACAATGGTCAGATAAAAGAAATTTGAGTCCAGGCCAGATCTGTAACCCAAGAAAGCATCCGAAATGAAATCTTTCCTAGTTCTCATGAACATAAAGGGAGGGATGGGGGAAGCACATTTAGGGTTGAATATTCTGCTAAATTCTGTTCTGTTGAATAGTAACATAACTTATAATACTTAGTACGTATTATCACAAGCAATAGTATTCATAATAAAAGTAGTATTAACCTGCATTAACCAGGTTTCCTAGTCTGGTGTACCATGGAGTACTAACAAGTCTGCAAGAATAACAATTTTCAAATATTTATAAGAATACAAATATTTGTATCACACAATATCACACAAAAGAATGTCAGCACCTGATTGTCTGTGGAGATTCTCAGTCATCCAGGTCATAGTTGTCTCAAACGTGCTTTTTCAAAAGGCGATTGGACTGGTTTTTTGGTCTTCTTCCTCAAGGAAAAAACAGTCCAGCTGCCTTTTGAAAAATCACCTTTGAGACAATGCCATGACAGATCACAGAAAATAAAGTTCCAATTTAATGATAGAAAAATAAAATCTTAACAGTAAAGAGCAATTTGATATTGGAACCAATCTGCCTTTTTACCAGATAGGTTCCAGCAGAGGCTAGAAAGCAGGGGTGGGTTTTAACTTACCTCACCGCCCGTTCGCTTCCTCCTGCGCCGCACGGCCGCGAGCATGCTTTGCGCGCATGCATGCACAGTGCCAAAAACTCAGCTTCTGCGCATGCGCAGATGCAAAATCCAGCTTCTGCGCATGCACAGAAGCCAAAAACAAGATGGCAGCGCCTATGGCACCGCCATTAAAGCCGGTTTGGGGGCGTGGCAACCGGTGATCACTCCCGGTTTGGCAAACGGGGGGAAATTCCCGCTACCGGTTCTATAGATCCGGTCCGAACTGGGAGCAACCACCTCTGCTAGAAAGGCAGCTGTCAAGATTCTTTTAATTTTATTTCCTATACTGAAAAAGAAGCTGACTGCATCATCCTAAAGAACCCTTCCTAACTCAGTAAGACTACATTTCTGTCTTTGGGCTGTACATAAATTTGGCTGAGAGACTGTAGTTCTCCTTATCTCTTTTTAAAAACTGGTGCTGTTTTGACTGACTTCCAGTTTCCTTACTGGAAGCTAGATTTTTTTTATGAGTAATGCATTTTTGTCGTAAAATCAAGTTTCATATATAAATTCTTCAGGAATTCTTGAATGCATGTCAAATGACATCAATCATTTTTCATTAAGCAATTTGTTACTGAGGTTCATGCCATATTTTTGACTGGGTTACTCAGATATTTAAAGTGTGTATGTGTGTGTGTGTGTGTGTGTGTGTGTGTGTGTGTGTGTTTGACAGCTTAGGAACATAAATAAAGATTTGCTCTTGGTCTTTCCTTATTTTTGACGTTAGTTTTGCATCTGGGCCACAGGTGTCAAACTTGTCATGTCATGTTGCCGTCATGTGACGTATCACAATGTTTTTTCCCTTCACAGAGCTGGGGTGGGCATGGCTTCTGTGTGTGATGCATCTGGGCCCGGCCCACGGGCTGCCAGTTTGACACCCCTGATTTCTAGGCAGAGCTGTGGTGGCATAGTGGTTAGAATGCAGTATTGCAGGTAAAACTCTGCCCATAGTCTGGAATTTTATCTGACTGGCTCAAGCCTTCCATCCTTCCAAGCTCAGTAAAACGACCCAGATTGTTGGGGGCAATATGCTGACTCTGTAAACGGCTTAGAAAGGGCTGTAAAGCACTGTGAAGCGCTATATAAGTCTAAGTGCTATTGCTATCTGCAATCAGCATGGTTCAAATCTGCTGAGAATAGAAGAGGGTCTCCACCAACTGGTTATGGATAAGAAAAATTGTCCTTCAACCAGTGATGGGTTCCTACCAGTGCGGTCCACTCTATAGCACCAGTAGCGGCCCGCTGGTGACGTCACAGTACCGGTGCGGTCGGTTGCCGGTGCCTGGGTGCCGCCATTAAAAAAATTTTTTTAAAATTTTTTTAAAAAAATTTCTTCTGCGCATGCCCAGACGCCGAGCTTCCGGCACTGCTCATGCACTGCCTTCCTACCCCACAGTGAGTCCAAGCAGGGGAGGATGGCTGAGGGAGCGCGTGAGACACTGAAAGAATGGGCGGCAGGAGCTATCTCCATTCCCCTCCCTTCAGCAGTCCAAGAAGCCATGAACGCGCGGTGATGATCCTAGGCATTTTCACATGTTTGAGGCTTCTCGAGCTGCTGAGGGGAGGGGGAATGGGCAGCAGGACCTATCTCAGTTCCCCTCCCTTCAGCAGTCCAAGAAGCCACAAATGCGTGGTGATGATCCCAGGCATTTTCGCACGTTCGAGGCTTCTCAAGCTGCTGAGGGGAGGGGGAACGGGTGGCAGGAGCCTAGGATCATCGAATGGGGAGAAGCATTCAGGCTGGACGGAGGCTCCTAGAAGAACCGCTGCCGTGGTCTTGCTGCTCCCGCTGCGGGGGGCTGACTTGCGGGTGGGCAACGCCCCCCCGCTTCTCCGGCCGCTGCCAAGCTCCCGAGGCCCACGCCCACCTGGTCACATGGCTGGCAAGCCACACCCACAAAATAAGCCACACCCACAGAGTGGTAGTAAAAAAATTAGGAACCCGCCCCTGCCTTCAACCTATGTTTCATTTGTCTGTGAGGAAGGGACATTTCCCTTGCCTAATAGATCAAGAGATGCATTTCCTGAGACTAACTCTTTGGAAAGAAAACATTGAGCACCGTAGGGATGAAAATATGGGAGGAATGTTAGGATAGCAAATAAATAAATATAGCAAAGTTTGCAAATCTTCATGTTACAATATTGTAGGAGGAGAACCATGTTGGTCTATGGTAGCTAGAAATCACAAGGAGTTTAGTAGCAACTTTTCAGACTAACAAATGTTATTTCTTTTTTATAAACATTGTTGGATTGAAAACATACTTTAGTACAATGAGATTTCCATATTATACTATGGAAACATACCTAGCATAGCATATTTCCATAGTATAGTATGACAGTAAAACATAATAAAAGGATTTTTGTAGCATTTTGGAAAAGTTTTTCTTGAACTGTACAGTGAAATGTTTTGCCTTCTGGAATCATCTTGCAAGAATTGTTGTATGCTTCCAAACAGGCTACTGAAAAACATATTTTTCCACATTTACTCCTTGGTCAATTGGTCTATTGTATGATACCTCAATATATACAACTTCTAATATCAGATTTTCTCATTTCATATACCTTATTTTTCAGAGTATAAGATGCACCTTTTTACCCCCCAAAAGAGGGTGAAAACTTGGGTGCGTCTTATACACTGAATGTAGCCCCACCCAGCCACCCCCACTCTTTGGCCTCTGCCTCCCAGCAATTTACCTCCTTGCAGCAAACAGAATGAAGCCTGTTAAGCCAAGCAACTGATTATCAGCTTCCCGACCCTCAGCTGATTGAGGCTGCAGGCAGGCCACGTGCTAAAACTGAAAGTGAAACTAAAGCTGCAAGGAGGCAAATTGCTGGGAGGTAGAGGCAGAGGCAGAATTTTATTTTCTTGTGCTAATCAGACTGCTGAAACTGGATGCAAGGAGGTAAGTCAATAACTATAAATGTCTGTAGAATGTTCAAATTATTAGACTTATTTTTTTAAAAGACTGCTTTATTATTTTTCTAGACAACTTAACAAAATGAAGAAGCTTTTTAAAATAAATGCTTGATCTGAAGAGGCCCAGTGCTTTTGTATCTTCTTCTAAATAGCAGAGAATAATGTATACTTCCAGAAAGCCACATCAATTTTAACAGCATCTGTACAAGTATAGTCTGAAATGTAATAGTGTCCTGTTTTAGTATTAAGATAAGGCAGCTGAGTTAAACCCTGATTTAGTCATGTTTGGAGTAGATCTATTTAAATAATTGGGAGGAGTTAGTGTGACTACATTTAAGAAAACTTTCTGGCATTAATATACTGCCATAATGTACATTTCTCCAATTCTTTGCTATTTCTATGGGTCAGGCACACATGCACAGAAATACACAGCAAACAGTGTATATCACCTGTACTGTTTGCTGTTTGCTGGGAGGCAAATTGCTGGGAGGCAGAGGCAGAATTTCCCCCCCTTGTTTTCCTCCCCCAAAACTAAGGTGTCTTATATTCTGGTGCGTCTTATACTCCGAAAAATACGGTAATTGCAGATCTATGAGGACATGTCATTCTATTTCAATTTTTTTTAGCTCACTTGTTGCTCATTCATTCCATATTTTTCACACCTCTGAGCTACTTATCTGGAGTGTTAGATGTTACATATAATTCCCCTGAACATTGTTGATAAGGTACAGATCAGTTGTGTATGAGGCATTATTGCTGACTAGTTATAGAACAAGTTGATTAAAGTTCGATGCTAAAACAGATATATAATAATTATTTACATACAGTATTTTACTCACAGTTATATTTCACTCTTCTGCAAATCTATGCATTTTGAATATGCACCTCTATATTAAATATCATCAGACAAGCAGTATTGTGTCTATGTATGTTAATGTATAAACATATTTATATGCCCATGTATCAAGCGTATATAGAAGGGATTAGGTATTTTCTAACTGGTGAATTTATTCATCTAAGACATTTAACGGTATATTTTAAGGGAGGGAATTATTGGTTCTTAAACCCTCTGAGGGCAAATGATTTAAAAAATAAATGCGTTGGAAACAGAGATTGTATAACGTGAAATAGTGGATGTGTAGGAGAGTCATGATTTATGTATGACACTACCAGGCTGATGAAAGATGCTTGAGGGTCCCATGGGGTCCTCTCCATGTCCTGGTTCTGAGCTGAGATGCACAGAGTGGCCTGATGCATCTGCTGCTGAACATGGGGAAAGAGAAGGGGGTGGAGGAAGCTAAACAATAAAAGCAAAAGCTTATCCTTGGTTCATTGATCAATTTTCCTTGTTGCTCCACCCTTCCCAGCCATCCATATTCACCAGAGAGACTTTTTCTGATATCCAGAGAAATGTATATACCCTTATAGTATTCACTTTACTTCCCTGGGCCAGCTGTCCTTTTTGTTGTCTACATTGCTCCTTTCACATGGTCTCTTTCAGATTTTTCTCCATTTTTCTTCAGTCCACAATTCATTATTCATTTCCCCAAGATTTCTCATACAGGAGCAAGGTGTGAGTTTAAAAAGGAGAAGGATACAGAAGTTCTTTGAAAATACTGATTCTCGTGAGATTATAATTTATGACAATCCTCGGCCACTTATTTGCTAAAAGAATTCAGAACTGTTTATAGTTATAGTCAGTTAAAATCACAGTTTTATCCTAATTATTAATAAACTATGAGAAATTATCGAACAACTCAAAAGCAAAACAAACAAACAAACCTTAATCCATTCTGGAGCAATGATCAGAGTTGCTAATTCTGATCAATAATAGAAGTCAGAGAAATTAAAATTATCTTTGTTGTGACCTAAAAGCAATATCCTAAAATTAAAATTATTTGGGGAGACCACTCAAGATGAATGTGGAGCTACTGAAAGGGTGATAGTATTCTAGATGAACATAATGATGAACATAATGATGCAATGGAAAACTATTGCTCTGGGTGCCCTCATTAGATCTATGGGTGATATCAACTTTAAATACTGAATTATGCTGAATTATGGGGTTTTCATTTCTTTGTTATCCACTAAGACTAATAAACCATGTTGGCTAAAGACTTGAGAATTGAAGACCAATCCATCGGAGTGGTACCTGGATAAGAAACACTGTTCTATTGAACCTATTAGAATTTTTGCTAATTTGGGATGTCTCATATAAGTGTACTTAATGCATACAAAATAACATTTAGCCTGATGCTTTTCATCAAGTAGAATAATATTCTTTTCTTCCTTTAAGTTTATAGAGTCACTATCAACTGCAGGACCTGTGTGTCAAACCATGCAGTAAATAGACAAGTACATTGCTCTGTCAATCAATGCCAACTCATTGCCCAAGAAGATTTAGGCTTTAAAAAAGAAGTTGTGGCTAATCCCATCTCTTATTCTTTATTTGACAAGCAGAATAATTTTATCTTGTTAACAATTTTCAGAATGTCTGAACCTGAATATTGGCTTTATTTTCTAACATGAAACCATTGTTTTAATGTTTTTAAAACAATTTTTAATAGTAACTCATTGTAATTGAATTGTACAGTTGTAAGTATTCAATTACAATACTTAATTGTAATTAAGTAATTCAAATTGTAGATCGTTGATAAAAATGACTGGGTAAAAAGTTGAATGGTCTTCAATATCATTGAATCTCTTATACAATAGACTTCTCCACAACCCACCATTTTAATAAGATTTTTCTTTAAAATTTCAATTCTAAATGGGAAGCAGTGAAATCTTTGTTCTTAAACAAAAGTTAAATGAAGTGGTACAGTCCAACAGTAGCCAGTTGCACAAATATGCTGAGTATGTAGCTTGGCTGAAAAGCTAAATAAGGAGTGCTTTATTTTATGTATTTAAAAGTGGAACACTATGCATAGCTGCTCAAAAATAAATTAGTGATTACAGGACGGTAAGATAAATGCTTTATATCTTTTCTTCTTGCCCTATATGGTGAATAATAAGCAAAATGTTATGTCAATAAGAGTAATAAAGACATTAATTATTATTTATGATAAACACACATCAGAAAAAAAATAATATTGAGGAGAGACTGAAAATTCAGGGTGAAACATTTAACAAATTTCTCACTTAGAAACATAAATTCTGGGCTCAATTGTGGTCATATGTATTTGACATGAACAATTATAAAAAAGACATTGAAGCTCTAGAGAAAGTGCAGAGGAGAGCAACAAAGATGATAAGGGGACTGGAAACTAAAACATATGAAGAGCAGTTGCGGGAGCTGAGATTGGCCGGTCTGGCGAGGAGAAGGACCGGGGGTGACATGGTAGCAGTGTTCCAGTACTTGAGGGGCTGCCACGGAGAGGAGGGGGTTGGGCTGTTTTCCAAGGCACCGGAGGGCCGGACAGGGAATAATGGATGGAGGCTGACCAGGGAGAGATTCAACCTGAAAATGAGGAGAAGCTTTCTGGCGGTGGGAGCGATTGACCGGTGGAGCAGCTTGCCTGCGTGGGTTGTGAGAGCTCCAACACTTGAGACTTTCAAAAGGAGATTGGACTGCCATTTGTCTGGGGGGGTGTAGGGACTCCTGCTTGAGCGGGGGGGGGGTTGGACTGGATGACCTACAAGGTCCCTTCCAACTCTAATAATCTGTAATCTGTAATCTACTGTACATAGAACAGCGCTTCCCAACCTTGGCAATTTTAAGATTTGTGGAACTTCCGTTCCCAGAATTCCCCAGCCAGCCATGTTGGCTAGGGAATTCTGGGAGTTGAAGTCCACACATCTTAAAGTTGCCATGGTTGAAAACCACTGACGTAGAGGATGACAAGAAGGCACACAATATAGAGAGGGCACCATGACTGAAAAGGCCCTATCCTATCTATTCACCATCTTCATGTATGTTTGCTATTTTAATAGATGTTAAGTATGTTATTAGGTGGGGAAATTTAGATCTCTGGAGAAAGGGACGCTAGTAATCTGAGTTTGATCAAAGGAATGTTTTTCTTAGGATAATCTCAATATTGCAAGGGTGACAAAGTCAGACCCAAATTTGCAGATACTGTATCCCTTCACTTTGATCAGGAGTGAAAACATGACTTGTGTGTTCCCTAATGTCCTTTTTCAGTGGACTTGGCCAAGAAAGAATCTTTGGTACCTGACAATTTCTTCTAAAGCTGCGAAAGGCAGGTGTTCATTCCTGGAAAAGCTTTGAAGCTAAAAATAAAATAGAAGAAAATTAAAATTAAAGGATATTTCCAGGTACATTGTAATCATCTTAATACTTACATTTCAGGGGGTGGCGGGGTTTTTGTGTGAGACTGAGTGTGTGAAATGCTGACAAAACTCCCGGCTCAAATGGAATGCAGACAGAGAGGTAGAGTAAAAGCTTTGTAAGTCACTTGAGATCAATCGGCAAAGAATACCTTCGTCTCAGCCATGTCATTATCAGATTAATAGCTGAGTTCCAATTCAGGCTGGAATTATTTGGATAATGAAATCAAAAGGGACGTTTTCACAAACGATTTGCCTTGGAGCAAAAATTTAAAAATGCTGGAGATAGAATTTTCCTGTCCTCCCCCCACCTCCCTTTGGCCACCACACCCGTTCAGATTCCTTCCAGACTGGTTGCTTTACACATAAGCCACATGGCTCTTCCCTTTGAATTCTTCATGGTCCCCCACCCCCACTTGCCTGGCACTTTAATGTAAGCTGAGACATCTGATCTTCTCTAAACATCCATTGGACAGTCCTTTATTCTGTAAGCAGATTACCTTGGGAAGCATCTATTGGATTAATCAAAATTGGATATTTATATTACAGCACAATTGACTAAGGCTTCACCCAAGAGCATCAGAAGCATGAAAATGTTATAGAAATGGCTAATATTTACTAAGTAAAAATCTGAGCCCATAATTCTATTTGTATTTTACTGTGCTGAAAAAAAGATGGAAGTCAATACTTTCTTTTCTTTCCCCCCCTTATCCCACATCTTTCTATTCCCTTTCTTTTCACTCCCCACTTCCTTACTATCTTTATTTTCATTTGTATTTTATATTATGATAATCTCAATAAAATTAATATACATGTTAAAAAGGAGGTGAAAATATATATTTAGTGGCATCTGCTGAGGTTTTCCCCCCAAAGCACAATTTAATGCTTTCTTGTCCTATGACTTCATATTTTGTTTATTCATTCATATTTTTGGTCCATTGTTTTCCCCAAAGAGAGTCTATAGTTGCCATACATGACATACTCAAACAGCCCCTATTTACCGTATTTTTCAGAGTATAAGACACACCGGAGTATAAGATGCACCAGAGTATAAGATGCACCTTATTTTGGGGGGAGGAAAACAAGGAAAAAAGGCCTGTGCCTCCCAGCAATTTGCCAAACAACAAACAGTATAGATCAGTGATGGCGAACCTATGGCACGGGTGCCACAGGTGGCACACGGAGCCATATCTGCTGGCACGCGAGCCATTGCCCTAGCTCAGCTCCAGCGCGCATGTGTGTGCCCGCCAGCTGATTTTTGGCTTGCGCGGAGGCTCTGGGTGGGCGATTTCAGCCTCTAGAGGGCCTCCGGGGTGGCGGGGGAGAGCATTTTGGGCCATACTGGGCCCACTGGAAGTCGGGAAATGGAGGAGGAGGGGTCATGCACACATGCGCAGGGGTGTGGGGCAAGTGGGGGGCTTTGAATTATGGGTGTGGGCACGCACGGGCGTGCGATAGTGTGTGCGCGCACTATTTTGGCACCCGAGGAAAAAAAGGTTCGCCATCACTGGTATAGATGATATACACTGTTTGCTGTGTATTTCTGTTCATGTGTGCCTGACCCATAGAAATAGCAAAGAATTGGAAAAATGTACATTATGGGACATTGTTACATTTCAGATTATACTTTTACAGATCTTTAAATTTGATGTGGCTTTCTGGAAGTATAGTTATTCTCTGCTATTTAAAAGATACAATAGCACTGGGCCTCTTCAGATCAAGCATTTATTTTAAAAAGTTTCTTCATTTTGTTAAGTTGTCTAGAACAATAATAAAGCAGTCTTTAAAAAATAAGTCTAATAATTTGAACATTCTATAGACATTTATAGTTATTGACTTACCTCCTTGAAGTTTTAGCAATCCAACATTGCCAGAAGTCCACCTCCAAGCAATTTGTCTCCTTGCAGCTACTGTAGTTAGTTTTACTTTACGAAACAAAGAAAACGGCATTACTTTTTGACGCACCCGCGTGGCTTGCAAGCCTCAGTCAGCTGTGGGTCGGGAGGCAGATAATCACTTCCTTGTGCTAATCAGGCTCTGCAGCTGTTTGCTGCAAAGAGGTAAATTGCTGGGAGGCAGAGGCCAAAGGGTGGGGGTGGCTGGGTGGGGCTACATTCGGTGTATAAGACGCACCCAAGTTTTCACCCTCTTTTTTGGGGGAAAAAAGGTGCGTCTTATACTCCGAAAAATACGGTATATAATCACTGTGTTTATGTCTTTAGCTACAGCACTTAGTCCTCTAAAATGCTTTATGTGTAGAACTTGGATCTAGTGGAGCTTATTGGGGCTTAGGTTTACATAATGTCACATTCAAAATATTAAAAAATAGTTTTAATATACTGTATTTTTATCTGCAATGATGGATAAGTTGCTTACCATCCATTGGTGAAAATTTGCTTAAGTCTTTTGCAGAAATATGCTCAGGGGTTGGTCCATTTTTCAGCTGTTTCTCACACACTCTCTTTCTCAGGACATGGAGAAAGAAAACAAACTTTTTTTTTTGCTTACGAACAAACAGTGAAATAAATTTCAATGACTGCAACATTTCTGTTAAGAGTATTGGACAGTATTCTTTCTGCTGTGTTTTTGATAACATAGATTCTTTAAAAATAATGTAACTAAGGGGTACTTTCATCTGGATGAATAAATTAGAATAAATCTGATCCTCCCTCCCTCCCTCCCTCCCTCCCTCCCTCCCTCCCTCCCTCCTTTCTTTCTTTCTTTCTTTCTTTCTTTCTTTCTTTCTTTCTTTCTTTTCTTTCTTTCTTTCTTTCTTTCTTTCTTTCTTTCTTTCTTTCTCTCTCCTTCCTCCCTCCCTCCCTCCCTCCCTCCCTCCCTCCCTCCCTCCCTCCCTCCCTCCTTTCTTTCTTTCTTTCTTTCTTTCTTTCTTTCTTTCTTTCTTTCTTTCTTTCTTTCTTTCTTTCTTTCTTTCTTTCTTTCTTTCTTCTCCCAGTGTTATACTGTTGTTCATCCTGACAGGAAAGAGTCTAAATGATTGTGGTATTTAAGAATAACAAAATAAAATTTAATCTAGATCAATGCACTATTTTTCACTTTGGACAACAAAATGCATATAGGGTGGAGAATAGTTGGCTTGATATATAAAAAAATTGATCATTATTTCAGTGGATTAAAAGCTGAATATTAGCCAGCACTGCAGTATGGCCACCTGCCATTTAGGCTTAATGAATGGAATTATTGTTTCCAAATCAGGGAATGTAATTATTTCATTCTATTTTGCATAGCTGAGCAGGATCGGATCTGATATGGACAAAAGTGCTTTGAATGTGGCTTGGGCATTATTGCTGCAAATGATAGCATTCCCTTAGCCCCACATTGTTTCCTGGTCCTAAACATTAGTCACATGGGCTTAGGAAAGTTTGTGTTTGAGGAAAGGGTAATTAAGGAAGTGACAACAGGGGGTGACCACATTTTGCTGCTTTGTCATCATTTCTGTAATGTATCCTGAATACACACAATATTTACCTGAGCGGAGTCATCTAACAGGACAACCCAGACAATTTCAAAAAGCCATGTATTGTACTCTTCCTTACCAGTTGACACCATCTTCAGGTTTTTAAAGTAGCAATAGCAATAGCAATAGCACTTAGACTTATATACCACTTCATAGTGCTTTTATAGCCCTCTCTAAGCGGTTTACAGAGTCAGCATATTGCCCCCAACAATCTGGGTCCTCATTTTACCCACCTCAGAAGGATGGAAGGCTGAGTCAACCTTGAGCTGGTGAGATTTGAGATTTGAACTGCCGAAGTGCAGCTAGCAGTTAGCTGAAGTAGCCTGCAGTACTGCACTCTAACCACTGCGCCATCTCAGCTCATAAAGTATGAACCAAGGTGGTGCAGTATGAGCTGTCCCCTCTCTCTTTCTTTATGGGTATATCTCTTTATTGACACAGTTCTTTCAGGCCTGCAGATTTTTAGTGCCTGATGATTCTGTTAGCTAGGAATTATGAGAATTGTATAGTACCATAATTGTAGGGCACCAAATGGGAGAGGTACAGTTTTTCTTAATTTTTTGCACAAATTGAAATTTAATGTTCTCTGTTGTGATGAACACTATTAAAACCCTAATCTCCTTTCCCAATTTGATGGAGACCTATTCAAGGCAAAAACAAGGTTTTGGGAAACACTATTTGAATGAATAGGCTAAGATAGATGGGAGGAGAAATAAAACCAGTCACTTCAAAGATGGGCCCGTAAGTAGAACACAGCAAAGACAAACCTACCATTAGCTATTTCTCAAATCAGCAACCTCTGTATAAAAGCAAACCTGTATTTGCTTTTATACAGCCTGTGTATAAAAGCCATGGAGAACATAAAGGCTGAAATAGGCTCAGGTTCACATAGGAGTGTTAAGATGAGATTCAATAGCAATCCCTTCTTTCTATGAAAAAAAAATGCAATTCAATCTCTTCCACTAAAATAATTGGGGTTTGGTTGCATTGTGTCAACCCTTCTAGGTAAGCTAAACAGGAAACATGACTAGATGAGCCAATTCTACTTTATTATAAGGCTACATTGACAGAATTCTATGAATCTGAAGGTGCCACTACTTTTAACCTGGGGTGTGTCCTTTCTAAATTTCTTCCTCTGACTGTTAAGCCACTGGAGGCTCCTCCCTCTGTTATTTAGTTGTTTCCTGGGCAGCATCTCTTCTCCTCTTGCTCAAGGTCATTACAGATAGCAACTCTGTTAGATTCGTGTGGGAATGAAGAGGCGAGACGCAGGAACAGTTCAGCACCTTTATTTCTCCTAAGCTGAATGCAATACGAACTACCGGCAGGATGCAGGGAAGCCGCTTTAAAGGGCTTCCACTGACAGCAGTTTATTTCTCCCGCTGCTAGATTAGCCAATCAGCGGCAGCCATGCAAATCAGTACTCCATACGGCAGTACATAACAAACTCTTTATCTGCATAAGTGCAAAATGTATCATCTCTTTAACTATCTAAAGAATTCATCGTCCATGAGCAATATGAGTATGCACTTTGTAATTTATTAGAAATTTGATATCTTAACGTCAAGTTTCATCCATACTAACTATCTTTACATGGTTATCAGGACTGGGCAGACATGTCGAGTTCTTTTCTCTAGAAAACTGCATTCTTGCTAAATGCTAGTTATGGCCTAAGCTGAGATCACCAAGGATTTTCTTTGGGAAGTTGGCTTCCAAAGCAGTCATCAGAAATATGTAGCTGAGGGGAGCAAGACATACATTTAAAAAAAACAATGATAATCATCTTATGGGTGTGCCAGCCTTTTATTAGTATGCAGTTAGTGTTACTCAACCTTAAAGCTGTACATTACGAGCCAGTCTTTTAAGCTGCTTAATTTCATTTTTTCGATACTTAGTAAGTGGAATCTGAGAGGTGGAATGGCACTTTACCAGCTGGATGTGGCTCCTGTTTAGGCAAGGTTTCTAGACTTGCAATATGAAGATGGAACTGGTGGAAACAGGCCAGGGGGAAACATATGGAATTCCCATTGAGACATCACTTTTGAAAGAAACCATTCTTCAAGACTTATCCCACACCTTTGATGACTTTCAAAAATAGCCAGGCCACTGGAAAAAATACACCCATGTGATCTCTGGCCATTCTTGACTTGGGAAGAATGAGAGGGAAGGAAGGGAGGGAAGGAAGGTTGACTGTATTTAAAACAACAACAACCCTAATCCTTTGCCTACCTTTACCACAGTAGCACAATGAGATTGGTCAGTATAAAACAGATAAAGGCAGTCGAAAGGGTAGCGATTGGTGGGTTCTCTGCTATCTCTCTCTTTTATTGCCACCTATTAGTGTCAAGGCTCTGACTAATGAACTCAAGCAAATCAGACTTGGTTCGTTAGTCCAAGTTGACAATTGACAGGAAACCCAACCACTGATCCTCCTCCTAAAGGCAGGGTTGCAGTGCAGTTTCATCTGTATTCTTCTTTTGCTCTGTCAGCCATTCAGCTGAAGATTTTCCTTCCTTCCTTCCTTCCTTCCTTCCTTCCTTCCTTCCTTCCTTCCTTCCTTCCTTCCTTCCTTCCTTCCTTCCTTCCTTCCTTCCTTCCTTCCTTCCTTCCTTCCTTCCTTCCTTCCTTGAGCAGCTGATATACCCATCACCAAAATAGCTTGTATTTGCAAAGCTCTTGCACTAAAATCCCCTGCCAATCCCCTGTCATGACATCCTTCCTGTTCCTGCTAACTTGCTCTAGACTTTAGCTCTTCCTACTCTTCATCAGCTATCTACTCTGCCATTGCTCAGTTCCTCCTTTATCACCCTTGTGATCTCCCACCAGACTCTCATACCCAGCACTGATGTTGATAGTTTCTCACCACTAAATGGCAGCAAAGAGTTGCAAACTTTTCTCCACAACAACACCTCCACAAGGTAGGTTGAGTTGAAAATAGCCTGCTCCTTCCATTCTGTCTCTCCAGGCACCAGATCAAGACTCTACAAGCCAGGGTGAGGATGTATATCTGAGTATTATCAGCATATTAATAACATCTCAATCTCAACTTCTTCATGACATCCTCTAGTGGTTTCACCTTGATGTTTAAAAGCAGAAATTAGAGAAATAAATGTTATTGGGTGAAACTTTCTTTATACACAACTGAAAGCAGTCACTTAGGAAGAAACAGAATCTTTGAAGATTGATGCCCCCAATTTCACCAGCAGTCCATATTGTTACCATGGTCAATAATAGCAAAGGTCACCGAGAGATGCAGAAGAACTAATTCAGGCAAAAACTTCCTATCCAGGAGTAAATGAAAAAAAATAAATCAGAGTAGTCAATATTGTTTCTATCTCATGTCCAGATTTGAACTTGAACAGAAAGGGAAACAGGTAATTCATTTCAAGAAGTGTATTCTTAATTGTGGCCACACTTTTTCAAAGGGAAATTTAGAAGCTTTTTAGTTTAACAGACTAACAGAGTTGGAAGGGACCTTGCAGGTCATCTAGTCCTACCCCCTGCCCAAACAGGAGACCCTACATCTGCCTCTACCTAGGATCGAACTCACAACCTGCTGAGTGTGAGGCAAGAGCTCCACCTCTAGGCCACAGCAGAGGAACTGACTACTAGTTGTAGTCAAAATTCATCAGATCTAAGGATGGCTTTTCAAGAGGCAGCTTGCTTCACCTCTCCCTCAGCACAATATTGATAATTTCCCAGGTTAAGACAGGTTGGACAGGAATTACAGATTACAGATTAACAGAGTTGAAAGGGACCTTACAGGTCATCTAGTCCAACCCCCTGCCCAAGCAGGAGACCCTACATCTGCCTCTACCTAGAATTGAAGTCACAACCTCCTGATTATGAGGCAAGAGCTCTACCTCTAGGCCACAGCTAAGCCCACAAGAGGTAGCCCAAAGAGCACCATATCCATTTCCTGAGGCAATTCCAAAGATCACCTTATCCTCGTCCTCAAAACCCTTAGGGAAAAGTCAAAAAGAGCATAAAAGAAGTCTCCACATGTTTCTGGGGACATACGATCGTCTATCCATTTTAGGATGGAAGGAGTTAATATGGCAAGATATTCCCACCATGAGCTTTGCTGACTAACAGTCAAGTCTTTGGTGAGTTTCAGCAATTTTGTGGGGAAAATGCTTTGCAAGCAATCACAGCTGCCAGATCTAAGGACAAATCTCTACTCCATAGGGAGTTTGTCATCCTGGAGAAGACAGCCTGCTGACAGTAAGGTAGGAGAAGCTCCCAACCCACTCTCTTGCTGTTATTTATACAGCCATACTTTAAGTCACATAGGATTTTCAGTCAAAAATTATCTTTAATATAAGTACTTCAATTACACTGAGAAAAAAGGATTTTGAATTTAAAATTTTCTATAAACACTCTTAGTTTATGTTAGTCTAAAGAAGACCAAACTCTAAAATAGAATAATATCAAAATGTGAAAGATAATAAATGAAATGTAATAAAATAGCAGCGAGTGCTAAAAACAGCAAAGTTGGAACCTGTACATAATTTCAAATTCATACCGGTACTTTATTGAGTTTTCCTTGTTCCCCATCATTTTCTCATTTAGACATCATATTCTGAAGAAGTAGAAGAACCTTCTCCTAGATGTTCACCAATAATAGAAGATAAATAGTGCCAGGATCAGACTTAACACATCAAGGTGTGCACTGTGCAGTGTGTCAGATCCAAAGCAGGAAAAGTGCTTCAGATCTGCAACAAACATGCTCTTGGTGTCTACTGGTGGGCAATTAAAGAGCCAAGTGGTCTTAGGAAAATATGTTTGAATTAAGGAAGGCGGGACTATATTTTATACTGGATTTCTTCTAAGAAGAAATCCATGTGATATAAACCTGAGCTAAGAGTGGTCTTGTGTAGGAAGAAAGGCATTTCAAGGCTCTGAAGCTATGCAGCAGCTTGCTGCTCTCCAGATGTGAAAATGTGATTTTCATTTTCATTTGTTAACGATTTCACAAATGATTACAAACCAAGAGTATGCTAAACTAAAACCAGAGTTTAGAGCCCTTCTTTTACACTGCAGAGGAGGGCAGGCCCTATATTGGAGCAAGATGAAACAGGCTGCTTCAATCAAGAGACGTTATGATTGAACACTGTTTCAATAGAATTCTTCAGTGCTGCTTGTCTGGTATCGGATTGGCTCTGCTATGGATTCTGGCATGTTATATTGTGGGCCTCCCTCTACGGTGTGGGTCAGCTTTAATTCACTTGTAAAAACACATCGTGATGCTCACCTTATGTGAGAGCAAGTTCTCAGACAAATAGCCCAATACCAGTTCCCCCTCAAAAAGCAACATTCTGGTCCAATTTGCTGGGAGAAGTTTGTTGTGTATGATGTCATTCAGGGCATATCTCAAGCTATTGTTGCTGTTAAAGAAGTTTTATAAAGTCTTTTTGCCACATTTTATGAAAGGCAACCTCTGCTATGTTTGATGCAAATTACTGAGAAGTAACAAAGAGAAGTATGAGAATATTCAAGCAGCTTTTTTTTTTTTACTCCTCAGTTGTGAGTTCTGGAAAATATCCTCGCATTCTTTATGCAGTTCATACTTAGTTGCAAGCTTTTGCGTTTTTAGAGGACACAGTCATAAATAATCCAAATTTACAGCATAAGAAACATTCTTTGATTCGGTGATATGGTTTTCTTATTTGTTTAAAAGACAAGTGTCTGTGGACTCGTGTGGCCTTGTGTGTATGTGGAATGGATGCATATTTATTATTTATTATTTATTTATTTTGGTTTTCTTATATGCCGCCCAACTCCCGAGGGACTCAGGGCGGCGTACAGCAGGAAAAAATACAAGAATAACCAATAATAATAAGTATATTATGTGTGTGTGTGTGTGTGTGTGTGTGTGTGTGTGTGTGTGTGTTTGAAAAGAGCTATATAAAGCTGAAGGACTGAATAATTAACTGCTTGAAGTTTTGGAATACAAGAATTTAAATTATATACTTTAAGAGAAAATCTAAAAAATTGAAAAAAGGGGGGGAAAGATTTTTTACTATAGTGTAGTATTCCCATCTTTAAAATATATGGTTCCTCTAAGAATTAGCATTTCATAAAGTGCTATTTGTAAAGCATTAGCTATCAGACAACCATGATCGTCAAACAATTTGAAGAATAAATATTTTTGTTTATAAAACGTTACATCAGAATTTTCTCCATTCTAGAGGCATAGGAACAGCAAGCGTGGCAGGATTGATGCAAAAGCAACTTCTGGCCCCATAGGAAAGATGGCTAGAGATGATAACAAAGCCTGAGGTTTGGGGATCTAAAGTTTATATCTTGAAGAAACTAAACAGATACTTTTGAAACTGTGATTTGTTGCCACTAGAGTGTCATTTGTTGCTTCAGCAACCTTTATTCCTGTAAATTTAGAAAGAATCACCTGCAAATATCAGCAAGTGAAAACTTTTAATATCCAAGCAGTGAAAAATTATACCTCTGAGTTTAAAAATATAGGGGCTGCTTTTTTTTCTGAGCAGTTGGTAACCCCCTGTAGGAAGCCCCCCCCCATATTAAAATATTCTTTATTCTTAATATTAAAAAGAGGCAGGATAAAATATTTTTTCTAAAGGAGAAATGAAGAAAAATCTTAACAAAGGTAGAAAGAAGCCCCAGTCTTCCTGCCATAGGAAAACTACCTCAAGCAGAAACTTGGTGTTTAGGAATGGAGATTTTATACCCATTCAGAAAGACTGAGCAAAGGGACTCCAAATAAACAACATAACAGGCAAGCCAAAGCTGACAAGATTAGCTCAGACAAACATCTACGATTTGCATTTGCCCTTTTGCCTGTAGAGCCAGCCATGACTCCATAGGAATCTGGCAACAGCCATTAAAATATTGAAGGACATATTCTTGCACAGGAACAGGCATCTCAATCACAAAGCCCCGAAGAATGTATAAAAGCCCACCTACTCTCAACCCCATTTTGTCAGCCACCCCAGAAACATGCTGCTGTCACTAGTGATCCCCTTCCCCCTTCTAGTCAACGGGGAAGCCAGATTCACTTAGCAACCATGTTACTAATGTAACAGCTTCAAATGATTCACTTAACAAAGGTGGCAAGAAAGGTTGTAAAACTAACTTAACAAATGTTTCACTTAGCAATAGAAATTTTGGGTTCAATTCAGTGGTGGGTTGCTGCCGGTTTGAACTGGTTGAGGAAATTTCCCGCCGCTCACCGAACCGGCAGCGATGACTAGCGGTCCACACTCCCGAACCTGTCTCCGGTTGCCGCAGATTGCCAAAAAACCCTCAGCGCATGCGCAAAGACTTCTGTGCATGCACAGAGGGTCATTTCCGGGAAGGGACGCGTGCACTTTCGTCGTGATGCGAACCGGCAGGGAAGGCAAGTAGAACCCACCCCTGGCTCAATTGTGGTCGTAAGTCAGTAAATTCTTGGCTCTTGACGAAGGAATCACTTTATTTGAACAGTAATCCTGTGATGCTACTGCCAAACAGCATCAACAATTTTGAAAGAGATGGTATGGTAGTCTGATTCAGCATGCTCACTCGTTTATTAGAGGATGGATCCAAACTAGAACTGCTGATTACAGGATGCAGTTTAATCAAGTTAAGTAGTATTGATTTTACAGGATATTCTCTAACTACAATAAAGTAAGTGTCTACCCTAAACATTTTAGCACAGTACCTTATTTCAAAGGACAGAGCAAATAAAGATCTTGTATTTCAGCAATAAGTTGATATACTTATTACGCATCTCATTAAGAACGATAATGTCAATATAACGTGAATCACAGCAATGGTAGATGTGCTCTTTTATCACAAAAGCAGAGAAAAATAACATATCAAAAGGCTGCTCTGAGCAGTTCAGACCAGAAAAAGTATTAATTCTTGGTGCTCTATCTCATGAAACAGATGTGTCTTATTCCAAGCTGAAACCTGAGAGACCTCAGTCTGTGAGCTGTCACTGAGTTGGAAGTCAATACAAATTCTTAGACAGTCTCTTAAAAGTCTCACAGTGTTCACATCTTACAGAGATTCACGTCTTGCAAAGTTCTTTTCCAGGATTACAAAAGATGAACAGTTTTACCCTTTCATTTTTTTTTTTTAAATTGAAATGCTTGGGTGGCAGTGGCAAATTGCATACAAATTTTGCAAAGGGGGAAAAATAAAGGCTTTGTGACATAGGTTTAATTTGTCTTAATTTACCTTTTTTTTTTAAAAAAAAGATGACATTGCTAATGAGGTTGGATAGGTTCTCCAAATGGAAAGCTTAGTTGGGCAGTGATTTTAAAGTTATTATTCATCACATTTGGAGAATTTGAGAGAAAACTGCACTATAAGCTCACCTTGATGTAGATATTTCTGAATAAACATGACTGTGTTGTACCCATATTTGAATTTCATCAGTAATCAGAGTTCAATAGTCGATTCTAAAACTCTTTGCTACCGGTTCGCGCATGTGCTCGTGCGCACTCGCAACATTTCTGCACATGCGCAGAAGCGTCCCGGGCAGGTAGGCAGAGCCTCCCGTTGCCGCCGCTACCGGTTCTTAGAACTGGGCCGAACTGGGAGCAACCCACCGCTGTCAGAGTTGTTTTTTCTCCCTCATAACTTATATGAAGAATATAGGGACCATTCTGTGCTGCTCGTGGTTTGTTTAATAGGTTTGAAAATGACTATCAGGGTTCCAAATAGCATCTAAAACTAAATCAGAGGCCAAGGCAAAAGATTCCTCAAAGTTCTAATTTATTAATAGAGCCATGTTGGCACATCTGGGTGAAACCCGAATCTGAATCTTCCCAGGTTTCACCACCCAGTTGAAAGTTCCAGTCCTTGCCCACACACCCACATGTCCATCATGTTGTCCAATCTTCTATTGCCATGCTGGCAGAATCCTCCCATCTCCTTCTGTGCAGGTGCAGAGGTGCAGAGACAAAGGATGACCTTGGCTTTCTAGAAAGAATTTGTTATGGCTACACACTAGCAACTTCAAACAATACCCCCTCCCATTTTCCCACAATAGAAAATGCATAGTAGAATAGTATAAAGTGTGACAGGCCTAAGATCCCAAATAAAATGGCTTCAGCGTGACAATGACTCTTTTTGAGGTGTCCCTGGGATGTTATCAAACGAACATCTTCATTATAATCTAATTTAAGAATTAAAATGGGAATATAGTATGGGGAATTAAATTTTTCGATTAACTGAAATTAAACTCATTGTCATGGACCTGCCTCCGGCCTCATCTCTGGATGCGAGTTCAGAGGAGGAGGAGGAAGAAGATGAGCTGAGTCCTGGTACCTCTGGAGAAGAGAGTATGGGGGTGCAGTCTTCGATCAGGAAGTGGAGAGCTCTGGCTCAACTGAGCAGCCACAGCTGGAACAACCAGATGGGCAGCAGGGTTGCTGGAAAATCTTGGGCATGCTTTGATGGTACAGTTATTTAGCCCATTCAATGGAGATAAGTGAACATGCATTCTTCCTTCCCAGGGATGGATTTCAAAAATGTTAGCAAGGGGTTCTCTGTCCAGTTGCTGGGTGGGCGTGGCCATGGTGGCCATGGCCTAGTCAGCCTCCTGCACCACGGCGGGGGGGGGATGTTTTTGCCCTCCCCGGGCTCTGGAGGCTTTCTTCGAGCCTCCGGGAGGGCAAAAATGGCCTCCCCAGGCTCCGGAGGCCCTCTAGAGGCTGGAAACAGGCCTGTTCTGGCCTTATTGAACTTCCAATAGGCCGTTTTTCGCCCTCCTCAAGTCTCCGTGCGTGCCCTGCACTTACCCGCATCCAAAACAGACTGTGTGAGGATTCCTGGGAGGGACGGGGTGGGCGGGGCGGGGCCAGCCAGGAGTGGGATTTTGGGGTTCTCCAAACTGCACAGAATCTTAGCTAGAGGTTCTTTGAACCCCTGTGAACCCCCAGCAGCCCACCCCTGTTCCTTCCTCCCGCAAATAAGACATCTCTACAGAATATATTTCCCCTAGAATGCAATGTTTAAATATGGTTCAACTTAGGCCAAAAAGACCAAAACTATACTTTCAGTCATTAGATTTGCTTCCCCCTCCCCCCATTTTATGATACCCTACTCCAGGCTATCATAACATGATTGAAGAAAAAGTGACGTCAAAGATAACTTGATCCATTGAGGTTGTTACACAACCCTTGAGAAGTGCCCATCTCTGTAATATTGAAAACTACTAGCAAAGGAAAAGATTCTAATTTCTGAGATATTCCATTGCAAGTTTGATTACTAAAATCCCTTTTCTTTTAATTGAAATTTATTACTTTGAATTCTTCGGATACTAGATTTCAAGTAAGGGGAATATTGTTAGGAGAACATATGCATTATTAAGGTATGCTACTGGTTTAAAATAGCAATGGCTATAGCAATACCACTTAGACTTATATACTGCACCATAGTGCATTATTGCACTTTCTGGGCAATTTACAATGGCAGCATGTATCAGTGCTGTCTTAACGCATGGGCCTGATGGGCACTTGCCCGTGGGCCCCATGAGCATATGGGCCCCATACTTATCTGTGTATGTTAACCCTTCAATGCACTTTGTATCATATAAATATAGCAACATATTTATTACATTTTACTGCATTTTTATTAATACTAACATGCAAATATATGATTAATTTTATTGACCATTTACATTTTAATTCCTGTGAGTAGTTGTCGTAGGGGCCCCAGTACACTGCTTTGCCCAGGGGCCCATAATGCTGTTAAGACAGCCCTGAGCATGTTGCCCTCCCGGGTCCTCATTTTACCGACCTGGGAAGGATAGAAGACTGAGTCAACCTTGAGCCCCATCTGGATCAAACTCCAGACTATGGGCAGAGTTTGTCTGCAATATTGCATTCTAACCATTGCACCACCATGGCTCCTTATTCCGATATGGAATGTGGAGTTAAAGCTCCACGTTTAGAAATTATAGAACAAATCCAAACCATGTGAATTAAAAGAATGAAAATGATGGCAAACATCCTTTATAAATCATTGTGAAAGGTATCTGTTACCAGGGCTATCTGATTTGGGCTGTAGAAATCTGGTCAATCACTAAGTAGCTGAAAAAAATTAAGATTTTTCTGTTATTTCTTTTTTCCCATCTAGCTGTCATCCAGATTTTAGCAGCCCAAATCCAGTTGCCCTTCCCATATGGAGGAAATAAAAAAATTCTGTTATATCAAAATTTAAAAATAATCTTCCACTGATGTACAATAATAGGTCATTCAAGCTAGTTATTCTAAAGGTTGAATAAATAAATATCAATTTCATTTCCCCCAACCCCTTATAAAAATGGATTACTGGGTTGGAAGCCTCAAAACTAGCAATAGTATCAGGATCAAATAGCCCAAATCACCCAAATAGCCCAAATTAAATAAACTTCTAAGAATCAACTGAGGTAAATCAACACCAATTCCAGTTCTACCAAAGTATTAAAAACTTTGCAGCTGGTCAAATTCAAATTTTGTTATTTGGTCAAAAATCACAATTAGAATTTCAATTTCAATTGGTCAAAAATAGTAGGACAGACTCAGAGGTGGGGTCCTCCCGGTTTGGACCGGTTTGCCCGAACCGGTAGCAAGCCACTGGTGACGTCACGCTGACATCATGGAACCAGTTCTGTCGGTGCCGGTCCGTGGACGCTGCCATCTTTTTTTAAAAAAAAAATTTGTTTTTTTTTTAATTTTCCAGGTTTTTTTTTCCTTTTGCGCATGCGCAGAAGCTGAATTTCCAGCACTGCACATGCATCGCAATCTTGTTTTTGGCTTTTAAAAAAAATGTTTTTGGGATTTTTCGGTACTTGCATGCACGCACGCATGAAGCGCACGTGTGCCCACGTGGCACAGGAAGAAGCGAACCGGCAGTGAGGTAAGTCCACCCCTGGACAGACTACTATGCATCCATGCACATGCGGGGAGAGAGAGAGAGAGAGAGAGAGAGAGAGAGAGAGAGAGAGAGAGAGAGAGAGAGAGAGAGAGAGAGAGAGAGAGAGAGAGAGAGAGAGAGAGAGAGAGAGAGAGAGAGAGAGAGAGGCTGCTTGGTGGCGCAGTGGTTAGAATGCAGTATTGCAGGCTAACTCTGCTGACTGCCAGGAGTTCGATCCTGAGGTTGATTCATCCTTCCATCCTTCCAAGTTGGTGAAATGAGGACCCCAATTGTTGGGGAGCAATATGCTGACTCTGTAAACTGCTTAGAGAGGGCTGCAAAAGCACTGTGAAGCGGTATATAGGTCTAAGTACTATTGCTATTTATCCACTGTTTTAAAACTTGGATGATCCCATAATGTGAACTTTTCACTGGTAAAAAGTCATAAGAATATTTAAGCACAGTAGTTATATTTGTATAAAGTACAAATATTTTATATTGGTACTTAGTAGCATTGTGCAGATATTCATCCCTGAACTAACAGAAATTGCAGTGTTTCCAAAGGTTTCTACAAATAAAAATTTTAAGCTGAAATGCCAGAGAAGATAATTTCTGAAAATACTTATTCCAATCAATGAGCAAAGTTAAAATAAATGCTCAAGAATAAAACTGAAACTCTGGAAAGCGATTTCCACCTTTATCAGCAGGCAATTATAATTTATGTATTGAAAATCTTAAAGGATACCCCTGTCAGAGAAAGTTTACATAACGCATACATTCTCTTAAAATAATGTGAATGAATGCAATAAGAAAAATGATTCTAATATAAAAATAATTCATATATAAATCAGCCTCAGAGCAAAGTACTGTATTTTTCGGAGTATAAGACACATCTTTTTGCCCCCCAAAAGAGGGTGGAAATGTCGGTGCGTCTTATACACCGAATACAGCCATTTTTGGCCTCTCGAAGTCCCGCCCCTGCATCCCATTTTTGTGAAAAATGGGCCATTTTTTGCAAAAATGGGGGCATTTTTGCCTTCCCCCCCCCCACCCCCTAGGAGTGCTCTGCAGGCTTCTCAAATCCTCTGCATGCCTCGTTTTTGCAAAAAAAAAAACAAAAACGGCTGGAAAATGGGCCATTTTTCGCAAAAAGGGGGTGTTTTTGCCTTCTAATTACCCCATCTACCATGACTGCAGGAGGAATTCTGGGAGTTGAAGTCCACTAGTCTTAAAGCTGTCAAGTTTGAAGACCCCTGGGTTATGGGTTAGGGGTGCAAGGGTCTTCAAACTTGGCAAGTTTAAGACTTGTGGACTTCAACTCCCATTCCTGAGCTAGCATGACTGGAGGAGGAATTCTGGGAGTTGAAGTCCACAAGTCTTAAAGCTGTCAAGTTTGAAGTTTGTAAAAAGTGTACATGGTTGTAAAAAGTATACATGGTTGTAAAAAGTACTCTGCTATACTGGTATTTTATTAAATAATATATTACTACACCATTTGGTTCAGAATACTTTTTTCCTTGTTGTCCTCCTCTAAAATCTAGGTGCATCCTATACTCCGGTATGTCTTATACTCCAAAATATACAGTATATATTAGGTAATATTTAAGTCAAATATTGAAGTACTTGCTCTCATTTAGCTTAACCTTCAGCACACAGACTCCCTGAGAAGCATTAACATTTCCAGACAGAGGGATATTCTTTCTATGGCAGACCATCCTAAATTTAATTCCTGGATTCTCTAAATAGGTCAATGAAGGAAGTGAAAATCTTGAGATGGTCACCAGCCAAACACTGATGGTCTGGAGAGAGAAATGTTAATCAATATGGCTTGATCACCATATATCCATATGATGAGCTAAGCATCACAATACTGCTTGTATTGTGCTGTTTGCTAATTGTACAGCAGCCTTCTTTCTTTGATTAATGTCATGCCTTTATTATAGTAGCAGAAGTATTCATAAAGTTGTTCTTTAGCTGCCACTGCAGTAACCAAAGGATTTGCATCTCTTCAATTTCTGCTTACTGTGTGAAATCTCTACCTTTTTGAAAAAGAAGGAATTTGAAATGATTGCTTTTATTGGCAATTTCTGATTAAGTGTGATAGATAAAGAAAACAGGTTAGCAAAATCATCTGTTGACTTTTCACATCAGCTGTTGCTACTCTTTTTTTTTTGCTGGTTTGTTATTCAAATTCAGCATCTCATTTTCATGTGCTGTAAACATCTGGACTTGGTTTTCTTGTGCCATCTTAGCCTCCCACATGTGGCTTTAAACACTAGGTCCAGGCTGAACCGTAGGTTACAGACCTACTATTTGGGGGCTTTCTTGGTGCTAGGTGTATGGCTTTCCAAGATCGCTATTTCTTTTGTGATATTTGAGATGGTGTGGCATGTATATAAATACCAGTCTCCTTCCTACATATTCAGTTCAGAATTCAGTTCTTTTCAGGTTTTGGATATATTTGTTTTAGGTATATTTGTTGTGGGAGAAGAGGAGGGAAAAAGGCCCAGACAGGGTGTGAATGCTGGAGAGAGTGCTCAGGAAGGGGGAAAAAAGAGGGCTGAAGGAGCTTCCTTATACACAGGCCAACAGAACCAAGAAATGGCTCAGGATCCAGATGGATCTTGACAGACTAGAACATTGGGCCCTATCTAATAAAATGAAATTCAATGCAGAGAAAAGTAAAGTCCTGCACCTAGGTAAGAAAAACCAAAAATATACATATAAACTGGGTGAAACCACACTCGATAGCAGTGACTGCGAGAGGGATCTTGGAGTCTTAGTGGATAACCAGCTAAACATGAGCCAGCAGTGTGCAGCAGCAGCCAAAAAAGCCAATGCAATCCTAAATTGCATTAATAGAGGGATACAATCTAGGACTAGGGAGGTACTAATACCACTCTATAAAGCTTTAGTTAGACCACACCTAGAGTACTGCATCCAGTTTTGGTCACCACACTACAAAAAAGACATTGAGACTCTAGAGAAAGTGCAGAGGAGAGCAACCAGGATGATTAGGGGACTGGAAACTATAACATACGAAGAGCAGTTGCAGGAACTGAGCATGGCCAGTCTAGCGAAGAGAAGGACCAGGGGAGACATGATAGCAGTGTTACAATATTTGAGGGGCTGCCACAGAGAGGAGGGGGTCAGACTGTTTTCCAAGGCCCCAGAAAGCCAGACAAGGAATAATGGATGGAAACTGACCAAGGAGAGATTCAACCTGGAAGTGAGGAGAAACTTTCTGACGTTGAGAGCGATCAACCAGTGGAACAGTTTGCCTACGGAGGTTGTGAGAGCTCCAACACTTGAGACTTTCAAAAGGAGATTGGGCTGCCATTTGTCTGAAATGGTGTAGGGACTCCTGCTTGAGTGGGGGGTTGGACTAGATGACCTACAAGGTCCCTTCCAACTCTAGTAATCTGAATCTGAAATCTATGACTACTGAATCAGACTGAAGGCAGCTAGATTTCTTGTTTAAGACATCAGCCTTTCATGACCTGTTGTTCTCTTGACATGTTGAAGTAATTCTCAGTGTTCCCAGCCAGCATAGGACTGCTGAGAACTGAGGTTTAACACTCTGGAGGGGACAAAGTTATGACGGAACAGCCCTAGAAGCCCTTGTCTAGAGATAACGAAGAATGGACTGAGAACTTCTACTCACCCTACTGTGAGCCCCGTGTAGCAGAATTTGGTGGGAAACAGAAGAGCAAGCATGATTTGAATTGGATTTACCATAGCCAGACAATAACCTTATGCAAGAAACATTCAAAAGTAATACAATCTTGGTAACATTCACAACAAAGAGCTTTGTGAAACTTGAAAGAATTAAGAGATTTCTTGTGATGCAGATTTTCATGAACTAGAAATAGAAGGATGTTTATGCAACAATAAATCTGTCAGCCTCTTTAAGGTATTTGTTACTTTTATGGCAAAGGAGTAACACATAAAACTTTTGGATCTGAAGACCAATTCTCTTTATTTTGATCATAACATCTCTGATTTATTCATTACATAAATAGTCAAGAATGTTACATTAAAAAAATCTGTTAGATAACTCAAATGCCATTGGATTACATTGTGGGATTTAAATGTGCTTTGATGCAGCTGTGTTATTTCCAGGCCTTGTTCTGGTACAGTATTTAATATTATATCAAAACAATTTGGGAAGTTCATGTGAAACAATATTTGATATATATGATAAATTAGGCTTTGTAGATAGACTGATAGTTTCAGTGACTGGAGATAAATTGTTATTACATCTCAATTAAAATAGGTGGACCACTTTTAAATCCTATTCCTAACCTAGAAGTGAGAACTAAAGGCGGGATTTTGAGACAACTTCATCTTGGTCTCCCCCAGGTATGTAAGATGTTGTATGCTTTTTTAAAATGTATTTTAAATTGTTTTAAATTATACTGTTTAGTGGTTCTTCAAATGTTGTACGCCGCCCTGAGTCCCCAGGGAGTAGGGCGGCATATAAGAATCCTAAATAAATAAAATAAATAAAGGTTGAGCTGAATGTTTATTAAACATCAACGTCTCATTTGCAATTTATAGTATGCTCTATTGACCATTGTAGCTAGATCATGTATATCAGGGGTGTCAAACTCAAGGCCCAGGGGCCAGATCCGGCCCACAGGGTGTTTAGATCTGGCCCGCAGGGCCACCTTGGAAACAGCAAAGGACCGACCTGTGGTGCCTCTGCCAGCGAAAATGGAGCTCGGGAGGGCTGCATGCGACCCTCCCAAGCTCCGTTTTCACTGGCAGAGGGTTGCAGGAGGCCGTCGCAGCTGAAAACGGAGTTCGGGAGCCCGTTTTCTCTGGCAGAGCACTTGGGCCACCACACGACACGAGTGATGTCGAGCTGTCCACGCCCACCCTTTCCATGCTCACCCCGGCCTCCCAAAGTCAAACACAACCCTGATGCGGCCCTCAATGACATCGAGTTTGACACCCCTGATGTATATATCTAAAGATTCTCTTGTTTGGATTGGTTAATGCTATACTATTGTTGGATATTGCAGCAAAAAAGCTATGGAAAAATATTTCCCTGATGACAAGAAAAACTAAGGACAGACATGGTCAGTGGCTCATCCTTCCTTAATCTGGTATCATCTATAGGATTGGAAAGCACAATCTGAATAACTTTGACAGGAAATTAAAGGTAGCAGTTTTGGATAGCTTACTGTACACATAATTGATACAATCTTCATGGTCAGAAAGGAATAGGATACAGTTCAGAGGTGTTAAAAAATTGTTACCTGATATCCTTTAAATTAACAATGTCATCCTGGAACCATCTTCCTGCAAAATAAATACACGTTCAAACACAAAGCCGGTTCCATTACTGTTCAGTTATGCTATTTTTTCCTCTCCTGAGCAAGAATATTGATGTAATCTGAGAAACTGTTAGGATCTGTAAATATCTTCCATCTGTGGGGGTGTTTAGCTGTAAAAATAAAACATTCGGGTTTTAAAAAATCATTTGACCTTTAAATCAGGGGGAAAAAAATCTCAGGTAACAGGTCCTTGAAAGTTGTCTATCTGAGGCCTCATGAAAGATTTTCATTTCAGAGCTGCCAATGTTAAGTTCTACTCAGAATAAATTAATCTCTTCTGTTCTTGGCTCATAGAGCCCAAATTCAGTTTTCCTTGCTTTTGTGCCTTGCCTTATCTTTCTTTCCAACCATATTCTAGTTTAATTTTATACCGAAATACCTGGTTTTCTTAGAAGTGAGAAAAGCTAGATAATTTTTTCCCTTGTTACCACAGCCTGGTATCCAAAGACACATCACTAGAATATAACAGGCCTTTAACTCTTCTTAATTAATTTCAGGCATCACCTCAGAGCAACTCATATAGACAATTATTGTGTGTACAAATGTGCCTTTGACTTAATCTTAACTCTTGGTGACAGCCTACGCAAGTCCCTG
The DNA here is from genome assembly GCA_023053685.1 of Diadophis punctatus similis. Classification (NCBI taxonomy): domain Eukaryota; kingdom Metazoa; phylum Chordata; class Lepidosauria; order Squamata; family Dipsadidae; genus Diadophis; species Diadophis punctatus. The sequence continues at coordinate 6,300,615 of JALIGW010000016.1, read as the reverse complement.
CTGTTTTCTTGGCAGCATTTTTATAAGTGCTTTGTCACTGCCTTCTTCCTAGGACTGTGAGGAAAACATCCAGCTGGCTTTGTGCCTAAGGCAGGGCTAGAACTCATTGTTGCCTGGTTTCTAGCCTGAACCGCTAGACAAGGAGTGTCAAACTGGTGGCACGCAGACCAGATGCATCACACATAGACCACACCCACCCCAGCTCCGTGAATGGGAAAAACATCGCAAAATGTCACACGATGGCAACGTGATGCCATCGCGTGATGTTTGACACTCATGCGCCAGACCAAACTAACTCTCATGAACAGATTTGTTTGCAGAAATTTAGCAGGAAATTCATATGGATATTTTTTTTAAGGGTAAACGTTTCCCCTGTACAGTCATGTCTGACTCTAAGGGGCAGTACTAATCTCTGTTTCCTAGCCAAAGGAACTAGCATTGTCCAAGACATTTCCCTGATCATGTGGCCAGCATGGGTATACGCTGAGGTGCACAGAATGGTTGTCAGGGTTCCAAATAGCACCCAACACTAAATCAGAGTCCAAGGCAAAGTATTCCTCAAAGTTCCAATTTATTAACAGAGCCATGTTGGCACATCTGTGAGAAACCCGAATCTAAAGCTACGAGGGTTTCTCTACCCAATTCAAAGTTCATTCCCTTGCCCCCACACCCACAAGTTCATCACGTTGACCAGTCGTCTTTTGCCAATGTGTCCATTACTCCCATCAGCTTCTGGGCAGGTGCTGAACAAAGGATGATCTTGAGAATCTAGAAGGAATTTGTTATGGCTACATCTCTACATCCCTCATGCAACAGTCCATCCCAAGTTCCCACAGCAAGAATACATTCTAAAGCATAAAGTGTGGCAGGCCAAAGTCTCCAATCAAAGATGGCTTCGGCCTGACAACAGTGTTACCTTCCCACCAAAGTGCTACCTATTTATCTACTTGCATTTGCATCAGGGGTGAAATCCTCCCGGTTCACACTTACCTGTCGGTCGCCGCAGAGCCGAAGAAGCTGGTGGCATTCGCGGCGCGGGGCTGCCCCCGCCCGCTTCCCCCGCCCGCCTGGACGCCGACATTTGCTTTCTTTTGCCCTCTGCGCATGCAGAACGCTTTGTGCATGCGCAGAGGGCAAAAGAACGCAAATGGTGGCGTCCAGGCGGGCGGGGGAAGCGGGCGGGGGCAGCCCCGCACTGCGAACGCCACCAGCTTCTTCGGCTCTGCGGCAACCAACAGGTAAGAGCGAACCGGGAGGATTTCACCCCTGATTTGCATGCTTTCAAACTGCTAGGTTGGCAGGAGTTTGTGCCAGCCTTCTAGTCGACAGTCTTAATTGTTAGCCAACCAGGCCCCCTAGATGGATAGTTAGCTCATTTGAATATGTCATTTAATTTGCCAGCATTTCCATTCTGTTGCAAGTCTCTTGAAACGGCATTGAGCTGTTGTCTTAACAATTGCTTGTAAGATGCTTGTATGTCAGAAGAGAAAATAGGCAAGAATAAGTTCTACTTTGCTGACAGAATGAACAGCTTGAAGGGGTCTCAAAACTCTAGTTTGGTCTAAGAAACAAGCCAAGCCTATATGCAATTATTCTATTGACTAACTGCAGTGCTCGGGAATTGTGAACTTCTAGTGATATACCAATAACTTTGAAAAAGCAAAGATCATGAGTAAGCACTTCATCAAGTAATTTAGATAATGAATTCCAGACAACTCATTCTGGGCTTTAGAATGCAAGTTTAAAAGCTGCAGACAGCAAGTTTCTTCAATGAATATTTTTAATCAGGCTGATTTTCTTAATAACACAGGATTGATAGATAATATGGCAAGAGAAGCGATATATTTGTCCCTTTTCACCTTTGCCTGGTCTTCAGAAACATATCAGTAGAATATAATAGAACATTAACATTTCTTAATTAAGTTCTGGCATCACCCCAAAGCAACTCATATAGACTGTCTTCATGTGTGCATATATGCCCCCCATTTTTATCTCACTTTGGATAATGAGATGGACAGCATAGAAATTTAGTAACTAAATATATAATTAAGATATTGCATGTTAGGTTTCCAGAAAACAACAACAGAACAATGATTTTGAACAGGTGAGAAAGCAAATACCATGTTTCCCTGAAAATATGACCAGGTCTTATTTTCTTTTGACCCCCGAAAAAACAGCTAGGGCTTATTTTTGGGTGAGTCTAATTATTGACTTACCTCGCAGCAGCGGCACCGACAGTCCTGCTCAACAGGAGCCCACTGCCGGCGCACTTCTGTGGCCGCTTGCTGCCGTTTGCATGCATCACCCCCCCCCCAGCCTCCATTTCACCATCAGAACCTTCCGGAAAGCCCTCTGCAGCCAAGAAATGAGGTCCAGATTGCACATTGCCCCCCCGGCCTCCATTTCGCCATCAGAGCAGGAGCTCTTTTTATCAGCTACAGAGGGCTTTCCAGAAGGCATCTGAAAGTGAAATGGAAGCCAGGGGGTGCTGCGTGCATCAATCCGGAGCCCGTTTCTCAGCTGCAGAGACTTTTCCGGAAGGCTCTGATGGTGAAATGGAGCCCGGGGGGGCGCTGTGCGCATCAATCGGGACCTTGTTTCTTGGCTGCAGAGGGCTTTCCAGGAGGCTCTGATGGCAAAATGGAGGCTCTGTTGGTGACATGGAGGCTGATGTGTGCAAGCAGCGGCAAGCAGCCACAGGAGAAGTAGGTCTGCAAGGCGAGGCAAGTGTCATGGTATGCAAGACCTGGTAAGCAGGGCAGTTCCACCACCCCCATCCCCACCCTAGCTTAATTTTTACCTGTGTGCCTCGCCCCACTCCCTGCACCCTGGGGTGGACGGGGTCTTAATTAGGGCTAATTTTGGGGTTAGGGCTTAATTTTAACACATGCATTCAAAAACATGATAGGGCTTCTTCTCAGGATGGGTCATATTTTCGGGGAAACACGGTAGCAGGGGCTGAAACTAGAGTACATATAATGCCACTTACTTTTACTTAATTATTCAACATCAATAGTTCTACTTATTCATTTCACTGAAGTTCCTGATTATGATTGATGCAGATGATCACTTTAAATATATCATCTTTAAGGGGCTACCCTTAAAGAGTATCCAGAGACTGCAACTGGTGCAAAATGCGGCTGCGCGAGCTGTGGTGGGTGCCCCAAGATACACCCACGTAACACCTATTCTCCGCCAGCTGCATTGGCTGTCCATTAGTCTCCGGTCGCAATTTAATGTGTTTTTAACCTTTAAAGCCCTACATGGCTCAGGGCCAGGTTACCTTCGGGACCGCATCCTACTGCATACCTCCCTACGACCGGTTAGGTCCCACAGAGTAGGCGTCCTCCAGGTCCCATCAACCAAGCAATGCCGGTTGGCGGGACCGCGGGGGAGAGCCTTCTCTGTGGGAGCCCCATCTCTCTGGAACCAACTTCCCCTAGAGATCCGGACTATCCCCACCCTACTGGCCTTCCATAAAGCTGTTAAAACATGGCTCTTCCTGCAGGCGGGGTGAAACCGAGATCAATCCCCCATGTATGAAATATGATGTGTTTTAATTTTTATAGTATTTTATTTCATGATTATTGTTTTATAACTGTTCTTGTATTATGTTGTACGCTGCCCTGAGTCCCTTGGGAGTTGGGCGGCATATAAGAACTACCGTATTTTTTGGAGTATAAGACACACCGGAGTATAAGACGCACCTTTGTTTTGGGGGAGGAAAACAAGGAAAAAAGGCCTCTGTCTCCAAGCAATTGCCAAACAGCAAACAGCAAATAGCACAAATGATATACACTGTTTGCTGTGTATTTCTGTGCATGTGTGCCTGACCCATAGAAATAGCAAAGAATTGGAGAAATGTACATTATGCCAGAAAGTTTTCTTAAATGTAGTCACACTAACTCCTCCCAATTATTTAAATAGATCTACTCCAAGGTAAGTCAGGATTTAACTCTAATACTAAACAGGACACTGTTACATTTCAGACTATACTTGTACAGAGCTGTTAAAATTAATTAAAATTTCTGGAAGTATACATTATTCTCTATTATTTAAAAGAAGATACAATATCACTGGGCCTCTTCAGAACAAGCATTTATTTTAAAAAGTTTCTTTTTTAAAAAAATAGTATTTATTAATTATGTTAAAAAGACAAACAAACATACAAACAAACATAAAAACATTTATAAACATATGTATATATAAATAAAGTATCAAATATCTTTGAGAATAGAAAACATTGAACATACATGTCAACCATCTCGTCGACACTATCCTTTTACAGCCTAGTGATACAAAAACATGTTTATTCTATATAGTTATTATTTACATCATTATCTTCCTTATATCTTCCAATATTTTCCTTATTCTTTTCTCTTGTTATATTATGTTCAGTCTATTATCATTACAATAAAACAATTTTTCTTTTTTCAACAATGGTTCTTTTGTTCAGCTTGATTAATATTTTAAAACCTTGTAAAATTGTATATATTCCGATAATTTGTTTCGGTCTGTACGAAAAAGTAGACATTTGTTATTATTTATTCTGTCTAAAATCATGACACATAATTATAGCAATTTTTGATATTTGTTTTGGTTAAGCCAATTATACCACCTGTCCCAGGTTTTATAGAATTCAGAGTCATCTTTATCTTGCATTTCCAATGACATCCTACTAAGTTCTGCGCACTCAAATACTTTATTAACGAGATTTAACGTAGTTGGGATTTGTTCGGTTTTCCAAATTTGCGCATATATAATTCTTGCGGCTGTTGTAATGTGTAGAATTATATATCTGTCTTCATTCGTCATTTTTTCTCTGAAAATACCTAATAAGAAAAGCTCCGGCTTTAAGGGAATCGTTTTTGAGGTAATTTGTTCAAGGCAGTTTTTGATCTTAATCCAAAAGTTCTTTGCTTTGGGGCAGTATGTTCCTATACCTTCTTTGCATTTCAACTGAAGAAGCTTCTTGGATGAGAAGCTAAACGTCTTCAAAGAAAAACAAGAAAGTTCAATTGCCTACTAAAAAAGCACCTTTGGGACAACCATGAGCTGGATGACTAAGAATCTCCATAGACATTCTGAAATACTTGTTTACTAGTTAACAAGGTAAAGTTTTTTTCTTTTTTCAGAAAGACATCTTCCGTGCTTAGTACCGGCCATACGATCCAGAAAGCATCTGGCTGTTAATGGTTCAGTAAATGAAAACTCACATCACTCAGTCTTATTTCATGGCTAAATTCATGGGCAATATTTTCACTTGACTGTGCCTCTTGCCACCCAGAGATCACAAGGACTGTTAAATGGTTGAGGTTTGTCATACAAACGCAACCTTTAAGCTTCTTGTAAATCCCAATAAAAAAGCAGTCTCTAGACTACAGGAATGCAGCCTTTTAATCCCCTTTCTCTAGAATGTATCTTTCTCAAGGATTGCACGTAGATGCAAAATACATTAGTGCTAATGTCAGAACTCATACGATCCACCTGGCTTTAAAAAGCTGTAAAATGCTGCCATGTGGACTTTCTGGACAATATCATTTTTAGAAGCAGCATGTGCTATGGAATTAATTAACCAGGATAAGATGTATAAAGTATGGCTATTTATTGTTTCTTATGCACTATAAAATTTGCAAGAAACATTGACCTGGGAAAGCCATGCAGTCTTGCAAGGCATTGTATTCAAAAAGGCAGCAGAAAAGTCTTGACAATGAAAAAAAATAGAAATAAGGAACAGATGGGAAAGTGCATGGTGAAATTCAAACAAGGGTGATTTTGGATTTATATTGTGGACTGCAGAAGTTCTGAAAATGAAATAGAATACAGCCACCCACTGTACCCCTACCGTACTATCAAATAATCATTTCCCCCCCCTCCGCTAAGTGGGAGTAAAAATTATTTGGAAGGAGGAAACTTTTATAAGCACAGCAAAGATTTTGATCTACATCAAGAGCTGGCCACTATTTTAGGCAAAGATAAAATGCCTCCTCAATCAGAAAAAAGTGCCAAAAACTCAAATGCCAAAAACTAACAAGTTTTTCACCATTGTGATTTTCTGTTTGATTTGCCCTGTTTTCCCATCATTTATTATTTATTTATTTGTGAGATTTATATACCGCCTCACAGTGCAAGCACTCTCTAAGCCAGTGGTTCCCAACCTGGGGGTCGGGACCCCTTTGGGGGTCGAACGACCATTTCCCAGGGGTCGCCCAGGCATCCTCAGCTCCCCCCCCCACTGCCACAAGCCTGGCCATATCGCGCCCAAGAACCCACGCCCCCACCCCGCTGCCGCCATTTGGGTTCTTTTACCCTCTGCGCATCTGCAAAGTGTTCTGCATGCTCAGAGGGCAAAAGAACTCAAATGGCAGCATCCAGGCGTGCGGGGGAAGCGGGCGGGGGAAGCCCCGCACCGCGTCTGCCACCGGCTCCATCGGCTCTGCGATGACCGACAGGCAAGAACGAACCGGGAGCATTTCACCCCTGCGAAAGGCATGCGTGACTTTGGCGGGGCCGGGACAGGCAGCTGCCTGGAGAGAGCCATACCCTTCGCCCCGAACGCTACAGGTAGACGGGAGAGACTCTGCAAAGGGGGTGGCTCTCTCTGAGCAGCCGCCTGTCCCGGCCCTGCCAAAGTCGCGCACGCCTTTCGCGATGGGGCTCGAGAAACTCCCAGAGGCAACACGCGAAGCGAGTGGAGACCTCGCCCGGATCTGGAGACTTGGCCCAGATGCCGCCATTTGGGTTCTTTTACCCTCTGCGCATGCGCAGCACACTTGGCGCATGCGCAGAGGGTAAAAGAACCCAAATGGCGGCGGCGGGGTGGGTCACGGTGGGGGGGGCGTGGGTCGCGACATTAGGAAGGTTGGGAACCACTGCTCTAAGCGGTTTACACCCAGTAAGCAATGTATATTTATATTGCCCCCAACAATCTGGGTCCTCATTTTACCTCACCTCGGAAGGATGGAAGGCTGAGTCAACCTTGAGCCGGTGAGATTTGAACCGCTGACCTGCGGATCACAGTCAGCTGAAGTGGCCTGCAGTACCCCACTCTAACCGCTGCGCCACCTCGGCTCTTCAGTGAAATGGGAGGCAAAGTTAAAATGCAAAGGTTGCAGTGAAGGATTCTCTCGAGATTGTGATGTGGGTGTTACTTGTCCTAATAAAAAGGGGTTCTTTTTTTAAAAAAAAGTTTATTTTTTTTAAAATGCTCCTGCACCTGCTGGCAGCATCGCAAGGACATTTCTTTTTGATCTTCCTTATTTGAAATGAAGCTGTAAACTTGCATGGTCAGGTGCTTGGTGTGACAAGAAAGAACCTGGAGGAGAAAAAAAATATGTAGTCATGGAATATGCTTTAAAAATAGATTTCTCCATTGATAAGGTGACCTTCCCTTCCCCTCACCCCCCAAATCTTTATATAAGAATTTACAAAAGGAAAAAAAAGAGGAGGCAGGGAAAACAATGATTCAGGTGGAAATGCCTTTTTCAACTTCGGCCCTGTACCTTGGTACCTGAAGGATAGAATCATTATTCACCTTCAACAATATATAAATAATTATAATGTTACTAGGGCAATGAAAGAGGTACCGTGTTTTTTGGAGTATAAGACGCACCTTTTTTCCCCATAAAAGAGGGTGAAAACCTGGATGTGTCTTAAACACCGAATGTAGCCCCGCCTAGCCTCTGAAATGGAGCTTTGCAAGGCTAAAACAACCTCTCAAACCGAGCTTTGCAAGGCTGAAAAAGCAGGCTCTGAAACGGACCTTTGCAAGGCTAAAACAACCTCTCAAACCGAGCTTTGCAAGGCTGAAAAAGCAGGCTCTGAAACGGACCTTTGCAAGGCTAAAACAACCTCTCAAACCGAGCTTTGCAAGGCTGAAAAAGCAGGCTCTGAAACGGACCTTTGCAAGGCTAAAACAACCTCTCAAACTGAGCTTTGCAAGGCTGAAAAAGCAGGCTCTGAAACGGACCTTTGCAAGGCTAAAACAACCTCTCAAACTGAGCTTTACAAGGCTGAAAAAGCAGGCTCTGAAACGGACCTTTGCAAGGCTAAAACAACCTCTCAAACTGAGCTTTGCAAGGCTGAAAAAGCAGGCTCTGAAACGGACCTTTGCAAGGCTAAAACAACCTCTCAAACTGAGCTTTGCAAGGCTGAAAAAGCAGGCTCTGAAACGGACCTTTGCAAGGCTAAAACAACCTCTCAAACTGAGCTTTGCAAGGCTGAAAAAGCAGGCTCTGAAACGGACCTTTGCAAGGCTAAAACAACCTCTCAAACTGAGCTTTGCAAGGCTGAAAAAGTAGGCTCTGAAACGGACCTTTGCAAGGCTAAAACAACCTCTCAAACTGAGCTTTGCAAGGCTGAAAAAGCAGCCTTTGAAACGGACCTTTGCAAGGCTAAAACAACCTCTCAAACCGAGCTTTGCAAGGCTGAAAAAGCAGCCTCTGAAACGGACCTTTGCAAGGCTAAAACAACCTCTGAAACCGAGCTTTGCAAGGCTGAAAAAGCAGGCTCTGAAACGGACCTTTGCAAGGCTAAAACAACCTCTCAAACTGAGCTTTGCAAGGCTGAAAAAGCAGGCTCTGAAATGGACCTTTGCAAGGCTAAAACAACCTCTCAAACCAAGCTTTGCAAGGCTGAAAAAGCAGGCTCTGAAACGGACCTTTGCAAGGCTAAAACAACCTCTCAAACTGAGCTTTGCAAGGCTGAAAAAGCAGGCTCTGAAACGGACCTTTGCAAGGCTAAAACAACCTCTCAAACTGAGCTTTGCAAGGCTGAAAAAGCAGGCTCTGAAACGGACCTTTGCAAGGCTAAAACAACCTCTCAAACTGAGCTTTGCAAGGCTGAAAAAGCAGGCTCTGAAACTGACCTTTGCAAGGCTAAAACAACCTCTCAAACTGAGCTTTGCAAGGCTAATATACCTGTTCCAGGCTGTTTGCTAAGGACGCTAGCCAGATGGATGCTGGTAGGCAGAATTTTTTTTTCTTATTTTCCTCCCAAAAAACTAGGGTGCGTCTTATACTCCAAAAATACTGTACCTTGCACAGAAGGTTAGTGAAAAGTTAGTACACGAAAAAGCCCAAAGTTAGTTCAAGCAAGGAACCTCTCCTGAAAGCATTACAGCAGCCATGTCCTTTACAAGGTTCATTTGGCTTCTTGAAGTCTTGCCTGTTTCTGTATTTTCATATCCCAACAATAGTTCTATTGTGAAGGGAATATGATATTTTAACTGAATTGAGCTGATTCAGTCTTCTATGCTGCTCAATTCCATTAATTCTAAATGGCTCACAAAATGGTAAAACATGGAGTTAAAAACATCAGTTACATAAAATAGAGCTAATCATGTATTACAACAGTACAAACAAGGGTAGGCCAAACTCTGCTCTCCAAATAAAGGGCCAAGTGTTAAGGTCTTTAAGGAAGTCGAGGTTGGTGGGTTAACATTTCCTGAGAAGACTTTCTCTTGTGATTCCTGCAAAGGGCATCATCTTAAAAAAGGGATCTCAGCAAATCCCATCTTCCTGGTCTTGGTAGCTAAACAGATGCTGTCCACAGAAGGCCTGTCACCTCGCAAAGCATTCCTGACCATAGGCAAGGGGATGGGGAATTGAGCCTCGCTGCTGCATCGAGGAACTTCAGTCAAAACAAAGCACATTCCAGCCGGCAAACGCCAAGGCCATCTCCACGGAGATCCACAGTGGCTGGAGGGAGTGACTTCTACAACTCGCAAAACTGTTTCGTTGGGGAATGTGACTGATGACACACCTTGGGGGGAGGAACAGGGTTAGAGCCAAGGCCCTCCTGGTGGCTTGAGGAAAGCCTCCAGAGCCCGGGGAGGGGAAAAACACCCCCCTGCCATGGTGCAGGAGGCCGACTAGCCATGCCCACCATGGCCAGGCCCACCCAGCAACCAGGCAGAGAACCCCTTGTTAAAATTTTTGAAGCCCACCCCTGCCCATATGGCCTTGCTCTGGAAAAGGATCTTCCAATTTGGAGACTTGGGCCTGTTGTGTGCTCTGGAAAGCTCTAATGCTTTCCTTCAGCAAGAAAGCGGCCATCTACCAGAAGTTTTTAAGTCTTCATTTTACCAGAAGTGCCTCTTTCGAGAGTTACACCAGCAATGAGAATGTGACCCTAGAAGTCCTCTGAGCTTTGAGAAAACCTCCAAAACTGGATCTTCTGAGAACTTCAGAGAGAATTCTGAAGCCATACTCTTACACCACCATTCGCCTCAACAGGGCAGCATCCAGAATCTTAATACCCAAGTTTCTTCCAGGACATTTTGTTGCAAGAAGCAAATTGTGCTGCATTGCCCACATTAAGACTAATACCTATGATTTGACTTGTTATTTATTTATTCATTTTGTCAAACATGTACAGGATAGTAATTGTTTGTATAAACATAACATAAGTAAAAAGTACTGATAAAAGAGGACAATAGGACAGTAGGACGGGGACGGTAGGCACAGTGGTGCGCTTATGCACGCCCCTTAGGAATGGGGAGAGGTCTACTGTAGACAGTCTAAGGTTAAAGTTTTGGGGGTTTGGGGAATAAGGCAGAAAATGCTGCAATCATCTTTCTTTGGAAATACTAGTAATAATGACATTAAGCAATGAATTCTTAGCGGCTGATGAATCAGTCACCTCAATTCATGATGCTGATAAAATGTTATGGACTATTTAGTCAATCTTTTCCTTGACGTAGGAAAACAGAGGTTCAGTGTGCACCATGCCTATTTCCCAAGCTGCTGATGAAAAAGGTCACATAGCTATTTCTTCTGCACTGGGTCAGTCAAATCTGCACAAAAGAAGGATGCAACCAGAATACTAAAGTGATGCAACGATCACTTTAGCAAGGATGCAGAGTCATTCCTATCAGAAATAGATTCCTTTTTCGGCACTTTGGCTTTGATCCAGTAAAGTCGATAAAGAAGTAAAGCAAACACCAGGAAAACTGCAGTTCAGGCTTGTAATTATCCTCAGCACTGAACAGGATCCTACGTGTACAGGGTTTTCTCCTTCTCCTTTCTATAATAAAGAATTTATGGCAATATAAAGATGCAAAGGTAACTTTATAACATGTTTTTGGTATCACAGTGGGCCAAGAAGGACAAAGGATGTGACTGCCTTCAATAAAACCTATGGCACCAGACATGAATAGTTCTTTTATTTCATTTTGGAGAAATGTAATAAGGCTGAGATTTGTTAAAAAAAAAAGAAAAGAAAAGAAAAAGAAAAAGAAAAGCTAAGTTAATAGCATTGTGGTGACGACAGATGGCAGCTGCTAGGGTTCCCTGGAAGAAAAGTAATGCACCCTGACACAACTCTGATGCAGCCCCAGAAGAATTTATCCCAGAAATATTGGGACCACACATGTGCTGTGATTACACTGAAGTTAAATTCCTTTCTCTGTCTGCCTGTTTCAGATGCCGTTGTATTTCCATTTCATTCCCCCTAAGACATTCTTTCCCTTTTTATACCTGTCTGATGTCCCCAGAATTGCCCAGTTATTGAAGGCAGTAAATCTATACTCTCACAAGATTGACTTGAAGTTGGACACAGTCAGTGGTGGGTTCCTACAGGTGCGGTCCACTCTATAGCACCAGTAGCGGCCCGCTGGTGACGTCACAGTACTGGTGCCTGGGCGCCGCCATTAAAAAAAAATGTTTTTTTATTTTTTAAAAAATTTCTTCTGCACGTGCCCAGAAGCCAAGCTTCCAGCACTGCGCATGCGCTGCCTTCCTACCCCACAGTGAGTCCAAGCAGGGGAGGATGGCTGAAGGAGCTTGTGAGACGCTGAAAGAATGGGCGGCAGGAGCTATCTCCATTCTTCTCCCTTCAGCAGTCCGAGAAGCCACGAACGTGCGGTGATGATCCTAGGCATTTTTGCACGTTCGAGGCTTCTCGAGCTGCTGAGGGAAGGGGGAATGGGCGGCAGGACCTATCTCAGTTCCCCTCCCTTCAGCAGTCCGAGAAGCCATGCCCACCCGGTCACATGGCCGGCAAGCCACGCCCACAAAATAAACCACGGCCACAGAGTGGCAGTAAAAAAATTAGGAACCCACCCCTGGACACAGTATAGGGATTTGCACAGAGGTAGTATTCACTTACCTTCCCTACCGGTTCGCAAATGTGAGCGCGCGTGCAGTCGCCGCTACCAGTTCCCCTGAACCGGTCCGAACCGGTTGAACACCACCTCTGGATTTGCAAGACACTTTTCAAGGCTCACAAAGATTCAGCAGCCATCTCCTCTTGGATGAGATTGACCCTAAGATTGGACACCGTATGGCTTTGGATTGTCTGAGTTCTAGCCAACAAATCTGAGTTTTCAGACAACACTCTTGAGAACTCATGAGACAATCAAAAGCCACACCAAACAAATCCATCCAATAGGTTGAAAATATAAGAATGTCACCAGAATGTTTCTGAGCCTTGAAAAGTGTCCCGTAAATCCTTGTACTGTGATTCTTATGTAGCAGACTTCCTCTCTTGGTGGAAGGGAGACAACCCAGTATAGACAAGATAAAGCAGAATCGCCAGTAGGAGTTCCATGATGTAGGTGGTGATTGTTACTAGGGAATCGGTACAAGAGGCAGGCAGAAAAGATTTCCTATACTTTTTTCCATGTCTGTTATTATTCATTCTGGGAAAGGAGAGCTTGCCTCATTTCTTCAAAGGGAAAAATAACTTGATAGAAAATTGTGTTCTCTATCTGTCAGGCAGTGATTTTATATTGCCTGTTACATGTATATGCAGGGGAGATGCATCCCTATCAAATATAATGGTTTATTCCTGAGCACGTGATTAATATGTTCCTAGTACGCATGTGTACATTCCTTTCTTTGTTCCTTCCTTCTTCTTCAGCTTCTGTAAGGAGCAAGACCTATGTTTATAGCCAGGATGTGATTTATTTGTTTTTGTACCGAAATAAATATTTTATACTTTAGTATTTAAACTGCGGTTTTCTTTCTATAATGTCAGAGTTTCAGGAAAAGATCTATTTCGCCTCTGATGAGAGTAATTCTTATCTAACACTATCAGGGGTCCCCAACCCCTGGGCCGCGACCCACTACTGGGCCGTGGCCTATTAGGAATTGGGCCGCATGAGTGGCTGGCCACTCAACTTGTATGAGCGGCCGGCCGGTGGGCACTCATGTGCATGCGCGCTAACCCGCTGCTCGCACAAGGGCTGCATGTGCGGCCCAGTTCCCTTCTCCCCCCCGCAGCCGGGTCGCCAAGCCATAAAGGTTGAGGACCTCTGTCCTATACAGGTAATCCTCAACTTACAACAGTTCATTTAGTGACCGTTTGAAGTTACAATGGCACTGAAAAAGTGACTTATGACTATTTTTCACACTTATGACCATTGCAGTATCCCCATGGCCACAGGATCAAAATTCGGATGCTTGGCAATTGACTCATATTTATGACTGTTGCAGTATCCCGGAGTGATGTGATCAACTTTTGCGACCTTCTGACAAGCAAAGTCAATGGGGAAGCTAGATTCACTTAACAACCGTGTTACTAATTTAACACCTGAACTGATCACTTAACAACTGTGGCAAGAGAGTTTGTAATATGGGACAAAACTCGCTTAACAAATGTCTCAGTTAACAACAAAAATTTTGGGCTTACTTTTGGTCGTAAGTCAAGGACTACCTGTATTTCTTTCTTCAATCCCTCCTTGGTCATGTGCAGACTCCTTGACTTCGCACACTTCAGAGAACATGGCCATCCAACTTCAGAGTCCATAAATATCATGGAGAAGCTCAAAGAAGTTTGGGCCTGTTGAAGACAATTCCAGAAACTTGTTGGTCCAGAGCAGGGGTGAAATTCAAAAATTTTCCCTACCGGTTCTCTGGCCATGGCTTGGTGGGCATGGCAGGGGAAGGATACTGCAAAATCCCCATTCCCACCCCACTCATGGGGGAAGGATAATGCAAAATCCCCATTCCCACCCCACTCATGGGGGAAGGATAATGCAAAATCCCCATTCCCACCCCACTCCTGGGGAAAGGATACTGCAAAATCCCCATTCCCACCCCACTCCTGGGGGAAGGATAATGCAAAATCTCCACTCCCACCCCACTCCTGGGGGAAGGATAATGCAAAATTCCCATTCCCACCCCACTCCTGGGGGAAGGGTACTGCAAAATCCCCATTCCCACCCCACTCCTGGGGGAAGGATAATGCAAAATCTCCACTCCCACCCCACTCCTGGGGGAAGGATATTGCAAAATCCCCATTCCCACCCCACTCCTGGGGGAAGGATAATGCAAAATCTCCACTCCCACCCCACTCCTGGGGGAAGGATAATGCAAAATTCCCATTCCCACCCCACTCCTGGGGGAAGGGTACTGCAAAATCCCCATTCCCACCCCACTCCTGGGGGAAGGATAATGCAAAATCTCCACTCCCACCCCACTCCTGGGGGAAGGATATTGCAAAATCCCCATTCCCACCCCACTCCTGGGGAAAGGATAATGCAAAATCCCCATTCCCACCCCACTCCTGGGGGAAGGATAATGCAAAATCTCCACTCCCACCCCACTCCTGGGGGAAGGATAATGCAAAATCTCCACTCCCACCCCACTCTGGGGCCAGCCAAACTACTCAAAATTTCCGCTACTGGTTCTCCAGAACCTGTCAGAACCTGCTGGATTTCACCCCTGGTCCAGAGCTACAGATTTCTCACTGCTGGTGCAGAAGAAAGGATTTTCAAAGTAGAGATGTGGAGGCATTTGCCTTTTACACAGCTGTTTCTGATGGGGGAGACATGTCCTCTTTTACATCTGATCATAGGAGACAGTATGAATAATTCAGCGGATTTTTTTTAACGATGATTGCTATTGGAATGTTGTCACAAGGGACGCTCAGATACAAATCTAAGGCTTTTCCAAGTTGGTACCCTCAAGCTCTGACCAGCCCTGGCTTTCCTCCATTTCTTGTAAAGGTCTACAGTGGTTATTCAAACTAGGCCATTATTGCTAGTGAAACATGATCCTAGTTCCTAGGATATGAGCAAGCTGCTGATCTGAATGTGTGAACTTGAGGGAAAGGGCTTGGCCTCTCCTAACCCCAAAGTAACCTTGGATGGTACTCATTCCATCACCACATTAACTGGAACTGAAGTTTTATATTGTCATATGTTAGATTGAAAAAATTTGGTGTGTATGTGGGGGGGAACACCAACACACAGTATGATTTATAAGCCAGACACAAATATTTGGAAAGCTTTTAGCACAAGCATCTGTTTTGCTTCATAAGAGAAGTATATTGGAGCTGACAGAGGGGGGGGAAGCACATTCTTTAATAATTTGTATGTCTCATGCACTATCTAGCTTTAATATAACCTTGAAATGTATCTCCAGCTTGTGGAACGTTAGATTTGTGAGAGCAGTTTTTGGGTTGAACTGGAACAGGTGTGAGCAAACTTTTCTGTCTCTTTTTTCTTTTTCTGCATAGTTGGCAATGCACAGAATGTGAGTGCCAGTAACTCAAATGCGTCTTTCAGTACCTTTGACTCACAGTTTTCCATACTGAGGAGTAATATCTCATTTGAGAAGTTCACTCTGTGAGCAGAATTGGGCATTGGGTGTCTATCAGCAGCACCTGCTACTAATGGCTAACATTGGGGGATGATGGGAACTATAATTCAGAAATATCTGGAGGACCAGTCTAGTTTTCTTCTTAGTGGTACTGTAGGAAGTTAGCACCCACCCCTCTCCTAGGAAATGAGATATCCTAGGAGATATTAAAAGGCAGAATATATTCTGTGGAATATCTCTGTAAACATGCTTGTGAGCGGACAAAAGACTTCCCTTGGAAAACCCCCACCCCTTGCCAATGGGCCATTAAGGACTGGGCCCAGCTCACATATTCCTCTCACCTGGCCTGGAAGTCTTCTGCATAACAGAACCACAATAGGATTTGCCCAAGGCCCTTTCATTCAGCCAAAGCTGGGAAAGACAAAAGCCTATAGAGTTGCCACTGCATGGCCTTCTGGGAGCCTGACCACCAATCAGTTGCATCATATACACAAGGAACAGGAAACTAAGAGGTGGGGCCCAACAGAGGTTATAAAACCAAGGAACTCAGCATCTCTTCTGCCTCTTTTCTCTTCACCCACATCTGGAAGCATGTAATCTACCTTTTCTGTACAGGGGCTCATGCCATGTGCTCCTGTCCACCATATTAAAACCTTCCTTCCAAGCAACTTCCATGAATCCAGTGTCTTTTTCCCCACTTGGAAATGAACCCAGAAGGATATTCCTTACAACAGTACCTTACAAATGCATTTGGACTACAATCCAGGGGTGAAATTCAGCAGGTTCTGACAGGTTCTGGAGAACCGGTAGCGGAAATTTTGAGTAGTTTGGAGAACCAGCAAATACCATCTCTGGCTGGCCCCAGAGTGGGGTGGGAATGGAGATTTTGCAGTATCCTTCCCCCAGGAGTGGGGAGGCAATGGGGATTTTGCAGTATCCTTCCCCCAGGAGTGGGGAGGCAATGGGGATTTTGCAGTATCCTTCCCCCAGGAGTGGGGAGGCAATGAGGATTTTGCAGTATCCTTCCCCCAGGAGTGGGGAGGCAATGGGGATTTTGCAGTATCCTTCCCCCAGGAGTGGGGTAGGAATGGAGATTTTGCAGTATCCTTCCCCCAGGAGTGGGGAGGCAATGGGGATTTTGCAGTATCCTTCCCCCAGGAGTGGGGAGGCAATGGGGATTTTGCAGTATCCTTCCCCCAGGAGTGGGGAGGCAATGGGGATTTTGCAGTATGCTTCCTCTGCCATGCCCACCAAGCCACACCCACAGAATTGGTAGAGAAAATTTTTGAATTTCACCCCTGCTACAATCTCAACATTGCCAGCCATCTCACCTTGAAAGGGGGCTATCAGAGCTTTGCTAGATACTTTTTCATGTATTGCATTGTTACTCTCCCAAGGTTACTACTTTTGAAATGTTTTCAGAAAGTCCATCTCCTTTGGAATGCAGTAATCCATGAAAACTTGATAAAATTTTGTGAGAGACTTAGGGCAATATTAAAGTATATAAAGAAACTAAGTTCACTTTAGCCTATTTTCTACCATTAGAGCTTTATCTCTTGATCAGGAATTCTGGGACTTAAAAAAAAATACTAATGGGTTCCATGGCCTGAAAAGGTTTAAAAACACTTAGTTTAGGATACTTGATGGTAGACTATCCTAAAACAAGAAAGCTCTTTTCTCTGTCCTATCCCTTGGAGAAACCCAGCTGGAGAAGACAAGAGCTGATACAATCCCTTCCTGCATTGCTTCCGATTATACCAGTCCTAGAAGGTTATAAATACTTTATCTCTTAAACAGTATGAACAGTATTTATTTATTTTTGCCCAAAATGTCAGCAGGATTTCTGCCCTTATCCCATTGCTTATCTATAGACAAATCCATAAAGCATTACCTTTTCAGACATGATGTCAGCAGAAAGTCCATAAAGGGTTGCCAGAAGTAACAACATATTTTGTTTTAACCTTGATTACATGAGCCAACATTATATTCCTTCCTCTTACTTCTAATTGTTTTTTTGCCAGATTTGATTTCTCTTCATTTTTTCTTTGTCCCATCACACAGAGTTCTTCAAGGGTTTAACAAGCCTCTTTTGTAAACCCAACGAGGAAAAAAAATATGTAGGTCACTCTCTTGGTTTATTATTTGTATTTCCCTTTTGAACTTTAAAGAATCAGTCATTTTTTTTTGGTAGATCCAGTGAAACATCCCTTTCCAAGTCATTTTTTCTTGGCCTGTTAATTGTAAATTTACTCTGTCTTGGACAATAAAATGTGTCCTACATCTATCATTTCTTTAATAACATCATTTGGAAGCAGGCATCATTACTGATATTGTTGATATTGTATCTACTAATTTCTGACTCTGTCATGTGCAAATAAGCACAAACATTTGTTGATTTCAAAATACAGAAAAGTTTCATTATTTCAACCCATGCACAAGAATTTAATCAACTAACAATGAAAACTAAACTGGCTCTAGAAAAGTGTCAATGGAATTCACAAGAATTTGGGTCTCTTGTGGCCATTCAGTAACTCCAAACTGATGACACAATTAACTCCTCCTTCCAGCTCAGTCTGCTCTTCTCCTACAGATGCCATTCTTTAAAAAGTCTCCTTGAATAGTATTTCCATTGTTAAAATGCATTGCATTTTATAGACTTGTAGTTTTCCCCTCTACATAAAATATTTAGTGACCTCTACTTTCCCATTTTTAAATCATAAAATTATTTCTCTGTTATGTCTTCCAAAAAGCAAAGCAGATCTATTTTTCACAAGAAGCTTTTTATTTTTTATAATTAATTCCAAAGTCTTATTCTAAATGTTTTAATATTCCAAATTTATCTGGAACCTTAGTTTGTTTATAACTTAAAGTTCAAAATCTTATTTGGCTTTTTATTGACCATTTCGAATGCTTTAAGTTCAATTTCTGAACATGATTAGAAAGCAAGATTTGGGAACATAATAGCCTATAAAAGGCTCTGCTGTGATTGTGAGCCAATGGTTAATCCCTTCGTCTCCTGACATTTAAATCTGTGGAAAACAATAGTCCTGCAGTCACCTCCTGAGGAGCAGCTATCCAGAGTACATGTGGGTGATCTTCTGTTCTCTCCTTATCTGAAGCAGTTCCAAAGAACTGGTCTACTCACTGGTTCCCTGGTCTTTGTTACAATCATCAATTCTGCTTTTGTAGAGCCATCTTCAGTTTGCCATGCCTCTCCAGGAAACCAGTTATTGCAAGCTATAAAGTGGGAAAAACATAATCAGAATAAATGAATGAATGTATCTGGTATCAAATCAAATTCAATAAATTCAGTTTGATAAATTGGACACAAGGCTCCACATATTCCATTAATAAGTTCACTAAAATTGTTATTCAAATGGACATGGCAACTATGCATTGAAATCATCTCCTATCAAAGGCATGTGTGGGAGAAGTGGCAGAGCCTGGAGGTGGAGTCAAAAGAGGAATCAGCCTAGAGTGTCTACATAGCCACAAAGCAGAGGTGGGTTCCTCCCGGTTCGGACCTGTTCGCCTGAACCGGTAGTGACCTGCTGGTGATGTCACGATGACATCACGGAACCGGTTCGGTTGTTGCCGGTCCGTGGACGCCGCCATCTTAATTTTTTTTTAATTTTTTTAAATTTCTTTATTTTTGGATTTTTTTAAAAAAAATTCTTCTGAGCATGTGCAGAAGCTGAGTTTCCAGCACTGCGCATGCGTCACCATCTTGTTTTCAGCTTTTTTGGTTGGAGATTTTTTCAGATTTTTCAGCACTGCGCATGCACGCACACGCAAAGTGCACATGCGCCCATGAGGCACGGCCACACAGTGTGGGAGGAAGCGAACCGGCAGCGAGGTAAGTTAGAACCCACCCCTACCACAAAGTCCAACCCCTCTTGAACTTCATTGACCTTTATATAACACAAGATAGTTCTAACGTGTAGTCGAATAGATTCTTGTGCACAGGCATGACTAGTAATAAATTAATTCCAATTCCAAAATTCCAATTAATTGGAATTTTACTTGTTGTCCTGATCTTTCATGCCTGACAACATGTTCGGTTTGAACTTCTGCTGAGTTTTGTGAAATTTACTTATGAAGAAATATAAATGAATTTTGGATAGCATTTTTTGTCCTTGCTTTGTTAGATACAGTAGCCTTACTTGTAAGTGTGACCTACATTTTCATTATATAATGGGATAAAATCAAGGGTAATTGAGGTTGATCATCAGACTGAAAACATTTAAAACCTACTTGAATTACGGAATAATCTCTTTGGAGAAGGCAACAAAATGCTAATCACTTGAGTATTTATAAAAATTGTTCTTGGTAAATCATATAAAGGAAAAATGCTCTGGTGTTGGCTGGGATATGGAGTAAATGACATTGCTATTGTTGTTTTGCATAAGTACATAAAACCCTTTAAAACCTTTCCCAAACCTTTGAAAGTTTAAGAACTTTCTGAACATTTTTTTAACAGCCTCTGCCAAGCTGATGAGAGACTGTAATTAAATATTGTTAAGTATTGGCGATCATTAGCATTCCTGGGGTTTTCCTGCATGCTTTGTTTATGCAATGTGGAATTGAGAAATGTTTCTTTCAGCCTTTATGAAGTATTGGCAGTGTCAGCTCTCATAACCATCAGGCTGCCAATTACTCGGCAAAATGTGCTGATTATTGTAGCTGTGCTGCAAGCAGTGGTGGTGCCAGGATACTATTTGCATAGAGCCCTTTTCTGTTTAGAAAACCAAAAAAAACTTCTAAGACCCTGGGAGATTTGGGGGCATTATTGCTACATGTACTCTAAAGTTGTTAGATTGCATGAATCCGATTAATGCAGACTGCTCAAATATTTCCAGGTAGGATTGACAAAGTGTAATTTACGGGGCCAACTTGCGTTAGTGTGGTCAAACTATTTGCAGGGCTGTGAGCTTTGCTCAAGAATAACAAAAAGAAGTCAGTATGTGTTTCATTGATTTTAGAAAGGCCTACAATTGCTTTGATTACATCAAGCTAATGTGCTAGAAAAATGGGAATCCCAGAATACTTTATTGTCCTGCTGTGAAACCAGGTGAAGAAGCCACAGTTCAGGCAAAACATGATGAAAGAAACTGATTCCCATTATTTGCCAAATTTATATGCTGGATATATATTAAGAGAAACTGAATTGGAAGAAGATGGGCATCAGAGGTGGATTCCTCCCGGTTTGGACTGGTTCACCCGAACCAGTAGCAATCCGCTGGTGATGTCACGATGACATCACGGAACCGGTTCTGTCGGTGCCGGTCCATGGACGCTGCCATCTTTTTTAAAAAATCTTTTTGAATTCTTTTTTATTTGTGGGGGGGTTTTTCGGATTTTTTTTCTGGGTTTTTCTTCTTCTGCACATGCGCAGAAGCCGAGTTTCTGGCACTGCACATGCATCGCCATCTTGGGTTTTTTTTTAATTTTATTTTTATTTTTTGGTATTGCGCATGCCCACGAGGCGCGGCCACTCGACGCGGGACAAACCGGCAGCGAGGTAAGTTAGAACCCACCCTTGATGGGCATGGATTTAAATCTGGAAGAAGAAATATGAATAACCTGTGTTATGCTGATGATGCTATCTAGAAAGCTGAAAATGCACCATCTGTAAGATCCAATAATAAAAATCAGTGAGCACAGTGAAAAAATTAAAGAAACCAATGAGAACAAGTAGAACAAACAGCCTTAGAATTGACAATGAAAGATCAAAGTATTTGATAGCTTCTTTAGATTTTTAGGATCAGCAATCAATTCGGGTAGTGCTTGTCTTACAACCGCAATATATTCCAAAATTTCTGTTGCTGAGACATTTGTTAAGTGAGTTTTACCCCATTTTATGACCTTTCTTGCCACAGTTGTTAAGTGAATCACTACAGTTGTTAAGTTAGTAACAAGGTTGTTAAGTGAATCTGGTTTCCTCATTGACTTTTGTTTGTCAGAAGGTTACGAAAGGTGATCACATGATCCCGGAACATTGCAACCATTATAAATATGAGTTAGTTGCCAAGCATCTGAATTTTGATCACGTGACCATGGGAATGCTGTGAAAAACAGTCATAAATCCCTTTTTTCAGTGCTGTTGTAATTTTGAACCGGTCACTAAATGAACGGTTGTAAGTCAAGGACTACCTGTAGTAAAGAAATAAGGAGTCAAGAAATATATTACAGTGTAGAGTAGAGCAGTCATGAGATCTGCTGTCATGGCTCTGTATCTACAAAAATTAGAATTGTTCAAGCCCTGGTATTCTTTACGACATGCTAAAAGGCAGACTTGAAGAAGCAGGAAGGATAGGAAGAATATTGACACTTTTGAAAATCAGTGTTGAATAAGACTCCTGGAAAGTCAAGAGAGGGGGAAAAATCATCAAAGAAATTACCTCAGAGTCCTCAATCAAGGCACAAATGTTCAGACTCAAATTATTCCTCCTTTGGACACATGATGCAAAGGCCCAGCTCTCTAGAGAAGGCTGTCATGCTGAGAAAGGTGGAAGGAAGGAAGGAAGGAAGGAAGGAAGGAAGGAAAGGAAGGAAGGAAGGAAGGAAGGAAGGAAGGAAGGAAGGAAGGAAGGAAGGAAGGAAGGAAGGAAGGAAGGAAGGAAGGAAGGAAGGAGAGGACAACCAGTAGCAAAGGAGTAGCTGGATATAGTGGTGATGGGTGTGCTGTTGAAAGTGCCAAAAAGCTTGCAGGTTAGAGAAAGATTTTTTAAATGGAGAAAATCTCTTTGGTTTGGTAAGAGTTGACACTAACTTAATATTACATAATCAACCAAGCTTGCTCAGAAATTTTTTTTAATTTAAAAAAAACACCCTGCATTTTTCTCTTGTGCTTTTTTCTCTGCTAAAGAGTCTGAAATGGGGTTTTGTGAAGCTCATGCAATTACCCAGTATTTTTCTAATTGAGCCTATATTGATACACAAAAAATGTATTTATGATCTTTCTTTGGAGCTAGAGATTTATACTTGAGAAAAAGTTGAGTGACTAGAAAGGATGATTGATGCATATCAGATTGAGATCAGAAAGGAAAATGTTTAAAGAAAATATACCTACTAGGTGGGATAGATGGTAGCTCTTACACAGTTTGGCACTATGATGAAAAGGCATATTAGGTTGTTCATGTCTACTAATATTTTATTATTTTCTTGTTTGG
The DNA here is from genome assembly GCA_023053685.1 of Diadophis punctatus similis. Classification (NCBI taxonomy): domain Eukaryota; kingdom Metazoa; phylum Chordata; class Lepidosauria; order Squamata; family Dipsadidae; genus Diadophis; species Diadophis punctatus. The sequence continues at coordinate 6,277,898 of JALIGW010000016.1, read as the reverse complement.
GATCAGTGTTATAATTTTAACAATTTATTTTTGCCTGTAAAATTCTTAGCTGGTACTAATATTGTTTTCAGGGGGGGGAAATATTTAAGTATGTGTTACACCTCTGTTTTCTTCATGCTCCTGAATTAACTGTTTCAGTTGTCTCATCCAAGAAAGGATCATATAAGGAAGAAGGTAACATCATGTGAGAACATCTCACCATGTTGTTGTAAATAAAATTATGTGTGTTAAGTTAACGCATGTCAAATCTGGCTACCAGAACCTTATTGGAATGATCTGAAGCACCAGCCTCCTAGGAGGATGGATGTATAGCAAGGTTCCCCCGCTCTCTGGGAGTTCGACTATGAAATCCATCACGATCTCCTCCCAAGGTATGCTGGGGCTTGTTACTTGTTGAAGGAGTCTTAGGGCAGCTTAATGAGACAAGCCAAGGAAACCCAAGGCAAGGCAAGACAAGGTGGAGCAGCTGAACTGCTCAAACTGTACAACAGGGGGGTCAAACTCAAGGCCCGCCGGCAGTGGTGGGTTCCTACCGGTGCGGTCCACTCTATAGCACCGGTAGCGGCCCGCTGGTGACGTCACAGTACCGGTGCGGTCGGTTGCCGGTGCCTGGGCGCCGCCATTAAAAAAATATTTTAATTTTTTTTTTAAATTTTCTTCTGCGCAAGCCCAGAAGCTGAGCTTCCGGCACTGAGCATGCGCTGCCTTCCTACTCCACAGTGAGTCCAAGCAGGGGAGGATGGCTGAGGGAGTGCGTGAGACGCTGAAAGAACGGGTGGCAGGAGCTATCTCCATTCCCCTCCCTTCAGCAGGCCGAGAAGCCACGAACGCATGGCGATGATCCTAGGCATTTTTGCACATTTGAGGCTTCTCGAGCTGCTGAGGGGAGAGGGAATGGGCGGCAGGACCTATCTCAGTTCCCCTCCCTTCAGCAGTCCGAGAAGCCATGCCCATCTGGTCACATAGCCAGCAAGCCACGCCCACCCAGTCACATGGCTGGCAAGCCACGCCCACAAAATAAGCCACGCCCACAGAGTGGTAGTAAAAAATTAGGAACCCTCCCCTGCCCGCCGGCCAGATTCGGCCTGCAGGGTGCTTAGATCTGGCCCGCAGGCCTGCCCTGGAAACAGCAAAGGACCAGCCCGCGATGCCTCTGCCAGCGACAACAGAGCACGGGAAGGCCACGCATGGCCTGCCCAGGCTCTGTTTTCAGCTGCGACGGCCACCTGTAGCCCTCTGCCAGTGAAAACAGAGGCCGTGGGAGGCCGCAGAGCTCCATGTTCACTGGCAGAGGGCTGCAGGAGGCCGTCGTGGCCAAAAACAGAGCCTCGATGAGTGACATTGAGCTGGTCACGCCCATCCTGGCCACGCCTCCCTGCCCCCCCAAGGTCAAACACAACCCTGATGCGGCCCTCAATGAAATTGAGTTTGACACCCCTGCTGTACAACACCAACCAACTCTCCAAGTAGGCAACAGATTTCTCCGATGAAGCTTCTTTGCCTGCATAGTTTGGATAATTTCCAATTTAGCCATTTTAGGAATAAAGCCATACTCTTAAGCTAAGCTGGGAACCATCATTGACATGGACTTTAAAACAGAATGCTGAAGTTTCAAAGCCAGATAAATTGCAATACTTAATTACGTTCAGACTCATATTATCCTACTTAATTACTATTAGTCTAATGAATATAATGAACCATTGTCTCTCCTCCTCTCATCATAATTACTTCTTTATCCATACATAGCTCATTCGCACCCCTGTTCTTCTGCCTTAAAGACAACTGACATGCTTTACCTGATATTGTTTCATTTCTGGTACAAACGAGCATATTGTTAGATGGGTGCACTTTAGTTTTGTAATTAAATATGAATAATTCCTCTGTGTTCCATATCCACTAATGATTTGGCAAGCTTTTCTCCAGTTCCTTTAATTCTTTAATTCCAGTTTTAAATGCCCGTTTTGTTATTTCTTATGCAATGCAAATCAACCATCACTGAGCAGAAAATATACTTGAAGCTGGGTTTATGGGAGGAAATGCAGTGCACCCTTACAACAGAAACAGTGAAAATGGGAAGTATTGCTGTACAAAAAGAGAAATATGGTTCACGTGGGAACAATCATTTGGGCAAGTTTTTATTTATTTTTATTTATTTGTTTGTCAAACATGTAGCATGAGCCGAGGTGATGCAGTGGTTAAAGTGCAGCACTGCATCAGCAGTTCAGCTGTTCAAATCTCACCAGGCTCAAGGTTGACTCAGCCTTCCATCCTTCCGAGGTGGGTAAAATGAGGACCCATATTGTTGGGGGCAATATGCTGAACTCTGTAAACCGCTTAGAGAGGGCTGTAAAGCACTATGAAGCGGTATATAAGTCTAAGTGCTATTGTTATTGCTATGTACAAGATAGTAGGTATTGGTATAAACTAAGGTGACCAGATGTCCCACTTTTTAATAATTTGTCCCGCATCCCACAGCGTTTCAAAAAAGTCCCGCTTTTTAATTTGGGGGAAGGGAACGCGGGGCAGCTGCTCACGCCGCCGCCGGGGCATCTTGCCGGGCTTCCATCCCTCCGCTCGCCGCCCGGCTCAGCCCGGAGTGAGCGGCGGCTGCTGCTCAGAGACTTCCCCGGACCCAGCCTCTCAGGGCAGGGAGCCGCTTAACCCGCTTGCTGCCGGCTCCCCCGGGCGCCCAGCCGGTCCGGCTCTTCTCCTGCCTGCCGGTTCACCCCGTAGGGGCTGCCGGAGAGGAGGAGGAACCGGGGTGCGGAGGGGCTCTGAGGTGGGGGTGTGGGGAGTTAATCCAGGGGTTAAAGGTCCACTTGGGCTGGCAGCAAGGGTGGGGGGGAGCGGAGCTTGAGGGGGAGCTAGGCGAGCTCGGAAGACCCTACTTGCAGCTCCTTCGCGTCCCAACGATCTTGTTCTGCGCATGCGCAGAGGACAAAATAACCCAAATGGCGGCGTCCAGCCGGGCGGGGGAAACGGGCAGGAGAAGCCCCGCGCCATGACCGCCTCCAGTTCCATCGGCTCTACGCTGAATAACTGGCCTGGCCGAACCGGCAGGATTTCACACAGGTAAGCCTGCGCCAGTAGGAACCCACCCCTGGCTGCGATGAAGGGGGGTGTTTGGGGTGTGTGTGCACAAAGCTGCAGGATAAGAGAGACGGACCCCTCCCGTCTTGCTCCCCTAGAACCCTCCCCCCGTCAATGGTGTCCCGCTTTAAAAAAAATAAAATCTGGTCACCTTAGTATAAACATAAACATTAGCAAAGTAGGTAAAGGTAAATTAGACAATAGGACAGTAGGACAGGGACGGTAGGCACAATGGTGCGCTTATGCACGCTCCTTACAGACCTCTTAGGAATGGGATGAGGTCGACTGTAGACAGTCTAAGGTTAAAGTGTTTGGGGTTTGGGGAAGAAACCACAGTGTCAGGTAGTGCATTCCAGGCATCGATCACTCTGTTGCTGAAGTCATAAATTTTTAAATTTTCTCCTGATGATAGAAGATGCCAATCATCTTTTATCTGCACTGGTAGTAAAGCCATGTTTCATCTGAGTTCTTTTTCTCAGTCACACCAAAGATTGGCCTAAACAGATAAGTGGATTTGTGTCAAAATATGTGCTGACAAGTTCCTCTTTCCTTAGGGAGTTTTAGCATTTACAGTTAGCACCTTCCTATCTCTGCTCTCTTCAGAGAACCCAATTGCAAATATGTCAATAACAGGTCTGATAAATCGCAAAGCGAACGGTCATTTTTCAGACTAGCGGCCTTCTCATCTCCAGAGAGGAATGCCTCTCCAATAAACCATGAAGCGAAATGCAAGGAAGCATCAACATTTAGTGTTTTGCTCTTACTTTGTGATGGAACATGATACTCCATTCTCCTGGGCATTTAACCTTTTACTTTTGATTAACTGTATCACTATAAAGGAACAAACCACTCTGTAATGAAAGCCCCCTGCCATAATAGTCAAACCAATTAAGTAAATGGATTGCTGCCCTATGAACTTCTTTTGAAGAAAGTAAATTGCACATTAGGAAGAATAGCGGATTTCTGAATTGGATTGGAAGAGGTCATTATTATTCCAGAGCACATTAATTGAAGGCGGCTGAAAATGGCCTTTTAGATGCCCTCCTACTGTATATGAGTGGGTTTTTACTTGATTATTGGAGTCAGCCACAGAAGACACAGCCAGGCGAATCAGGACAAATACGAGGAGCTTTGCTCAGTGTTGGGCTAAATTTAGCAACGAATTTTGCTAGGAGTCAGGGGCAGCAATAGGTGCAGCTTTGTATGGCAAGATCTATCAGCACAGTGACGTGACAGGACTCCAAGGACAATCAGGTGGAGGCGGCTGGAGGTGACAAAGAGCTTTGCTTGTTTTCCTGTTCTCCCAGCAGATGCGTACCTGAAGAATATACAGAATGACTTTGGAGATGGGGGGGGGGGAAGGGGGGACTGATGAGGAAGAAATCGATGTACTATATATAGAACTAGATAGCAGTTTTGTCACACAGCCGATCGCCTCCCTTGCTCTGATTGACCAGTAAATTCTGCAAGGAAAACAGGCACGGGGCCAAATATTATCAGTATGTAAAAACTTTCTGGGTGACAGGAGGGAGGAAGAGGACAAGAAAGAGTTATCTAACCTTGCTGTGCTTTTCTGGGGTATTTAGGTATGCTTCTTTGTTTGGTGTGCCTTTCATACACCCCTTTGCCAAAGCTGATGCCTTTAAGATATGATTGGGACAGTGATCACACTGCTGGAATTGTGGGAGATGTAATCCAAAGAGGTCTTGACAGCATGAGAGAGAGAGAGAGAGAGAGAGAGAGCGAGAGAGAGAGAGAGAGAGAGAGAGAGAGAGAGAGAGAGAGAGAGAGAGAGAGAGAGAGGTTGTTCAGTGAGGGGGTTAGCCTTGATGCTGAAATAGCTGGGTGTGTGTGTGTCCTTTCCTGTGCAAATGTCTGAATGTGAGTCAAAACCTGTACATCTGCATTGCAGCTCTTTAATCACGGCTTCTAGAGATGTTTCAGCAACAGTCGCTTTCAGAGCTCAGGATGACCTCTCTTCTTATTGCAGTTTCTTCACGTCATTGTGAGACGAGATAAAAGTGGGAGAGTGCATTTAAGTAAAGATTCCACACACCCCCTTCGCTTTGCCTTATAAAACAACTGGCATATTAGCAGAGCATGGAAAGATTTGTTTAAGGTTAGTACAAAATCTCTCTCCATTTCTCTCAGGTCCTCCTAAGTGCCTACATAAATTAGGGGGGGAAAACCACCCCCACCAGGTCTCCATCTGCTAGCAATACAGCTCTGGCCACAAAGACAACTGTCGTGACAACCACATGGAGTTAGTCTTGCCAATAAAAGTTGTGAAAAGCTTCTGCCCTCCAGCCTCCACTCTCTAGAGTTAACAGCATTAAATAGCACCCTAACTAGTATTTATTTTCTTAGGCGTTCCTCACTTGCACAGCTGCTGGAACATTGGCCTTTGATTTAAAATAAGCCCAACAGCATGAGACCTTAGAATCCTAAAGGCCATGAAGTGTGTGTATAGGATAGTATAACATTTGTAGCAGTAGTGGGTTCTAAAACCCGTTGCTACCGGTTCGTGCGCACGCTTGCACTCACGCGTGACTCTTCTGCGCATGCGCAGAAGCGTCCCGGGCGGGTGGGCAGAGCCTCCCACCACCACCGCTACCGGTCCACAGAACCGGTCCGAACCGGGAACAACCCATCACTGATTTGTAGAGATAGAAATATTGATTGATTGATTGATCAAATTTGGAGACTGCTTATCTCACAGAGCAATTCTGGGCAATGTACAATTATAGCAGATGATAGAGATGATAGAGATGATAGAAACAATAGAGATGATAGAGAGAGATATTGATACCATAGTCATAATAGACATAGAGATATGCCTCCTAGCCCAACCAGAACAAGCTAATAATATTACAAGCTCATATTATCTAAGATGTCCTCTGCTCTAAGCTATTTTACATGCTTTCTCTGGACTCTCATAGGATTCTTTTTCCAGATGCTAACTAACCTTGTGGTTCCAAAACTAACCACAAAGTTGCTGCTATAAATGTTTTGAAGAAAAAGTTCTGGCTTTAAAAGCTGGTAGCAGTCCACTCTAGGGGTTTTCTGTTTCTACTTTTCTTCCTTTCCACAACTTGTTCTGTATATTTGTATAAACGCAGAGGGCAAAGGCTATAAGACAGTTCCATCCACTGATTTTTAATGATACATTTACGGGGCTGGTTTAATTCTACAAGTATCTGTGGCAAACCAAGTGAAGATGAGAAAACGCTGCAGAAAGATCTTCCTGCATTTCCCCCTGCTAATTCTCATTCCATTTGAAGACATTCATTTGAAGGGAGAAAAAGACATTTTCAAGAATGGGGTAGTGTTTTTTTCACTTAGTTACAAGATGGCCAAGGAGTCTATGCGCATGCTTTCTATTTCATTACACTGTCATCTACCCAGTGATTTACAGCCTTCCCGATTTTCCATATTTCAATTAAATCTCAAAGGAAGGTATAATGAAGGACAACTTTCAGATTAGAAAGTGTAGGCAGTTTCCAATTTGAGTCTTCAGAATAATAGAAAACAGAAAATCGAAGCACTAATATCTTCCACCAGATCTAACAATAATGGGTAAAGTCTTCAGGTTGATACTGACTCTTGACAATTTTAGGGGTATGTCCACGGAGAGTCCCAAAGGTGCTTTTTCAAGAGGCAACTGGATTTTCTGCTTTTTCCTTGAAGATGTTTCACTTCTTATCCAAGAAGTTTCTTCAGCTCTAACTGGATGGTGGGGAATGGAAGGATTTATACTCCTTGCAGACAGCTGGTCATTTGAATTCTTTTAGCGAGTCATTAAGGCCACCTGGAGGTTTATCTGAGCAGCTGTCTGCAAGGAGTATACATCCTTCCATTCCCCACAATCCAGTCAGAACTGAAGAAGCTTTTTGAATGAGAAGCAAAACATCTTCAAAGACAAACCAGAAAGTCCAGTTGCCTCTTGAAAAAGCACTTTTGGGACAACCATGACCTGGATGACTGAGAATCTCCATAGACATGTCCATGGAGTGGTTTGTTTGTTTGTTTTCAAAAATACATAAAGGAAAGTGTCATTGCCTTCTTCTATTCTTCTAAGATGTTAGATAACCATTTGTCTGAAGTGGTGTAGGGTTTCCTGCCTAAGCAGGGGGTTGGACTAGAAGACCTCCCAGGTCCCTTCCAACTCTGTTATTCTATTCTATTCTATTCTATTCTATTCTATTCTATTCTATTCTATTCTATTCTATTCTATTCTATTCTATTCTATTCCCCCCCTTTTTTGTCTTCCAATTTACCCTACAAAATGGGATTATCTTTGGTGAAAGGATAATAAAATAAGCCTAAAATGATAAAAAGAGAAAATTGGCACCTTGAGAAATAGAAAAAAAAATGGAACCTTCTTTCACAAGACAGAAATTGAAAGTCAGACTCTAGCATGGCATGAGCATTATGTACCTCTCAGAATTCATCATCAGAGATGCGTACAGTAAGGAATATATTAACATACAAACATGTCTTCTCCAGCTTGGTGCTCTCCAGAGACCAAGGACTCTATTGTTAAACTTCCACTTTTAATATGTTCCCTTTGGTCACACTGCTTGGGAACTCTGGGAGTTGAAGTCCAATACTTTTGGAGACCATGAGTTTGGGAAAGACTTATCTAACTATGTCAGCTACATTACATGTCGTCCATTCATTTGTTCTGTTCCATCTGATTGAATATATATATTCAATATATATGTAGGTCTTTGGGTATTCGGGTTTTCTCCCACGTGAAATTGGAAGTGTCTTCGCAACGTTTCGATGAAGTCTCATTCATCATCTTCAGGCTGGTGTCTTCTGCTTCCTGCTTCTAGGAGCAATGTGAGGTTGCTGCTGTTTCTTCCTTTTAACTGCCAGTGGAGGTTTGAACTGATAGGATGGGAGCTTGGCTGTGTTCTGATTGGTTGGAGGTGTGTTCTGATTGGTTGGGGGCTTGGCTGTGCTCTGATTGGCCGGGGGGTTAGCTGTGCTCTGATTGGCTGGGGGTGTTCTTAGGTTAGTCTGACTTGCAGGGGCATTTGAGCTGGTGAGCTGCATTGCTGCTGTTTGGCTTCTGGCTTCTGGCTGCTGTTTGGCTTCTACATACAAACACCCGCGAAAACCTCAGAAAACAAATATATATATATATATATATATATATATATATATATATATATATATATATATATATATATATATATATATATATATATATATATATATATATATATATATATATATATATATATATATATATATATATATATATATGAAAATTCACTCTTGAATTATATACAATTTTTTGTAAAATATATTTTTGGACTCAAGAACTATATTTCATAATATGGGCAAGGATGCTGTATGAAGGATTCCAACAGTCTAAGTGCACGTTGATCTATGAAAGTGTGAATTAGGTTGACATTCCAAACACCAGAATTTCTTTCATTTCTTCACAAACTATTGTGTGTGAAGAAATGAAGAAATTCTGGTGTTTGGAATGTCATCCTTATTTTGCCTATTTTTTATATATTTTTACACAGCAAAACACACTTTACTCAAAGATTTCGAAGAAGGTGAAGTAAGAAAATAGTGTAAAACACTGTACTATAAGAGTGTTTTAAGATACCATCTTCTACAACTATTTTTAAAAAGGTGACTATATGACTCACTCCTTTGATGCTCTAAATAAAGTCAGGATAATTCAAAGTGGATTTGTGTCGGCTTTCTTGATGTCAGCTCCACTAGGTGGACTTCATCAATAAATCAACTCCATTGGAAGACTAAAAGTACTTTTATTGGTTATATTAACAGAATCTTTCAAGTCTAACTATGTTGTACTTCATCTTATTACTTATAATATATAGTGAATTAAAGTGTTTCTCTGAGTTTTTTCCAAATATTAGTTGTCTGTTGTGGGTCTAAAATATGTTTTACCTTTTATCACCCTGATAAAAAGCTTAGAAAGATTAGAATTATGTCGCCTTCGGCACGACCTAAGCATAGCTCATAAAATTATCTGCTACAACGTCCTTCCTGTCAACGACTACTTCAGCTTCAACCAGAACAATACACGAGCACACAACAGATACAAACTCAAAGTGAACCACTCCAAACTTGACTGTAGAAAATACGACTTTAGCAACAGAGTGGTAAATGCCTGGAACTCACTACCTGACTCTGTGGTTTCGTCACCAAACCCCCAAAACTTTACCCTTAGACTCTCCACTGTTGACCTCAGCCGATTCCTAAGAGGTCAGTAAGGGGCGTGCATAAGTGCACCAGCGTGCCTACCGTCCCTGTCCTAATGTTCCCTCTTATCAGTACTCATCTTATGTATATAAACAATGTTATATCTATGTATATTACCAACATGTACTTGACAAAAATAAGTAAATACATAAAATAAAATAAAAAAACAATGATTCTTGAATATCTTCATCAAAGACATATTTCTTACTCTTTACCTTAATCCAGGCCTGTTGTTAAACTGGCGGCCCATGGGCTGGATACGTCATGAGCAGGCCACGCCCACTCTGAACTCCACAAAGGCAAAAACGTTGTGATACGTCACAATCCGACCTGTGACGTGATCAAGTTTGACACTCATGCCCTAATCTGTTTATCTTTAGTTATATTTTACTTTATTCCCAAAAGTTTATGGGAATTTCAAAACTTGTAGTCCAATCTATCTGAAAGGCAACTGGGGAAGGCTAATTAGAATTTAGTAATGGTATCCCCAAATACTAATTTAAATACACATTTTTTAGCCCTTTGCCTATGTCTTTAGTAAAACATAAATATAAAAAACATACATAAAACATACATTTCTTAGAAGAAGCAAGAAAAATAATTTAATTTCTGTATATTAAGCTGCATAAAAGACTTAGGAACAGGGTTGAGGATACTGTTGGGCACCCTAGCTGTATCATTGTTTTTGAGCCAATGGAGCCAATGGAGCTGGGTATGGCTATCTGACGAGAGCAAAATAGCTCGAAATAGATCTATAATAGTCTCCCTTTATTTTCATTTATCAGCAAAAAATGTTACACATATAGACAATATAGTTTGTCAACTATAGAAAACTGCCTGGATGGTCCCAGGAGGGGCTGATAGGCAAAGGGAAGCTGTGATGTTTCCTTCCATACACCAGGATGACTCGACAGAATAAACATATATAACCCTTTCCTGGTGAAGAGCTGATTGGGAATAGAACCTTGTGGCCTAGAGGTTAATCTTCTGACTTTCAAGCAGACTGCCCAGGTTCAATTCCCACTACAGGTATGGCTATCTGACGAGAGCAAAATAGCTCGAAATAGATCTATAATAGTCTCCCTTTATTTTCATTTATCAGCAACAAATGTTACACACACACACACACACACACACACACACACACACACATATATGGTATTCTATTGTGAATCAGGACCACTGGCTCAGAAAGTTACCTATCGCTGAACAAACCTTTTAAACAACTCACAGATTTATTCTATTTAGAAAGCACTTATTGCACATGTCCTGTGGCTAATAAGACCCTTGAAAGCTTTGATGCAGATCCCTATCAATGCATGACCTCTTAATAATGACCGGACCATCTGATCTCACTTAACTTCACTCACTGTACTTTCCATTTACATTTTGCTGGCCCTTCGTGAAAGGTGCTAAGCGAAGTTTTTGATTGAATATAAAGTTGCACTGTGATGAAGGGCTTCGAGAATGCTTCTTGGTCACAACAGCATTGATTATGACCACCACATGTCATAATGACAACAAAACCAGCAAAAATAGTGTGCATTTATATCTTTCACTTTTAAAGACTGAATATGCCTCACAGACAGTAATGCTATGTCAACGTATTTCCATACACTATGTTAAACTTGAAAGCCTTGAGGAAGAACTCCAAGTTTTAATATTGTCTCAGAAACTCATTTGACAAAGGAATACCATGGAATTTTCAAGGACCCTTTTGTGGCAATTGGCTATTTAGGCCAAAATAAATTGTGAATGATTCTTCTCCCTTTCATCACCCTCTCCTCCCACTTTTAAAACATTTTGCATAATACATCTTGTATAATGTGTTTCCCCAATCTCACTGATTCATTTTAACTTTAATAAGCTTTTCTGCCCAATAATGCAGGTACTGGTTTGGAAACACTGACTTAATAAAATTGTAACTTTATAAGCCTTCATATAATTTCTTCACCTTCACTAGTGATGAGCATTGATGTGTGCTGGGAGGAAAGAATTTTATTACCTGTTGATAGTGTTACAAAGGGTAAATGCCCTGTGATAATATAGCTACAGGAGGAAAATCGTCTGTGGAATTCTAGCTCCTTTCAGAGAAACAGCACCTGTGTTAGGTGTGAGTTTGCATAGGATGAGCGTGAAAATTGGTGATAGCTGGCTAGATAGCAAGGAGCTTCACAACTTGCTATTCTTTGAGACAAATTCAATTGAGAAGCCAGGCATGGTTACAGTTGTGTTGCCTAGGGGGATTTATGAAGAAATAGGATGGATCAAAATAAGTTATATCTGATCTAGCAATCTGTCTCCCACAGGAGCTAATCAGAGGTTCCCAAGAATTCTGAAAAGGACACAATAGGAGAATGCTACTGAATATCAGATCTGGCTGCAATAAAACTAAAATGATCCATGATTTGGATGAAATAATAGATCTAATGTAATAGATCTATCATAATAGATCCCTGAGAGTTGGCTGGTAGAGAATTCCTCTTGTGGAGATCTGTTCAGCTATTCTGCAATATCAGTCTCAACCCTAGGGTAGGAGAGGTGGTGTGTTTATAAGAAGATAATAGCTTCTTATAAGGCATCTTGGAAGTTCATGGTCATTGTGCAGTTACAGCCTTGTTCCATGGTCCAACTCAGTAGTGGGTTCTAGAACCCTTTACTACCAGTTCGCGCTCGTGCGTGCGTTCTGGGTGGGTGGGTGGAGCCTCCCACCGCCAGCGCTACTGGTTCTAAGAACCGGGCTGAACCGGGAGCAACCCACTAGCTGTGCTTTAGATCTACCTTTAACCCTGGAGCAGTTGTCTCAAAGTGCTTTTTCAAAAGGCAACTGGACTGTTTTCTCCTTGAGAAAGAAAGAAGAAGATATTTCTCTTCTCATTCAAGAACTGATGAAACTTCTTGGATGAGAAATGAAACGTCTTCTTATTCTTCTTCCTCAATGGAAACAAACAGTCCAGTTGCCTTTTGAAAAAGCATCTTTGAAACAACTATGACCTGGATGACTCTGGATGAAAATCTCCATAGACCCTGGAGCAGTTGTGTTGTAATCTGGTTCTGGGGATTTTTTTCCATCAGTCTGTCAAAATGGCGAGATCATTTTATAATGACCACAGAGTTAGTTGGAGCTACCCACAGAGGTTGTAAGAATAGGGTGGGTAAGATGTCCTGTCCCAGGTGTTTATGGGATCCAGCAGGCTTCTTGACAGCTTGTAGAATTTCCCAGCAATCTGGAAGGAGATTCTGCTGGGCACCTTATTTTGACCTCTGGAATATGGAGACAAGTAGGGTAATAAAAGGATCATCCATAAGTGGCCTTTCCCTGCTCACCAATCCCATTTATCTCTATGGGTTACTCAGAATCTCTGGGAAATGAAGCAGAAATGGAGAAGTGATTAGAGCAACGCTGATAGAAAAACAAGAAGCAAAATTGACCAGATATGAATAAGAGCCCAGATTCCAGCTTACTCTAAACAATAAAACAGGCACAGTGCAGTTATTTTTCTGTTGATATATCTCTTCTTAATCCTCAACAGTCTTTGATATTGTCAGTCACGTTATTCTTCGGAGAGAAGGGAATTGAAAGTATGGTGCCGCAATGGTTCTGTTTTCCTCTGAATGGATAAGTCCAAATTGAGGGTGGAGGAGAAAAATCAGACCCACAGGGACTTTGACATGAGGTAAGTCAAAATTCAGTCCTTTACCTTTTCCTGTTCAATACCTATAAGAAATCACTGATATAATTACTTCTGCAGTTTAGGGTGAGGTCATAGATAGATAGATAGATAGATAGATAGATAGATAGATAGATAGATAGATAGATAGATAGATAGATAGATAGATAGATAGATAGATAGCTTTTATTGCGGTCAGAGACCAATTTAAAATACACATAAAGAGGGGGTAAATTTTACAAATATAAATAGATCATGGGACAGTACACCATCTACTACAATCTATACCATCAATACTAGTGATCCTCTGCCGTAGGGGTTACCCGTCTTTTCCTCCGTTTTTTTCCAGCCACAACTGCAGCAAAAAAAATTGCCACCTTTGAGGTTATATTAGGATCTATATCCTGGAGTAGGAAATAAAAGCTGAACAGATCCGGTGAACCAGGGAATCTCTGGGAAATAGAGGAGATGAGTCTTGATTTTATGTCTCGATAGTGGGGGCATACGAATGTAATGTGGAGCAGAGATTCCGGGGATCGGCCATCACATGTACAACAGGTGGACTTTACTCCCCCTGAGAGCCTACTGTCGAGGACATTCAAGGGGATCACATTAAATCGTGCCTTCATAAATGCAAGCCTATGTTTGTGGTGAGGTCGTATTAATTACCAGTTTTAGATCTGTACCCTGAGCCTGCTAGGAGATGTGGTGAAAGTCATAACTGTTGGAATATTCATGACTGGGAGAGCCATGTGATTGAGTCAGCCAATCAGGCTGAAGTGTTAATTGAGCATGTCCAGAAACTTAGCAAGAAGAAGGGTGTGGTTTAGTCTGTCCACCATTATACTCCAGTATGAAAACATCTCAACATGTGATCTGAAACAAAGTGTGGTATTGTTAATGTTTTATTCTACTTATAAAGAAGTTATTTGAATCAGCAAAATGCAGTTATCTTTTGAAGCTTCTGATTTATTGCGTAACTCTGACCGGTTATGGGCCCAGAAATCGCTCAAGAAGTAAAGTTAAAACTGCATTGTAATTTAAAGCTGATAAGAAGCTGTCTGTGTTGTTAAAGGAACAGGCAGACAAGAAAAATAAAGCAGGATGGCTGCTGCTATGGAATTTAAAGACAGTCCAATACCTAAATTGGGGAAGAAAAATTATTTAATTTGGGCTGCAAAAATTGAATGTTTTTTGAAAGCAAAAGAATTATGGGACATCGTAGCAGACCCCCCGCAAGTGCTTGGAGCAGCAGATCAAAAGGCTCATGACAAAGCTATGGCTTATCTTCTCTTAAGTCTGGGGGATGATCAATTCTTAAATGTAGCTGAATTAAAGTCTGCAAAAGAAATATGGCAGAAATTGAAAGCAGTACATGTCAATGTTTCTGCGTGTAATGTGGTCCAACTTTCAAGAAAGCTTTTCAGAATGAGTTTGCAGACAGGAGATTCTATGGAAGATCATTTAATGAAAATGCAGTCTAATTTTCTAGAATTGGAGCAACGTGGAGTAAAGTTTCCAGAGTCCCAAAAAGTTTTATTAGTGTTAAACAGTTTGGATCAAAGCTGGGAGACTGTATCAGCTATTTTTGAAAGTAAGCCAGAAGCAGATTTAAATTTGGAGGCTTTGAAATTGTGTTTATTGAATGAATATGAGAAAAGGCTTTTCAGCCATGCTGATGGAAAATTCCACAGGCGGGGGCTCAACAAGGAGTACAGTGGAAACTTACAGCAAGTCTCCAGCAAAATTTTCCACAGGCTGCCTATCTCTAGCAACAGCCGAGGTGTCTGCAGACAAGAGGAAAGCAGAGGTAGGAGAGATCAAGTTACACAGCAACAATTCTTCAAGCAAGTTAAAAAAGCATGTTTCATTTGTGGAGAGACAAATCATCTGCAGAAAAGCTGTGCACAGAGAAGAAATATGCAAGACAAGAGACATTATTTGCAAGGACAGATTGCAGTTGCAAAAGTTTGTTATAATAACAATAGAGACAAATGGTTGATTGACAGTGGGGCTAGTCAAACAATTGTTAATAATTCTGACTTATTTTCCAGATTTTTCCCAGGAAACCATGAAGAAGTGGCCTTAGCCAATGGTCAAAAGGCTAAAATCATTGGAAGAGGCGATGTGCAAATTCCATATTTGGAATCCAGGTTTACTGATGTGTTATATGTACCTGAAATGGAGCATAATTTGTTAAGTGTGTCTAGTTTAGACAAGCAAGGTTATGAAACCATATTTGTTAATGGGAAGTGTATCATCCAAAGAAATGGGAATGTTTGTGCACAGGGCATAAAAGAGGATAATCTTTATGTATTGCAGGGAGAAAAGGTCCCACATTGTTCCCAGATATTTAAAAATGTAGCAGAACACAATTCGTGTGTTCATCTTCTGCACAGACGACTTGGTCATGCTAATTTTAAGGTTGTTCAACAAATGAAAGAATTTGCAGAAGGATTAGATTTGAAGGGATGTAAGGCATATTTGGATTGTGCAGTATGCAAAGCATCGAAATCCAAAGCATTCCCAGTGAGCAAGTTTAGCACAAGACAAACCACAAAAGCTCTAGAACTGGTGCATGCTGATTTAATTGGGCCTATGCAAGCCAGTTTGGGAGGAGCAAAGTATGCGCTGGTCATTGTGGATGACTACAGCAGGTTTGGGTTTTGCTACTTACTTAAGAGTAAAACAGAGGTGCTACAGCAATTTAAGCAATGGTTAAGTTTTGTAGAGAGAAGGTATAAACAACAAGTATGTCAGTTGCAAACTGACAGAGGTTCTGAATTTATGTCAACAAATTTTCAACAATGGTTGAGACAATTGGGAATAAGACACAGGCGCACAAATCCTTACACACCGGGGGAGAACGGAGTGGCTGAAAGGAGGAATGGTGTTTTGCAAACAATGAAAGACTCCTTACTGGAGGATTCTGGTATGAGCAGGTCATATTGGGGTGAAGCCATACTGACTGCCAATTATTTAGTAAATAGGTTGTGGAGTTCATCCATCAATAATACTCCATATGCAATGCTATATGGGAGAAAGCCTTCTTTAGCACATTTAAAAATATTTGGTAGTACTGCATGGGTACATATTCCAAAGGCAATCAGAAGAAAGGGACAACAAAAGGCTAGAAAGCTCAGATTTGTGGGCTATGAGCCAGGCTCAAAAGGGTATCGCTTTAGCGATGGAAGTAAAAGGATAGTGATTTCAAGGTCTGCTAGTTTTGCAGAACAAAATTGGAACAGAATTGATGCAAATTCTGAAAATGTCTCACTTAGTGACGGTGATCCACTTAGCGACGGTGATCCACTTAGTGACAATAACTCATGTAATGATGGTGAATCATTTACTGAAGGTGTCAATGTTCAGGGAGGAGAGTCTGAACAAGATATGAAGACAGAAAAGCTTGAAACACAAGAACAGGCAATGCCACGTAGGTCAGAGCGTAGGAACAGAGGGGTTCCGCCAGACAGGTATTCTGCCAGTAAAGTTAAAGTGTGTAATGTGTGGTATGAGCCAAGAAACTATAAGGAAGTATTGGCATTAGCAAAAGTTGAACAAGAAAAGTGGAAGGAAGCCATGGATAAAGAGATGAAATCCATGGGAAATCATAAAGTGTTCACATCTGTGACTTTGCCACAGGGTACCAAGGCTGTAGGATGTAAGTGGGTATACAAGAAAAAGGTATTACCCAATAATGAAGTACAGTATAAGGCAAGATTGGTGGCACAAGGTTTTTCTCAATTAAAAAATGTGCACTATGATGAGGTGTTCGCGCCAACTGTAAAAGGTGAGAGCATAAGACTAGCACTGGCATTAGCATCAGCATACAGGCATAGAATTTGGCATTTTGATATAACCACTGCATTTCTCAATGCTGAATTAGAGGAAGAAATTTATATGGTTCAAGCGCCAGGGTATGAAAGTAAAAAGCCTAACATGGTGTATAAATTGAACAAGGCCATTTATGGGCTGAAGCAGTCAGCCAGAAATTGGAATATCTGTTTAGATACTGCATTGAAAGGTCTTGGGTTCAAGAGTTGCAAAGCTGATGGTTGCATATACACTGGAAAGTTACAAGGTGGGAATTGTCTACTATTAGCATTTGTGGATGATCTTTGTTTCATTGCAAAGGATGCATCACAAGTTAAAGAATTTGCTAATAAGTTAGAAAAGAAATTTGAATTAAAGAATTTGGGAGAAATAAAGAATTATCTCGGTGTAGAGATACAAAAAACTGAAAAGGGTTATATTCTCAGTCAAAGGAGAAAAATTGAACAATTATTAGAGAAGTATAACATGAAAGATTGTAATATTGCTCCTACACCTATGAGCACAGATTTTTACAATAGTTTGGGTGAGGACAAAAGTGAAGCCTGTGATCAGGAGATATATCACTCTGCAATAGGGAGTTTGTTATATCTGTCACAGTGGTCCAGACCAGACATAGCTTGTGCAGTGAGCATCTTAAGTCGCTTTACTGCTACACCTACAAAGTTGCATTGGATGGGTGTGAAAAGAATTCTCAGGTATTTGAAGGGAACTGTGAATTTGGGTCTTCAAATAAAGGTCACTGAAGAATTAAAATTGAAATGTTATGTTGATAGTGATTATGCAAATGATGTAAAAACCAGAAAGTCTAATTCTGGAATTGTAATAATGTTTGGAGGGGCTTTAATTGGTTGGAAGTCCAGAAAACAAACAACGGTTGCTATTTCAACTGCAGAAGCAGAGTTTATTGCATTGTCTGAGTTATGTTCTGAAGTAGTTTGGTATGTACAGTTGTTACAAGATTTAAATGTAAATGTAAATGAAGCTGTAACTGTTTATGAAGATAATGCTGCTTGTATAAAAATGGCAACAGGTGACAGAGTGAAGAACAGAAGTAAACATGTGGACATTAAGTATTGTAATGTCAGGGAAGCTGTAAAAGAAAAATTGATACGTTTACATCATTGTTCTTCAGAGGATAATTTAGCAGACATGATGACCAAACCATTGGGTGGCGTCCATTATAGGAAATGTTTAAATCCAATAGGTTTGATGTCTCCCCCAGTAATGAAGGGAGGAGTGTTGGAATATTCATGACTGGGAGAGCCATGTGATTGAGTCAGCCAATCAGGCTGAAGTGTTAATTGAGCATGTCCAGAAACTTAGCAAGAAGAAGGGTGTGGTTTAGTCTGTCCACCATTATACTCCAGTATGAAAACATCTCAACATGTGATCTGAAACAAAGTGTGGTATTGTTAATGTTTTATTCTACTTATAAAGAAGTTATTTGAATCAGCAAAATGCAGTTATCTTTTGAAGCTTCTGATTTATTGCGTAACTCTGACAATAACCCAGTGTTTGAAGATAGGATGGGATGGGAACAAAGAGATTCAGACTGAACCCAAGCATGATGGATTAGTTGTTGATCTAAAGTCTGTCTGACTCCAGAATTGCACAACTTGGATGGGAGGGGGTTGGCCTTCTTAGGTCAGGATCAGAATCTGGAACAGCAGGTGGAGATTGTGGCAGAATAGTTTTTGCACAGCTTCAGCTGGTGAACAAATTGTCTAGAACAGGACACATTATAGATGGTAGCTCAGTTTATGGTGTCTTGCTGTACAGGGGCTTTGAAGACGCATCTGGAAATTTCAACTGATCTAAAATACAGAAACACATGTGCTCAGTGGTCAGTCATGATATTGGTGTGTTACACTTCTGCTACAGGAGCTCCAATGGTTGATTTCCGAGATCTAATCATACTTAACACTCTGGGTATCTGAGGGATTGCCTTTTCCTAACAGCCTTTTCTCACTCTACCTGAACAACTAGGGAGTACCTGCTAAGGGTCCCCAGTAATCAGATGGTATGATAGGATGGACCCCAATCAGAGGTGGGTTCCTCCCGGTTCGCACCGGTTCTAGAACTGGTAGTAAACTGGTGGTGATGTCATGGAGCTGGTTCTGTTGGTGCCGGTCTGTGGACGCCACATCTTTTTTGGGGATTATTATTTTTGGGGGGATTTTTATTTATTTATTGCTTGTTTTTGCTTCTGCGCATGCGCAGAAGCCGAGTTTTCAGCACTGCACATGCGCCACCATTTTGTTTTTTGCTTTTTTTTGCTTGGTTTTTGGCACTGCACATGCACGCACCTACGCAAAGCGTGCCCGCAGCCACGCAGCACAGGAGGAAGTGAACCAGCGGCGAAATAAGTTAGAGCCCACCCCTGACCCCAATGATGGTGTTCTCTGGAATATTCGCTTTCCTTTGCCTCCTGGTATATTGTGGGCCCCATCTTCATGGCATTTTGGAAGCAGGTGACAATATGGCTCTTCAGAACCCCTTCAGGGATGAATTATGTCAGCAGTACCATATTCAATAAAGTAACGTTTAACATTTCAATTGAGGTTAAAAGCAATAAAGTTTAGATTGAATTGGAATACTGTTTTAATTAATACCTTATAGAATCCTGCTTTCAGGCAGTAGATAAATCTCATAAAGAAAGCAATCCTTTCTTGTTGTGGTTTTCAAGCTATCAGTCATTTGAGATGGGCTGCTCCTTCGGCTTTGAGACTCAAGATTGTGTAGGTTGTTGGAAAACCCTTTCTACCTCATCCACAATCAATGAAAAAGGAGTTATCATCCGGAGTTATTGCTGAACCTTGTATTCTCTTACGCTGATATATAGCTTTCGTCCTTTGCCCTCCTGGTGTCTACCTGCTGTCATCAGCCAGTTTAGATTACACAGAGAGAAAGATAAACAATAGCAAATGGTTGCAGGATAACAAAGACACCCTCTGCCTTTCTATCTTCAATTTCAGCAGCCTCCTGATCGACTTAAGGGGGAGTTTTGCTTTTCCAAGTGTACTCGGTGTCACCAGCTTCAGAGCACCAGTATCGGAGTTCAGAAAAACATCTGCTGAGGAGATTTGGGTTACAGCGATGCTGGTGGCATTGCAGCAGAAATGGCTTGAAAGTCCCTTTGAAGTGCTATTCAGATGTGAGTTGGGTAGGAAATGATTTTGCTAACTGCCTGTATTCTATCTTCAGTGTCTCCCTTTTTTTTTACAAATAATTCTTTTTGACCATCCGTGATATATCATCTATGCTATCAATATATTTACTAAACGTTCAGCCAAGTTGAGTAAAGACAAGGGATAATGCATTTTCTTACCAATCTGGTACCTTGTAGATGTGCTAAATTCAACTCCCACAATTTCTAGCCAGTATTTCAATGTGTTCTTAGTGTTAACAGGATATTCAGCCTAAAATCTTCTATGCCCACCCCCCCAAGAACCAGCAAAATAAAATTTACTGTTATTATTCTCAATAATAAATAATTACCCTAAACCTAACCTTGCCATCAAGAATGGAGAAACTAATTAAAATGTCCTTGCTTCTCCCCGTTACTTATATCCCATTTAATATGATTTTACATATTACAAACTATCACAACTGATTTTAACCTGAGTAAGTATAATTCTTTTCCTTGATCCTTTAAACATATTTACTTCCTCGTGATTGTTACTGCGATCCCTTTCATATTCCCAGGGGAATGTGATCCTTTGGGGGTCGAACGACCATTTCCCAGGGGTCGCCCCGGCATCCTCAGTTCCCCCCCCCGCCCCACTGCCACAAGCCTGGCCATATTGACTCAACTCGCCCGAGCCCTCCGATTGGTCGGGAGAGGTGCCATTTGGTGAGAGGCATTTGTGACGCCTGGTGGCCGAGCTTTGACGGCATCAGCTAAGGGGTCAGCTTTGCTTTGAATTCTGGGAGTTGAAGTCCAGGCACCTTAAAAGTTGCTGAGATTGAGTAATATTGCTGTACACTTGTTGGTTATCAAGTCTAAATACAGAAGTAGACTTGTGGAAGATGATATTCCTTGTGCTCTTGCAAAGACTGGCCCGAGAATTTCTGATCTGGCATAATTACATATTGTTTTTGTGATTAATCGCTATGCTTTAATTATGTTCAATTTGTAGCAATGAAAATACATCCTGCATATTAGATATTTACATTACGATTCATAACGGTAGCAAAATTACAGTTATGAAGTAGCAACAAAAATAATTTTATGGTTGGGGGTCACCACAACATGAGGAACTATATTAAGGGGTCGCGGCATTAGAAAGGTTGGGAACCACTGTACTAGAATGTTCCACAGGGTGTGGACAATGGCAGAGAAGGCTCTCTTTCTGATCCTACCAGTGAAAATTCTAATGAAAAGTTTTACACACCCTTTGTAATTATTTTGGTTGGCCCTAAAAAAATGCAAGGGCCAAAGGGTTATCCCCTCTCCTTTGTATTACATAGGGAAAAAAGACTCATATATATACTTGGATTGTTGTTCAAGTTATTGGACAAGTTGTCCAAGGTATTCTTACTTAAAAGGTTTCAAAATCCATATGAATAATGCAACATAAAGTACATTCTTGCCTTTGAGGTCCTTTTTTTCAACAAGAATAAAAGAGAAAAAAAAAGATACAGGATATTAGGTTGACTAGTTGACTAATCATTGGACAGATTGATTGATTGAGTCTGAAGGATAGGTAAAAAAAACTTGAGCTGAAGCAAGGCTGTCCGTGGGAGTATTTTGACATTAGGTCTTTAAGAAAAGGGAGAAGACAACTTTGGGTGGTGTGTCCGCACCAGCCTTCCAGCCTGGTAAACAATCTTTGCATTGGAGGTCACAAGCCAGCTGTCTTGCTTGCTGTTTTCATTTAGCATGGATATGAATTATATTCTTTTTTCCAGTGACTACCTTGGGTGGCTCAGGCTGCTTAAATGCTTTCGTTTCTTAAATTAACATCAGACAAGGGTTTTGAATTAAAAACACAATGTTGGTGGATAAGATTTCATGCTGAAACCACACAGTTCAACTGGAGTAGGTTACTGTTACGGGCAGAACTCCTTAGGTATCATATTTTGGGTAGCTTCCTAATTACCATTGACACAGGAGATCACTTTGATCTTGACCATGTTCTGCTAATTATTTAATCTTTAACAACATAATAACATGGTTCAGCACACATACCTTAAATAAGTATAGAGCACTTGCCCAAGGCCTAGTTTATATATGCTAACCTGTTCAAGTTTTTTGTACCAAAAAACTTCTGTTCAACAAGTTACATGAATGACACATGAATTTGGAATAGCTTTAGAAAGAAATTGAGTGTAACAAGCAATCCTTGGAGGCAAATGCATTCTTAAAGCTATACATTCATTTGCCCCTTTTTGTGCCTCTCAATTTTATTTTTTCAATAGCTGTGATTTATATCCCTTTAAAAAATATTATCAAAATTAAATATTGAGAACATTCTTTCATTGTTTTTGGAACAGGGAATGCAAATTATGGTATGAGTTATGGAAGTGCAACAAATATATAGATTTGAAATCATAATGTAGGCAAATGTCTATGGAGATTCTCAGCCATGGTTGTCCCAAAGATGCTTTATTAAAAGGCAACTGGACTTTCTTTTTCCTTGTTGCTTCCCTTCTCATCCTAGAAGGTTCTCCAGTTCTAAGAAGCTTCTTGGATGAGAAGTGAAACATCTTCAAGGAAAAACAAAGTCCAGTAAAAGCACCTTTGGGACATAATGCAGGCCAATTTATTAGAAGTCGCCACTACTCTGTAGATTAGAATAGAATAGATAGAATAGAATTCTTTATTGGCCAAGTGTGATTGGACACACAAGGAATTTGTCTTTGGTGCATGTGCTCTCAGTGTACATAAAAGAAAAGATACATTTGTCAAGAATCATGAGGTACAACACTTAATGATTGTCATAGGCTACAAATAAGCAATCAGGAAACAATATTAATATAAATCGTAAGGATACAAGCAACAAGTTACAGTCATACAGTCATAAGTGGGAGGAGATGGGTGATAGGAACGATCAGAAAAGCTAATAGTAATAGTAATGCAGCCTAGTGAATAGTTTGACTGTGGTGAGGGAATTATTTGTTTAGCAGAGTGATGGTGTTCAGGATAAAACTGTTCTTGTGTCTAGTTGTCTTGGTGTGCAGTGCTCTATAGTGACGTTTTGAGGGTAGGAGTAGAAACAATTTACCATTCTTAAATTAGGCTGTGCATCCTGTTTCTTGATAATGTAAAGATTATTTCTTAATTGGAACATCCACAATATATCACAGACTTCAGTTGAAGTTCAGTAGTTCAGCTGTACTTTGTCATTAAAGGACCTCAGGCCAGGAGCACCTGCAGATGAGGAGTCCGAAAAGACAAGATAGGGTCACGTTGCACGTAATAAAAACATAATAGGGCTTTGATCATGCAGGATGCCCATTTTATACCTTTTTGACCCCCTTTCTACAGATACCCTCTGCCTTGGCCAAACAGGTAAAAAAGGCACCAAGCACCAACCAACGTAGTAGAAAAACTTCAGTGTGTGGTTTTATCTCAGAACTGTAAAAATAGCATTCTTTATTTACCAGCTCTTGATCTTTTGACTTGACGGAATCCCCCTTCTGCCCTTCTTAATATTTTATTGTGAAATTCAGCACAGCATGGATGACATCTTGGGAATATTATTCATCACACTACCAATGTTCCTTTTTGAGAGACCACCCCCAAGAGTGAGATAATAGTTTGGTTTTTAAAGACCTTCTTTATTTGGCCTTTGTATGAAAACAGTGAACAAGGGCTCTAATTAGTGCATAGCTGAGTATCCCAAACTAATGACGGGACAACAGAATAAAGGAAAATATGTGTCCACTACTGGAATTGTGTTTGGGCATTTATTTTGGTCTTCATCAAGGCTACGTTCTTTTGCACTGCAGTAATTGAAGAAGAAAAAACAAACAAATAGTCTCATTACTATCTGATCTGATGATGAGGGGAAATGGGCTGGAAAAAACAAACCTGGATCTTTGCTGAGCACTGCTCTACATTTAACAAAGGGTAAATGGGCATTCCTTTATGACTGTGCTGCTATTACATGTTTACAATCTAATTAGAAGGGCTGTGTGTAGTAGGCCTCCATAATAAAAGCAAAGACAGTACCCATCAGCAGAAGCAATTCGAGAACAGGAGCTTATGGAACTGGACTGCCCTCCAGCTAAATTTCTGAGAGAGTTCCCTGCTCGGTGGTAGGACAGGAACATGGTGACTCTAATGGCAAGTCATTGCTTCAACAGTCAAATGCAATTCTTTACTAATGAACAGCATCAGATTTTACTTGTTTCTCCCACCAGGAAAAAATATATGTATGAGTCCTCTCTGGTTTATGTCATGGGAATGTCTTCGGGTATTATATTGGGGATCATGGAAGAATGAATGTTATCTCAAATGAAGTCCAGTTAGTGTTCATCCCTCTGTAGGGAGGAAAAGTAATGGGACATTTGTAGTTTTCCTGCAGATATCCTGTAAAATTTAAATGTTCTCCTCCTCCTCCTCCTCCTCCTCCCCCCCTCCCCTCCCCTCTGTTTCAGATCTGTTATCTTTTCTCTTATTCTTTCACTATCCTGAGGAAGTAATCTAGAAATTTTCCTTGCTGAAGCAAAATAATAATACCAAGAAACTAATAGAGTGCAATGACATAAACCTCTCATTGCATCTATTCCAAGAAATCAAAATATGTTTTTATTTATTTATTAGTGACATTTATATACCGCCTCACAGTGCAAGCACTCTCTAAACGGTTTACACCAGTAAGCAATGTATATTTATATTGCCCCCAACAATCTGGGTCCTCATTTTACCTACCTCGGAAGGATGGAAGGCTGAGTCAACCTTGAGCCGGTGAGATTTGAACCGCTGAACTGCGGATCACAGTCAGCTAAAGTGGCCTGCAGTACGCCACTCTAACCTCTGCGCCACCTCGGCTCTTACAGGAGTAACATAGGTAAAACAAATTAGCTGCAGAAATATAGCAACTTATTATTATTATTATTATTATTATTATTATTATTATTATTATTATTATTATTATTATTATTATTATTATTATTATTATTATTATTATTATTATTATTATTATTATTATTATTGCTGTTCCTTAATCCCCATGCTAAAAAAAAGATGTTGACCCCCAAGATGGTAACTTAATCCTTTCTCCCTTGAAATCAATATCGTGTGAACAGATGACAATACATAAGAAAAGGCTTTTTGCTTTCAATTTTTTTTAAAAAATGTTACTTTTTGTACACCCGGGACTCCTTTAATTTAAACCAGGGCCAAAAACTAGATGTTAAGCAAAATAATTGTCATGTATCTCCGCCTCTTTCCATCTGTCTCTTGTACCCCATATGGATTAAATTAAGGCAAACTGTACCAAGTGGATTGTTTCAGTGAAAGTTTAGTCATCTGCTTAGCGTTTTGGGTGTCCTACAAGGTAATTGTGGTTATTCACAAGTCTATTAATTAAAAGAAAACTTGTAAGGAAACAGCTCCGTGGGTAGGTAAACCCTCCAACCATTTCAAAATAAGGGAAACATGAAAAAAATGGGGTTCCTTAAACCCACTAAATAAACAATGCGATAGCACCAACTCTTAAGAGCATTTATGAGCAAACATATCTTACTGATGGGGTTTATAGAGTATTTGCTTTATGTGCATTTTAAAGCATCTGAGCTATTTCACACATCTTAGAAAAATAGGTGTATTGGAACACAGTTAAAACTAGTTCCAGAGTCTAAATGAAAAGGAGGATTCGGAATACTATGAAATTTGGAACAAATTTTATGATTGGCTTGAAAAGAGAAAAAAAATCAACCTGTAAATAATTAACCTAGTAGTATAAATATGATGGTTTTTATCTATGTTAAAAAGGTATAATTATATCAATAAACAATAATTAAATATGTTAATGAAAAAGACTATATAACTATGTTAAAGAATAAGATTATATAAGCATGAATTTACTGTTGATACAAACCGCTGTATTATAACCCTAGAGGTTATGTAGTGTAGCTGTATGTTATTGTACTGTACTATTTTAGTTTTGTCTATTTTTTTGTCTATGTGTTTTCTTTGTGTTGTTTTTAAATATAAATAACTTAATTAAAAATATTTTTAAAAAACAACTAGTTCCAGACTGAATGTTTATTCCTTCCAATTTTTTTTAATCTGTAAAGAATCACTTGTGGATGTTTACAACAGTAGTTGTAAACTAAAACCCTTTACTATCGGTTTGTGCATGCGCTTGCACGCGTAACACTTCTGCACATGCGCAGAAGCATCCCGGGTGGGTGGGCGGAGCCTCCTGCCACTGGCACTACCAGTTCTTAGAACCAGGCCGAACCAGGAACAACCCACCACTGGTTTACAAGTCGTATGAAGACTGAGCTACTACTTTTCTTGGGAATTACAATAATTTGACTGCTGTACTTTGGATAGGTGACCATCACACCATTGCCAGATTGTCAATTCAGCAAGTTAAAACTTTGAACCACACACATTTCCAAATTTTGTAGTGTATGTTGTTGCGTCAAAAATTATATACAAAGTTGGACTTCCGGTTTGGAGCGCGCCATCGCGGACGTCCCTTCGTCGGGCGCCTTTCCGATCTTCGTAAAAAGCCGCCAGAACAGCTGTCTGGCGGCTTTGAAATCTCTTCCCCGGGCAAAGGGGAGAGATGAGAGCTTGACAGGTGGGGTAGAGCCCCCCCAGCGCCCTAGGAGCCATCTAGGGGCACGAAGGGAGAGCTCCCCATGCAGCCTGTCTCCAGCTCCGAAGATCAGGAAACCTCCGCTTTTGCGGAGCTAGATGTCGTGACCAGCCGCTGCTTCTAGAATGGGATTTACAATTACTTTTGAACTATAGAAGCAGACAGAGAGAAACAGGCGTGAGATGGGCAAGTAATGAAACCTCTTTTTTCCTTTTTTTCAACTCCTGGGTAAGCTTTCACTTCGGCAAAGAAACAAAGGAAACAAAGTAACAATATGGCGATTGAGAAGTGAAAGTGACTTTCGTTTTCCCAGAGGCTTTCCCCTCCCCTCTTATGGAAACTTTTAACTTGGAAAAATGGTTTTTTCTTTCTCTGTCTCCTAACCCTGGATTAAAGTTATAATTGAAAGATTTCTAATAATAAAAGACTACCTGGTTTTTAAACTGGAAAGAACTTTAATCAGGCACCTGGCTTTCTTTTTTCTTTGTACTCTTTTGAAACACCATAATGGCTTCAAAATCTGGAAAGATTGTTTTGACTAAAAGAAATGACTATCCCTCTGGACATATTTCTAAAACGCAACTTAATACTGAGTTAACACCTCCACAGCCTTTGACACCTGAAAATTTATTAAATAATTTAAAGATTATGAAACATGAACTGACTTTGGAATTTAATCAGAAAATTAGTGAGATAGACAAAAAATGCAGGCTGCTTTGAAGAATATGAATCAACAACTCAGATTTGATGTATTAGAGGTTTGCAAAGGTTTAGCAACAAATATTGAAGTTTTGGCAGAACGTATTGAAACAAATAAACAAGCTTTGGCAACCTTGGTGAAATACATAGATAAAATCCAAAATGATATTGCAAATTTTGAAACAGAGGTGTTGATGACACAGTTTAGATCCATGGAAGTTGCTATAAGGGTCAGAGGTTTGAAAGAGGGATTATATGAAGATTTAAAAGGAAGGATGGTTGATGCATTGGATCAGGTGTCTGGAATTTCTAAAGTGGAATTGGCTACACAAATTGACAAAATATACAGAACCAATTCGTGGTACGCTAAACAAAAGCATTTACCAAGGGACATTGTCATATATTTTACCACAAGAGCTCTACGGAATAGAATTATACAGGCAACGTTCAACAATAATCTCATGGTGAATGGTCAGGAATTAAAGATTTGGAAAGAAATCCCCTCTAAAATGCTTAAAGCCAGAAAAAGCTACACTTTTTTGATTGATGAATTCAAAAGATTAAATTTACAATATAAATGGGAAGCACCAGTTGGAGTAGCAGTGAAATTTTCTGGAAAAAGATACCGGCTTAATACGATAAAAAAAGCTACTGAATTTTATGTCAATGTTTTAAAGGCTGATATATCCAAAATTCCAGAGGAAGGATGTATGAAAATAAAAGAGGAGGAGGGGGGGAAGCCATCTTTGCTGGATCAAAAGGAAATAGATTTAAAAAACCAAAAGGAGTGCCAGAGCCATATAGCTGGGGAAAAGGAGATGGAGGTTTGGGACCAGATGGGAGACGAGTTGACAAATTCGAATTTATTGAGCTATTAAAAGATGCAACTATCAAGATACAAAAAGATGTGATGTTGAAATATATTGGACGGATAGAGACTAATATGATTGTATTTTTCCTTTTCCCTATTTAATGATTACCTACACAATATTTAGCTAAGTTTTATATAACTTTGAGGTTATTTTTAATGTTAATAATATTAGATATATATAGTTTGTTGAAGATTTGTTTTTTCTTTTTTCTTTTTTTTTAAAGACTTTAAAGATTTTTTGTTTTTTTTGAAGTTAATAAGTTAATCTAGAATAATATTATGTTATTAATATTATGATGAAATTTAATATTTAATGATTACTTACATAATATTTAGCTAAGTTTTATTTATCTTTGAGGTTATTCTTAATGTTAATAATATTAGTTTAAGATTTTTGTATTTTATATTTAGTTATTATTTATATAATATTTACTTTGTATAAGGTAGAGGATTGAAGGGAGGAGGGAGGAGGCTTTTTTGTTTGTATTGTTAAAGAGATTTCTCTTTCTTTCCTTTCTTTTCTTTTTTGTATCTTTACTATTGTATACATAGACGATATATTATTAGTGTATAATTTGGAGTTGAAGTTTTTTAAAAATAGTGTTCTTCTTTTCTTTTTTTTTCTTTTTATTAACAATTTAAATTTATTATTATGCCCTGTATTATCTCTGGGAAGTCCGGGCGGGAGGCGGGGAGGGAAGGGGGTGGGCTAGGGGGGAGAAAAAAATAAAAATGCTTGTACTTTATATTTAATATTTAGCTACCATTTATGTAATTTTGTACTAATAAAACTTTTTGAATAAAAAAAAATTATATACAAAGTTGTACGTTATATGAGGCTGAAGTTGTATTTTAGAACTCCATTTAAAACGTGGGTATTAGAGAAACATGTACGCAAAATAAATATCTGAGGAAATCTGCATAGAAAAATAAGTGCAAATCTCTTTTGTCAATATTGCAGAGTGAAACAGAAATAGATGCCAAAATAACTGAATACATATAAAAGTGAAACAAATCAGTTCTGGCATATTATAAAGCTAGAAAGTGATTTATTTCATTTTGACATGGCAGCTTATGTGAATCTACTTTTGTGATTTATGTACCTTGAACTATGACTTAGCATGTTATACTAACACAGCTAATTGTGGTTCATTGAGTCAACCACAGTAAAATAAACCAAGGTGTAGCACACTATATGAATGTGTTCAATATTTCTGAAAAATTCAATTGCCATTGCTCAATACTTGTACTAGCCTTAAGTACAATGTTAATATCAACACAATTTGAAATTATGATCTATTCCTCTAAATATATATACATAAACACCGCACATATACTACAAGGAGTCAATAATTGTAAAATACAACAACAGCATAAAACATTTAGATACAGTGAAAATAAGGCAACAGGAAGTCTGTTACTTTCAAATACAAATAGACACTTCCATCACATGATAAAAGCCTTATACTTAGATTCTTGGGAATGTGTACTATTCCATCATCTGCCTTCGGCAACATAGTATATCACTTTGCCTAACAGTATTATAGGCTGGCTGAGTCTAGGCCTGTGGTGGCGAACCTATGGCACGTGTGCCACAGGTGGCACGCGGAGCCATAGCGGAGGGCACGCGAGCGTTGCCCACAGGCAAACCGGAAGTGCGGAAAAACGCACTTCCGGTTTGCCGGTGAGCTGTTTTTTGCACTCCATTTTTCTGAACTTCCGGTTTGCCCGTTTTGTCATTTTTTACCGTCCCAGGCTCCGGTAAGGCCTTTGTGCGGGGTGTGTGTGTGCGCGCATGCGCAGGGGGCAGCATGGGGTGGTGTTGTGCGCATGCGTGGGGGGGAGGAAATGGGTGTGGGCATGCGGGCGCGCGCTAGCGCGCCCCCCCTTTTGGCACGTGAACCAAAAAAGGTTCGCCATCACTGGTCTAGGCGAACCTATGCTACGTGTGCCAGAGGTGTCACACAGAGCCCTCTGTGGACACGCGCGCCGTTGCCCCGGCTCAGCCAGCTGGTCGTCAGGTTTCCAAGGAACACATGCGCGCCAGCCAGCTGGTCGTCGGGTTTCCTGCGCTCTGGCACACGTGCCTTCCGGTTTCGGCACTCTGTTCCTAAAACGTTTGCCATCACTGGTCTAGGTAATGGCTTCCAGTTTCTTATTATTATTATTTATGGTTCATCGCACAGTCTACCAGATGTTCAGATCAGATTTGGTATTTTTGTCTATCTATTGAGTCCTTTCCAAGGACCTGGGATAGCCAGATGTGGATGCTTGATGGTGTTACAAATATTGCTGCAGGATGCAAGCTATTCCGAATAAAGCTGCCTTTTGCAATTGATGAATAAAGTTGCTGTTTGCAATTTTTATTAGTATTATTTCAGATTCAATCTTCAGTTTGATTCACAATCTGGGACTGATAAAAACTTAACAGTTCAAGTCCTAACCAAGGACCTAAGAGATGTTAAGGTAGTGTCTGAGTATATAGGCAGTTCCTATATAGCAGTGATGGCGAATCTTTTTGGCATTGTGTGCCAAAAATCCAAATGCGCGAGCGCTGTTGCGCTTGCACATGCCGGCACCAATAATGCAATGCGCGCACCCATTTGCACATGCGTGCACGACCCTTCCCCACACTCTCCCTGCCCATGTGCCCTGCACTGCACATGCACACATGCAAATCCCTCACTGCACATGTGTGCACCTCTGCCCCCGCACATGCGCCCCCACTTCTTCCAAGAGGGCCGGTGCGCCTCTTACTGGAGGACAACCAGGTACCTGCCCGTTCCCTGGCAAGACAAAGCAACAACCATTCCCAAGCCGTTGGCAGCTCTCTTAGCCCCACCACCTCGAAAGCGCCATTCGCCGGCTGGGGAAGCTCCGAACTTGCAACCTTGCCTGGGATCCTCCCCAATCCCCAGCCAGCAACAGCTATCTCTGTCCCCCTCACCTCGGCAGCCGGAGAAGCTCTGAATGCGCAGCCATGCCTAGGATCCTCCCTGCTGGGATCCACCGTTCCCTGGCTGGCAGCAGCTCTCTCTGTCCCCCTACCTGGGCAGCCGGAGAAGCTCCAAACGCGTGGCCATGCCTAGGATCCTCCTTGCTGGGATCCACCATTCCCTGGCCGGCAGCAGCTCTCTCTGTCCCCCCCCCACCTCGGCAGTGCCATGCGACAGCCGGAGAAACTCCGAAAGTGTGGCCTTGCCTGGGATCCTCTCCGCTGGGAACCACCGTTCCCCGGCCGGTGGCTGCTGAGGTGGGGGGGGCAGAGAGCGCTGATGGCGGCTGGGGAATGGTGGTTCCCAGCGGGGAGGATCCCAGGCAAGGCCATGCATTCGGAATTTCTGCGGCTGCCAAGGTGGGGGGGCAGAGAGCTCTGCCAGTGGCTGGGGAAGTGGATCCCAGCAGGGAGGATCCCAGGCAAGGCCACGTGTTTGGAGCTTCTGCGGCTGCCAAGGTGGGGAGGCAGAGAGTTCTGCTGGCGGCTGGGGAATGGCAGCTCCCAGCGGGGAGGAGCCCAGGCCACGGGGTCATCTGCTCAAGTAGCCCACCACAACCAACCTGCCCTCACCGGCTGCTCATCCACCGGTGCTCCAGACTGCCTGCGGCTGTGCAAGAAGCCTGCGCGGGCAGGGAGTGAGGGAAGCCCAGCTTACCTTGCTCTGCTCCCTTAGGAAGCGACTGCTGGGATCCCCTCTCCATGTCTTTTGGCACATGCACCTGTTGCTGGTCTTCGCGCTTGCATGAGTGCCAGAAACCAGACCAGCTGGCCAGTGCACATGTGCACTCTGGAAACAGGAAGATCATTTTCCTGGAGCTCACATGCGCAATGGGCGGCTGTTCTTCCAGTTTCTGGTGCACCCCTGCGTATGAAAACCAGCTGGCTGCGCACCGGAACCCGGAAGAGCAAGGGGCGACGGCTCCACATGCCCGGAGAAATGGCTCTGCATTCCACTTCCGGCATGCGTGCCATAGGTTCGCCATCATGGCTATATAGTATATAGGCAGGCTGTTTTTTTGCAAAGTCAGGATATTCAGGTCTAATAAATTAAACATTTCCATGTATCAAGGCAGCCCTTTGGATATTGCTCCAAGGGCTCCTATTTCTATTGGTACAACCATTGATTTCTTCCTCTAGAGTCGCTGAACTTCAATTTGCAAATCAAGATACTTTGTTATTTTTTCTAACTGTTTCTCTTCAATTTGTGCATCACCTGGTATTGCAATATCAATGAACCAGATTTTCCTTTTCTTTTCCACAATAGTGATGTCAGGCATGTGGTGGGCCAGATGTCAGAAAGTCCCACAGGATCTTGACGAATTATTATTATTATTGTTGTTGTTGTTGTTGTTGTTGTTGTTGTTGTTTTTGTTGTTGTTGTTGTTGTTGTTTCCAAATAGGAGAAGTGCAGATTACATAGCATCCATTGCAGTAGTGGGTTCTAAATCCCATTGCTACCAGTTCGCGTGCACGCAAGCGCGTGCGTGCAATGCGTCTGCGCATGCACAGAAGCGTCCTGGGCATGTGGGCGGAGCCTCCCACCTCTGCTGCTACCGGTTCGCTGAACCAGGCTGAACCGGGAGCAACCCACTGCTGATCCATTGGTGGTGGATGCCATAATCTGCAAGATGCCAGGCAGGGTATCACGATCAAAGCACTCTCCATCTTTGTATATGTGGCAACATGCGCATATAAAAGGGGTGGAGCTTCAATAGTAACGTAATTCCTACCATGAGATCCTCCATAGATACCTAAGATGTCATTTGTTTTTCTAAATGAGATATTGATTATGGAAGAAAGTCATATTAATCTTAGACATATTTGTCTACCCGAAGAGAATGGGAAAAGGTGAATATTCTGTTTAAAGTTACATATCTACATATGCATTTTTCTGGCATTCAGGTCTACTTAACTGGCTGCCAATGCATAGTCTTAAATAAATCTTTAGAATAATAAACAAAATGTGTGTGGAATTCCTAGGAGGATTAGTAAGAAAGGCCAAATATACTATATGAAGGAATAATTCTTCTTAGTGAAAAAAGAGAGGTTTCAGATTACCAAAACTATCATATATCTTTTGTGCTGAATGCAAACTGTTGTTTCAAAGAATGAGATGGTGAAACTGGATGGACAAGAGTGAAAACTTATTGAAGAAGTTCTCTTGCTTTTTTGTGCAACTGCCATGTTTAGTAAATGTTTATAGAATTGCTTAGAGGAAGCCAGTGGTAATAATTATATCCTTATATTTTTGTATTACCAGATTACCACATTCAGCACACTTTCATTTAAAAGTGTTAGAATTCCTGATCAGCAATTTTTCTTAACATGCAGAGTTTAATATCCAATTCCACCTAAAGTACATAGTTTCGCTAATATAAATTTGCTAATAAAGCTTATTTAAGACATTTTTCTTATTGCTCTTCTTTGCTGTAAAAATATTCCTAGCATATGTTTTTTAAAAAAAAATATTTGTGATTTTTTTTGATCAAGAGACATCAGCAAAGTCCTTTATTGTTGCTTCAACCGCAACAATACACGAGCACGTAATAGATTCAAACTAAATGTAAAGCGCTCCAAACTCGACTGCAGAAAATACGACTTCAGCAACAGAGTGATCAATGCCTGGAATGCACTACCTGACTCTGTGGTTTCTTCCCCAAACCCCAAAAACTTTAACCTTAGACTGTCTACAGTCGACATCTCCTTGTTTCTAAGAGGTCTGTAAGGGGCGTGCATAAGCGCACCACTGTGCCTACCGTCCCTGTCCTTCTGTCCTACTGTCCTCTTTTATCATTACTTTTTACTTATGTTTATACAAATTACTACTATACATGTTTGACAAATAAAAATAAATAAATAAAAATAAAAATAAAAAATAAAATAAAAAAATGTTTCCATCGATGCTAAGGCAAGTGTGTTCTGGCAGATCTTCCAAATCAACTTAGTTGAAAGTAACGAGAATTTCATATGCATCCAAGATTATTTACCTGTCACAATGTGAATAATTGCCAGTTGTGCATCTCTACTATTTCTAGGTTTACTGTATTTCCTAATCAAGCAGACATGTGATATGTTTTATTACGCATGCGTGCATTCCAGGAGTTTTGTCTCCTCCTACCTTCCTTCTCCTTCGAAGCCTCGCCCGAGGCAGACATGAATTCTTAGCTGAGAAAATGTAGCTTATTAAAGGTTTATATTTTTGTTACTTTTGTACTGAAATAAATATTTTGTTAATTAGAATTGAATCTCAGTTTTATTTTCTAAGTACGAATGACTTCAGGGAAGCAAGATCCTATATCACCTCTTGATAGGAAAATTCCTATCCGACATTACCGTCCGTATATTTATTATCACAAGATGGTGTCTGTGATAATACAATTGAAGCTCCATCTGTTTCTTACATGCATATAAATCCTTTCAGCCTTTATTTAATACTCATTTTCTGAATCATTAAATCCATAGATCAGTATCCTATTGATTCTTTGGGCTTCAGTCCAGACGCAAATAGGAAATCTTTGAATTAAAGCATTTTGGGCTTCTGAATTTGATATTACTTTTCATGTACTTAGTTGCAGGACTGCCTACCTGTGTTAGAAATTATTATTTTATTAAATATGCATTTAAGGAATATAGTATATATAATGCAAATCATTCTTTCTGTAGACAGTATATGATGATGATGATGATGATGATGACGATGACTTATATTTATACTTATACTATTATTTATATTTATATTCAGTCTTTACTAAAGCAGGTAAGAGTTCACACAGCATTTCTATGACATAGGTCAGTGATGGCGAACCTTTTTTTCCTCGGGTGCCGAAAGCGCTATTGCATGTGTGCACATGCCCATACACATAATTCAATGCCCCCTGCGCCCCCCTCTGTGCATGTGCACATGACCCCCCCCTCCCATGCTGCCCTGCCCCCCATGCATGCGTGCACAACCCCTCCCCCATTTCCCAACTTCTGGTGGGCCCGGTAGGCCCATTTTTCATCCTCCCCAGGCTCCAGAGGCTTCCCTGGAGCCTGGGGAGGGCGAAAATGGCCTCCCCGCCCCCCGGAGGCCCTCGGGAGGCTGGAAACGGCCCGTTTCCTGACATCTGGTGGGCCCGGTAGGCCCATTTTTCATAAAGTGACCAGATTTTTTTTCTTCAAGCGGGACACCATTGACGGGGGTGGGTTTCTCCATTTGAGTTTTGCCCTCTGCGCATGCGCAGAATGCTGCGCATGCGCTGAGGGCAAAACAGCAAATGTCGGCGTCCAGGTGAGGTGGGGGGAGGGGGGGAGGGGGGACGCGGGAGGCCACTGTACGTCCTACCTACCTGGGACTTTTCCCGGTAGCTTCAGTCGCGTTCCTTGCTAATAGCGTCCAGAGCAGAGCAGCCCCTCCCAGAAGATCGCGAGACGTTATCTTTTGGAAGAGGCTGCTCTGCTCTGGGCGCCAATTAGCAAGGAATGCGACTGAAGCTACCGGGAAAAGTCCCAGGTAGGACGCGCGCCCCGTCCCAACCGCCAGTCCTGCCCCGCCACCCCCAACCCCCAGCGCGAGACGCGCATCCTACCTGGGACTTTTCCCGGTAGCTTCAGTTGCGTTCCTTGCTAATAGCGCCCAGAGCAGAGCAGCCCCTCCCAGAAGATCGCGAGACGTTATCTTTTGGAAGAGGCTGCTCTGCTCTGGGCGCCAATTAGCAAGGAACGCGACTGAAGCTACCGGGAAAAGTCCCAGGTAGGACGCGCGCCCCGTCCCGTCCGCCAGTCCTGCCCCGCCCCCCCCAACCCCCAGCGCGAGACGCGCGTCCTACCTGGGACTTTTCCCGGTAGCTTCAGTTGCGTTCCTTGCTAATTAGCGCCCAGAGCAGAGCAGCCCCTCCCAGAAGATAACGTCTTGCGATCTTCTGGGAGGGGCTGCTCTGCTCTGGACGCTATTAGCAAGGAACGCGACTGGAGCTGCTACCGGGAAAAGTCTCAGGTAGGACGCGCGCCCCGCCCTGCCCCGCCCCTTTTGCCGCGGCACACTTAGCATGGCCTCATGGGACAAGTGCAAAGTGGCGCTCCCCCCCCAGGGTTCGCTCTGCCCCGCCCTGCGCCACCCTGTGAATAGAGGGGACTGAATCGGAAGCCTGTCGCTCGGGCGCGCGTCTGGCTGGAGGAAGAAGCGGGGGCTCAAAAATCGGGACTTTTTAAGAGGGCGGGCGGGACGCGGGACAAAGCATTAAAAAGCAGGTCTGTCCCGCCAAAATCGGGACGTCTGGTCACCTTAATTTTTCATCCTCTCCAGGCTCCAGGGAAGCCTGGAGCTTCCCTGGAGCCTGGGAAGGGTGAAAACGGCCTCCCCCGCCCCTTGGAGGCCCTCTGGAGGCCGGAAACAGCCTGTTTCCCAACTTCCGGTGGGCCTGTTTTTCACCCTCCAGGCTCCAGAGGCTTTCTTGAAGCCTGGGGAGGGCGAAAATGCCCTCCCCCCCAGAGGCCCTCTTGAGGCTGAAAACGCCCTCCCAGAGCCTTCACACAAGCTGAAAATCAGCTGGCCAGTGCGCACACGTGCACTGGAGCTGAGCTAGGGCAACAGCTCGCGTGCCGGCAGACATGGCTCCGCGTGCCACCTATTGCATGCGTGCCATAGGTTCACCATCACAGACATAGGTTGTGACTAGCCAAAATGCTTGGAAATTTAAGTCATTTGCTCCCTGAGAAATTTTATACCAATCTTTCTGCAAGTAATTCATTGTAATTCACTAAACTCATTGTAGGCTTGGCTGAAGTGGGATGGGAGTTATGTATGTTATGGGACAGAACAAGCCTATATGTGTCTACCCAGAAGGAAATTATATGATTATAGTTTAAGACAAAATCCTGCAAATAAGTGGACAAAGATGAATAATGAAGGCAAGGATCTACTTTGATGTTTCATGCTAAGCAGAAATATCAAAGAAATCCATCATGGATTTCTTTCAAGTGAAATGGTATGATCCATCAAAACAAAATCTGTTGTGACATGAACAGGCAGGTAATTCATCAAGACCGTGGGTTCTATCCTTCAATATTTCTTATATTCATAACTGTGTTAAATGTGAGGATGTTATAAAGAAAATTGGGCATATTTCGGAGAAGTTGCATTTAAAATATATATGGGAAAGGTTTGTATAAGACGTCCTTCGGGAGTTGGGCGGCATACAAATACAATAAATAAATAATAAATAAATAAATGTATGCAAAGTAGTTTGCTCTGGAAAGTGGCATATGCATGTATTTTTTATTTTCCTTTCTTAAATCTATATTTGCAGATGAATTGGAAGTAGAAGATTTTACTGTATTGATAACCAAATTTAAATTGATCAGTATGTTCCTGGTAATACCCAGAGGTGGGTTCCTCCCGGTTCGGACTGGTTCTAAAGAACCGGTAGTAACTTGGCGGCCTGGGTTGCTAGAACTGGCAGCAACCCAGGCCTGCCACGCCCCAAGCCACCATCTTGTTTTTAAAGTAGTGCGTATGCATATGCGCGTGCAACATGCATTCATCGCACATCGTGTGCGCACCCACACGGCGCGCCCCTGAGCGAACCGGCAGCAGGAGAAACCAGAAGCCACCCCTGCTAATACCGTAGTCTCAATTTTAAAATCTTACTTCTCAAGCGATAAACTAAAAATACTGGTGAACTATACAAAACTATTTATGTTTAATGCATTAATGATAAAGTGTGCATCTTTATCTGTATAGTTTAACAGATATTCCTGCTGTTATTGTGCAGTGTGCTACACACCCAGAGATGGCAACAAGAAATGTAACTGTACATGGTCAAATACTTTCAGATGTGTTCATAAAAATCTAAGGTGAAGACAATTTAGTTTAAAAATTCATCTTCTATAAGAAATTGCAGAAGTTACTGTATATTCATGACTTCCAAGAATGACTTTTCCAACACTTCCGTTTGCTAGCTGAGTTTTATGGATATCTAAAGAATGGATAAACCAATCTCCTTCCTGAATACAATGCTCCCTGAATTGCAGAAGTGAGGAATGGGACAACTTGACAAGGTCCATTTGCCATGGCTAACTCGCCATGGGGCAACTTGCCACGGGAAAATTCAACAAATGTTAAATTAATTTCGATGGAACTGTGGCCAATAACAATAAAATAAAGAAATCAATCCAGAAATACAAGAGTTACAATAATTTCGATGAAAATGACTTTGCCATTGTGAGTTGTCCTGCGGTGAGTTGGCCGTGGTGAGCTGGGACAACATTTTAACAAACACTGCTCTAAATTTCTTCCCAATGTTGCACTAAGTTGATTGAGCCAGCTACAGGGGTGGGTTCCTACCGGTGCGGTCCAGTGCGCCATTCCGGTAGAGAGCCGCTGATTGCGCAATTTGCGCACGACGGCTCCGGTGGCGTCTTCACCGGTCCGTCACGTGGTGCCATCTTTTTTCTGGATTTTTTGGGCGCATCATCTCATTTTGCGCACGTGCACACTCGCTACGCACGTGCATCTTCTCACATGATTTTGCTTCATGCGCATGCACAGGAAGCAAAACCTCGCGAGGGGACACACATGTGCGTGAGATTTCAGTGATTTTTTGCTTCCGTGCATGCGCAAAAGCAAATAAACACCAAAATGTCACACGCGCGTCCACTCACAAGATTTTGCTTCCGCGCATGCGCAAGAAGCAAAATCGCGTGAGGAGACGCGTGTGTGTAGCGTGTGTGCGCATGCGTAAAATGAGATGATGCGCACGCAGCGCACCGGTAGGCAGGTAAGAGGAACCCGCCCCTGGCCAGCTACCATAGCCATCTTGTTACAATAACTGGGCAGCTCCCATATCTGTCACTTGATCCAAAGAAAGAGTTGGATTGAGCTCCGTTTAATGCTTATGAGGCTTAATTCTCCGATGGGGAGACTCTAATGAAGGTTCCCTTAATAAGAGACATAAAACAAGGATTGTTTTGTACAAGTCATTGGCTTTTAAATATTCATTTTGAAACCTCTCTTTTCCAATTATCTGGTGATTGTATATTGATTCACTAATGATTTACTATCAAGAAAAGTAAAAAAAGGAAAATATTCTTCATTCTGCATTTTAATTGAACCATCTGAATTTACTCTATCTCTATCTATTTCTGTCTCTATCTCTGTATCATCTAGTGCTTAAATTAGATGACGAATTTCTTGATAAGAGAGAAATTGTGTGCAAAACCCTACATCTTACGGCAAACGGCAGATGAAAATAAGTGTTAATTTTAATTTTTTTAAAAAAATAAAGGATGAGTAGTGTGAAACAGAAGGAGACAGACTTATGACGGCTTTGTGAACTGAGTGTCCCCATTTATTTTACATAGTGCATCGGTGGCTGTTCTCTAGCCTGTTTATTAATTCTTTAGTTTTATAAATATCCTGATTTTCAGCTAATTAGAAGTTCAGTTGAATCTTCTTTTGAGACACTTCTGCTCTGAACTTGAAAGTTGTGATGCTTTAAGGATCTTGGTGGCCATTTCATTTTCCCATATTAACAGGCTAGCTAATAGCATGGTTGCTGCATCTGTTGTAAAAGTACAGGAAAAGCCCTGGCTGAGCAGGATATAAATGCAGACATTCTCCAATTTCTGTTCCTCATTGTGGCAGGTGAGCCACCAAAACATTATTAAATCACACTAACAGCATTACTAATTCGATTTCCTGTCCGTAAACAACCTTCCGTAGACTTTGAAGAGTTTAACTGAAGGTACAAATAGGTTCAAATTGCAATAATTCATCTGAAAGCATAAGACTAATCCATCTTTCTTATAAATCAGTGACACAGAAGTTAATTAAAATGTAAACAATGGGATGCATTGTTGATGAAAAGCTCAGAAAAAGGGGACCTTTGAAATTCTTTCTATAATGGCTTTTACCTAACTGTTCTCACTGTTGGAAGAGCTTAAGCGCAAGATTGCATTACTGGACTAGTCCTTCCTTTTAAATGAAATAAGGATTTTCCTATTCATTTCATAGCAATATAGTCAGCAATAATGAAAGTGCTAATGTTTCTGTCGTGCTTTTTTTAAAAAAAATCCAAGCAAATATTTCTGTTTGAATTTTACTTCCAAACATTCTTTATTTTTGAAAGCAAATCCTCATAGAAATATATTATGAGGGTGCACATTATAGATAGGACTGAATTGACCAAATGTAATCCTTGCTATAAGAATAAATCTAATTCACACATTACGGAATTTATTCATTTGGGAGCTGCATTCGGCTGCCAATGCTTCCAACTTTTTGGGGAGAAATTAAATGATTAATAATAATAAGACCATGTTAGAAAGGATCACAGAGGACCCCTATTTCGTCAATGAAGGATCCGCTAAACCAGTGGTTCTCATCCTTCCTAATGCCACGACCCACGCACCACCCTGCGCCCCCCCATGACCCGACCCGCCGCCCTGCCCGCCATTGAGACTCACGCCCCGCAGCCACCATTTGGGTTCTTTTACCCTCTGCGCATGCACAAAGCGTTCTGCGCATGCGCAGAGGGTAAAAAACCGCAAATGGCGGCATCCAGGCGGGCGGGGGAAGCCCCGCGCCGCGAATGCCACCGGCTTCTTCGGCTCTGTGGTGACCAACAGGTAAGAGCGTATCGGCAGGAACCCACCTCTGACTTAAACCATAAGGTAGTCCCCAGGGTTCAGAAGTCTTTTCATTTTTTCAGCTAATCTTCCTGTCCTGCTATGACAGGAAACAAAGAAAAGCTTTTTCAAATGATGTAGTAAAAAGCCATCATGTAAAAAAGATGGGGAGAGTATCTAAGAGCCAAGGTGGCACAGTGGTTAGAGTGCAACACTGCAGGCTACTTCAGTTGACTGCTAGCTGCAGTTCAACAGTTCAAATCTCACCAGGTTCAAGGTTGACTCAGTTTTCCATTCTTCCGAGGTGGGTAAAATGAGGACCCAGATTGTTGGGGGCAATGACTCTGTAAAACCGCTTATAGAGGACTGTAAAAGCACTACGAAGCGGTATATAAGTCTAAGTGCTATTGCTATTGCTATCTCCCAACCTATTTAACCTTTTCTGTATCAACCACATTCACTTCTGCTCCTCAGAGTTGAGCCTTCCCTGTGTTTGAAGGGGAAACAGTAAACTAAAATCACAGAAGCAGTAAGCTTCCAGGTATCCAAACCAGGGGTGGGTTCTAACTTACCTTGCCGCCGGTTCGCTTCCTCCTGCGCCATGTGGCTGTGCGTGTATTGTACGCTG
Source organism: Diadophis punctatus similis (assembly GCA_023053685.1). Classification (NCBI taxonomy): domain Eukaryota; kingdom Metazoa; phylum Chordata; class Lepidosauria; order Squamata; family Dipsadidae; genus Diadophis; species Diadophis punctatus. The sequence continues at coordinate 6,236,464 of JALIGW010000016.1, read as the reverse complement.
CATGGCCCTGCCACACGGGTGCGCTTCATGTGCAGGTGCGTGCAGGCGCAGTGCCAAAACCTCAGCTTCTGCGCATGTGCACAAGCAAAAACCAGCAAAAAAATAGCAAAAAAAGCCAAAAACAAGATGGCGGCAAATGCGCAGTGGTGAAAACTCAGCTTCTGCGCATGCGCAGAAGCAAAAACCAGCAAAAAAAGCAAAAATAAGAGTCAAAAACAAGATGGCGGCGTGCACAGACCGGCACCGACAGAACCGGCTCCGTGACATCACCACTGGTTTACTACCGGTTCTATAGAACCGGTCCAAACCGGGAAGAACCCACCTCTGATCCAAATATACAGGAATTTATTTCTGCCTTGTCTCCCTGACCGTGTACTGCTTATTCAGTTACATGTGTCACTTCACAGAACTTGTCATTGTGCATCTCAAAGTCATTAAAGAAAATCCTTATATATTCTGTTAAAAAAAAGATATGTTCTCAGAGAACACATAAACAAAGAGATAAAAGTCAGTTTTAAGCAGAATTTTATTCCATGTATCTTTGTGGGTTATATTCTTCTCCCAGTTTGTGCAGGTTTGAATTTAAAAAAAGTAATATTTTTCTTTTTCTTTTTTCCATCAGCAAAACATGTTATTATGTCCAGAAAAAGGTTGCAAGGTAACTTGGTCTTTCTCAAGCTTCCTGACCTCACCGTTTATTTATTGTGACTCCAATTCACAGTCAACATGTGGTAAAGCATATGTATTATGGCCCTGCGTCAAATGCATACAGTAAAATAAAAATTTAAATACTACCCAAACAGGATCGTTACGTCAAAGGCTATATTCATATTAGTTCCAAGAAAACAGGAGTTGGTGAATTCATGAACAAATATTGACATTTCTCTGTAAGATGGGATTCAAGGTCAAATAAACAAAGGATCCTTGTGGTTGCCATATCACTTACCATCCATATCCCCTGCGTTGTCCTCTGTTGGACAAACTTCCCAAGATAGTTCTTTCTATTTGAAGAAACTGAGCAAAGTCTTTCTGTCACCCACCAAATTAAGTTGAAAAGTTATATGGTAACATTATCACATGAATAAAGTGCCAACAAGATCTAATGCAAAAAAGTTGAACACAGTGTTGAAGCTCTACAGGTGTACACAAATGTTTCATGAGAACCTAAGTCAGTGATGGCTAACCTTTTTCTCGTTGTGTGCCGAAAGAGTGCCGGCAATCATAATGCAATGCGCCCCCCTGCGCATGTGTGCATGACCCCCCATGCTCCCTACACCCCCGTGCATGAGCATGCTCCCCCTGCCCCACATGCATGCACTTGTGACTCCCGCCCCCCTTTTGGGCCTAGCAGGCCTCCCTGCAGCCTCCTGGGACAAAAAATGGGCCATGAGGGGGCGTGCCGCATCCCATCCCGCCCCATTTTGGGCCTAGCAGGCCTCCCTGCAGCCTCTTGGGACCACAAACAAGCCACAGGATAGGGCACGCCACTCCCCTGCACCCCCACCCCCATGCATGCGTGCATGACTTCCGCCCCTGTGCATGCACGCACGAATCCCATGCATCCCATGAATCCCATGCACGACCCCGCATGCATGCACGTGCGACCCCAGCGCATCCCAAAAATCAACTGGCCGGCGGGAGGCACGCGTGCGCATGCGCAGTGGAGCTGAGCTGGGTGACGGCTCGCGTGCCAGCAGAGAGGGCTTTGCATGCCAGCTGTGGCACGCGTGCCATAGGTTCGCCATCACGGATCTAAGGGTTTCTCCACTCAAATAACTTTCTGAAGTATCAAAGGTTCTTTTTTTTTCTCAAAATAGCTTCCACTGTTCTGGACAAGAGAAGATGTGATGCATTTTACTTCTGCAACCTTCCAAAGCTGGAAGGGACAGTCTTAGATAATTGGAAATCCAGGGGCTAATTCTTTCAGTGATTCAGTGGGGCTGAGTTTTCAAAGGTGTTATTGAGTTTTCAGAAATGAGAAGCCCTCTTCTCTAGCCTTCTGGGTTGACTTGTGTTCATTTGAGAAAGACTGGCAGATTGTGAAGATTTATATAAATGAGGGCATTGTATGTTCAAAAGAAGCAAGGTATGTTTGATCTTAACTGTTACTGATTTACCTTTACCTCATGATAACATTCATTAAGTAGGATAAAGCTGCTGGCTCCCCTTTATATTGTCAACAGATAAAATATAGAGATCATATAGGGTGTAACTTCAGTCGTGTTTCAAGGTAATATTTTTCTACCTAATCATGATTTGTTATATACTCTGCTTCAGCCTCTTTTTCTTTGTCTCCTCCCTGTTTCTAAATATTTGTGGTTTAGGTCAAAAGTACAGCAAGAAATTGTTACTTCCTGTCAAAGATTCTGCTGCATGACCCAGAAAGCTCAATATTGGAGATTAACTTGTGGATCTTCTTGGAATTTCTATGTAGAAACTTCTTTACACATAAAAGAAGAATGTTATGTCAGTTCTTAATCAGCAAAACACTTCTGGACTGACTTAGTGAACTTCTTTGAGATATCCAATAGGAGGTAACTGAATTGGGCTGCAAATAGATAAACAACATTTGGATGGCCCTGAAGAATGGGAGTATTTTTTTGCTGCCATACAAATAAATAAAATCTTTTTGCTGCCATCTTGCTGATTATTGGTTGGCCAAATTGATTTCTTGTGGGTACTAGCATCTCAATGATGTGATTACAAATGCCAGTTTGTAAAAATGGCAGCTTCTAGGACCAGCTGTGACTTCTAATTCATTACCAATGAATTGGTTTTCATAACAAAAATCACCTAAGTGAGCAACTCACATCTGAAATAGGAATGATTTCAACTTTTCAAATAATACAAAACCACTCCTTATTCCTCTTTATGAGACTGTGCCATTGATAGAGTCATTGTTGAGATTTCAAGAATTATCAAAATGAAAATAAATGGTTTCCAGAGGATTTTTCTTGCATTCCCATCCTTCAATATTATCTGCCAAAAATGAAAACTATTAATCACAATCTTAAGCCCCAGTTCCAAGATCCAGCCAATTAAAGAAATTTAAGAAACATGTTAGCTCTGCAGAATATTTGATCTAAGCTAAAACTACTACAATTACGGTTCATAACCCAAACTAGGGCTTGGTTATTGTGTTTATCAAATACTGTACTGTATATTGCTTACACTGCTAACCAGAGCATACAAAACATTTGCTAGACCAATTCTCGAATACAGCTCACCTGTCTGGAACCCGCACTGAATATCGGACATTAATACAATTGAGAGAGTCCAGAAATATTTCACAAGAAGAGTCCTCCACTCCTCCGCTCGCAACAGAATACCTTATTCCACCAGACTTGAAATTTTGGGCTTAGACAATTTAGAACTACGTCGCCTTTGATCTGATCTAAATGTAGTTCATAAAATCATCTGCCACATGTCCTACCTGTCAATGACTACTTCAGCTTCAACTGCAACAATACACGAGCACATAATAGATACAAACAATGTAAACCGCTCCAAACTTGACTGCAGAAAATACGACTTCAGCAACAGAGTGATCAATGCCTGGAATGCATTACCTGACTCTGTGGTTTCTTCCCCAAACCTCCAAAACTTTAACTTTAGACTGTCTACAGTTGACCTCACCCCATTCCTAAGAGGTCCTGTAAGAGCCAAGGTGGCGCAGCGGTTAGAGGCAGGTACTGCAGGCCACTTTAGCTGACACTGATCCGCAGGTCAGCGGTTCAAGTCTCACTGGCTCAAGGTTGACTCAGCCTTCCATCCTTCCGAGGTAGGTAAAATGAGGACCCAGATTGTTGGGGGCAATATAAATATACATTGCTTACTGGTGTAAACCGCTTAGAGAGTGCTTGCACTGTGAGGCGGTATATAAATCTCACAAAATAAATAAATAAATAAATAAATAAGGGGCATGTATAAGCGCACCATTGTGCCTACCGGCTCTGTCTTACTGTCCTATTGTCCAAATTTATCTGTACTTACTTTGCTTATGTTTATGTTTATACAAATACCTGCTATCTTGAACATGTTTGACAAACAAACAAATAAAATAAATAAAATAAAATAAATATCGTTAACTAAGGTTGCCATACTGTAGCTGGGCTGCAAAACTCTAAATGACCACTAGATGACATCAACAAGAAACTCTTTGCTGCTGTTGAAGCTTCATCTGGATTTTGCAGCCCAAATTTGATAGCTCAACTGTTAATCTATTTAATATTTCCACCTGATGACTAAAATCACTGCTTAAATAGGAGCTACATAAATATGTCAATGTAGTTGAGCCTGACTGTCTAACCTTAGGAAGCTAACACTTCAACATGTTCCTAACCTGAAGAGTCATCTTTGATTTGAGACTCTCTTCCCTCCCCCATTCTCTTTTCATGCATATCCCTAGGCTGTAAATCCACCTGTCACCACTCCAGTGAAATGCCTGGAATTTGTCTTTACTTCATCTCTGTCTTTCATGAATACCCTATTCATAAATACCCATAATCGCTTCCTATCTCATCCGTTTCAATTGCATTGCAAATATGGCCTTTCTTTCAAACTCCTTTCCTTCTAGGATATCAGCTCCATTTTCTGATGCATGAGTTGTTTTTCTGCTAAGAGAAACAGCGGAAAAATGCATAAAGGAGAATGGCAGCCCAACAGAGTTCTGGGTGATATGACTATCATATTTTATTCATATTACATCACTGACAATAGTTTATAATTAAGTTTTTGTGGTACAAGATTACATATCACATTGTGAAGGGTTGAGTGGGTTCCACTGAAATTTCCATCTAACTTCCATCTAAGGAATGAAAAAGATGAAAAAGTTGTTCTCTTTTTCTTTAAGCATTGGGTACCTCCAATTGTAAAAGAAGACACTCCTGCTCTTTATCTGCTTTCTAAAAGCAAAGTGAGGGTGTGTGTGTGTTATTTTCATCTTCTACACTGTTTGCAGGTGGGCATATTGCCAATTATATACATAGTTAATTTTCCATATGGATTTTTTAAAGTCAAATTGCGACTTAAGATTTGTTTACATTTAACAAAAGGGATTTTAATGGTTCAATTTCACTGGAAGGTGCAAACAAATGAAAGATATAACTGTGCTATAAATTCTCAGAAGTGACATATAGTTTGAAGAAAGGCTGAAATCCCTAAAAGTCACTTTGAGTCAAGTATACAATTTGTTGATTAGGAACAAATACTTGTGTGCCCTCTCTACCCCAAAGGAAAGAGAAATAGTTTAGTTTATATTTTTTATCTGAAATGTTCTGAAGCACAGCTAGCAATACCCTGATCTTTCAGGAACTCTGACTATGATTGTGGGAAACAGCTTCAGAGCATAATTGTTATAGGGCATTTTTTTTCTCACCCCTCAAATGCCATACAGGTTAACTCTACAGGATCCAGTGTTTTTCCCGCAAAGCATAGAAAAAGTTGTGTCAATCAGCAAGGCATCAATATTGTTTTCATTATTTTATTACAAGTAGTACAGTTAGTTCAACCATCAAGGATGTCAGGTTAGTATCTAAGAGGCTTAAAAAATAAATATGCTACAGTAAAAAGGAAACCATAAAACATCATCTTAATAAAATCTATCTTTAGAATCATATATACTGTCCATGCGGGACGTGGTGGCTCAGTGGCTAAGGTCTTAGGGATTTAAAAATAAACGCTGCCTTGAACTCCTGGAGGAAAGACAGGATACTAATCTAAAAAATAAGTGAAATTAAAATGTGATTTTCAGAGTCGTTCCACCCCCACCCCTTATAGTCACATTTAATGACAAGTTATCTTTTATGTAATACATTGCTTACTGGAAATTATATTTGTAATTTAGGATTTAAAAAACTCTGTGATATCTGTCAACTTTCAAAATATACACTCAGAATTTAATTCTTTTCTGTTTCTACTTTAATCAATGAACATTAGAAAAAAAACTTATTTTAAACACGTCTGAAAATTGTGCTTAAATAAATCCTTATATATGCATTTTGGAATGTGTTTCCACAAAATTAGCACTTTTGGGTTGAGAACATCACAACATTCAGAGAAGTGTGACAACTGAAAATGACTGTGCCTCAAAGCACCCATTAATCGGGAAAGTGCATTTGAAATGAGGTTCAAATGAAATGCATGAGCATCCTTATTTAGATATTTGATGATGATCAAAATTTAAAGGCACTTTACAAAATCCTCCAGTTCTTTATCTGAAAATTAGTAGTCTTCTTTTCTTTTCCCATAAAATGAGGACTTATTTATAACCTTGTTTATTTCAAGTAATAATCAACTGTAAACATAGACATTCTGATATCTAGGTTGATATTTGAATTATTGTCTTGAGTAGAATTGGACGATTTCCAAAATAGATATGTAAGAGAATTCTGTCATAAAATCCTTTTGGAATGAATTTGAGCGTTCCCACTAGACTTTGTGGCAAGGAGAATACCACAAACTTTTATCTTAAAATCTTTAGCAGACTGAATGAGGGGAGCATGGCCGAAATATTGCTGAAGAAAAAAAAGATCATTTTGTAAAAATGCTTAGCAACGAAAACACAGGACATTTCCAGTGTTAATTGAGAAGATATGAAGAGATTGCTTGGCTACGTCATACAATTTTAAAAAATTAATTACAAAACTAGTCCAGGCATTCTTAATCTGGGGACCATGGATGCCTTAGGGTAGGGGTCCCCAACCTCTGGGCTCCATCTCACTATCAGGCTGTGGCCTATTCAGAACTAGGCCGCACGAATGATGGGCCTGTGCACATGTGGTTTGGCAATCCGGCTGGTGGGGGAGAGGGGAACCAGGCTGTGTGAGTGGCGAGTTGGTGTGCATGCGTGCTGCTCAACCTGCACAAGTGGCGGGCTGGTGCATGTTCCCATGTACATGCAGCTCAACTTACAAAAGTTGAGCTGCCCACACCTACACATGCATGCCAGCCCTCCGTTCACGTAAGTTGAGCTGCATACATGCACACTGGCCTGCCACTCGCATGACCTGGTTCCCCTTTCCCCCCCCCCAACCGGGCTGCCAAACGCAAAGGTTGGGGACCACTGCCTTAGAGGCTCTGTGAAAAGATTTTAGGAGGTCTGTGAATGAGAAGAATGCCACTTTATTTTCACTAATGTCTAACTGAAATTTAAGAGCCAAGATGGCACAGCGGTTAGAGTGGGGTACTGCAGGCCACTTCAGCTGACTGTGATCCGCAGGTCAGCAGTTCAAATCTCACCGGCTCAAGGTTGACTCATCCTTCCATCCTTCCGAGGTAGGTAAAATGAGGACCCAGATGGTTGGGGGCAATATAAATATACATTGCTTAATGGTGTAAACCGCTTAGAGAGTGCTTGCACTGTGAGGTTGTTGAGAGATGAGAATAAATCTCATAGAGGCGATTTGGATCTTTTACTTGGAATTCAGACAGTTAGAAATAAAGCCGAGATTAAAAGTCTAATAAAAATATTTATTTCAGTACAAAAACAATAAATCCTGAATAATTGCATCTTTGCTAAGAAAATGTGACCGTTCAGGTCAACAGCTAAGACAAAAGTGATTAATGGTGGATTAGGAATGCACACATGTGTACAACTCATATCACGTGTTCTGCCTGTATTGGAATATACCATAATATTAGATAGGGGTGCATCACCCTGCATAGACATACAACTGACAATATTCACACCGTGACAGAGGCGGTATATAAATGTCACTAATAAATAATAAATAAATAAATAAATTTAGCTTTTCATTCAATAATGTATGTAGACAACCAAGTAATTTATGGCCTCTAGGCTCCAGAAATGTTTGTTAACTTCAATAAATCTCGCCATCTAGAATTATTATCATCTAAAAGACTATTGTTATTATTTTAATGGATTAATAAAGAAGCACATGTATTTCTGTATTACATGTTCTTAAAATATGTTGATAACTATATTTGAACAAAATTGATTTCATTAGCAATACAGTTTATTGGGGGGGGGTTATGCACTTAAATATATTTTTATGAGAAGAGGTCTTTAGATTTTTTTTTGCCAGACTCTAATAGAGATCCATAGCACCCAAAAGGATAAAACCCCTTGCTGTAACCCAGGGGTGGCCAAACTATGGTTCTTTGAGGACCTGTGGACTTCAACTCCCAGAATTCCTGAGCCAGCCATGCATGCATGGCTAGCTCAGGAATTCTGGGAGTTGAAGTCCATAGGTCCTCAAAGAACCATAGTTTGGCCACCCCTGTCAATGTAACCCAATCGAGCAAATTAATATTTAAATTCATTCAACCTTCTCCTGTTGCTGGTGAAAGAGTATCTTACCTAGACTGAAAATGAAATTAAATAGATTTTTGATAATTCACACATCAACTCTGAAGTGCATTTATTTTACAAACCAGGATTCATAAAACATATTGTCAGTGTGCATGTCCAATTAGCATAGGTATTATGCTTAAATTTGTCCTAAAATATTTGCAGGAATTAAACATTTTACCTACATCATAAGTAGAAGTCGTAAGAGGAAAACAAAGACCCTATTTAACAAATATGTACAGAAAACAGAATTCATCAATGGGACAATTTTGCCATTCCCAAAGGATGTGAAAACTACTCAACAATAACATCTTCTACTTCTTTGGGGATTATATTTTATAAAATTAAACAAGTGATCTAATTACCCAAGTCCCTGATTGCAAGTTTATAATTTTGCACCAATGACAAGTTTCGAACATTTACAAGAACCCAAATATTCAGCTTTTTATGCAATTTATAGTACTAATGTCCATAGAGAGACATATTTGTCATAGTCAGTACTGGTCTGGCTTCTTAGGACCAGTATCTTTCATTGGTAAAAAACCTCCTTTACAGTTTCCTCATACATACATACATATTTTCTTTAATTGGAGTGTTCTTTAAATGACATTCTCTCCCATATGATCACCTCCAAGATGATGACTGGAAAATCTTGATGAACCCACAAAAAGGCATGTCTATGGGCAGTTGAACAGAGCATCCAAGCTTCAGTTTCCTTGCAAGCTGGGAAAGCTGTTAACAGAAGTTTTACCAGATTCATGTGCTGTATTTTCCATATGTGAGACAGCTGGCTGCTTAGATGGTAAATGAGGTTAACAATGTTGGTTTTTATCAGTTCCAGTGTAGACTGCACTTCCCCAAGCACAGCAACTGAGTTTATGCTTTATACAGAAATATTTCCTGGGTTGCAAACACAGCATCTTCCGTTCAAAGGACTAGTAAAGATCTTTTTCCTTCTCTCTCTCTCTCTCTGTCTCTCTGTCTCTCTCTGTCTCTCTGTCTCTCTCTCTCTCTGTGTATGTCTCTCTTTCTCTGCCTCTCTCTCTCTGCCTCTCTCTCTGTCTCTGTCTCTGTCTCTCTCTCTCTCTGTCTCTGTCTCTCTCTCTCTCTCTCTCTCTCTCTCTCTCTCTCTCTCTGTGTGTGTGTGTGTCTCTCTCTGCCTGTCTCTCTCTCTCTCTCTCTCTCTCTCTCTCCTTCCCTCCCCCCTCCCACCCAAAGTCTTTAGCGCAGCGGTGGGTTGCTCCCGGTTTGGCCCGGTTCTGTGAACTGGTAGCGCCGGCGGCAGGAGGCTCCGTCCACCTGCTCGGGATGCTTCTGCGCACGCACAGAAGTGTCACACACACGCGCGAACGCAAGCACGAACCGGAAGTAATGGGTTTTAGAACCCACTACTGCTTTAGAGACCCACAGGAAACAGGTTTCGTCCAATGGGTCCAGAGGTGGTATTCACTTACCTTCCCTACCGGTTCTCAAATGTGAACACACGCTTTACTCCCGCGCATGCGCTTTACTCGCCCACGTGCCTTCCATGCATGCGCCCAACCTCGAAAAAGTGGCTAAATAGGATGGCATTACATCCAGCACTACCGGTTCGCCTGAACCGGTCCAAACCGGCTGAATACCACCTCTGAATGGGTCCCTTTGTTTAGCAATACACGTTGCTCTAAGCTGTATGAAATGATTATTCAGAAGCTTTATGGGACCAGTATACTAACTGTTAAGGAGTTATTGTGCTGTTAAGCACATACACACGAAATGTGTTGTAGTAATGGTGTTGCAGTTTGATATGAATGCTATACAGTCAATAAACAGAATATCTTTAGTATGTACAAAATAGTTTTTACTTGAATAGTAGCAAAGTTAAATAGGAAGTCCAAGTCATACACAGGTATTCAGTCAATGCAAAGTTTCTTCTTCTTGCCTATCTTTGTTTTAACTCACAAACAAAGATTACAGCTATCACTTAATTCTATACTATCACAGATAGTAACTCTTCTTCTTCACAGCAATTCCATATAGTCATAAAGTAATCTACTCAGCAGTAAAGCAGCAGAGAGTCTTCAATCCGGAACACACCGTCAAACACCACTCACCACACTAAACCACACTAAACCACAAACCACCTACCATCATAAACCATCAACCATCAACCACACTGAGCATGCTCTCTTGCTTACTTATATAGTAATCATCCACAATGCATTTAAAGCAATATACACATAACATTGATTTGTGGCTTAATCATATATTAACACACCCAATCGTTTGAACAGGGTTCTAACACCAACAAACTGAAATGCTTTACCTTACTTTGCTTTTCATCCAGGTACTCTTACAGGTCACAAAGAAAAATGAAAGGAATGTTTTTTGCACACCAAGGATTATACCCTTAATATTTCATTATTTATTTTTATATTTATTGCATTCACGTATATGTACCTGTTTTCCACAAACAAATATCCCCTAAATATCGCACCTGTGGCATATGAAAGGTAAGCATGGGCTTTTGAAGGAGTCTGCACTTGTTCTGTTCACCAACAGACTCATCACTGAGGAAGAAGAAGTCTCTTCCCAGAGTTTTCATAATGGTTACATTCTCCATGCTCATCTCTTAAAAAAGAAATGTTGCTGAGAGGGAAGAAGTGAACTTCCTTTTACTGAGATTCATTGAAGAGGAAAGCATTTTAATAACTGACAAACGTGTTTTAACACTGGCTTTCTCTCTCTCAAGGTTTGAAGTCACTTGACAAAATATATGTGCAAATTCGCTCATTCCACACGAAGTTGCTGCAGTCTCTCTCCCAAACTTCCTGGCTAATTTGAAAATGAGTCTGCATTTAATATATCTCATTCCTCTTCTTAAGGAAAGGAAAGTTTCACCAGGGATGGTAAATTTGGTTCCCAAATATCACCCCCACCCCCACCTCCGCAATCCAATGAATTCCTAAACTTCAGCCCTTTGGAGAAGAACACATCTACCAGCTGTGAGGCACATGTAGGATTACAGCAGAACTAGCCTGGAAAGACTCAAATTCACAATTCACCATACTCGGCATCTTATTTATTGGGAGCGTTACAAAACGCTTTCATCATAATTCCTTACAAAGACAGCTTGAACATAACATACTTTTTTATGCATTCCTTATTACATTAAAATCACAAGCTGTCTTAGTGAAATACGATACTATAAGCCTACATTTTGAAGGAATGGGTGAACAAAGCATGGTGGGGTGTTTTTTTTTTTTTTGCATTGTAAATTAGCTGCTCTTGTAATTGAAATAATGGAAATAGCCTGAATCAAAAGCACAAGAATCCGATTATCTGAATCTCTTGTGAATTTATGGTGGTTGTCAGGAAAAACTCAACTTCCTCTTTGATAAATGTAGATGATTGGCAAAAGGAGGTACTGACGATGGGAATAATATTATTCAGTTGTTTATAATCACATTTACACAGATATACAACTCTGTGTGGGTTCCTTCAATTGTTTTCAACCACATCTCCATTCATCCTTGATTCCTGGTTATGCTAGCTGAAATATGGTTAAAACCATCTAGAGTCAGGGTGGGCATACTGAAGCCACAGCAGCTTCCAGAACCCCTTCTGACAGCTTGATCATATTTTAGTTTCTTGCCATGTTTGAGATGGAAAACACAAAAATTAGAAAAATCCCCACTTGAACCCTTCTTAGAGTATGGATGCCCAGAACTAGACAGAACACTAGCGATTGACTCTGGTTATTTTATTCTCCAAGCAGCATAAAACTTGCAGTTTTATAAGAAAACTTGCATAAAACTTGCAGTTTTATAATAAGACCTTGCAGACGACCCTCACCCTGTCAAAGACCTTGGAATACTCATCTCAAATGACCTAAGTGCCAAAGCCCACTGCAACAACATCACCAAAAAGGCTTCAAGAACTGTTAACCTAATCTTATGTAGCTTCTTCTCCGGTAATATCACACTACTAACCAGAGCATACAAAACATTCGCCAGACCAATCCTTGAATACAGCTCATCTGTCTGGAACCCACACCGCATATCGGACATAAATACATTAGAAAGTGTCCAGAGATACTTTACAAGAAGAGTCCTCCACTCCTCTACTCGCAACAGAATACCTTACTCAACCAGACTTGAAATCCTGGGCTTAGAAAGCTTAGAACTACGTCGCCTTCGGCATGACCTAAGCATAGTTCATAAAATTATCTGCTACAATGTCCTTCCTGTCAACGACTACTTCAGCTTCAACCACAACAATACACGAGCACACAACAGATACAAACTCAAAGTGAACCGCTCCAAACTTGACTGTAGAAAATACAACTTTAGCAACAGAGTGGTAAATGCCTGGAACTCACTACCTGACTCTGTGGTTTCATCACCAAACCCCCAAAACTTTACCCTTAGACTGTCCACTGTTGACCTCACCCGATTCCTAAGAGGTCAGTAAGGGGCGTGCATAAGTGCACCAGCATGCCTACCGTCCCTGTCCTAATGTTCCCTCTTATCAGTACCCATCTTATGTATATAAATAATGTTATATCTATGTATATTACCAACACGTACTTGACAAAAATAAATAAATAAATAAATAAATAAATAAATAAATAAATAAATAAATAAATAAATAAATAAATAAATAAATAAATAAATAAATAAATAAAATAAAAAAACAGAAACATATGCTGTGACATATCCTGTGATGAGCCACGGTGGCACAGTGGTTAGAGTGCAGTACTGTAGGCTACTTCTGCTGCCTGCCGGCTGCCTGCAATTTGGCAGTTCAAATCTCACCAGGCTCAAGGTTGACTCAGCCTTCCATCCTTCCAAGGTGGGTAAAATGAGGACCCAGATTGTTTGGGGTAATATGCTGACTCTGCAAACCGCTTAGAGAGGGCTGTAAAAGCACTGTAAAGTGGTATATACTGTAAGTCTCAGTGCTATTGCTATTTGGAACCAATATCACTTCTGTTACTTGTAGCCACAGCACCTGACTTGTATTCAGTCCATAATCACCTCTTTTTCTAAGATCTTTTTCACACATGATTACCAAACCAGATAGCTTTCATCCTTTTCATTTGTCCCTATTGCATTTTTATTTTGTTGCTTCTATTTCTCTAACCCAGGGGTAGGCAAAGTTGGCTCTTCTATGACTCATGGACTTCAACTCCCAGAATTCCTGAGCTAGCATGATTGGCTCAGAAAATCTGGGAGTTGAAGTCCATGAGTCATAGAAGAGCCAACTTTGCCTACCCCTGCTCTAACCTATCAAAATCATTTTGAATTTTATTTCAATAGGATATTAGCTATCCTATCCCATTGTAACTTCTGAAGACCGGACAAGCATTTCCTCCACTTTTTCATCCAAGTCATTAGTAAATTGTTGAAGAGGACAGGAAGGTTAAAACTTATGGCACCTATTCCTTATGAGTTTGGTTTTGAGTCAGTTAAGTAGTCGCTTGACTGTCATGCCTTCCTGTCCTCTAACAGTAACAGAATTGGAATGTTATAGAGTACTTATCAAATACTTTGTTGAAATTACTTCACATCTGCGTCATTCCACAATTTACTAAGTTAATAAGATCAAAAACTGAGATATGATTAACTTTGCCGGACATGTTCTTGACAAGCCCTGTTGACATCTAGAAACAACCATATTGTTTTAATGTACTGTACTTCAGCTCATTGCTTTTATGATTTGTTTTATAATCTTTTGTAGGGACGGATGTCAAACAAATTGGTCTACAGGTCCCCAAGAATTCCTTTTCCCCTTTTTGAAGACAGGAATTATTTATTTATTTATTTATTTATTTTGGTATTCTTATATGCCGCCCAACTCCCGAAGGACTCAGGGCGGCGTACAACAGAGAAAAATACAAGAATAAACCAAATATTAAATATTAATTAAAAGCAAATACAAAATTTAAAAACACAATATAAAAAAACATCAACAACCATTCAACGACCATACATACTTGGGGGTGAGCTCGAGTGGATTAAGCTCTACCCCCAGCCTGCAGGAAAAGCCATGTCTTAATGGCTTTTCGGAAGGCCAGCAGAGTGGGGATAGTTCGGGTCTCTGGGAGAAGTTGGTTCCAGAGCGCGGGGCCGGCCACAGAGAAGGCTCTCCCCCTAGGGCCTGCCAGCCAGCATTGCTTGGCCGACGGGACCTGGAGGAGGCCAACTCTGTAGGCCCTAACCGGTTGGAGGGAAGTATGAGGCAGAATGCGGTCTCGAAGATAGCCTGGTCCTAAGCCATGAAGGGCTTTAAAGATGATGATCAACACCTTGAATTGGACCCGGAGACCGATGGGCAATCAATGCAGCTGGCGGAGTATAGGTGTCACGTGGGTGTACCTTGGCACACCCACCACAGCACGCGCAGCCGCATTTTGCACCCACTGAAGTCTCCGGATACTCTTCAAGGGTAGCCCCATGTAGAGTGCGTTGCAGTAGTCCAAGCGGGAGGTGACAAGGGCATGAGTGACCGTGAGTAGAGCCTCCTTCTCCAAGTATGGCCACAACTGGTGCACCAGGCGAACCTGTGCAAAGCCCCCCCTAGCCACAGCAGAAAGATGATGATCCAATTTTAGCTGTGGATCTAGGAGGACCCCCAAGTTGCGGGCCTGGTCCGAGGGAGTCAGTTTCGCTCCCTCGAAGACCAAGGAGGGACAGTTGTCATGGTCCTTAGGAGGCAATATCCACAGCCACTCAGTCTTGTCGGGATTAAGTCTGAGTCTGTTCCTCCCCATCCAGATCTTAACGTCGTCCAGGCACCGGCACATTACATCAACTGCCTCACTGAAGTCAGATGGCGTGGTGATGTACAGCTGGGTGTCATCAGCGTACTGATGGAAACACACCCCATGTCTGTGAATGATCTCACCCAGCGGTTTCATGTAGATGTTAAACAGGATGGGTGAGAGAACTGACCCCTGAGGCACCCCACATGATAGGGGCCTAGGGGACGATCTCTGCCCTCCTGCCAGCACCGACTGCATCCTATCGGCGAGATAAGAGGAGAACCACCGCAAAACGGTGCCTCCCACTCCCAACTCGCCGAGCCGATGCAGAAGGATACCATGGTCGATGGTATCAAAAGCCGCTGAGAGGTCAAGTAGCACCAGGATGGAGGAGTTCCCCCCATCCCGGGCCCACCAGAGATCATCCATCAGAGCGACCAAGGCAGTTTCTGTACTGTAGCCGCGCCTGAAACCCGACTGATAAGGATCTAGATGATCTGTTTCATCCAGGAGCTGCAGAAGCTGAGTCACCACCACCTTCTCCACAACTTTCCCTAAAAAAGGTAAGTTGGAGACTGGACGATAGTTCTTCAAGTCAGCTGGATCCAGGGAAGGCTTCTTCAGGAGGGGTCGCACCACCGCAGCTTTTAACGACTGCGGTACGGATCCCTCCCTCAAAGAAGCGGTGACCACCGCCTGGATCCAGCCGCGTGCCACCTCCCTGCTGGCCGAAACCAGCCAGGAGGGGCACGGGTCCGATAAACAGGTGGAGGTACCCATCGCTCCCACAGCCCTGTCCTCATCCTCGGGAGAAACAGGCCCAAACTCTTCCCATAATGGTGGACTAAGACTTGCCCCTGTCATCTGTTCAATCATTTATCATCAGGTATCAAAGGGTTTTGTCACTGTATCATGCAGCGATATGCAGTGTTGCAGTACAAGCTCCATCCCTTTTGTATGTGGGTAAAGTATGATGACGCACATCCAAAAGGGGCAGCTTTTTCATTACAATGCTGCTTTTATCAGACTTTTGATGAGCCGAGGTGGCGCAGTGGTTAGAGAGCAGTACTGCAGGCTACTGATCATTTGAGTTCAGCTGTTCAAATCTCACTGGCTCAGGGTTGACTCAGCCTTCCATCCTTCCGAGGTAGGTAAAATGAGGACCCAGATTGTTGGGGGCAATGTAAATATATACATTGCTTAATGGTGTAAACCGCTTAGAGCAGTGTTTCCCAACCTTGGCAACTTGAAGATGTCTGGACTTCAACTCCCAGAATTCCCCAGCCAGCATTCGCTGGCTGGGGAATTCTGGGAGTTAAAGTCCAGACATCTTCAAGTTGCCAAGGTTGGGAAACACTGGCTTAGAGGGTGCTTGCACTATGAGGCGGTATATAAATATCACTAATAAATAAAATAAATAAACTTCCCTAACCCCATTCTAGTTCCCACGTGCTTGCCCTGACTATCAGCAAAGTCCTTCTGTACCTTTAAATGCAATTCATCTGTACCTGGGTATTAAATCTGTTCAAAGTAAACAGAAATCCCTTGATCGTGTTTCTGATAATGTCAACCTTCAACACTACCTCTTTATCCTGCTCTTCACAATTGCCTTATTATTCTTTACAAAAAAAATTAATAATCTAAAACAGGATTTGAATTGTTCTATCATTTTTAAGTACCTCTTAGTATTTAGTTACCTTCAATGAACAATTGCTATTTTTATTCTTTTTATTTCCTTGTGTATGTATGTATGTATGTATGTATGTATGTATGTAGGTAGGTAGGTAGGTAGGTAGGTAGGTAGGTAGGTAGGTAGGTAGGTACACACACACACACACAAACACTAGGAAATATATATGAAGAAGGCTGTTTTCTTAGCATCTTTCACTAAACAACAACAACTGAGACTGTCTGCAGAGTAGTAGTCTTGGTGTATGTACATGACTTCTTTACAGATTTAATAAATCAACAATAATAGAAGAGGTTTTCTTAGTTTTGGGCTTTCTCTTTTATCAATACAAGAACAGCATATGGTATCAGAAATTTGAGAAAGAAGAGGAAGAGGAAAAAGAAATGGTGCTGTCAGACTGGCTACAGCCTTAACCTCCAATAAAACTATACCTTTCTCAACAAATGGAGTCCAGGATCATTTCTATTTAGAAGTTGCAATAGTCCTAATTTTCTAAACAGCTGATATTTTCAGGTAACTGGTGAATCCAGGAAAATCATTAAGCAGAGTTTTGCTATTTATAAGCTGGCTATGGGTTGTGCAACCAAAGAAAATGAACAGAAAATAGCAATTTCATTAATGTAATTGAGTAGGCAACAGCTGATGTTTTTAAAGTCATGAAACTTACTTAAGAAAAGAAAAAGAATTATGGGCCTGTCTTGTAAAAAGTTTGCAAAATATTGCGTACCAGAAACAAGTGAGATGTTTGAGAGATTTAAGTTTCACAAAAGAGTTCAAAAAGAGGGTAAACCTTTTGATGAAATTTAATTCCTCGTTGAACTAAAGCTCCTGAATCTGGATTTCAATTTTGGCTTATTGCTGGCATTTTCAGGATCCAATGATTTTGTCAAAATGACAAAACAACCATTGTGTTGTTGCATCACAACTTCCACCCTTTGGTGTGCGAATGATGCCATGGTGTATCACCTAAAAAGGGGAGGAGCTTGCATTTATATCTCCCCTGACCTGCTCCTCCAAATGCCTTTGACCAGTTTCTTTGCCTTTCTTTCTGGTTGCCCACAAGTAAATGTCTTCAAGTATGTTTCAATCTAAAAATTAAACCTTCAATTTAAAGTTTTAGCAGAATACTTGAGTACAAATAGACCTAATCACAGATAATTTTAGTCACATACAAAACTTTGTCATAATTTATAATAATTTATAATTTATGTATGTTTCCTGCATGCATTATAGATTTGTAGAAATGATTATGCAGATAGCAACTGCCTATGGATGCTCTTGACTTTTGGTACATTTGTTACCTGATGGTTCTCCTGAAACTATGTCTCTCGATCGTAAAATGTATAACTGGAAGTCCAGTTTAATGGACTAAGAAATGTTAGAACTTGAAACATATTATACATATGACTTGCTTGTGTCTGTCTTTTCTTCATAACATTTTTTTAATGTACAAAACCGACAAGACCTGGATTCCTGTTGCCTCTTTTTTCTCCTTTGATCATTCCCTCTGTACTGTAATGAAGAGGAGTACAATTAAAGAGGCATGAATACTATGCAGATCTGTTCCTCTACATAGCGTTTCATAATCAAGAGCCAGCACTCAGTGCTAATGAGTAAGTGCCCCTTAATTTCCAGCCTTCACCAAGGACCAACCTTTAGTTGATTACTTTAGTTGATTAACTTACCTGCTTTAATCCAGCTAATTCTGTCCCCCTTAATATCCCTAAATATAGCAGTATTCAGGCTGTTGCCAGTTTTCAATAATAGGGATAGTCTTAGGAACGACAAGTGAGAATTTCTGAAGTCCTGAAATTCGTTTCTTCTAAACAGGTACAAAGGCAAATAGAACATAAAAAAAAAGCTAACTGCATTATTCATAAGAAGGCTTGCCTCCTGACAGGCATAAATCACATTTGCAGATTAAACTAATTTTCTGTGGCCTAAAAGAGCTTTTCTGGATCCAGTCATTATAATTTTAATTTAACCATTGCCATATGTAAGGAAAACATGTCTTGGTGTCATAATGTAAAACTTCAATGTGGCTATAGAGAAACACGTCTCATGTTTCCATGCTGTTTTATGCTTGGATGCAGGGAGGGAGTGGAAGGAGCCACTGCACTGCAGTGATCCATAATGATAATTTTCACATAAGTCAAGTAAGGAAAGCCACAAAGGGCAACAGCTGCCTTCTAGTTGGGGCCTTCAATTTTTTTTTGTAACGATGCATATTAAGGAGGTTACCTGCATTCTGTAAAGCTCAACAGTTGTCCCATTATAAAAATGGGAACCCTATGGAATAGAGGTTTTCTTTGTCACTCAGTGCCCAAAGAAAAGCAATTGGGAACCTCATGGACTTTAGTTCTTTAAATTGTTTACTCTGTTGCTGTAACTGAGTCCATCCACTTTGCTGTTTGTCAACTCCTTCTCTTTCCTTCACTTTCCCGGCATTAGAGCTTTCTCCAGAGAGCTGGATCTTCATATAATATGTCCAAAGTAAGATAATCTGAACTTGGTCATTTGTGCCTTAAATGAGAATTATGGCTTGATTGGTTAATGATCCATTTATTTGCTTTCTTGGCTGTCCCTAGTATTCTCTATCTTTTTCAACACCAAAGTTCAAAAGCATCAATGCTCTTAATTTTAATGAAATAGCTGTATATAAATTTTGCTGGTCAGTTTGGAGACAAGGAACTATTAATTTATGGAAATGCATGAAACATGGTGATGCGCACCGGTAGCGAGGTAAGAGAGCAACCCGCCCCTGGATTCAAGGTTGACTCAGCCTTCCATCCTTCCAAACTCAGGAAAATGGACTCAAATTGTTGGGGAAAATATACTGACTTTGTAAACTGCTTAGAGGGCGCTGTAAAAGCACTATGAAGTGGTGTATATGTCTAATTGCTATATGAACACACACACACATGTACACACACATAGATACATACAGTATATATAAAAGTAGATACAAATGTGTCACAGACAGATTGTCAGGGTTCCAAGTAACACCCCCAACGCAATAAGACTCCAAGGCTAGAAGTTCCTCAACGTTCCATTTTATAAGAGATGTCATATTGGCACATCTGGGAAAACCCGAATCTGAAAGCTTCCAGGTTTTCCCCACCCAGAAGAAAGCCCAAGTCCCTTCCCCTGCACCCACATGTCCATCACATGGTCCAATCAATGCACCATCCCAACTGGAGATGCCTCCCAGTCACGCCACTCCAGGTGCAGGCCGAATGTCCTTGGCTCTCAGAGAAAGGAATGTTATTATGGCTAGATAGCCCCACAATTCCATGCAATCCCCCCTCCCAGTTTCCCACAGCACTAAGTGTGGCAGCCCTGAAGATCCAAAGAAAAAGATGGCTTCCAGGGCTGACACAAGCGAATCCAATCACAAAGAAAAATTATTCGGTGTGTTCTCAAATATACCTTGCATCCTTTTTTTTTTTTTTAAGAAAATGGAAAGAAAGTGAGAAAAAATAAAGCGCTTTATATTGGAAATATTCATATCTTCAATTGGCAAATACAACTTGGATTTTTCTTTGAAAAAGTCTTTGGCACATGTTTGTGATGGAAAGGACTCTGAAAGTATAAACAATTGCTGTTCAAATGTCAGGCTATTTTTACCTAATTGGATTAAAACCCCTTTTATTGAAAGATGCTTGAACAAGCCAGATCCTTGGTGATGCAAAATGAAGAAAAGCAACAACGCAATGATAATACCAAAGGTTTCTATCAGTGTTTCACATCTGTACTTAATGAGAAACAGATGCATTTTGAAATAAGCCATTGTTTTATACTTCAATGTGACAATATGCTTTGATGCTTTCTCCTTAATTGTAGCATCATGTAATGGAGTCCTTTTCCTCAGTGTGTGTGGTAAGTAAATAGCCGAAGTCTTCAGTTAGAAAAAAAAAAGAATAGCAAATATTTTTTGTGAACCTGCAATCATTGTACTTTTTGAAAATATGATGATCCTTTCAAAATTGGGATTTCTGGAACAATAACATCAAGCAGTTTGGCTTGATATATTGCAGAGCTCCACTCTTCAGAGGACTTTCCATGCACTCTATCTCCACCACACAGTTAAATTTATGTAGATGGGGTGGGCAGATTATAAGATTCTGAGCTCTATGTTGAATTATAAAATACAATCCCAAACTGGAGTACAGTGCCAAATAATGGCTCCTCGGGTGATTAAAGAATATTTATCTAACATTCTTTCCTCCTTAAATTGAAAGCAACTTTCAATTTAAGACTTTTAGAACAATTTAGAAACTTAGAACATCACAGATAGAAAAATTCAAAACAGGAGACAAACGTTTTATGAAACTGAGCTGAGCTTAGCCTTTCTTGCTAGGACATTCAGAGAGACTTCTAACAGTTATTCAGCTGTGGGAAGGTAGAAGAAAATGTTTTCATGAAGAAAAGTTCATAGTCCATCAGTTGTTTGTTCTGAAGATATCATGTTAAACTATTTTATGATTTTAAGAATGAACCTCAAATTCCACTCAGAAACAAATTGATATCCAGTGGAGAAGACCAAGGCTGCAATTTTGGAATAATTGCACATTAAAAAAATATTGCAGTGAGTGACCTAAATGAGACATGACTTAGGCATGGGTCACTATAGCTGTATCTGTTTTATCTAGCTACTACTGTATTTCAAACTGGACAAAGGTGTTTCTGGCCTTGAGAATTACTATAACTGCCAAGAAAATATCAAACCTAGAAACAACTCTGTTTCTATCTAGCTAATATATACTATCTAAACACTGTCTATTCCAGAAAACAAGTTTGTATGTCATGAAAGGAGCTGGAGAGACAGACACTAATTTAGAAGTTCTGTTTCTTCTACTGGCCTGACCTGGCCAGCAAAACTTTATCAAAGTTCAAAAGAGTCAGGATCCAAATGAACAGAGGTATTGACAGTTCAAGGCACTAGACCAGGGGTCAGCAACCCGCGGCTCTGGAGCTGCATGTGGCTCTTTTATCCCTCTGCTGCGGCTCCCTCCTTTCATCCCTCTGTTGCGGAGAGAAGCAGCCGGGGCTGATTCTCCGGCGCCTCAGCTCTTGCTGGGTCTCGTGGGTGCTTCTTCCGGCCCTTGTTGGTGCTGGGCGCACCTCGGTCACTCGGGGAGGCACGCAACCACCTCTCCGCCCCGAGATACTGGCCCAACCCTGTCGCGGCATGGCTGGGGGTTATGTGACTGGGTGGGAGTGGGTGACATGGAGTTGCCCACGCCGACCCAGTCACACCGGTTGTTAAATTATTGGCTCCTGCTGTTTTCTGTGGGAAACGGGTCCAAATGGCTCTTTGAGTGTTTAAGGTTGCAGACCCCTGCACTAGACAAATGTTAGTTCCAGTCCAATGAGATGGGTAAAGTTCTTCGTCAACAATTGATGTTCAACAACCAGAGCAAATCTGTTTTATCAGATTCAAAGCAAAAGTTCATGGTTTACAAGGAGGCAGACACATATTGCAAGAAATCAAGTTATAGAAGAATAAAAGATTAGGCTCATAGTAGTTGTTCCAGCATCATAGTGCTTCTGGTCAACTATGATAAATATGTTTTTGGGAACTGAACTGCCTACAACTACCCTATGGCAGATTTATAGAGACATATACACAGTGAATGGTGAATAGGACAATGACAATATTAACCAAGTGTGTGGCAGCTGTGAAAAAGATGAATATATGTAAAGATCATTAGATATTAAAATTTCCAAAGTCGATTGATAATGTGCCGTGAAGTCATTTTTGTCTCCTAGTGACCACATATATAGATGTTCTCCATAATGTTGCAGGGCTTTCCATGGAATATCACCATGATGGTGAACCTAGGGCACGTATGCCAGAAGTGGCATGCAGAGCCATTTCTCCGGGCACACGGAGCCGTCGCTCCTTGCTCTTCCGGGTTCCAGTGCACCGGCCAGTGGGTTTTCATATGCACGGGTGTGCCAGAAACCAGAAGAACAGCCGCCCATTGCGCATGCGCGCTTCAGGAAAATGATCTTCCTGTTTCCAAAGTGCACATGTGCACTGGCCAGCTGGTCTGGTTTCTGCACGAGGCGGAGGTGCACGCATGCACAGTGTGGGCTTTGCATGTGCGCATGCGTGGTGTGGGGTGCATGTGCAGGGGGCGTGTGGGGGAGGGTAATGCATGCATGCGTAAATGTGGGTGCGCATTGCATTATGGGTGCCAGCACGTGCGAGCGCAACAGTGCTCACATGCTTGGACTTTTGGCACGCAACGCCAAAAAGGTTTGCCATCACTGGTATATCATTTCTGGGTACAGTGTACAATTCTAATTGCCACTCTTGAAAAATGATACAACACATATGTAAAATGGCCATGTTTTCAAAGAGAATTTGATAAAGTCATGGACGACAAGACAAGACTGATGGTCTTAAAGACTTGCTGATACCTCTGAATTGGAGCAGCATAGCTTCAAATATAAGCATAAGAGAACAATGGTGGAAAATGAGTAAGTTCATTTCATGATATCAACACCGTAGAGATGTTTACAACGATCTGATTTAGCAAAGCTACTCTTTATTAAATTGTTATTGTCTTATGACTTATGGCTGCAGGAACCAAAATATTTGGCAGCAATATCCTACTCTGTTGATTATGAACCTATGACACATATGTCAAAGGTGACATGCCACAACGCCACAGCATTCACCTGTCAGCAACTATTCTCGAAAGCATGTCCCATTCTCACATGATTTTCAAAGACTGCAGAGCAGAGGTGGGTTCCTGCCGGTACGCTCTTACCTGTTTTTCGCCGCAGAACCGAAGAAGGTGGTGGTGTTTGCGGCGCGGGGCTTCCCCCGCCCGCTTTCCTCCGCCCGCCTAGACACCGCCATTTGCATTCTTTTGCCCTCTGCGCATGCGCAAAGTGTTCTGCTTGCGCAGAGGGCAAAAGAACGCAAATGCCGGCGTCCAGGCGGGCAGGGGAAAGCGGGCGGGGGAAGCCCCGCGCCGCGAACGCCACCGCCTTCTTCGGTTCTGCGGCGACCAACAGGTAAGAGTGTACCGGCAGGAACCCACCCCTGCTGCAGAGGTTATACAAGAATGGGGTGAGCTTTTGCATGGCCCCCAGACTCCCTGAAAGTCATGCAAGAAAGCCCTGCTCTCCACATGACCTCTAGACAGAGCCTCCAAAATTTGACTGAGAATGGGATATGCATTGTCTTCAGAGATTGCAAGGCTGCAGAAGACCATTCTCTGAAGCCACTTCAA
The DNA here is from genome assembly GCA_023053685.1 of Diadophis punctatus similis. Classification (NCBI taxonomy): domain Eukaryota; kingdom Metazoa; phylum Chordata; class Lepidosauria; order Squamata; family Dipsadidae; genus Diadophis; species Diadophis punctatus. The sequence continues at coordinate 6,212,468 of JALIGW010000016.1, read as the reverse complement.
GAATGAAGGCCTCGTGCAAGCCAGAGCTGCCTTGGGGCTTATAAACAGAAGGAGGAAAGCACATGAAGATAAGCGGCATGTGGAAGGTCCTGGGATTCACACAACATGATTGAACTGCATTTTTAAAATAATTATGTAAAAAAAATGATCTTTTGTTTGGGGTGGTGTGTCTATGTGACATGTCAGGAAAGTCAATTTGGGCACTTTCCAAATCTTTGACTTGCCAAGCCCAAAAGGTTTGCCATGTCATGCTCCTTTCTAACATTTCTCTCTGGGCAACTCTGTTACTACCTTTTGTCTTTCAACATCATGAAAATACTCTGTGATCTGAGATTTTCTCCCTAGAATACTGCAAGAATCAGGAAGATGCAGGGTCAGGAAGATGGGATCATGGTTCTGCTTCACCAGTGATACTAGGCAGGGTTGGGCTTCAAAATTTTTAGCAAGGGGTTCTCTGCCCGGTTGCTGGGTGGGTGTGGCCATAGTGGATGTAGCCTAGTCAGCCTCCTGCACCACAGTGGGGGGGCATTTTTGCCCTCCCCGGGCTCCGGAGGCTTTCCTTGAGCCTCCAGGAGGGCAAAAATGCCCCCCAGGCTCCGGAGGCCCTCCCAAACTTCCAGTAGGCCCGTTTTTTCGCCCTCCCCAAGCTTCTGCGCACGCCCTGCACTTACCCGCATCCAAAACAGGCCACGTGGGGACTCTTGGGAGGGGAGGGGTGGGCAGGGCCAGCCAGGAGTGGGATTTGGGGGTTCTCCGAACTGCACAGAATCTTAGCTAGAGCTTCTCCCGAACCCCTGCGAATCCCCAACAGCCCACCCCTGAATTAGGGCATGACTCCTTAGACAGATACATGTCTTTTTGGAACCTCTGCGTGTTCCTGTTCTTGGTCCCCCTAATGAGGATTCTTAGCCACAGACACAAAGTGCAGTAATGGATTATTTTTATTTCTGTGCTTGTGGTCCTTGGTTACCAAGAAAATGTCTTGAAATTCCTTTGATAAATTAACTGTGAGGAAGATTAAAAACTTGGTGGTGGGAAAATAGATTTGCACACACACATACATACGCAAGGAGCTTTTGTAAATAGTCACTTTTTAAAACTTTTGTGTGTCATCCAGACTGCTTCCCATCTCCTAGTCCTCCACTTGCCAACTATTATGGGGGAGTATAAAGCTTCTCTCCCTGTCTCACGGTACTTTCTGAGTTATTGTGATTTCATATTAAACATGGTTGTGGGGGTTTTTTTTAGCAGAAGAGCGATCTTTAATTTCTAGCTTTTAAAACAAGTAACATTTCATAATACTCCTGCACTGTTTATGTTTCTCATTTCTCACCTGTCATCTGAAGGCTTGTTCACACATTCAGGCAGAAAATTCTTATCTCCTGGTAAGTTTCTCTCTAGTCCAGCCCTCCCATCTCTTGCTAAGTGGAGGCCAGATGTTATATGTTTTAGTGCTTCTTGAGAAGCCTTCCATTATATATTTTCCCTTTGCTAATTTTGACAACATCTTTTTGGGACTGTGAGAACAAGAAGAAGATAAGCAGTACCTAAATTCTAGAGTACTAGATCTTTTGCAACTAATGATACATATACCTAGCGAGGAAAAAGTTCCTGTTTTCCTACCAGGCTGTTTCTAACAAAGATCCTTAGTCTAATTGCTGAGCTTACCTGATGGCAGGGGCCATTTTTTTGCAGCTTTAGGCAGTTGAATCTTTCCGTCTGTTAAATTTCCCAAAGTACCATCGGGCAATGCTTAGGACTATTGACTTCCGGTCGTTAAATGAAGATGCCAGACACAGAGTAAAGTGTTAAAAGGAGTGGAGAAAATAAGGCCACAACTAAATTGAAGGCACAAGAGAAAGAAGCTATACCATGGGTGCAAATCTGCATCTAACTCCTTATAAAATGCAATCACCAGGGGATTAGAGGTACTTGTCATCCATGTTTCATAGCTTTAGCAAAACAAAGCAACTCCCAGCCACTGGGTCCAATGGTGCATCTCAATTCAAATTCCCTTGACCGAGGATTGTACCCGTTTGGCATTGCTGTTGGACAGCCAGTCTGCTCTTCGTTTAGCTATAATTCACCACCACCACCCGATAATTGTCAGTGACTACCTTATTGTAATAAATCATCAAAGAAAATTCCTTTCTTAACCTCAGATCTTCATGGGAGCCAGAAGTATTGAGAAAAACAAGTGAAAAACAACCTGGGGTAGCCAATCAGCTAGAAAAAACAAAACAAAATTCCTACTTGGCAACATGAATGGCATGCACCCACACCCTGGCGACTCCACCCAGCCAAAAGGGTTCTGGCTGCATGCTCATGGCTATTATCTTGACTTCTTTTTACCTCTATCCCCTTCCCATGGGATGCCCTGCCCTGGCAACAATGTCTCCTGCAGTTTGGAATAAGATGCAGGAGAGGATGCATTCAAAAAACTTTCTCCTCCCCCAGTTCTGCTCTCAAAGTATCCAGTATAGATGCCAACTGCAAGTGCCATTTCTCAGACTTCTCCCACTGGTGCAGATTTAACAAGTGTCTACATTTTTTTTAATTGGTGGAGCAATCCTTTCATCTTTTAGTAGGAGTGAAGTTTGTGGACAATTAAAAGTGTTGCTAGTGCCAACTGCTTGGTTGCTTAGTGGAGTGAGATGGGGGAAAATCTCTCTCTCCCTCCCTCCCTCTCTCCCTCCCTCCCTCTCTCTCTCCCTCCCTCTCTCTCTCCCTCCCTCCCTCCCTCCCTCTCTCTCTCTCCCTCCCTCCCTCTCTCCCTCCCTCCCTCCCTCCCTCTCTCTCTCTCTCTCCCTCCCTCCCTCCATCTCTCTCTCTCTCTCCCTCCCTCTCTCTCTCTCCCCCTCCCTCCCTCCCTCCCTCCCCCCCCTCTCTCTCTCTCATAGAATAACAGAGTTTGAAGGGACCTTGGAGGTCTTCTAGTCCAACCCCTTGCTTAGGCAGGAAACCCTATGCCACTTCAGACAAATGGTTATCCAATCTCTTCTTAAAAACTTCCAGTGTTGGAACATTCACAACTTCTGGAGGCAAGTTGTTCCACTGGTTAATTGTTCTAACTGTCAGGAAATGTCTCCTTAGTTCTAAGTTGCTTCTCTCCTTGATTACTTTCCATCCAATGCTTCTTGTCCTGCCCTTAGGTGCTTTGGAGAATAGCTTGACTCCCTCTTCTTTGTGGCAGCCCCTGAGATAGAGGCCTTATTATCCAGCCTAGAGGGTAAAATCATCTCTCTCTCTCTCTCTCTCTCTCTCTCTCTCTCTCTCTCTCTCTCTCTCTCTCTCTCTCTCTCTCTCTCTCTCTCTCTCTCTCTCTCTCTCTCTCTCGTTGGCAGTTGTGGGGTGTTCTCTGGATCTCTGAGCATGCACCAGCTATGGATCCTACCCAAATACCGCCACCAAACCTGAATTTCATTGCTGTGTCCATATACATATATATGCATCTGTTTATGTATGAATACATATCTAGATGCAAAAAAAATACATCGACAGTATTAAAACAAGATGCAACAATTAAGAATAGCAAATTAAATGCAGTATAAGCGACATAAGATTGAATCCAGCAAAGAGAGGATTAGCAATCACAGAATTATAAAATTTAAACAAGCCATTTAGGCCACTGAGTTCAATTCAGTGCTGTGGTCCACATTAAGAAGTCTATGACAGATGGCAGTTTAGCCTCTGCTTGAACATATCCAGAAGAGGAGCCCACCCTCACTGTCTGTGATCAGTTCCATTGTCGAAGAACCTTTCCTGTTAGGAAATTGTTCATAATGTTCAGAGGGAATCTGTCTTTCTCTAACTTAAATCCACTATGATATGTCACATACTCTGGAAACTGGAATGAGAGACAATAAAACATGGCCTTCTCTAGTCTATGACATCCTTTCAGGTATTTGAAGAGTGCTGTCATTTGTTCTTAAAAACTAAATGTTAAAGACTAAAAATTCATTTCAAAATATTTTGTAGTGGCCTCAATGTATTTCTCTGAAGTTTCTCAATTTGTGTGAATCGTTTTTTTTAAATGGTGTCCAGAACTGGATGACATATTCAAAGTGGGGACTAATAAACACTGAATGGAGTCATAATTTTGCATAAGAAATTGTACTTTTCTTGATACAATGTAAAACTAAATATGTATTTTTTGCAGCCCAACCATATTGCCTATTTATATCCTTATTATAATTTGCTATTATTGTAAGATTAAAATAAGTCAACAAACCATAAACCAAGTATTCTTTTGATTTCTATTTCATCCTGTATTTTCAACCAATTTATCTAACTGTCAATATTATTCTGTTTTTTCTTTCTGTCTTCTATCTGCTCCAATTGTTTGCTATCTAAAATATGATTGATATTCCTTCAAGCTTTCCATTTAACTTATTAATGAAAAATATAGAAGAAAACAGGCGTCAGGGTTCCAAATAGCATCGAAAATTAAATCAGAATCCGAGGCAAAGTATTTCTCAAAGTTCCAATTTATTAGCAGAGCCATGTTGGCACATCTGGGAGAAACCTAAATCTGAAGTCCCAGGGGTTTCTCCACCCAGTTGAAAGTTCAAGCCCTTGTCCCCACACCCCCAAGTCCATCACGTTAACAAATCTTCATCTGCCAACTTGGCAGAAACTCCCATCTCCTTCTGTACAGATGCAGGAGTGTAAAGACAAAGGATGACCTTGACAATCTAGAAGGAATTTGTTATGGCTACATGCAGACATCCCTCATGCAATGACCCCTCCCAAATTCCCACAGCAAAGAATACATTTTAAAATAGCATAAAGTGTGGCAGGCCAAAGACCCCAACTAAAATGTCTTCGGCCTGACCCCAAAGATCACACACTGAATCTTGTGGAATTGTGTTTAATCTATATAACTGAGTATAATTTGCACTTTTAAGAGGCCAAGAAATAGACTGGAAAAACACAATTATATTTTGCACTTCATGTTTCATTCAATTTTCCAATATAGTCCTCAGCTCAATAAAGATTCTAAAATGCAACACAACTTAAAAAGGGGCGGGGCTTTGTTGCCTGGTCATGGCCACCATTTTGACATCATTTAACCCATAACTGCAGATAATCCTATGCTTTGTCGTTGCCCGGGATACTAGAAATTAGTAAAGAAAAATGTCTAAAAGTATTGATAGAATAGAATAGAATAGAATAGAATAGAATAGAATAGAATAGAATAGAATAGAATAGAATAGAATAGAATAGAATAGAATAGAATTCTTTATTGGCCAAATGTGATTGGACACACAAGGAATTTGTCTTTGGTGTATATGCTCTCAGTGCACATAAAAGAAAAGATACATTTGTCAAGAATCATGAAGTACAACACTTAATGATTGTCACAGGGTACAAATAAGCAATCAGGAAACAATCAATATTAATATAAATCGTAAGGATACAAGCAACAAGTTACAGTCATACAGTCATAAATGGGAGGAGATAGGTGATAGGAACGATGAGAAGACTAATAGTAATAGTAATGCAGCCTTAGTGAATAGTTTGACAGTGATGAGGGAATTATTTGTTTAGCAGAGTGATGGCGTTCGGGGGAAAACGGTTTTGTTTCTTGGTGTGCAGTGCTCTATAGCATTGTTTTGAGGGTAGGAGTTGAAACAATTTATGTCCAGGATGCGAGAGGTCAATAAATATTTTCATGGCCCTCTTTTTGACTCGTGCAGTATACAGATCCTCAATGGAAGGCAGGTTGGCAGTAATTGGTTTTTCTGCAGTTCTGATTATCCTCTGAAGTCTGTGTCTGTCTTGTTGGGTTGCAGAACCAAACCAGACAGTTATAGAGGTGCAGATGAAAGACTCAATAGTTCCTCTGTAGAACTGTATCAGCAGCTCCTTGGGCAGTTTGAGCTTCCTGAGTTGGCGCAGAAAGAACATTCTTTGTTGTGCTTTTTTGATGACGTTTTTTATATAAGGTGACCATTTTTGGTCTTGAGAACCTAGAAATTTGAAGGTCTCTACTGTTGATACTGTGTTGTCTAGTATTGTAAGAGGTGGTAGAATGGGAGGGTTTGTCCTAAAATCACTATTTCTATGGTTTTCAGTGTGTTCAGATTGTTCCAATTGCAGCATGAGGCTAGTTGTTCAATCTCCCGTCTGTAAGAGGTTTCATCATTATCTCGAATGAGACCAATCACTGTTGTATCATCTGCAAACTTCAGTAGTTTAACAGATGGATCGTTTGAGATGCAGTCATTGGTATAGAGAGAGAACAGAAGTGGTGAGAGTACACAGCCTTGGGGGGGCCCTGTGCTAATTGTACAGGCATCTGATGTGATTTTGCCTAGCTTCACTTGTTGCTTCCTGTCTGTTAGGAAGCTTGTGATCCACTTTCAAGTGTGTTCAGGTACCGCTAGCTGATTTAGTTTAGTTAGAAGAATATCCGGTATGATGATATTGAATGCTGAACTAAAGTCTAGAAAGAGGACCCTTGCGTAGATCTTTGGAGATTCAAGATGTTGTAGGATGTAGTGCAGAGCCATATTAACAGCATCATCTGTTGATCTATTTGCTTGGTATGCAAATTGCAGGGGTCTAACAGTGGCTCCGTGATGGTTTTAAAGTGGGACATCACTAGCCTTTCAAAGGTTTTCATAACTACTGATGTTAGAGCAACTGGTCTATAGTCATTCAATTCCTTATTGATTGAATGTATATGTGTTTTCTCTAAGAGCAAACAACTTACACAGAATTCTTGGGCTTGATGACTGAATGAGGATTGGAATTGGAGACTTAACCCCAAATCCAGTGCGTCTCTACGTTGGCGTCAAAATTTCAGCTCTAGAAAAGGGTCTGTTCTAAATTATATGCATTCGACTAAAGGATCTAGAGAAAAGTTTAAGAAATAAGAAAATATGCATTGGAATAGATGGCCATTAAATATAATAAAAGCACAGGGATATTTTTCTGAAAAGGAGCTGGTAATTTTACAGGGGTACTCTTTTGACTTTGGGGAAAGGCTGTAATAGGTTCAATAAGTTTTAAGTTAAATACAGTCAGCAGAGATTTAAGATTCATAATGTCCTTGATATAGATCCAAAGAAAAGGTATGTGCTTAACTTGATGACAGGAGATAAAACAATAGCCAATAAAAAGCTGCCAGCATTGTCTTTTGCTGACTTTTGGCAAAAGCCAGTGAGAGCTGCTTTTTTAATGGAAGACAGAAAACCATGACACTGAGCTAAAATATTTAAATGTTATTGAGAGCATTTCAACCAAGATGAAAGGAAAAAATATAAAAATTAATCAAGAGTGACAGTCAGAATATGATCTAGTGAAAACATGGACATGATTCAATCCAGGAATGTAACAGTAGAACAGTGCTTCTACAGAACTATCATTGATTTATAGAAATGGAGTCTGATTTCTTTAAATTCAGGTGTACACTTGCGTTTTTACCTCTATAAATCTGGCTTATGTAATAAAACTGATGAAACGAATGGTATTTGCACTTGGAGAAGACTTCTTTTGGATTTTTGGATAACTGGATCTCATTGCAAATGGAATAATCACAGCTAAAAAAATGTGCATCTGGACTTGGAAGAACCAAGGTAGAAACACCGTTGACACTTCTGAACTTGGGCATTGGAGAAGGCTCCTAAAATTACCATGAATAGCTAAGAAAACATACAAATGGGTCATTGAACAAATCAACCCAGTGATCAGATCTTGTACTCATCTCTTGGATAGTCTAGAACAGGGCCCCCAAACTTTTAGGCACCAGGGACCGAGAGAGGTTTTCCCACAGACTGGAGGGTGTGTGGTTTTGTATGCTGCCTGCATTCCATGGATGGGGCTTTGCTTGTTTGCACGGACCAGTTTCTGGCATGCCGTGGCCCAGTGTTGGTCCATGGACCGGGACTGGAGACCAGAGGTGAGTTTCAGCAGGTTCTGACCAATTCTGGAGAACCGGTAGTGGAAATTTTGAGTAGTTTGGAGAACTGGTAAATACCACCTCTGACTGGCCCCGCCCCCATCTATTCTCTGCCTCCCGAGTCCCAGCTGATCGGGAGGAAATGGGGATTTTGCAGTAACCTTCCCTTGGAGTGGGGAGGGAATGGAGATTTTACAGTATCCTTCATCTGCCACGCCCACCAAGCCATGCCACGCCCACAGAACCGGTAGTAAAAAAAAAATTGAATCCCACCACTGCTGGGGACCTCTGGTCTAGAAGGTAGGCATGCAAGGGATTTGATATTAAAGCAATGTTTATAAGATCAGGACCAGTTCAGTGATCTTCACTGAGCATTATTACTGATGTGTATCCTGCCCATACTAAAAATTTGAAAAATCTCTGAATTTGAGCAGAGCTATATTAAAGTTACTCTCTCCCAGGGGTTTATCACTCTGATGTTATGGGAGGATTTGATACTTTTAATGACTTTGAAAGTTGATGTTAGTAGTAGAAGGTGCTCCTGGTGGGTTCATTTTTGCAAGTTTTTGCTCAGTTATAAATCATGCGATCATAACTATAGGATCAATAGATATGGAAGAGATTTCAGAGATCATCTAATCCATTCCCTGCTCAGCACAGGATCTAGTAAATCATCTCTGGGACATAAGTTTCTGAAGATTTGGAGTAAAGAACTTTACCAGATACCTGCTACTTCTGTGTGAGAATTCTTCAGAGATTTGAAGATTGCTATTAGAACATCAACTCTGATGAAGACACTAAAACATTTATGGCAAACTGCAAGAGATGCTCAATGTAACATTTAGAAGGGATATAGTGATACTCATGGAATGCAACAGTTAGAAGTTAATTTTAGAAAAATAAAAAGGTTATGCAGTGGCATCCTCAAGAGTGCATAGGATGGTGGCAAAAGAAGAAGATGGTCTTTGCAGTATTGTAACTGAAGCACTGTTGTTTCGTACATGTATGTAGTGCCGACACAGATGCAAAAGAAATGGAGCTTGAATCCCATTCTGCAGTCAGCATCTTGCCTGCTTTGTCTCTCTTTGTGGATGCTATTGTGAGTAAGTGTGCTTGTATCAGCCAGATTGCGCCTGGAGATCATATAATTAGAACACAAGGTCAATGTAAGGAAAAGATTCAGAACCAACTTATGTAAAAGGGAACTTCAGGAGGAACTTAAAATACTATGAAAAGCACAACAGAAACTATATATATATATATATATATATATATATATATATATATATATATATATATATATATATATATATATATATATATATATATATATATATATATATATATATATATATGTATATATATGTATATATATATATATGTATATATATGTATATATATATATATATATATATATATATATATATATATATATATATATGTATATATATATATATATATATATATATATATGTATATATATGTATATGTATATATATATATATATATATATATATATATATATATATATATATATATATATATATATATATATATATATATATATATATGTATATATATATATATATATATATATATATATATGTATATATATATATATATATATATATATATATATATGTATATATATGTATATGTATATATATATATATATATATATATATATATATATATATATATATATATATATATATATATATATATATATATATATATATATATATATATATATATATATATATATATATATATATATATATATATATATATATATATATATTCCCCAAATTTCAAATAGGAAAATGTCCCAGTGGTTTTCGGAACAAACTGTTATAAAAATAGAATGAAAGCCTTAGGGAACAAGAAAGATGTACGTTGACAAGGACTGACTTTCAAGATCAAACAGGAAAGGACAAAGAAAGATATCTTAATGTGAAATGTCAACAAACGCAGGAAAGCAAAAATAAAAGGAAAGTTTTAAATAAGAGGTTTAAAGGGGGGAAAAGGAAATATTTAAAAAAAAATCACAAGAAAATTTACATCTAAGATAGGCCTGCTTAAGAGGAATCATGGAGAAGATCAAACTGAAGCCAATGACCTTAAAAGAAGACAGAAATAGTGTACTGAAGCACTGTATGAACAGGTTTATAGAATGATACAGTGTTGATAGGAGAACATAATGACAAATCAACTCCAATAAAAAATAAGGCTTGAAAGATAACAGGTCAGTCATCAGATAGGAAAGCAGTGGCTGCTGATGAAATTCTAGTTCAACTTTTTAAAGCTGCAAGGACAAAAGGCTTTAAAGTGCTAGCCACTTTGTCAACAAATATGGAACAAAACTGTGATTTAGAAATTGGGAATATACCTATGCAGAATAGGAGGTGCAAATACATGCAAATACATGCAAAGTATTCCATTACTTCTTCACACAAGCAAAGTTTGGCTAGGAGTTTGTACTTAGAAATATCCATCTGCTACATTCTTCTTTTGGACAATGTTCATGAGGGCCAGTACATAGCAATGCAAACCATTCCTGTAGTCAGATTTCTTTTGCCAATTTAGCACCCTCGTGATCTGTTAGGACTGCAGTTCTCACAAACTCAACTTGCACGTCATGAGAACTTGGAAATGGAGAACCAGTTTGGTCTAGGGGTGTCAAACTCGATTTCATTGAGGGCCTCATCAAGAATTGTGTTTGACCTTAGGGGCTGGGTGGGCGTGGTCAGCTTGACATCACTCGTGCCAGGGTCACCTGTGGTGGCCCAGGCGGAGCTGGGGGGAATCCATTATCTGCAGCGGAGGAAGGCAAGACCAGGGAGAGCTCCGTTTCTGACTGCAATGGCCTCCTGCAGCCCTCTGCCGGTGAACACGGACCTCCGTATTCACTGGCACCGTGGGCCAGTCCTTTGCTGTTTCCAGGGCGGCCCCACAGGCCAGATCTAAGCACCCCGCAGGCCAGATTTGACACCCTTGGTCTAATGGTTAAAGCACCAGAGTAGAAAGCAAAATACTGTGAGTTCAAGTCCCACCTTAGCCATGAAACCAGCTAGATGTCCTTGGACCAATCACTCCCTCTTTTCTCAAATAATCTCATGGGGTTGTTGTTGTTGTAGGGAAAGTAGTAAATGAATAAATATATTCTGGAAAGTACAGTTCCAAGATAGATAGACAAACAAATATTTGCAGATCTGATCTTAATATGGTAAACTTGAAATTCATTTGTTTATTTGGATTTGTTATGGCCACCCAGTCTAGTAGATTCTGGGCAGCTTACAAAATCCAATATATAGCTTAAAAAAAAGAAGCATAGCCCAAACAGTTAAAAACAAGGCAAACAGGAGATCATTAAAATGTGCTAAGGTAAATGCTTTGCTATGGTTTAGAACAGTAAGGTTAATGAGAAAGCTAGCTGCGCTGAAGTTCTTATGGTATGTAAATTTCACTTTATGCAGAAAAATAGGAATGTTTTATCTCAAAAGATGCAGTGTTAAGAGTTATGTCGTTCAAACAAAACTGTTCTGCCGTGGTCTGAGTCTATCTGCCTTGCTGGTGGTCAGCCTGTTCTTCTCTTTCATTACATCTACCTAGCATTAGCTTTTCTAGAATTCTGAATATTCACATAATGTATCAAAAGGGGTATAATTTCAGCCTTGTCATTTGTGTCTCAAGTAGAAACTTTAGGTTGATTTGTTTGATAATCTATTTGTTTTCTTGGCTGCCCTCAGTAATCTCAGGAGTCTTGCCCAACTCCAAAGTTTAAAACTTATTTTACTCAGTGGGTCTAGGTTTTTTGAAAGGAAGATTTGCTTTAAAATACACATCTTATATTTCTAATTGTCAAGGTCTTTCCTACTGCAACAGCAAAACATAATGGCACTTATGCATTTTATTTATTAGATGTATATTTTTCCTTCCATTGAAGATCCAAATGTGGCATATATAGCACCTTCTCTTCCCCCTTTTCCCTGTTACAACAATCTTATGAGCCAGGTTGAGCTGAAAGAGAGTGACTAACCCAGTGGCTTTCATGGCTGAAGCTGTTGCTGAGCCCAAGTCTCTTTAGTGCCAGTTTATCAGTTTACTATTGTTATCAATGTTACTGAATTCTCTTCTTCTAAATGCAAGGACAAATGCATTTAGTAAATTGGTGCAGAAGTCTTAGTGTGGACCCAGGCCGCCAAGTTACTACCGGTTCCATAGAACAGGTCCAAACCGGGAGGAACCCACCTCTGCCCCTAACCCCCAAAACTTTAACCTTAGACTGTCTACTGTTGACCTCAGCCCATTCTTAAGAGGTCTGTAAGGGGCATGCATAAGCGCACCAATGTGCCTACCGCCCCTGTCCTAATGTCCCTTTTTATTTGTATCCTTTTCATGTATTCAAAATCACGTTTATATTCTTATGTGTTATCTTATATATGCCTGACAAACAAACAAACAAACAAACAAACAAACAAACAACATATCATTTCTGAGTCATCTTTCTCCCTCCCTCTCTCCTATCTATCTATCTATCTATCTATCTATCTATCTATCTATCTATCTATCTATCTATCTATCTATCTATCTATCTATCTATCTATCTATCTATCTTCTATCTTCTATCTATCTATCTATCTATCTATCTATCTATCTATCTATTTATCATCTATCTATCTATCTATCATCTATCTATCTATCTATCTATCTATCTATCTATCTATCTATCTATCTATCATCTATCTATCTATCTATCTATCTATCTATCTTCTATCTTCTATCTATCTATCTTCTATCTTCTATCTATCTATCTATCTATCTTCTATATCTATTATCTATCTATCTATCTATCTTCTATCTATCTATCTATCTATCTATCTATCTATCTATCTATCATCTATCTATCTATCTATCTATCTATCTATCTATCTATCTATCTATCTATCTTCTATCTTCTATCTTCTATCTATCTATCTATCTATTTATCATCTATCTATCTATCATCTATCTATCTATCTATCTATCTATCTATCTATCTATCTATCTATCTATCTATCTATCTATCTATCTTCTATCTTCTATCTATCTATCTTCTATCATCTATCTATCTATCTATCTATCTATCTATCTATCTATCTATCTATCTATCTATCTATCTATCTATTATCTATCTATCTATCTATCTATCTATCTATCTATCTATCTATCTATCTATCTATCTATCTTCTATCTATCTATCTATCTATCTATCTATCTATCTATCTATCTATCTATCATCTAGCTAGCTATCATCTAGCTATCATCTAGCTAGCTATCATCTATCTATCTATCTATCTATCTATCTATCTATCTATCTATCTATCTATCTATCTATCTATCTATCTATCTATCTATCTTCTATCTATCATCTATCTATCTATCTATTTCTACCTACCTTATGCCTATATCTATCATCTATGTCCATCATCTAATTTTTGAACTGCCCTTTTACAGAGGGAAACTGTGGCATGAAGACTGTATTGTTTCAGTTGCCTAATTTTCCAAGCCCAAGGAAGGGTCAGGCCTCCCAGAATGAAAGTCAGCAGAAACAGAAGAGTTCAAAATGGTTCAGAGAAAAATAATTATCATACCTGTAGGGCAGATTTCAAAACTTGATTGAGTCTTGGTTTCCAATTTCATTTATAGTTAATATGCACACAAATCTCCCAGAAAGCTGCCAACTCAGAAATTCATATTTCCCCCTTTGCATGGGTTGTATAAAATATGTCATATAAATCCCAGAAATAATGATTCAATAGCAACAGAATGAGTCAGTTTGATTCAAAATATAATATTTTTAAACTGCTGATATTTGCTTTTCCATTACCCACCTGTTCTCACTCTTGTCTCTGTTTCTGAAATTAGGATCTTAAGATTGCTATCCTATATCCACTTACTTGAAAATAAGCCTCACTGAATTCAGTCAACTTACTCCTATTTCCCCTATACCCGTGATGGCGAACCTATGGCATGCGTGCCAAAGGTGGCACGCAGAGCCCTCTCTGTGGGCACGTCACGCACTGTCACGCGCTGTCACGCGCTGTCACCAGCTGCTCTTTTGGTTTCCAGTGCACACATGTGCGCCTGCCAGCTGGTCTTTGCAGGTGCCGGAGCACTGGAAAATAGCCTGAAAACGGCCCAAAAAACCAGGCCATTTTCGGGCTGTCTGCAGGCTGTTTTTCGGGCCGTTTTTGGAAAAGGGCTCAAAACTGGCCGGAAACTAGCCTGGAAAATGGCCCCAAAATGCCTTGGAAAACAGCCTGAAAACGGCCAAAAACTGCCCAAAAAACAGGCATGCGCGCACCAGCCAGCTGGTCTTCGGGTTTCTGGCGCTCCAGCGCACGCACATGCATGCACGTGCACGCACATGCATGCACATGCACGCACATGCACGCACATGCACGCGTGTTCTGGTTTTGGTACTTGGTGCCGAAAAGGTTCACCATCACTGCCCTATACTGTTAGAGAAGTTTACTGTAAGAAAATGAAATTTGAAACATTGAACTTGAGGGTGACATAAAAGATCTATAAAGAATTGGTTCAGCCAAGATAATATGCAAACACTGAAACAGATTAATAGAAGCTATAGAGGCAAAAAACAAACCAAGGACCATGTGCTTACAGCCAAAAGATCCTTCAGAATGTATCATTTTTAATATCCAATATAATGTAGTGATCTCGGTGTTGGATGAGGGATGGGGAAACTCACATTCAAACTTACAACCTGTTTTGGACTCATTGGTAAGCCAATCTTTCTTCTGGTTCAATCTGCTTCAGAAGGTTGTTATGGTGTCTTAAAAATTGGAAGAAAAATGTTTTTCGCCTTGACTTTTGCTCTAGGGCAGAACAGCAATAATATTTAGGTTTATATACCACCCCATATCACTTTACAGCACTCTCTGGGCAATTTACAAGGCGGCAGCATTATTTGCATATTGCCCCCAACATCTGGGTCCTCATTATACTGACCTTGGAAAGATGGAAGGCTGAGTCAACCTTGAGCTTCACCAGGATTGAACTACAGGCTATGGGAAGAGTTAGCCAGCAATACTGCATTCTAACCACTAGACCACCAGGCCACTAGAAGATAATATATAAAACTAAGGAATTTTAAAAAGTTAGAAGAGTACAAATATGATGGTTTTCCCTTTTAGTCTTATGTAAAGCCAACTACTAACAGCTATCCATCAGTTTTCAATGGTGGCCAGCAATGATTGCAATTTAAGAGATGAGAAGGAAATTTCTTTTAGTACTTGGAGATCAGGGGCGGGTTCCTAATTTTTTTTACTACCACTCTGTGGGCGTGGCTTATTTTGTGGGTGTGGCTTGCCAGCCATGTGACCGCGTGTTCGTGGCTTCTCGGACTGCTGAAGGGAGGGGAACTGAGATAGTCCTGCCGCCCATTCCCCCTCCCCTCAGCAGCTCGAGAAGCCTCAAACGTGCGAAAATGCCTGGGATCATCACCGCACGTTCGTGGCTTCTCGGACTGCTGAAGGGAGGGGAATGGAGATAGCTCCTGCCGCCCGTTCTTTCAGCGTCTCACGCGCTCCCTCAGCCATCCTCCCCTGCTTGGACTCACTGTGGGGTAGGAAGGCAGCGCATGAGCAGTGCTGGAAACTCGGCTTCTGGGCATGCGCAGAAGAAAATTTTTTTAAAAAGTAAATTTTTTTTTTTAAATGGTGGCACCCAGACACCGGCAGCCGACCACACCGGTACTGTGACGTCACCAGCGGGCCGCTACCGGTGCTATAGAGTGGACCGCACTGTTAGGAACCCACCACTGTTGGAGATAATAAAATGAAGTTTTGTGAATTACAAGTGCTGGTTGGGAGGAAAGAATCTGGGAATAGCTGCATAGATTTTAATCCAAGTCAGAGAAGAATTATTCGGATTATGAAGCTTACCTTCTTCAAAAAGTTTTACAATATTTACAATAGACTAGTAAATGTTTCAGTATCTAAAGCATGACAAATATTCATTATTTCTGCATGTTGTAGCTTGGTACTTCTACTGACAGAAGTTTTGGAAAATTCCAAAAGAAGTTCTTTAAAAGTAGCTTAGCTGTGGAGCTGACCTTGGCACTCAAGCTCTACAACTCAACTTACTTCACAGAGATTTTAAAAGACAAACACAAGGAAATTAACAGCATGGCATATTGCCTTGCTGGGAAAATAGGAATGATGCATATTCAGTAAATGGAATTTGAAAGGGAGATCAGTGTTGGTTGTAGGTCATGAAACGTTGTCACAAACTTATGAAAATCTAGTAGACTGGCAAATTTAATAGAAAAAAATGCTTAATAGCTAAAAACAGTGCATTTTCAAAAAAAATAAAATAAATCAAAACATCTGTTTGATCTTTGCTGAGGGATCAAAGTTCCTGAAAGTTGTCTTTCTGGTTTGTCCCTTTTCAGAAAAAGAAAACATGGATACCAGCCAATGAAGTAACTTAAGACTTACTTTTTGTGCTGATGCTTAAGGTCAGATAAAACCGAAGCTCCAAATAACCTCAGTTCTGTCTCTTTGTGCTACTTGGGATTTTCTTGGAATACTTTTGGTGCCAGAGTAACTTTATTTTATTTATTTATTTATTTATTTATTTATTTATTTATTTATTTATTTATTTATTTATTTATTTATTTATTTATTTATTTATTTATTTATTTGTCAAACATGTATAGTAGTAATTTGTATAAACATAAGTAAAAAGTAACGATAAAAGAGGACAATTGGACAGTAGGACAGGGACGGTAGGCACGCTGGTGCGCTTATGCACGCCCCTTACAGACCTCTTAGAAACGAGGAGAGGTCGACTGTAGACAGTCTAAGGTTAAAGTTTTTGGGGTTTGGGGAAGAAACCACAGAGTCAGGTAGTGCATTCCAGGCATTGATTACTCTGTTGCTGAAGTCGTATTTTCTGCAGTTGAGTTTGGAGCGCTTTACATTTAGTTTGAATCTATTACGTGCTCGTGTATTGTTGCGGTTGAAGCTGAAGTAGTCATTAACAGGAAGGACATTTTGGTATATGATTTTATGAACTACATTTAGATCAGATCGGAGGCGACGTAGTTGTAAATTGTCTAATCCCAGTATTTCAAGTCTGGTGGAATAAGGTATTTTGTTGTGAGCGGAGGAGTGAAGGACTCTTCTTGTGAAATATTTCTGGACTCTCTCGATTGCATTTATGTCTGATATGCAGTGCGGGTTCCAGACAGGTGAGCTGTATTCCAGAATTGGTCTAACAAATGTTTTGTATGCTCTGGTTAGTAATGTAATACTTTGTAGGTATGTAGGATGAGGATAAACAGATTGAAGATGAATCCCAGCAAGACTGCCACTATCTGGTGTACTTACTGCCAGGGGATGGGATAGCATTCCCTCTGAAAAAGCAAGCCCATCACTTGGACTCCAACATTCCTAGTTACCACTAGACAGGCAGTGACTGTGGTGAAAAAAGTATCTGAACCAGGTTTAGCTAGTGTACCACTATGGTCTTTCCTGGTTGAAGATAACCTCAATCCCTTGTCCCCTCCCTATTAGATTACTGCAATGCACTAAACAGGGGGCAGCATTTGAAGACTATTCAAAAGCTGCAATGCAACAGCTCACATACTACTGGTAGCAGGTGAGAGCCAGCATAAGCAGCACATTAGTTGTCAGTTGTGCTCCATTGACTGTCAGTAGATTTCTAGATATAATTCGGAGTGCTGGTATTGATCTACAAAGCCCTACATGGCCAGACCATCAAGACTGTTTGCCTCAACTGGATCTTACCTGTCTGGTACTCATCCCAAGAAGGCATACTCAGGTTATTTTTCCACCATATCTCCTTGGGAAATATGGCAGCATAGAAATATAGGTTGGAAGCAGGGATGGGTTCTAACTTACCTCGCTGCCCGTTCGCTTCCTCCCGTGCCGCGTGGGTGCGCTTCGTGGGCGCGCGCATGCGCAGTGCCAAAAAATCTGAAAAAATCCCCCCCCCAAAGCCGAAATCAAGATGGCGACGCATGCGCAGTGCCAGAAACTCGGCTTCTGCGCATGCTCAGGGGGAAAAAATTCAAAAAAAAATCAAAAAAAAGATGGCGGCGCCCACGGACCGGCACTGACCAAACCAGTTCTGTGATGTCATCGTGACGTCACCAGCGGGTCGCTACTGGTTTGGGTGAACTGATCCAAACCGGGAGGAACCCACCTCTGGTTGGAAGTAAATACACACACAACTCCATGGTTTGCTTTATCATATCATATTACACAAGTAATTGGCTAGGAATAGATCATACTAAGCCAGTAAAAAGTACATTATAGTATAATAACTTGTATGAACTCAATCAGGAAGTGAATAGGAAAAAGTACAGTTTGGAACCTCGAATATTAAGAAAGATGAGAAAGGAACTCCTAGCAAGCACATTTCAAAATAAAGTTGTAGGCCTTCTGTTTGACATGTTGAATATTAAATACAAAAAGAGTATTCTGCTGTTGTTTTCATAACTAGAACTCAGAAACAGGAGATGGAGAACAATAGGACCAATTTCAAGAAAATAATATTTTGCAGAACAATTGGCCCTGGACGATCCAAATATCAGCTTTGTTCTATCTCTATCTTAAAATGTCTATACCTTTTTGGTATTGGGTGAAATACTTTTCCTCAAGTGACAGCATTAGCACATTCAAGAATTGAATTCCTCTTTTAGAAATTTGTTATTACACAGAATTCAAAAAGAAAAGTTATCTGGTTAACTGTAGACCCAATTCTTCATTTTTTTACATCAATTTTTCATTACAAAGAGATTTCTTTTAAGGAAATTGTTGTGTTGTTGTTGTTGTTGTTATCTCTTTTATTCATTAAACATGAAACTCAGTCAACTGAACATTTAAAAAAGTGTCACAAATACCATGGACTGAGACGATGATGATGATGATGATGATGATGATGATGATGATGATGATGATGATGATTGTTGTTGTTGTTGTTGTTGTTGTTGTTGTTGTTGTTAGAACCCTGTTCAAACGATTGGGTGTGTTAATATATGATTAAGCCACAAATCATTGTTATGTGTATATTGCTTTAAATGCATTGTGGATGATTACTATATAAGTAAGCAAGAGAGCATGCTCAGTGTGGTTTGTGGTTGATGGTTGATGGTTGATGGTTTATGGTTGGTGGTTGTGTTTGACGGTGTGTTCCGGATTGAAGATTCTCTGCTGCTTTACTGATGAGTAGATTACTTTATGGCTGTGTGGAATTGCTGTGAAAAAGAACAGTAACTATCTGTGATAGTACAGAATTAACTGTAGCTAGATAGCTGTAATCTTTGTTTGTGAGTTAAAACAAAGATAGGCAAGAAGAAGAAATTTCGCATTGACTGAATAACTGTGTATGACTTGGACTTCCTATTTAACTTTGCTACTATTTTGTACATATTAAAGATATTCTGTTTATTGACTGAATAGCATTCATATCAAACTGCAACACCATTACTACAACACATTTCGCTGTGTATGTGCTTAACAGCACAATAACTCCTTAACAATTATTATTATTATTGTTGTTGTTGTTGTTATTGTTATTGTTATTATTATTATTATTATTATTATTATTATTATTATTATTATTATTATTATTATTATTATTATTATTATTATTATTATTATTATTGTGGCATAGTGGCCTAGAGGTGGAGCTCTCGCCTCACAATCAGCAGGCTGTGAGTAGTGGGTGTGAAGAGAAAAGATCTGCTATGAGCTCCACATAAGTGTCAGGGAGGACATCCGGCCAGTAAATGCTCAACTCCATTCAGTCGTCCTGACTCCACCCCAGTGCAAGGGATTGCAGGGTCATTGGGGGGGAAAAAGCAAATTATTGCTCCAAAACTCAAGGATTGGGAGAGAACCCTCTTGCTTTTTGACACCTCCCTTGCAAGACTTTTTTGTTTCCATAGCAAAGTTTCATGAAAAGCCACTTTTTGTTAGTATTTGGCACCTATAATTATAGCTGACAGGATACTCCTGAATTTGACAAGTATTTTTCCACCTATAGCTTTCATGTGTTTCTAGAATCTAAAGAGAGATACTGATTTCCTAAACTATTTGGGGTTTTGTTTGAATTTTTACATCAATCCCCATCCAGTCTTTTCTTAACTTTCTGCTGAAAATTAAGTTTGTCATAAAATACACTTTTGATATTCAAAGTGATGATGTATATACTTAAGCAATGTTGACAAGACATTAATATACAATATCCATATCCATCTATAATATCATAGAGCACTTCTAGGTTCACCTTGTGCTATCTGCATTATGCATGAATTCTTTTAAAGCATGAATGACTTCTAAAGGGAAAAGATGTGTGCATCTTAACAAATGCATACAGTATTTTACATTTGCCACTTTAGTCTTTTATAGAGATACCCATTACGCTTTTCCTCCTACTGATATGATTGACCTTGGCTAAACTTAAAAAACTTAAATTAAAATTTTTTTTAATTTTTTTTTTAAAAATTTAAATAAAAAAACTTAAATCAAACATAGTTAATGCTGGATGGGACACCATGAGGAAATACTGGGATTACATTAGATTGGGAAATTGAAAACATCCTAGCAAAGACAAGGCCAAACCATTTCAGGTTATTTCCAAGAAAATTACATGAAGATGTCATGAACTTATCATGAGTAAAGCTTCACTTGAAAGAGATGTTCAAATATGTTTCAAGTAGACCTTCATTTATTGATTTTTTAAATCCAATTCCTATCCAATTTTCATAACAGGCATCAACACAGGCTGCAATGAGTATAAACAGCAAATAATCAAATAAACTCTAAGTAGAATAATAAAACAAGTCAGACAGAACCCAATTAAGAAAAAATTGGAGTTATTAAAAACCCAAGTTTGGTGGAATAGCCACATATTCTGGCACTGACATAAAATTGACTTTGAGATCCTAGCTCCCATGATTAGATTGCCGCTGACGGCTCTTTTTCAATCTCCCATATAATGTATTGCTGGATGCAAAAGAGATCCTAATTATTATATTTTTAATTAATATTTACAAAGGAATAAGGTCCATTTTTCCCCAGAACTATCAGTCTAGGTGTCTGCGGGGATGGGGCAACATATGAAATGTGCCGTTCCTTATGACATTATCGTATAAACAATGTGACTTCCATTCTTGTGTCAAATAGTAGTATATCATAGCAGCATTTATTTGATAACATTTAAGTACAGGTGGTCCTCGACTTACAACCACAATTGAGCCCAAAATGTCTGTTGTTAAGTGAGACATTTGTTAAGTGAGTTTTGTCCCATTTTACAACCTTCCTTGTCACAGTTGTTAAGTGAATCACTGCAGTTGATAAGTTAGTAACCCAGTTGTTAAGTGAATCTGGCTTCCCCATTGACTTTGCTTGTCAGAAGGTTGCATAAGGTGATTACATGGCCCCGGAACCAGAGGTGGGTTGCTACCGGTGCGGCCCACTCTACAGTACCGGTAGCGGCCAGCAGATGGCACTGTTTGCACGTGCTTGCTCCGGTGCTGTATTTTTGGGCGATTTTGCTTCTGCGCATGTGCAGAAGCAAAATCGCGTGAGGGGGCTCACGCACGTAGCGAGCGCACGCACCAAACATGGCGATGCACGCGCAGGGCTCCGGTAGCAAGGTAAGAGAGCAACCCGCCCCTGCCCGGGACAGTACAACTGTCGTAGGTATAAACCAGTTGCCAAGCATCTGAATTTTGGTCACATAATCCTGGGGATGCTTCAAAGATCATAACTGTGAAAAACGGTCATAAGTTACTTTTTTCAGCGCCGTTGTAACTTTGAATGGTCACTAAATGAACTGTTGTAAGCTGAGGACTACCTATATTGCAGTTCACTGCAGATGTCACCGGTGGCCCAACAGAAAGTTAAAAAGAGCAACAATGTCAAAAATACATACATATTTAAAGAAATAAAAGTATGCATTTTTAACCTAATTATCTTTGTATTTTTGTTTCCTTTTTGTCATTTTAAAAGCATTAAAATACATTTAAAATGAGAACAATAATGTCAAATATTTGAAGAGATGATGGTTTACTTCTTTATTTGTCATTGATTCTACTGTCATTGATTCTGGGCCCAGGACAGATTGATGTTGAGACTAGTAATAAAAAGGTACCTGGTTGATCACTCATCCAGCATCTGCTAGAAACAGAAAGAAGCTGAGAAGTAGGATAGCTCATTCTCTGCAATCTGGAGTTGTCCAAGCCCTACAACTTTTTGATTTTTCATCTAGCATGGCCATAACCACCAGTTGTAGAGGTTGATATGTAATATTTGAGGCAGAATTTAAGGGATTAAAGAATAGATTGAAACTAGGCTATTCAGCGGACTACATACATCTTTCAAATGAAGTATCAGAATTAAAAAAAAATATGTTGACATTTAGGAATACGTGCAAAGTGTGTTTCAAAAGTTTTTTTAAAAAAACATTTAAACAGTCTTTTCCCCTTCTGTTCAATTGTGTCTGATTCTCAAAGACTGCTTGGACAAATCCTTGCAATTTTCTTGGCAAGTTATTTTTTTTCCAGAAGTGGTTTGCCATTGCCTTCTTCTTAGGGCTGAGAAAAGGTGATTAGCCCAAAGCTGACTTCATGTCTAAGGCAGGACTAGAACTCACTTCCTAGCTTGATGCCTTAATCACTACACCAAACTGGCACTCTTAAAAAATTTAGTTGCTTTTCAAAAGATATAGAAAAAGCTTCCTGTCTGTGGATGGATTTTAAATTCTGTAATTAAAAATACTAGAAATGAAAATAGAAGTTGTTGTGTTTCTTAATAGAATAATTTATCTTATCTATAGAAAGAACTTATCATAAGAAACCTAAAGGGGTTCAAAGCTGAAGAAAATTATTATTATTTTCAAAGAAAACTTTTTTTCAAAGAAACTTTTTAGTTTTTAACTTGCTTTCCTACAAGATCCCAAGACATTGCTTAACTCCTTCAAATATGTTTTTCTTATAGTCTTTGAACCATTCTGGGCTTATTGTATATTGCTTATAGTCTTTGAACCGTTCATGAGCTTATTGTATATTATTCCAGCACATTTCCAAATCATAAATCAAAAGCCTATCAACATGCATTATGGAAATCCTCAATAATATGTAGGGATTTGTTTGAAATTACTTTATCCTAATTGCAAATAATTCTACAATGGTTTTATTAAAAGGACAAGTTTTACATGTAAACCAGCTCCTCTACATGGTGGCCTTGTCATATTGTTCATATCTGAATATCAGTTAAGCCTGGGAATAGGCATCACATAATGCTGGCCTTCAAAAGCCATATACCTATTCTTTTGAAATGACAACATAGATTTTTTTCATGAAAGGGTGTGTGTGTGAGAGAGAACCTGTGACCTTCCTCCTGCTATAGAACAACTTCCTATATAGTATGCTTTCATTTCTCTTTCAATTTGCAGCAGCAACACTGCAGCATGTAATGCAGCAACTATTTAAAGGGAAGGACAGGCTAAATTTTCTATTATTCATGTCTTTAAGATTTATGGAAAAAATAAAGAGACCAATGGCCCAAGGTGCATCTTTTTGTCAATCCATATTGAATTTTTCTGTCAAAAGGAAGCCTAGAAGACATATGCCACGTTTCGTTTCTGTAATTCTCTTTGCAATCAATAGGAAATTATTTTTTTAATTACAGGGCAGCAATATTCTATTGATTTAGTTGCACAAAGATCTTATTCCAGCACCAAAATCTTACTGGAAAATATTGCTTCATTCCTACCAATTTTTCCTGATACAACGATTCTGTGTAAAGTTGTTGGTATATATGCTATTCATACATAGTAAGATATAGTGAGCAAAGAGGCAGGATAAGAAAAAAATGTTTAGACTAACACCTTTCTCTTTATCTCTCCATAATTTTTCTTGTCTTGCTCTTGCAAATCATCCTTGCTTCCATAATATCCATACACGTTGCTTCATATTTTTTGATTTTATTCTCCTCCTCCTCGATTACATCCATCCAGTAAATTATACTTATTTCTCCAAAACCCATCCCTGTTTCTTCCATTATCACCATTCTCTGGAGACGAACATGCAATATTTCCAGTCAGTGAATTTCTACTTTCACACACATGTGTTTGTCTAGGTGACACCATGCTTTTTCATTTTAGCCCTTTCATGCCTAATTTATTCTAGCTCTTCACTTCTGTCTTACATTCAGCGTTTCTCCTCCAGCAGATGAGAAAACCTTTTCTCAAGTATATTTTTACCCATCTTATTTTATATATTTTTACCAATGTACAACATACAAGGAATCTATTTTTCCTTCACTTCTTCACACTCCTTAAATTTACTCCTCTTACATTCTTAACAGCAGTCTTTTATGTGTCATGGTCATTACCAGGTGAGATCATAAATATTGACCTCTGTTGCCTTATTATGGCTTTGATTAATTGCATATTTCACATAATTCTTTTTAATTAGATGCTTTTATTATTTATTCATTAATAATTTGTATACTAGTAGGAGTATACTGAGCTACAGCTTTACTTGTGCCTATGCTGCATATGGCATATTTTGTTTTCTAGACATATTGTAAGGAACGTCTTTCCAGCCACAATTAAAGTACGAACTTCTGAGTCAGTGTTCTCAAAAGGATTCCTTTATTTGCATCTGAATAACATCCATTCGTTCAAAGCAAAGTCTAAATGCCTTCAGGCAAGGCAAGCATATGTAACCTTAATGCCCCACCCCATTCAGCATAATCAATCCACAAATGTGTGACCAGATGGCTTTACGTTCCCAGCCTCCCTTCCGTTCAACTGACTTGCAATTACCTCATAAAACCCTATCTTAAGATGAGAAGGCTCCCAGGTGTCTGGGATCCGGATATGTTATAACCTTTTGATCAAGCAGAGCCAAGACCCCCCCTTCTCCTTTTGAATGGCAGAGTCTGGAGTCTGACACATATGTAGAAACAAATATGGTCCACATGTATGTTTTCTACATATGCCACATGTATGTTTTCTATGTATGCTAGAATGTCGGTTTTAAAACAACCTCACAGCCACATAGCATTTCTTGTATTCTAACACTAAGAAGCATATATAATGAAAATGACACAAATACCTTAGAACTATCTGACATTGAATCTATGAGAGTAAGTTCCATTAAACTTTTAAAAGTTGTTGGCACGCATGCATGCATATATTTGCCAAATGAACATCTCCATTTTAAGACTATTGGCATCTCATAATTATGCCCCAAATCAGGGGTTTTTGCTGTCATTACTATTACTGATCTTATTGTAATAATGCTTACTAACTATAAGTCTAATTATGATCTATTAAATCTGGTAGAGGATTTAAACATTGTCCTCAAAGGCTTGACATAATATTTTGACATCAAATATTTTACAAGTAGTAACATTTAAAAACTGGTTTGCTGGTTAAATACCTAGATGTGTTTTAAAATACCACTTTTTAAAAATCTACCTCCTGTGTATCTCCGTGTTCCTTTTGTATATTAACTGTATAGCAAGTTAATTAGTAACAGAAATAGCTAAAAAGAGATTTTTCTGCTACATGGAAACCACATTTCACAAGTAGCATTTCCTGTAATTTTGGTTTTTTTGCTTTTCATATTTTGCTTGCATATCATTCTTTACTATGTATAGAAAATTTATGGTTTGTCCCTTCCATTCTATTATGGAGAAGTATAAAGTAACGTCTTTTTATTGGAATTCCAAAAACAAATAAGGTAAAGTTCATTCTCTTTATGTCAAATGTTTCAGAAACTTCTGGTACCCATTAGTTCAACAGCAAGGTTGGCATTTCATGCATTTCCTTCAGCAATGCTAGTGGTATTTGAGAAAGAATTCTAGGTCTTGAAAACAATAACATTCCCCAGGTGAAGCAAAGAAAGTCCCTTCAAGGTGAACTCCTGCCCTGTACTTGACACATGCTTTTGAAGGTCATGTGGACTGAGTACTCATTGTCTAGACATCTGGAATGCTACATCTTTTCTATCCATCATTTGTGGATATCTACTGGTTTATACATTTTCTAGTGGGCTACAATGGAGAACTGTCCATTTCCAGTCTTGATGGACAATAAATGTAATGTAGGATAGCTGACTTGGTGTCCACCTGGCATGCAAGTAGAAAAAAACTACCAGTAATTCAGATGGAAAACCTGAATTAGAAACCTCATGCCAGAGTATAATGTTCTCCTCAGAGGTCCACAAGATACTCCTAAGAAGTCTACAAGCAAGATGTCAAGTCAAAATTTATATAACCCTGCTGTCTATCTCGGTCTCTAATCCTCACTGGTATTAGCCATTAATAGATTCAACAATCAATTTGCTAATCAATCAATGAGTCAGCCAGTCAATCAATCAATCAGAAGCAATCAAATGGCCAGTACTCCATCTTGTTCATTCAGAAAGTCAGTTGAATGAGTTATGTGAGTACAGCTAATAGGAATATTATTGCTCCTTTTGACACATTGGCAAAAAGAATCAGAACACAAAATACAAACTGAGTGGACATGACCTTGTAGATGACCCTCACTTTGTCAAGGACCTTGGAGTACTCATATCTAATGATATAAGTGTCAAAGCTCACTGTAACAACATCGCCAAAAAGGCATTAAGAGTTGTAAACCTAATCTTGTGTAGCTTCTTCTACGGTAATATTACACTACTAACCAGAGCATACAAAACATTTGCTAGACCAATTCTCGAATACAGCTCATCTGTCTGGAACCTGCACTGCATATCGGACATTAATACAATTGAACGTGTTCAGAGATATTTCACGAGAAGAGTCCTACACTCCTCTGCTTGCAACAGAATACCTTATACCACCAGACTTGTAATTCTGGGCTTAGACAACTTAGAACTACATCACCTTTGGTATGACCTAAGCGTAGTTCATAAAATTATCCGCTACAATGTCCTACCTGTCAATGACTACTTCAGCTTCAACCACAACAATACCCGAGCACACAATAGATACAAACTTAAGGTGAACTGCTCCAAACTGGATTGCAGAAAATACGACTTCAGCAACAGAGTGGTCAATGCCTGGAATGCACTGCCTGACTCTGTGGTTTCATCCCCAAACCCCCAAAATTTTAACCTTAGACTGTCTACTGTTGACTTCACCCCATTCCTAAGAGGTCTGTAAGGGGCGTGCATAAGTGTACCTGCATGCCTTCCGTCCCTGTCCTAATGTTCCCTTTTACTTTTATTAATTTCATGTATTCAAATTATGTATATACTTATATGTATTATCTAATACGAGATTGACAAAATAAATAAATAAAAATAAATAAAATAAAAATTTCTATCCTGGATTCTTTTGTCTAACAAAACTGTAGCACTTTCCATTCATTTTATCTGCACTATTATATTGCTGAGAAACAATCTATAGTTGTCTTAGCTAATAATAAGACACAGTAAAATAATGACATAATGTCTATAAAAATTTCCCCAAATGCTACACATCTTTAATTTTATTTTCCTTTAAAACATTGAGAACTTCAGTATTTTTCAATTCTCTGTTTATAATGAGAAAAACATCAGTTAAGAAACAAATGCCTAATTTGCTCACTGATCCCTAATGTTCAGAAGCTGTATTTTAAATTTGCTAAAGTAAAAGCCTTAATGAAACTGCTGTAGTTGACTACTTAAATAGAAACCAGTTTCCATATGAGAGTATTTTTGCACTTAATAAGGAATGACAAGATCATTTGTTAATTTCCAGTAGGCTGGAACATATAGGCATATATAGGCACAACCTACTGAGGCAGTAAACATCCAGGCAACCATTAGAGAGCAGCCAAAAGTGATAGAAAACTAATTTCCTTTTGCTCACATGCAATCTGCTTATCCCTTGCTCAGTTTTTGATACTTACCAGTTTTTAATTCTAAAACATCCTATTGGCTTTCTAAGCATGCAGAAAAAGTCTTTTCACTGAGCAAAATGCATTTACATTTCAATAATGTACAGCCACATTAAAAATATTGAAAGCTTTGGGCAATTTCATTAATGTTGCCCCTGCCCGAGATAGATCTGGTTTCAAATATTTTCATTTCATTCAATACATTTAGTCCCATTACATAATTAGATATATTTAAAGATAGCTTTTTATTATTTATGAGGTTTTCATATAGCAGTTCTTTTTGTTATAAGTTATCTGAGATTTATGAGTCTTAAAACGTGTTGCAGCCCTTTGGGAACTTTGGAGGATCTAGGTCCGTGATGGCGAACCTATGGCACGCGTGCCACAGGTGGCACGTGGAGCCATATCTGCCGGCACGCGAGCCGCAGTGCTAGCTCAGCTCCAGTGCGCATGTGCACACCGGCCAGCTTGCACGGAGGCTCTGGGAGGGTGTTTTTGGCCTCCAGGGGATGGGGAAGGTATTTTCGCCCTCCCAGGCTCCAGGGAAGGCTCTGGAGCCTGGGGAGGGTGAAAAACGGGCTTACCGGGCCCACCGGAAGTTAGGAAACAGGCCATTTCCGGCCTCCAGAGGGCCTCTGGGGCCTCTGGAGCCTGGGGAGGGCGAAAAACGGGCCTACCAGGCCCACCAAAAGTCAGGAAATGGGGAAGCATGGGGGCGCTCCATGAATAATCCAGTTCTACATGTCAAAGTTCATATTTTGTTAATGACATTCTCATTATTTACAAACAGAACCAAATTTGTGGTTTTTTATGGAGATACTCAATTATCCAGGTCATGGTAGTCCCAAAGGTGCTTTTTTCAAAAGGCATCTGGACTTTCTTGGATTATTTCTTTTGAAAATGTTTCACTTCTCATCCAAGAAGATTCTTCAGTTCTAACTAATGGTGAGGAATGGAAGGATTTATATTTATATATTTATATTAGGACAGGACTCAGCAGTCCATCTGCATTTAAAAGATAAGGGTCACTCTTTGGAAGACAGCAAGGGTTCATACTCTGGACAGAGAGGACCACTGGTTTGAAAGACGAGTCAAAGAGGCCATCTATGTCAAAACTGAACAGTCCTCCCTCAACAGAGGGGGAGAGATATGACCAGTAGTGGGTTGCTGCCAGTTCGGACCGGTTCATTAGAACCGGTAGCGGAAATTTACCGCCGCTCGCCGAACTAGCAGCGATGACTGGCGGTCCACACTCCCGAACCGGTCCTCCGGTCGCTGTGGCTTACAAATAAAACCCTCTGTGCATGCGCAAAGGCTTTTGCGCATGCGCAGAGGGTCATTTCCGGGTGTTTTGCGTGACGTGATGGACTTCCATCAGAAGGGTGCAAAACGCACACTTCTGTTGCGATGCGAACCGGTAGGGAAGGTAAGTGGAACCCACCCCTGGATATGACACTACCTATCTCCTGTTTACAACACAGTCCTTTCAGCAATCCCAAGAAGGTTCCACACCTGTTTTCACTCTGATTCAGGTGACTCTGAGGATACAGATAAACCGCCAAATGGCCTCAGTGATACTCAGAGTGTTAACGACTGGATGACGGCAAGGAATAAAATCCTTCCATTCCCAACCAGTTAGTTAAAAACTGAAAAAGCTTCTTGGATGAGAAGCAAAACGTTTTCAAAGGAAAAACCAAGAAAGTCCAGTTGACATTTTTTTGTGGGGGGGGGGAAGCACCTTTGGGACAAACTTATTATTGGGAAATAAATGTGAGATGGTAGGGAAAATGTCCTCCTCCAAATCAACATGTCTAAAAACAGGTAGGCAACAGATGGCCAAGATCGCTTTGTTAAATTTAATTGTCTACTTTGAGATACCGATTTCCATTGTAGTAATTTCGCTATATCTATTAATTTAAAGATGTGTTGAAAAAATCCCCAAATCAAATATGGAATGAATTCAGAATTTCTAAGTGCAATTTACCATCCAAACACTGCTCACATGGCTTAGTACTGTATTAAGATCAGGGCCGTCTTAACAGCATTATGGGCCCCTGGGCAAAACAGTGTACTGGGGCCCCTAAGACAACTACTCACAGGAATAAAAATGTAAATGGCCAATAAAATTAAACATATATTTGCATGTTAGTATTAATTTAAAAATGCAGTAAAATGTAATAAATATGTTGCTGTATTTATATGATAGAAGGTGCATTGAAGGGTTAACATACACAGATTAGTATGGGGCCCCTATGCTTATGGGGTCCATGGGCAAGTGCCCATCAGGCCCATGCGTTAAGATAGTCCTGATGGGAAACCAACCATCTAAAAAACCCAAGCTAGACTGGGAAGTTGTTAATACATAAGACAATGGTGGTTTGCTTCTATATAGTTGCCAAGAAAATCCATGGATGCATCCATGAAATCACTAGGAGTCATGCTTAACCTAAAAGAGAATTTATCTTTTAATAAGGCTTGAGCATAGGTATTGACAAGAAATTCTGAATGCCTTTTAGGGAAAATAATACAAAACAGAGAAAGGGAAGAATAGAGTGAGTGCCTGGAAGATTTTATAGCAGTGAATCACTGTAGTTTTTAAGTTGGTAACATGGTTGTTAAGTGAATCTGGTTTCCGCATTTACTTGGCTTGACAGAAGGTTGCAAAAGCGGATCAGATGTCCCTGGGTCACTGCAACCATGATAAATATGAGTCAGTTGCCAAGCATCTGAATTTTGATCACTTGACCATGAGGATGCTGCAATGGTCATAAGAGTGAAACAATGGCCATAGGTCAGTTTTTCAGTACCGTTGTAAGTTCAAATGGTCACTAAATGAACTGTCCTAAGTCATGACTGGAGCATGGCTTACATGTTTGAAGGCCATCAGGTTGAGAATGTTTGCTTTATAAATATGTCTTGTTGGCGTGGAATGTTGTTTCTGCACCAACTCAGAAAGCTCAAACTTTATTTTATTTATTTTATTTATTTTATTTATTTTATTTATTTTATTTATTTTGTCAAGTACGTATTGGTAATATACATAGATATAACATTGTTTATCTACATAAGATAT
Organism: Diadophis punctatus similis; assembly: GCA_023053685.1. Taxonomy (NCBI): domain Eukaryota; kingdom Metazoa; phylum Chordata; class Lepidosauria; order Squamata; family Dipsadidae; genus Diadophis; species Diadophis punctatus. The sequence goes on along the minus strand of JALIGW010000016.1, from coordinate 6,181,551 downwards.
GTATATAAACTGTATAAAAGATATGTATATAAATATGTATAAAAACTGTCCAAGGAGCTGCTGATACACTTCTACAGAGGAATTATTGAGTCCGTCATCTGCACCTCTATAACTGACTGGTTTGGTTCTGCAGCCCAACAAGACAGACACAGACTTCAGACGATAATTAGAACTGCAGAAAAAACCATTGCTACCAACCTGCCTTCCATTGAGGACCTGTATACCGCACGAGTCAAAAAGAGGGCTGTGAAAATATTTACAGACCCCTTGCATCCTGGACACAAACTGTTTCAACTCCTACCCTCAAAACAATGCTATAGAGCACTGCACACCAGAACAACTAGACACAAGAACAGTTTTTTTACCAAATGCCATCACTCTGCTAAACAAATAATTCCCTCAACACTGTCAAACTATTTACTAAGTCTGCACTACTATTAATCTTCTCATCGTTCCCATCACCCACCTCCTCCCACTAATGACTGTATGACTGTAACTTTGTTGTTTGTATCCTTACGATTTATATTGACTGGTTCCTAATATGATTTGATTGCTTATTTGTACCCTATGACTATCATTAAGAGTTGTACCTTATGATTCTTGATGAACATATCTTTTCTTCTATGTACACTGAGAGCATATGCACCAAGACAAATTCCTTGTGTGTCCAATCACACTTGGCCAATAAAAAATTCTATTCTATTCTATTCTATTCTATTCTATTCTATTCTATTCTATTCTATTCTATTCTATTCTATTCTACTCTACTCTACTCTACTCTACTCTACTCTACTCTACTCTACTCTATTCTATTCTATTCTATTCTATTCTATGGAGATCTTCTGTCAGTAATTCACTGGTGGAGTAACTTTTCTTTTTCATTTCTTTTTAGCAGCACATTCAGGAAAAGCTCCCTGCTTTTTCTTCTATAATATTTGGTATTTTAAGAACTGTCCTATTTAGAATAAATAGAAACATGCTCTGAACATGCAGAGGCATATATTTAATTATAACTGGGTAAACTGAGAGTCAATTCCATACACCTGGCCACCAGTTGAGACAGGTATTGTTCTTAGGAAAGTAAGAGATGAGAAGGCTTATTTGGTTTATGGATCTTGAAGAGCAATTATTGTGTAAGAGAGGTTCATGCAAACAAAAGCCCCTGTGATATTAAAATTATGGAAGGTGTAAGCATGAAAAAAAGATTTTACAATGGCTGAAGATATCTGATTCCATAATGCACTTAAAGTTGTATATTAATCTGGTACAGAGGATTTCTTTTCTAAAAAATGTCTTGTATGTTTTGTATAGCAGGTTTGTACAACATTTCTCCCTACTTACTAAAAGACTTCTGCCAGAAGCTTCTTATCTGTGAAGCTCTACACTATAATCATCAAAAAAATAACCTCTTGATCTAAGGTATTAATTTTGATTTTTATCACAGCAACTCGCATGGCTGTGGGGTTTTCTGTCCCCGAAATAACTCTATAGCCTTACTGGAATAGGAGGTAAGTAATCAATGTTCTTCAGATTTCTACATTACATGAGTTTTAAAAACAAAGATCTCATCAGAACACCAAGAAATACCCTTTAAAGGTAAAACCCTTTTCTATAACTCAGTTCTTTAATGTAGATAAATGTAGAAACTTTAATGTAGATAATGTAGAAACTTTCTGACGGTGAGAGCGATCAACCAGTGGAACAGCTTGCCAGCGGAGGTTGTGAGAGCCCCAACACTTGCGACCTTCAAGAGGAGACTGGACTGCCATCTGTCTCAAATGGTGTAGGAACTCCTGCTTGAGCAGGGGGTTGGACTAGATGACCTACAAGGTCCCTTCCAACTCTAATAATAAATCTAAATCTAGATCTAGAAGATTTCAATAGCCAGGTTCATGGGGAAAAAAATAACTCTTCTCAGTTTTCCAGTTTGCCTACATTTTCAATGACCACAAATTAAACTGCGCTTGACCAGTGTCCGATTTAACTGGGTTTCAATCTAGCTGAATCATTTATCAGATTCTGTCAGAACTCTGGCATCTAATTTGGAACAGATGCTTTTGTAATTCTATCTACAAAAGAGGTGCAGCAAATTTATCACAGCAGGTTTACAAAGGTTCTGTTTTTACACAGTGGAGCCACACCAAAGAACTTTTCACCTACTCCTCTCCAGGAACAATTCACCTTGATAATATTCCATTTCTCTCTGCTTTTACTGTGTAGTGTCCTCTAGAAAATATGAGTTAATCATATACAAATTCTATACGCAGCTTCAAATAACAACTTCAATTAAGTGAATTTCAGGCTACAGAAACTTATGGCACTTTTTCCAAACAAAACAAATAACTTCAGGATTATTCTCAGACAGCATGGATTTTTTTTTTAAAAAATGCAGAAACTAACTTGCAAGCATGACTTTCTCTTCAACTGTTAGCACTAACAGCAGAGCCATTATTGTCAAAGGATAGAATGTCAGTCAATTCACACATACTGGAATTTTGCTTTGTTTTGTTGTTGGGATTTCTAACACTTGCCACTACCTAAAATTTTGTAAGGTTGAACTAAAGATGCATACACATCCGGAGGGCACAACATTGGAGAAGGTTGTTCTAAACAATGCTGTTGTTGTTATTATGATTTGGCATTGTGGAAGATCTCCTGGCAAGGACTCACAAAACCTGCTGTCATATCCATCACTCAACAAAAGCTTGCAGAAATTCTTTTCAGGCTTCTGGAGGAAGTAATTTACTCATCCACAGATTAAAAAACTGGAAGTGCCAGCTTAACAAAACTTGACTCTAACCCCCTCCTTCCAATTTCTTTCTTCTCAGGATGAAAATGCAGGTGGAAGACCAGAAAGCCTCACTTATGTTCATGGAAGTATGTAAAGTAGCAACAGCCAAAGAAAAAGGTTTGCGGCAGCTTCCCAAAAAGCTCTGTGTTAGATGATACAATATGCCAATGAGCCCACACACATTCTGGCATCTAGAGTTTTGTATTTTTCAGAAAATACTAATATTAATTTTGCATTTTTAATCTTTGAGAGCTTTGAAGTGAATTTCCCCAAACCTAAGTACATAGGATTCATCTTCAAAAACTATAAAAATGAGAAGTAAAGCAGACAATGATATAGAATGGGGGAAGGCAGTTTTAGCTTTCTTAACTTTCTTAACTCAAGACTAGAATCTGCTCCGAGACAAGCACTGTATTGGGGATTAGATAATTCAAATTATATAATTTATGAGATGCAGCCTGACTCGATTTGGGATTCAGGATTATGATGACGATTAAACCACAACCATGATTTTATTTATTTATTTTCTATATTTATTCAATTTCCATATCTTCCCAACTCAACCAATAGACTCTGGGTGGTTTACAATTCTACAATTATAAAAAAAGTATGATATACTTGATAGTTGATGCAAATCTTTTTTATTATTATTGCAGTTAGGGGCTTTTTTCCTTCAGGGTTTTGTAAACATTACTTAAATCTGATTTTATTTGGATCAGAGTAAAACAGAATGATACCTATGTTTCCTTACAGAGCAGGCATGTAACTGCTATTTTATTCAATGGAGCTTACTTCCTAATCTTGCTCTCCCAACATATTATAAGTCATATGAATTGTATTTAAAGAATGGAAATAGAATGTCTACCAAGGAGAGAGAAAAACTTGTTTACATGAACTCTTTTCTTGTAAATAAACCTTTCATTTTAGCATAAATCCAAATTGGATCCATTTGCATGGAGAGTCTATGTCTTCCGTACTTTTAACAATGTAGATTTAGCAATGTAGTACATTCATATGCTAATGTACAGATGGGTTCAGATTCATATGCATTTCTTCCTGTCATGTGTTCTTTTTATTGTGTGATACCACTAATTTCAAAAAAATATATTATTGAAAAAGTCCACATGCTTGCTGAGTTGAAAAATACAGATTTGGCATTGGAAATAGTTTCTCTCAAGAATCTTTTTGTTAAAATGATGTAAAACCAGAAATGTAAAAAATTAGATAATATCCAGGTCTACCTACAGGTCAAGTTGCTAACTACACTGTAGATAGTACAGTTTTGCTGTATCAATCCAAACCAAATCAGATAAAACAGAGGTGGGTTCCTGCCTGTTCCTGCCGGTACGGTTAATAGCTGTTGTTCGGCGCAGAGCCGAAGACATTGCTGCCGTTTGCAGCGCGGGAGCTTTCCCCGGGCGCTTTCCCCACCCGCATGGACGCCGCCAATTGCGTTCTTTTGCCCTCTGCGCATGCAGAACGCTTTGCGCATGCGCAGTGGGCAAAAGAACGCAATTGGCAGCGGACATGCAGGCGGCAGCAGTGCCCGGGGAAAGCCCCCGCGCCGCGAACGGCAGCAGCGTCTTCGGCTCTGCGCTGAACAACAGCTATTAACCGTACCGGCAGGAACCCACTACTGAGATAAAACTAATCAAAACATCAACCCCTGCTTTGAACTGAAGCTAATTATTTCTAGTAATATACTTATGAGTAATTTCTGCCCAGAGTGGATATGGCAATGAAAGTTTGTTTTACATGATAGATGAATTTAATTTTAAAAAGGAACATTTAGTTTGGACCTCTATAGGACTGGCATTTGGTGAAACCAGAGAACCTGAGCCAAATACACAATTGCCTTAGCCTCCTATCACTTTCACTTCTCTCTGCCATTGTAATTTTGTTCATCTGTCACTTGTTCTTCTCTTCCCAATAACACCATTCTTAAACAGGACCATGGTATACAGATAACAGCAATACCTTAATTTCAGCATGATACTGTATGCGCCAATGTTTATTCATATACGGCATTCTAAGAACATCTTAAGCATGTTTCATATAGTGATGCATCTCACTGAAATTAGACAAATGGTTGACTTGAATACTCTGACTGATAAAAAAAATTGAACTTGGAAAAGAATGTCCTAAACATGGCAAGTCTATGGAATTATTCCTGTTTAAGAGCTAAATAGATTTTGTCGATAAGGGCAATCTCTAATAGAATGAGGTCTTTGGGAGAGCGTCAGTATTCCAGCAAGCAGATCATGATTTCTTTCCTCAAACTCTGTTCCATTTGCATTTTCAATTTTATTCTTCTCAGGGGGCATTAACCTTTCTATACCGGTGAGAATACTATTCTCATTGGATTGATCTGTGGTGACACAGTGGTTAGAATGCAATACTGCAGGCTAACTCACTGCTCACTCCAGGAGTTCAATTCTGAGAGGCTCAAGGTTGACTCAGCCTTCCATTCTTCCGAGGCCGGTAAAATGAGGACCCAGATTGTTGGGCAATATGCCGACTCTGTAAACCACTTAGAGAGGGCTGTAAAGCACTGTGAAGTGGTATATAAGTCTAAGTGCTATTGCTATTGAGCTTTGGGGAAAGGCATTTTTCCTCTTATTTTACAAACACTGAACATGCTGACATCTTGTTTAATTCCTCAGTAGCCCAATGTTGACTACATATTGTTAAGGAGTTATTGTGCTGTTAAGCACATGCACAGCGAAATGTGTTGTATTAATGGTGTTGCAGTTTGATATGAATGCTATTCAGTCAATAAAAAGAATATATTTAGTATGTACAAAGTAGTTTTTACTTGAATAGTAGCAAAGTTAAATAGGAAGTCCAAGTCATACACAGTTATTCAGTCAATGCGAAGTTTCTTCTTCTTACCTATCTTTGTTTTAACTCACAAACAAAGATTACAGCTATCACTTAATTCTATACTATCACAGATAATTACTCTTCTCTTCACAGCAATTCCACACAGTCATAAAGTAATCTACTCATCAGTAAAGCAGCAGAGTCTTCAATCCAGAACACACCGTCAAACACCACTCACCACACTAAACCATACTAAACCACCAACCACATTGAGCATGCTCTCTTGCTTGCTTATATAGTAATCATCCACAATGCATTTAAAGCAATATACACATAACAATGATTTGTGGCTTAATCATATATTAACATACCGAATCGTTTGAACAGGGTTCTAACACATATAATCAAAATTTGGCATCTGGCATTGATATAGTGAATATGATATAATAATCTTGTGTCCAACTATATGGTATCACCTAAACAACTTTTGTTCTTTTTCAAAAGTTAAGGTGAATGGGTTTAAAATTAATTGAGAGATCACCAGGAAATACTGGGTCTGTAGACTAGACTGACTATCTTAAAAGCTGTGAGAAGAAAGCAATACAATACTTCCATATTGTTGCCAAAAAAACTACATGGGTCTTTCCATGTAGTCATCGGGAATTGACTCAGCCTATTAGGCATTGCATTTTATACTGACTTGGCAGAATATGAAGATTTTTGCTCTTCAGTGGATTGCTGGGAAAAAATATGTACTGTATATGGGGAAAAAAGCTTACTGCACATTATTTGATTTAGAGAAAGCATGCATTAAAGGATTGAATTATATAGACTGTCTTGACTATAGAGTTGAAATTTGGTTGATGAATGTAAGAAGAAAGTAAAGCCTGTAACAAAGAACAAAGAGAATGCTCTCGGTGGTACTTAAATACTGAGAGAGAGTAAATCAAGAGATGTGATATGTTTTATTGTTTGACTATTTATGAATTAATGTATACGGAATGCTTATTGTGATGTCTGAGGTGTATAGAGTGAGGACATGCATGTGTGCATATTTTTATATGTATTTATCAAGGTAGTTGAGCTTGATAATGACAATGGAGTGAAAAATTGCCCACTTTGTTATGGAAGTCAAAGTAGGTTCTGTCACGTTAAACATACTTTATGTTCCAAATGTAATTGAACATGGTTACTTAAGAAATATGTGTGATAAAACAAGAAAATACAAGTTCACAAATGAATGGGCATTGGATGAATGTGAACTGAATACAGAAGTGAATGATCAGTGCAAAAGAAAAATGGTGAAATGGTTTGTTCACATACAGAAAGTGCATGAGAATCAAAATTGTAAAACAAATATTTGAATATAAGCAAACGAGTTGAGAGGTTGAGGAAGATGGAGAAAGAGAGAACTGAGATTTTTAAAACCCAAAATAATTTAGTGACATTGTATGTGGAAGTAAGGATGATTTGGAAGGACAGAAAAATCTGGAGAAACTTATAGTGAATGATTTTGTTATAAAATATATTTAATTTCTTCTCTTTTCTTACCTCATGACTTTAATTTATCTGCTTTAGTATTTTTCTTTTTTCTTTTACATTTGCAGAATATTTCTAAACCTGAAGAAAAGATCCATAATAGGAATGCATATATCCATGTAATGTATTAAGATGGTAATGATGGAATGAGCCGTTTTGAATTCTCAGAGGGATATATTCTCTGGCATGTCATTAGCCTAATTCAGATCTGATTGTTTGATTGATTGATTATGTCCCATCAAATCAGTGTTGCCTGAGATCACATACATATATCTCCATGATATACTGCACTAGTGAGGCCACACTTGGAATACTGCACCCACTCTCTATAGTATTTTTAGAAGTCTTCTCCAACATCAAAGTTTAAAAGCATCAATAGACTTTCAATGCACATTCTTCAAAGTCCAATTTTCACGTCCATAGAATGTAACAGTATTACATTCTATTTCTAATCTTTGTAGGTAGACATATTGCAGCATTTGAATATCTTCTGCAAGGCATTCCCAGATGCTCTACCAAGCACTTGTCTGGGGCATATTTATTATTTATTTAAATTTATACGCCGCCCATTTCTTGTCATATTTCTTGACTGTTTGATTCTTTGTCGTTGATGAGTGAGTCTAAAAGGCAGAATCTATCTATCACGTAAACATCTTCACTGTCATTTCTAAGGCTGATTGTTCTCCCACATGTCATTAGCTTGGTTTTCTTTATATTTAATCTTAATTTCATTTCTTCACAGAGCTCCTTGATTTTTATTACTAGGGCTGGCTAAACTCAGATCACATAGAGATCTGCAATCAAGACAGTTCAGAAGCAAAGTTTTATGAGACAGGAGAAGAGATAAATTTACAATAGGCCAAGAAAAGCAGTAGATTAAAATCTATAGAACAGCGCAGATAAAAAAGATGAGAGATAAACAATCGAAAAAAATTGAAAATGGAAGATAAAGAAAATGGGCAGAGAGGAGAGAATCTCCCTGAGGTAGAACCATGAAAGGTCAAGATCAGCATGCTTATTTAAAATAATACCTAGGCACAGTAACATGTATACTTAGTTTTCTCTTTAACTTTGCCCTTCATTTTTTAAGTGTAGGTTTGAATATATGGGTTTAAAATGTGTTTTCAAATTTCATTTTTAAAATATAAAACTGGTGACATTGTACAGCTCTTTTTTTTTTTCTCTGAGCCCATATGAAGTCTACTAAAATACCAGTGATGGTCAACTTCTGCTACTCAAGCATATTACAGCTGTATGTATATAGTTTTGTCAATGTGAAAGATGCTACTTAATCCCCTTTATTCTTGATGATTGCATTTTTCATCATGTTCCAATCCAGTTAAGTTTGTTTCATTCACCACAAGCCCCTTTCCAGGCTCATCTATTGCCTCTGCCATTTCATTACTTACATCACAAAAATATGTATGAAAGCCATTTTTGTTCCCCTTGTGGGATGTAATTAATTCCAAAAAGTCCTCTCTTTTTTTCAAAAACAAAATTAAAAAGTCAACATAATTACTATGCTGATTCTAGCTGGCTGCATTTGATGTGGGAATCTGTTTAAATGCATAAGCTGATAGAAAATCAAGTTTGATGTTTCATCACTATATAGTATAAATATATAGTGTGATACACACAAACACACACACACACACACACACACACACACACACACACACACACACACACACACACAAGCAAACATATGGTCATCTGACAGAATAACTGTAATTTCCTTCTTATCCAGAATAACACAATTAGGTAAGAAATGGCTAAAAAACAGGTTTTCTAAAATGACATTTGAAGTTTAGAAGATCTTGGAGCATTGGGGGGAGGGTGGGGAGTGAATCCATGTCACTGGGGACTGAAATAGAACTTATAGCCTATTGACATCATCTGAAAAGGGGGTTAATTATGCACTGCCATGTTGATTTGTATAATACACTATAATTGAGACTGAGAATAGTGTTTGTATTAAGAAAGAGAACTGGCCTTAATTAGAGAGAAGTGTATATGAGCTGAAGTAACACGTTGCTTCAGTTTAATGAATGAAGCCCTGTGGTTGAGCTCTTGTGTGGATTTTATATATATATATATTTTCACTTCTTTGGCAACCCAGTAAGAATACTGTCTCTCAAAGCGTAGGTGTTCTCTGAATGTGCATTTATTTTGGGAGAAATTGATACAAACAAACAAGCATGGAGTGATATGTGGGCACAACCTTCAATTTGCAAGCCACATACTGAGAAGCAGTCGTATTAATCCCATTCTAACTGTGGCTATAATGTGTGTTGTGTGTACTACATCGCTAGGAAGGGCTTGGCAGAAGCCCTTTCATTTTAAGTAGCATTTGCAGGCTACGTTTAAGAGTTGCATTTTTCCCCCTTCAGAAATGCTCACAGTAGTAGGCAGAGAGAACCAATAAATAAAACCATAAAAAGGGCATATTTTTAGCATACACAAGGCCTATAAAATGAAGAAAGGCCTTACAGGATGGCAGTAAGCAAGCTGTGATGTGAAAGACTTATGCTACAGTACCGGTAATTATGCCAGTATTTGAAAGCTAAAAATATGAAGAACAGTTGAAGAAATTGGATATGTCTGGTTTAATGAAAAGAAGGACTAGAGGTGTTAAGGTAGCACTGTTGCAATAGCTAAGGGGTTGCCACAAAGAAGAAGGGGTCAAAACACCTGAAGGCAGGAGAAGAAGCAATGGATTGAAGCTAATCAAGGAGAGAAACAACCTAGAACTAGGGAGACATTTCTTGACAGAACAATTACTGTAATCCCTTCAGAAGTTGTGGGTGTTCCAATACTGGAGGTTTTTAGAAGAGAGATATGCAGGGTGTTGGACTAGAATACCTACAAGGTCTCTTCCAACTCTGTTATTCTGTTCTGTTATTTAAGACGCCAGTCATTATCTTTTTACTTTTGGTTAATAGATGAATTCAGCTTTGGCAACTGTTACTGAGGATTAGTTGTGAAGAAAAATATAGTTTGACAACATCAATATACATGCAACTCTTACTATAAACTGTATTGAGTAGGAAATGGGTAAGTACTCAGCAGAAATACCTTTACATTTTAGGTTTAAAGCAACAGCCAGGAGCAATAGCAATAGCAATAGCACTTTTCTTATATACCGCTTCATAGTGCTTTACAGCACTCTCTAAGCGGTTTACAGAGTTCAGCATATTGCCCCCAACAATCTGGGTCCTCATTTTACCCACCTCGGAAGGATGGAAGGCTGAGTCAACCTTGAGCCTAGTGAGATTTGAACAGCTGAACTGTTGAACTAGCAGTCAGCCTGCAATGGCTGCATTTAACCACTGCACCACTTCAGCTCTTCAGCAACGTCTGAAGTGATAAATGGCAATCTTTTTGTTCCTGGATGATCTTCTATTATTACCAGGTTGCATCATCTTCATCCTCATCTTCATTTTCATCATCATCTGCCTGTAGAGCAAGCAGTTGTAATTCTTGTGCCATAATTCATAAGGACTTTTGTCAAAAAAAAATTGATAAATTGTCTTCTAGTCTACGTCAGCTAACTTATATAAATAGAACTGTACAGTTTTCTTGGCCTGCTACAGAAACTGTCTAGTTTTTGTTTTTGTTTTAATTTTCCAGCCTAACCTACAATCCCTGGACTTTCCAGGAGTTTTTCCATCCAATAACTAACAAGAGCTGGCTCTGCTTAGTCAATGTCTGCTAAGTGTTTCCACTTGCTGAGGCAATCTCATGTAAATTTGCCCCAAAGTATTGATAACGTGCATAATAATGCCAATTCTTATTTTACTTTGGGGAATAAAATAAGAGGTGGTAAGGAGTGGGCCCCTATTGCAAATTTTGCTTTCTTCTAACCCTCTTCTCTACAAATGCCATGTAATATATGCAAGTAACAAATTCCTTGCACTGGAAATGTGTCTTTTGGTTAAGAAGTTTCAAGGAAGAAGATTCCCGAATTCTCACCCTTCATCTTCCGGGACAATCTACTCCTCTATGGAACAGTTCTTGTAATTATAGCATAATTTTGGGATTTTCTGGCAGATTTGCTAAGTGCATATGTAGGTCATTATTTATATAAGCTAGAATTTCAAATAGAGTTTCAATTAATTTTGCTTCTCAGAGCCACTAAAATAATTTAATGCAGAACTAGGATGTATATTCTCTATTTTGGTATTTGTTTGAAAAGGGGCATTTTTTTAAAAAAAAATAATATTTATTAAGTTTTTCTTTAAAAACATAACAATTAAATAAACACAACAACAAAAATAAACACAACAGAAAAAAAAACAAATACAAAAACTGTAGAAAACACTACAGTAAGCAAATACAAACCATAAAAGTGAAATCATGCTTCTTTGACAGCCTATTAGCTATTACTACTAATCTTTATACACTCGATTATATATTATATCTGTATTTATACATTATAGGTCTTATCTTCTTATAAACTATATCTATTGGAATGTCAACTTTTATTTCTACAGCTAATTTACCCAATTCATATTTACTCGCACTATAAGTGTATATATCCGTGGTGGCGAACCTATGGCACACGTGCCACAGGTGGCACGCGGAGCCATTTCGGCTGGCACGCCACGGGTCCGGCACATTCTACTTCCGGGTTTCTGGCGCGCATGCGCAGAGCTGCTAGAGCTACCCGAAGCAGAAGGAGGAGGGGCGGTTGCGCAGGCTGGGCGGCTCGCGTAACCGCTCCCTCCTCCTTCTGCTGCCAGCCTCATGTTCCTGCTTCTGCCCGGAGTGCCAGGCTTGGAGCAGAAGGAGGAGGGGGTGGTTGCGCGAGCCGCCCAGCCTGCGCAACCGCCCCCTTCTCCTGCTCCAAGCCTCGCACTCCGGGCACCAGCCGGAACGTGAGGCTGGCAGGAGAAGGAGGAGGGAGCGGTTACGCGAGCCGCCCAGCCTGCACAACCGCCCCTCCTCCTTCTCCTGCCAGTCTCACGTTCCAGCTGGTGCCCGGAGTGCGAGGCTTGGAGCAGGAGAAGGGGGCGGTTGCGCAGGCTGCATCCCTGCCATTCTCCCTGCCATTCAAGCGGCCGAAGGAGCCCCGGAGCGCCGACGTTGCCCTCCGTCTCGGTCTCCTGCCGCCACCGCCAGCTGCAGCCTTCCCAGCAGGTGGGCGCACGTGGAAGGGGTCGCGGAGCAGAGGCGCCCAGCGGTTTAAGGCAAGAGGCGGGCGGGAGATGCGGGCAGGAGCTTGCTTCCGCCGATGCCACTTCTGGCATCCCTGCGCCTCTCGCACCGCTCGCCGGGTGTCTCTGCTCCGCGATCCCTCCCCTGCGCGCCCACCTGCTGGGAAGGCTGCAGCTGCCCTCCTTCTTGGTCTCCTGCCGCCACCGCCAGCTGCAGCCTTCCCAGCAGGTGGGCGCGCAGGGGAGGGATCGCGGAGCAGAGACACCCGGCGAGCGGTGCGAGAGGCGCAGGGATGCCAGAAGTGGCATCGGCGGAAGCAAGCTCCTGCCCGCATCTCCCGCCCGCCTCTTGCCTTAAACCGCCGGGCGCCTCTGCTCCGCGACCCCTTCCACGTGCGCCCACCTGCTGGGAAGGCTGCAGCTGGCAGTGGCGGCAGGAGACCGAGACGGAGGGCAACGTCGGCGCTCCGGGGCTCCTTCGGCCGCTTGAATGGCAGGGAGAATGGCAGGGATGCAGCAGCGGGCGTTTTTGAGCTCCCGCCCGGCTTGGAAGTTTCAGCGGTGGCAGTAGCGCGCTCTCCTTCCCTCCCATGCGCGTTAATCCTGCCAGCGCCTGCCTCGCAGGTGAGCCCTGACCGCCGCCACCGCCTCGCCCGCAGGGCAGCAGCGGCGTGTCCAGCCATGGCGAAGGCGGCAGTGCCGGACGATGCTGGTGCCCGGAGTGCGAGGCTTGGAGCAGGAGAAGGGGGCGGTTGCGCAGGCTGGGCGGCTCACGTAACCGCTCCCTCCTCCTTCTGCTGTCAGCCTCACGTTCCGGCTGGTGCCCGGAGTGCGAGGCTTGGAGCAGGAGGAGGAGGGGGCGGTTACACGTGCGCAGTAGATGTGCGCATGCGCGGTGCGGGCGTGTGCGTGGTGCAGGCGCGTGCATGTAGGTGTGGGTGCGCATGCGCAGGGGGGGTGCGCATTGCATTTTGGGTAGTGGCACGCGGGAGCGCTGGTGGGTGTGCGCGCGCCTATTTTTGGCACGCCGAGAGAAAAAGGTTCGCCACCGCTGGTATATATATTCCATCTTTAATCCTACTGTTTGCAAACATTACTTCAGTCAGAAAGTGAGGTAAAGTATCATGGTATATGAAATAAACTACAGTTTGTTATATCATTGCAAGAAGTTATACTATAATAGATTTCTGTATTTTTTTTGTCCAAGCCAATTATACCATCTATCCCAGGTTTTATAAAAATCTGTCTCTTCTTTGTCCTGAATTTCCATCGTTAACTTGCACATCTCTGCTACTTCCAAAATTTTATTGACCACAGTTATCATTGTTGGTATTGAGTCCAATTTCCAAGTTTGTGCGTAGGTAATTCTAGTGGCTGTAGTAATGTGTAATATTAAATATCTATCTTCTTCATCAAATTTTCCCCTAAATATGCCTAGTAAGAATAATTCTGGTTTTAATTCAAGACTTCATGCTGTAATTTTTTTTTAAAAAAAGAAAAGGGGCATTTTTTGAGATAGTTTCCTACATCCTTCTTCTCCCTCTAATTCTTTCCTGAAATGGTTACCTTTTGGTCACGATAACTCCACGACCTGCATCAGTCCAAGCTATGTGATGACATCATTAAATAAAATAAGATTTATTTGAAGGAAAAAGGGGAAAGGGAAAAATACACTGTGTCCAGTTCTGGAGACCTCACTTTAAAATGATAAGATTGAACAAGTTCAGAAACAGGAAACAAAAATGGTGCAAAGTGTGAAGGACAAAACCTGTCAGGGAAGTTTGAAGGAACTGACAATGCACAGCCTGGAGGTCAGAAGGAAAAGGGAAAAGTAACGTTAAAAAGTATTACTTGAGTAGTGGAAGCTTGGAACCAACTTCCAACAAAGGTAGTGGGTTAATCATTGTTAAGGAGAATAAATCTCCATAGAGGCGATGTTGATCTTTCTCTCGGAACTCAGACATTTAGAAATAAAGCCGAAGTTAAAAGTCTAATAGAAAATATTTATTTCGGTACAAAAACAATAAATTCTGAATAATTACATTCTTGCTAATTAAATGCGACCGCTCCCGGTCAGAGCCAAACCACAAGAGAATAATGGAGAATCAGGAATGCACACATGCGTACAACTCATATCACGTGTTCTGCCTGTATTGGAATGTACCATAATATTAGGATAGGGGTGCATCATCCTGCATAGACATACAACTGACAATATTCGCTACGTGACAATCATCAGTAACTGAGTTTAAACATGCATGAGATAAACATGTGTCTATCATCCAACAAAAATTAAGATAAAGTAAATAAAACATTAAATAAATAAATAAGAAAACAAAAAAAGGGCTGACTTGATGGACCACTAAGTCTTTTTCTGCCATGTTTCTATAAAAGAAGCAAGAAATTCTGGAAAAACACCAAAAAGGAAAAAACTTTTTCACAATGGAATAAACAACCAATGAAACAAATCCTGGACAACCTCAAATCCTACCTATTAAAAAGAGATTTTTAATGAAAAACTAAAATTGTGGCAAAATTAGTGCTGGTTGAATTTCTGAGATCGGCATTTTTCCTATTCCTCTTTTAATTTTTTTTAAAAAGGTGTATACATCTTCTCTGTGGCCATCTCTGTTAATATTGTCCCTTTGCATGGATTAAAAAGGAGTTTTGACTGTGGTTATTTGATTCCTGGCAAGCAGAAAGCACACAGTGAATGTGTAAACCAAGTAGTCTAGCATAGTTTCTTCTCCCTATTGTTACCTGCTAATTAATACAAAGAAATATCCAGATCTTAACAATTGCTGCCAATGTTCTCAACATCTTGTCAGGTGTATTCTGAAAATCAGAGCCACTAAGTGAAAAAAAGATGTATAGGGAAGTCAACTTCCAATTCTACCAATTCTGTTCACCACTTATAAAGGAAAAAAAGGCATTTTAAAGTATACTGAAAGTATTGCATTATCTTTAACACCACTGCATAAACCTCCTTCTAAAATCTGCAACATATAAAATTCCATTAGATTTGAGCAATTGATACAAGCACAAGCCACACAACCACAGCCACATTTCATAAGGGGGGGGGGAGAAATACTGCTTTTCTAAACAGAAAGTAAGTAAGGGTCTTACTTTGACATTTTTGGACAGAATGAAACTGCCTTGTTATGCCTCAAGGAAATGTAATTTAATATGCAAGGTGGACGCCCTTTGCCTGAACTTCACTGTCAGCATTTATGAAAACAAAATTCCAGCTTTACACAATAAAACCAATTTGCTTCTGGTTTTGGATGAAAAGGCATCATCAAATGAAAGAGTGGCCTTTGCGTAGCTTTTTCCTTACCCACTGAGATCTTACATCAGAATTCAAAATAGCTCTGTATTTGAAAATAACTTGCAGGCACATCAGTCAATCAAATAAAGGCCCTGCTGCAGGAGGCCCCCAGATAGCTTAGTCACAACAAAGACAACTATTTTCAGAGACTTCTAAGCAGGGGTAGAGTCTGCTTGCAGCTGCAGTCTGGCCCTGAAAAAGCGGCAAGCTGGCTTTGGAGAGTATCCAGAAAAGGAATCAAATTGAACTCCATCAAGCGTCTTCTTACCTTCTAAGTGAGTGTGAGAAATTTAACTTGTAAGCCCTCCACAGCTGTCAAGGGAGGCTTGAGGTAAATGGGTTAAAGAAAGAGAGACCCCAAATAAACTTAAGTTCATGCGAAGATGAACGCAATACGCACTTGCACAGCATTCAGGTAGAGACCTGCACGAAAAGGCCTGTCAGAGAAGAATGAACTATGTCATTTATTTAAGGAGCTGGATAACATGAAGTTCAGCTTTTGGTACACCGGCTTCTTCCAGATATGTTGGGATTGCAACTTCCAGAATTGCAGCTGGAAATTCAGGGAGTTGCAGTGCTAACACATCTGGAGGGAGCCTTATTAGGGAAATAGGGAGTAGACAATCCTCACCTAATTTCCATGTTTCAAAGTCCTCTTCATATGAGTCTGAAGTCAGACTTAACTGACTTCACTGATTCCCATTTTATATGTTGATTCTGAGACGTTTCGGTTCTCATCCAAGAAGCTTCTTCAGTTTTGGAAAAAGTGAAACGTCTTCAAGGAAAAACAAAGTCCAGTTGCCTTTTGAAAAAGCCCCTTTGGGACTACCTGTATTGCTGCCAATGGATTAGAACAGGGGTCACCAACCTTTTGGACCTCCCGTGGACCACTAATATGAAACCAGCGCACCAGTGACGGGATGGGGTCCTTCAGGCACTTAGCTTGGCCACCTGTTTCTGCAACCTTAGACACTCAAAGAGCCATTTGGACCCGTTTCCCATAGAAAACAAAACACCGGGATCTCTCTCTTTCTCTCTCTCTCTTTCTCTCTCTTTCTCTCATCTGTCTCTCTCTCACACACACATACACACATCTCTCTCTCTTTCTCTTTCTCTCGCCTTTCTCGCCTCTCTCTCTCTCTCTTTTTCTCTCTCTCATCTCTCTCTCTCTCACTTTCATCTCTCCCTTTTTTCTTCTTTCTTTCTTTCTTTCTTTCTTTCTTTCTTTCTTTCTTTCTTTCTTTCTTTCTTTCTTTCTTTCTTTCTTTCTTTCTCTCTCCCCTCTCTCTTTCTCTCTTTCTCTCTCTCTCATCTCTCTCTCTCGCATCTCTCTCTCATTTCTCTCCCCCCCTCTCTCTCTGTATCTCCCTCTTTCTCTCTGTCTCTCTCATCTCTGTCTCTCTCATCTTTCTCATCTCTGTCTCCCCTCTCTCCTCTCTCTCCCCTCTCTGTCTGTCTCTCTCTCATCTCTCCCCTCTCTTCTCTCTCATCTCTCTCTCCCCTCTCTCTTCTCTCTTTCTCTCTCTCATCTCTCCTCTCTCCCCTATCTTTCTATCTCTCTCTTTCTCTCTCATCTCTCCTCTGTCTCCCCCCCCCCCCTCATATTCTGATTCTCCGGCGCGACCGAGGTGTATGCAGCACCAACAAGGGCCGGAAGAAATTCCTGTGAGACCCAACAAGAGATGAAGCTTTACTCCGGGTCTGGAATATGGAGTGAATCTCCCATCCCCCACTCTTCCCTTCTCAGACCAGGTGAGGAGTGACTGGGAGGGCAAGGGGCGGGGACAGCCAGTGGTGGGATCATCCAACAGGAAGCCACAGCAGAGGGAAGAGCCATGGGTTGCCGACACCCGTTGCTTTGGCCTGCCTGCGCCGCCACCCCACCCTTGCCGCAACAGCACCATTACCTTGTTCTGGCCAGCGAGGGCTGCCCTACTCCTTGCATGTTGCACCACCTGCAAAGTTGTAAGTTGCATGTACCTCCCTCTACGACGGTGATTTCCAGCCCCACCACGAGCTGCCTGGCCGTTCCCATATTCCAGAGCTCTAATCACAGGACTGGCCCATTGGTCATCCCGGAGCAGCTCTTCCACCAGCTTCCAGTGGTGCACTGCAGACCACCAAAATTTTCTCACGGACCACCAGTGGTCCGCGGACCACCGGTTGGTGACCTCTGGATTAGAACAAAGAAAATGCTGCAGAAGAATTTGAATAGAAGGCCAACAAAAAATAAGCAGTAAATGAAAAAAAAAATATGGAAGCTCATTGGGAATAGATCTAGTTGCATTCTTATAATATCACTGGACATGACCAGGTGTAACTGGGGACTGATTCAAATAAGTAAAATATTTTTCAAGTTTCGTAAATATCTGAATTATATGAGAAATCTGAAATGTCTGTCTAGATTTGGTAGTCCCTTTTTTATAATTAGAAGAGAGGGAATATAAACAAGTTTATTCAGTATTTACTTGCTACTTTTTACTGTTCACATTTATTCATAGAAATCTAAGAAAGATATTTTGGAAACTTTTCTGGTTTTGACCATATAGATTGAAGAAAAAAATAGGGCAGTATGCCAGCTGTGTATTTTACTAGATTAGGTAGAAAGCTTTTGCTTCATGTAAATATGTATTTGTATGTATGTGTGTGCATACATATACACACAAACTGTCTAATATTTTAAGATAATTTTCAGTACCACCAAGGTAACTGCAGAATCAGGAATGGATTTACAAAAATTATAGAATTTTATTTTAAAGTAATGATTTTGGTGGTATGGAACTGAATGGAAATATTTTTTTAAAAAAAAACTGTGAAATGAATTAGAAAACAAATATGTTTTGGTGTTATATGGCAGTTTATCACTGAGAACAAAAAAAAGAAAACAGCAAGTAGAATAGTGTATAGATGGAAAAATAGGAAATGTTAAACACCTTGAATGTGAAGTGATGGGACAATATATAGCAAAATTATAAATAATCCTCTTCTCTTTCTCACTTCATAAATATAGTACATCAGATATGTCAAATTTATAGATACCAAAATTAAGTAGATGATTTCACTAAGTTCTTTAAAAGAAAAAGAAATTCTTGACGCATTCTCAAAGCTTGGATTGTTCCTTGCCACAAATAGAAGCACTGGCCTAATTAAGAAAGACCAATGGGAGAATTAATCTTTCCTTGAGTTGTGGGGAAGCCAAGGAAATGTAAACCACTGGAAAGATGTTCGTACAATAATTCAAGCACATATCTTGGCTACCTGATTGCTAAGTGCTAGGATGCTATACTCTATTCAGAGGTCTCCAACCTTGGCAACTTTATGAGGTGTGGACTTCAATTCCCAGAAGTCCTCAGCCAGCATAGCTGGCTGAGGACTTCTGGGAATTGAAGTCCACACCTCATAAAGTTGCCAAGGTTGGAGACCTCTGCGTCTATATGAGAGTTTAACTAAAATAATCTTCTCTTCTGAAATAAGCAAAATCTCTTTCAGCAGACTGAATTAGAACTGCAACAATGAAAAGCTAGCTAGCTAGAGATAGATAAAAAGGCAAGACAATTATTAAACATATATGCCACCTGGCTTCCAATGACTCTGTAAAACATTGTGTTTTCAATATATACAGTATATTCCAAGCTACCCCAAACCTGTTTTGGCCAGATGTAATGGAGGACAAATACCATCAGCCACAGCCTGCCTAGCTATTAGGCAATAGGTTTAAAAGAAAAAGTATGCACAAGCCGTAAGATTTCGTTCAGGCTCCCTTTAGAACTGTGTTTCTCTTTTTTTAAAACATCATTAGGATTTTCATAAAATAAAATACAAATGAAAATAAAGATAGAAGGGAAATAGGAAAGGGAAAGAATGGGGAAAGAGAAATACAGGGAGAAAGAAGAAAGGAGGGAAAAGTATTGACCCAACTTTTTTCAGTGCAGTAAAATACAAAATAGAATTGCAGCCTCATTTTTTTTACTTTATCCAATTAACAAATATCAGCCATTTCTATAACAATAATTTAACAAGCAAAAGCCAAGGTCATTTTTTTCTGTCTCAAGCACAAAGCCCAGAAGCAGTTTCCAAGTAGAAACAATATATTGGATATATTCCTTTCTCGAATTAAAACAGTAAATTTTGCCATCACTTTTTCCATCCCTTCTTCTATTGTGGGCATTGACATATCTTTCCATCCTCTGTGCATGTAGAATTCCCACTGCAGTCAACATATACAGTATCAAAGTTCCAAATCTTTTTTCCAAGTCCTTATCCAGAAATCTTAAAAGTAAAGGTTCAGGTTTCAAATTTATGTTAGTTTTAAGGATCTTTGGTAGTATAACATGGATCTGGCGCCAATATTTCCACCAAAGATGATGGACTTGTGATAAGATGACAATTATCTTCTTTTGAATTACATTTCTCACATACATTCGAGATACCTTCATACATTTGTAACAACTTATCAAGTGTTAGGTACCAATTGTACATCATTATATAAAAAATTTCTTCTGAATTATAATTCAATATAATTTTTAAACCATTTCTCCACCTATTTCTCCCATTGTTCAAGATTACATTGTATCCAAAGTTCCTTGCCCACTGAATCATACACTGTTTCATATATTCATTTTTCCAGATTCAATTTCAACATCATTATGTACACCTTGGCATGGACTTCATTAGTACATATCACAATTTCAAATTTATTTTTATAGATTCAAGCCCATAGCTTTTTTGTCTAAGTTAAATCTTTCCTTCAATTGTAAGTATGGGATCCAGTGGAAAGCTACTGGATTCCAACTCCAATTCTTCTTTTCATTTGATATTTGGTTCACCTAAAAGATATTATTTGACCATAAGTCCACCAGATTGGTCTCATCGTCATTTCTTCATGAGACAACACCCAAAGAGGCATTTTGGAGGAGAATCCTGTTTTGTACTTATTCCAAACCACTTAGTGTTATTTTGAGCTGCGGTGGTTATTAAAAACTATAATCAATAATAAATTCAGTAAATAAACATGTACAAAATAATGCACATTGGTAGCATTTTTCCCCAAAATTCACATATAAAGTAATGGGATCTGAGCTGGCAATGATTTGAATCAAAATGTGTAGATTCTTGAAAATGTCACCTGTCTTTCTATCTGTAATGATTCCAGACAAGGAAGAGAAGCATCTGCAGGGGATATCAAAAAAGTCTGGGCACATTAGCCCTAGTAGTATACCTCCAGGATTTGGCCTATCCCGATACATGTGGGTGACATATAATAGAATTAGAACAACTCATGGGGTGTGTGCTGACTCCTTGCATAAATGGGGAAAGACACCTTCAGCACAATGTGATTGCGGGGCTCCTCGACAGACTATTCAGCATATAGTGAGGGAATGCCCTAACAGAAGATATCCAGGAGACTGTAGGGACTTCCTCTGCACAACAACGGCAGCTACTGACTGGATCTCCAAACTTGATATTAAGCTTTGAAATGTTATTTCTGTTTTCCCTTTTAGGTTTTTCTTACTGTTTTAACTGTTTTTAATTTGTAAAAATGAAGTGTTTTAATATTGTGTGTGACCAGCCATACGCTAAATAAATAAATAAAAAAAGTCAAGATGGTGGCCATGACCTGTAATCAAAATATTTCCCCTTGTTATGTGTGTCACATATATGTTACAAATAAAAAGAAACAGGACTTTAGTCATATCATGGTCTCTATCTTGATTTTTTTTTCAAACATCCTCATCCCCCTTGATTATATAAGATTTCAAATCTCTCACTGAATGCAGGAGTAAATATATTTAGGTTACAAAGCTTGATCATTTAGTTGGAATTGTTTGCTATTCCAATAAAATAAAATTTGCAAGTGTCCTCCTAATTCACTGAACTACAAGAAGAAGGGGAAAATATACTTTACAAAATCAACTTTGCAAGGTTCTGTTATTGTAGCCAATCTCAATAAAAGTAGTTTTAGCCTTGCTGTAGAGTTGATTTCCTGACAATATATATACTATAAAGAAAAGATGTCCATCAAAGCAAAAGATGTATTGGAGCATAAGATTACAAAACCCAATTCATACTGAAACCTTATTATGAGAGAAAGACCAAATGTTTGTTCTATGCTAGTACGTCTGTAGCTGGAAATGCACCTGGCTAAAATGAAAGCACAGTCTGAACAAATCAAACAACATAGAAGAAATGGCATTGTGTTTTCCTGTGGCCACCTGCTATGATTTAAAGCACAAAGCAGGAAATGAAACTGAAAAATCATTATTAATTCAAAGGTAGTCAAAGATAGTACAGAAGCATGTGGCACAATGCTGCCCATGTTTAGAAAGACATTAAGTTTACTGGAGATGCCAGGTTTTCAAATGTTGTGTCATTCGAAATGCTCTTTCCATTTTTATAGAATAATAATCACTGTTGGCTTTGTAATGAAAAATGAGCTAAAAACCATTCACTGAAGTGATAAAAAAGTCAAACAAATAGAGATGTTGAATCTGCAATTCTTAAAAATAATGAAGCAGTGTTTATCACTGTCCAACCATGACTGCTGTTTAAAATTTTGAGACTTCTATATTGTTGGATGGTGTAGACATATGAATAGGACTTGTATGGGCAGTGAATTATGTCCACCTGAAAAAATGGAGAAGGTTTATACATGGATTCATTGCTCATTAATACAAATGTAATATTTATCATATACAGTTCATTTTCATTGAAGCAAACAAAATTCAGTTGACTCACTCTCCAATGAATTGAACTTCAAGCACAATCCTCATTAGATTTTTATATCACAAAAGCTTGGCCAACAAAATCCACAATACTCCAATTTGATGGGGAACAACTGATGGACACTGATGAACTGATGAATGTAACTTTTGGTTCGTTTTATTGCCATGGCAATAAAGCAATTATAGGAGCCGAGGTGGCGCAGTGGTTAAAAGCAGCACTGCAACCTACTTCAGCTGATTGCTAGTTCAGCAGTTCAACTGTTCAAATTTCACCAGGCTCAAGGTTGACTCAGCCTTCCATCCTTCTGAGGTCGTAAAATGAGGACCCAGATTGTTGGGGGCAATATGCTGAACTCTGTAAACCGCTTAGAGAGGGCTGTAAAGCACTATGAAGCGGTATATAAGTCTAAGTGCTATTGCTATTGCTATGGTACATAACCCACTCTTACTGTAATGGAATGTGTGGATGTCCTTGGAGAAGAGATGCTGCCAAGAAAACAATTGCACGAGATGGAGGAGCCCTCAGGGGCTTATTTAGTTCAGCATTCAATACCATCATGCCGGACATTCTTCTAACTAAACTAAATCAGCTAGCGGTACCTGAACACACTTGTAAATGGATCACAAGCTTCCTAACAGACAGGAAGCAGCAGGTGAAGCTAGGCAAAATCACATCAGATACCTGTACAATTAGCACAGGGCCCCTCCAAGGCTGTGTGCTCTCACCACTTCTCTTCTCTTACCAATGACTGCATCTCAAACAATCCATCTGTTAAACTACTGAAGTTTTCAGATGATACAACAGTGATTGGTCTCATTCGAGACAACGATGAAACCTCATACAGATGGGAGGTTGAACAACTAGCCTCGTGGTGCGACCAGAACAATCTGGATCTGAACACACTGAAAACCGTAGAAATGGTGGTAGACTTTAGGAGAAACCCTCCCATTCTACCACCTCTTACAATACTAGACAACACAGTATCAACAGTAGAGACCTTCAAATTTCTAGGTTCTATCATATCTCAAGACCTAAAATTTATTTATTTATTTATTTATTTTGTTATTCTTATATGCCGCCCAACTCCCGAAGGACTCAGGGCGGCGTACAACATAAGAGATACAAGAATAGACAAAATTTCAACAATTTAAAAACAGTATTCTATTCTATTCTATTCTATTCTATTCTATTCTATTCTATTCTATTCTATTCCATTCCATTCCATTCCATTCCATTCCATTCCATTATATTATCAAGAAGAACTTAAGAAGAACCCACTCTAATTTATCAGGCATTTGAAAGTGGTGGTGGGAAGCATGTACCTTCAGACTTGCAAAATTTGTTTAATGCAGCTTTACAATAAAGTAGAATTAGCTGGTCTAGTTGAGTTTCCTGTTTGGTTTATCCGGGAGGGCTGACATTAATCACCTCTCTTGTCTGGTTGCTTCCTAAGCAGTATCTCTTCCCTTCATCCCCCAAGGTCATCCACACATTCCATTACACTTACCTAGCTTCCTAGTCATCATGTTCATTGAGTACTTTGTCCAGTGTTTCACCAAAGTTGTGATATATCATGTCTACAGCATTTTCACATAAGATATTCAATATAAAAATGAGATAAGGTGTTACTGGGATAAGATTAGAGTGCATTTTTTTGGAAAAGCCATACTAATCTCTTGTAGTTACTGTTTTGTTTTTAGGTGCTTATAGAGTTTTATTCTTATGATAGAGAGAATATTTGTTTTTTTCCAGTCATTAGTTATACAGTTTTCCCAAGGATAAAAGTATTCAAGACTATCACCTAGTTTCTTCAGTTCCCTGAGATACAATTCATTTGTTACTTTGAGGGTTATTCATTCAAAGGAAAGATATTTATGGCTGTATTTCTCCTAATTTGAAGCTTCAGTTCTACTCCTTGAATCTGACCTTTGCAATTTCCTATATTTTTTGTTGGGGAAATAGGATTACCTCTGCCATTTCTTTGTTAGCTGTTAGCATTTGTCCTCACTGAAGACAAATTGGTATGCTGATTGTCTCTATTTCCTTTCATTTTGAATCTAACTGGAGAAGCTTTAAAAAAAATCTTAGCATCCTTCATTAACCTCAAGTCATTAAGAGGTTTCACTTTCCAATGCCAGCTCTACAGCTCTGGGTGAGTGGGTTTACTTTTTCTTTATAACCTGTGACCTCACCTTCTTTCCATTTTCTGTCTTTTATAGTTTT
Source organism: Diadophis punctatus similis (assembly GCA_023053685.1). Taxonomy (NCBI): domain Eukaryota; kingdom Metazoa; phylum Chordata; class Lepidosauria; order Squamata; family Dipsadidae; genus Diadophis; species Diadophis punctatus. Next base: position 6,156,968 of record JALIGW010000016.1, on the reverse strand, counting down.
CAGGTCTTCACTAGGTTTTTGGGGTAGCCATAATGGTTTCTTCAGCTGTCCTCATTTTTTCCTTTGTCAAAATTGTTTTTCCTTTTGTTTTTAGTATCGCCTCTTTTTAAGAATGGCAACTAAATGTAGTTCATAAAATCATATACCAAAATGTCCTTCCTGTTAATGACTACTTCAGCTTCAACCGCAACAATACACGAGCACGTAATAGATTCAAACTAAATGTAAAGGGCTCCAAACTCGACTGCAGAAAATACGACTTCAGCAACAGAGTGATCAATGCCTGGAATGCACTACCTGACTCTGTGGTTTCTTCCCCAAACCCCAAAAACTTTAACCTTAGACTGTCTACAGTAGACCTCTCCTCGTTTCTAAGAGGTCTGTAAGGGGCGTGCATAAGCGCACCAGCGTGCCTACCGTCCCTGTCCTACTGTCCAATTGTCCTCTTTTATCGTTACTTTTTACTTATGTTTATACAAATTACTACTATACATGTTTGACAAATAAATAAATAAAATAAATAAATAAAACTTATCTTTAGCTCTTTTTCTCATTAGCTTCTCCTGACAGAGAGTCCTACTTATCACTGATCTTAGTCAAATTGATTTGATGTCCACAATATACATTTGACATCACTCAATTTCCTTTAAAATTAAGCATTACATGGTCACTTTCACCCAGTGTACATGCTTCTTCTACTACTTAGTTGATTTATAGATATTGTATCAGAAGGAGTGTTGCTTTTTAATAACATGTGTTATTCTGAAAAGGTATTCCCAGACGCCTCCTGATTTTTGGATACCATAAACTAACACAATCTTCCTCCTAGAACTACCTCCTCCAGATAAAGTAACTTTGATTTGTATGCAGCCTTGTAAATGAAATAACAATACATTAGAAATGAACGAGCCAAAAGGGATGGAGTGAAACAAACAGCTACAGAAAGCATTTGAAATAGAATCAGAACCCATAACATAAGAATATCCTATCCACCAGTATGGCAAAAGTTAATTGAAAGGGCAAAAGGGGAGAGAGGGCTGGGAGAGAGAGAGAAAATGAGAGGCAAGCAAACCTTGTTTGATAAAATTTGTTAAGGCAATAAGAGAATTCTTTCAATAAAAATCTACCATGCATTTTCCCCTTTCTTGCCTTCTGTCCTAATAGAGGAGTCATTTTGAAATATTTGTGGTATGTGAAGCATTGGAAAAATAAGCCTGAACAGAAAAAGATACACAGATGTTTTCTATGTTTGGAGGTGAGGGTTCCTCCCCAACCTAAAAATTCCTTAGCTTTCATAGCTGCCACTTTCTGCAGCTCTACACAGTGCTGGGATTTCTGAACTGAACTTATCCAGTCATTTTAGGGTGTAGTATTTATGGCTTGGCTATTAATCAGTGTCTAAACCAGAGCCTTGCTGTTTAATCAGTGAGATATTATTAACCTTAAACAGATACTGCACTATTGCAGAGAATTTATGGCTGTGTAGCTTAACATAGAAGGCTTTAAAGTGTCAGCTTTGTATCTCAGACTTTTAGTCTTTACCGCAACAGCAATAAACCCAAGTACTTGTCACTGAATTTTGTCACCCTAATCTCTTGTTTCTTTGCCTATAATTTCCTTTCTCTTCCTTTCGTTCAGCTTTTATTCCACATTATCAAAGTTGAGTTTGAAAGCTGATGTTCCAGGGGCACTTCCTTCAGATTATGTTATTTTGGAAAAGTTACATAGTGCCATTAGGGCCCACTGAGTTTAACAAGATATAAACATAAGCACTATATACAGTACAGTAACAGAACTCTGCAAGGTGGTTGGGCTTTGCTTCATCCCACTGCAAGTCAGAATGAATGTGCCAATGCAGTGCTTGGGTGCACATATGCTTAGAGACGATAATCTCCCGAAGTATTGCAACCAAGCCACAGTGAGACACAGTACTGATATTAAGGTGCCCTGTGGAACTATTGCTCACTATACATATGAAAGCAAGCGCCTCAAAATAAACGGATGTGATCTGCATTTACTGGATGTACAGATTTATTTTAGTAAATTTAAAAATCGATTTGCAAGTTTTGCGAATTTAAAAAAACATGACTCTGGGCAGCTTACAAACATAGTAACAATTAAAACCATATAATAATTCAAGAAACACCAACCAGTATGATTCCAGGTGCAATTCAAAGTGCTGATTATTATCTTTAAACCTGTAAATGCCACAAGGACAGGTTACAGTAGTTGTGGGACCATCTCTTTTCAAGAATTTCTGCCTATTGCACCAGTTAATTTATTTTTATTTTATTTATTTTTATTTTTATTTATTTATTTTTGTCAAGCATATATAATATTACAGTAAAAGTATAAAGATGTATACATGAGATGGTTATGAGTACATGGGAACATTAGGACAGGGATGGTAGGCACGTTGGTGCGCTTATGCACACCCCTTGTAGACCTGTTAGGAATGGGGTGAGGTCAACAGTAGATAGTCTAAGGTTAAAGTTTTGGGGATTTGGGGAAGAAACCACAGAGTCAGGTAGTATATTCCAGGCATTGACCACTCTGCATTCTTAACACTGCATTCTCCCTCTATTTAACAATGGCATCTTACAGAATTCCAAATACATACCTTTTCTGTCACAATGCCTCCCCCCATCAGATTTGGAGGATCCTGACCACTTTAGCCTTCCAGAATGTTATTAAAACCTGGCTTTTTTCTGGAACTTCTGGGTTAGGAATGGTGAGCTAACACAATCACCCAAAAAGTGCAGATGATATCACAGACAAGACTGAAGGACCAAAGGCGATTGCCCATTTGTGCTCCTGACCAGGGGTCTCCAACCTTGGCAACTTTAAGACTTGTGGACCAGCTGGCTAAGGAATTCTGGGAGTTGAAGTCCACAAGTCTTAAAGTTGCCAAGGTTGGAGACTCCTGCTCCAGATGGCTTCTCCTTATGAAGAGATTGCAGGACAGTGTTTCTTGTGGAATGCAGCACTGGCAAATGAAGAAAACCCATCAAGCCCTCAACCATAATAGAGCCCTTTTAAAGACACTAGGTTCATTAACTTCAGTTTCTAAACACTTTTGGAAATTAACTATTTAACTACTGTATCTTAAGGGTTAATAGAAACCTTCCAAACAACAAGTTTGCGAAGCCACCTTGTATCTTTACCATCATTCCAGAATAAAAGAAATATTAACTTAAGAATTTAAAGAATTTGAAATAAACAGCAAAAGGCTAAATAAAACTTTAATTCAAGAAATTCAAGAAAATTGTGGATGAATTAATGGACCAGACAAATTCTAATTTTTAGTATAAGATTTTTAAAATAATTATATAAAAAATAGCACTTTCGTGGAAACTAAATTGTTCAGCTAACTTAAGTCGTAACAGAAATTCACGACTTTATATTTTCAGAAATTGGACAGTAGAGGGAACTAAAAATACCAGGCAGAAACAGAAAATGAGGGAGGGGGGAAGTGAGACAAAAAATCTTGCCTTTTGTTTTTGATTAGCATTGGGACAAAATGACAGAAAAGAAAACGGTATGACTTGAAATATTTCAGGAGATATTTGAAGAATGGGGGCAGAAAATAGCAGCTACAATGTCAGCAATGAGGTCTGCTTCTAGATTATTTTCAAAAGATGTTAAACAAGAAATGACAGGTGTGAAAGAGAATACCTTGAGCGATCTAGAGGATAAATTGCAGAAACAAACCTCACCTGATGCAGGAATATTAGAATATAAAGAAATTGTTGCAATGATGGAAAATAAAAACCAAATTTTGTTTTATAAGAGAGAAAGGATAGTTAAAGTGAAAAAGTTGCATATGAAAAAAGGATGGGTTATGGGAAGAAGAGATTAAGTTTAAGTTTATACTTAAAGAAGTGATTTCTGATCTTCAAGTCCATACTGGTAGATGTCCATGAATTTGCTCCAATTTGACTGTCTTATTTGAAGTGTAGTGCCGAAAACTGAACACTGTACTCCCTCCAAGTGGGGTCTCAACAAATCAGGGCAGAGTTGAACAATTACTTCTTGAGATCTGGACTTTATGTTCTCGTTAATGCATCATTAATAGCTTTTACTATTTTAGCAGCCACATTGCACTGCTGGTACAACTTTGAGCAATATAAACACCCAGATCCCTTCTACGTATGTTACTCCCTTTCCTATTATGTATGCCTTGTATTTTTTCAATCCAGATGCATAACTTACGTTTCTCTCTGTTACATTTTATCCTGTTCACTTCAGACCACTGCTCAAGAGGGCAGAGAAGAGCAGAGGGCTGTTCTTCTCTCTCTTCTCAACCATCAGCTTTACCTGTCTTTTCTAGCTCTGTGTAATGTGCAAAGTTTATGTCTCTTGAACTCCTCCATCCAAGATGTTAATAAAATTGCTGAAGAGCAGTGGAGCTGGTGAAACATTTCCCTTGGAAATGACTGAAAATTTAGAACACAGCCTGTCTTCTTTCAATAAACCCGGTACTAGCTTCTAAAGAAGACCAATATTGTTATCCTGACACAGGGGTGTCAAACTCGATATCATTGAGGGCCGCATCAGGGTTGTGTTTGACCTCGGGGGACTGGGGTGGGCATGGCCGGGGTAGGTGTGGCTGGGGTAGACGTGGCCAGGGTCGATGTCACTCATGTTGGGGGCACCTGTGGTGGCCAAGTGCTAAGGCAGGGCTTCTCTCAGACCCTCCCTCATTCTCATTATAATCTCCTTCCTTCCTTCCTTCCTTCCTTCCTTCCTTCCTTCCTTCCTTCCTTCCTTCCTTCCTTCCTACCTTCCTTCCTTCCTTCCTTCCTTCCTTCCTTCCTTCTTCTTTTTCCTTTCCTCTTCATTCTCCTTTCTTCTTCCTTCCCCTCTTTTCTTATTTTTCCCTCCTGGCTCTCTTCCCATCTTCCCATCTTTTTCTTTGTCTTTCCTCTTTCCCTTTCTCCTTTCCTGTCCCTTCTTGGATTCCCAAATGCAAAAGGGGAACCATTCTCCTTTTGTTTTGTTTTTTAGTTTGTTTTGCTAGCCCTCTGGTTCCTGCGGGGGGGGGAGCTCTGTTTTTGCTGATAGAGGGCTGCAGAATGCTGTTGCAGCCCTCCCGTGTTCCATTTTTGCTGGCAGAGGCAGAGGCTAGTCCTTTGCTGTTTCCAGTGCGGCCCCATAGGCCAGATCTAAGCACCCCACGGGCTGAATTTGGCCCACGGGTCTTGAATTTGACACCACTGTCCTGACATATCAGAATCAGAGGGACTTGTGGCCACCTAACCAGTTCAGCACTGATATTTAATTTGAACCATTGACATTTTGACTTCTGCTCATATCTTAGCAACTACGCTATTCTACTTGTTCCCAGTGCATGTGAGTTTCACTTGTCTTGATTTATTCATTTTCTACCCTTCTGCAATAGAAAAGTTACAGATATTCATACTCCATACTTACCTTTCACCAATAACATTTATTTTATGCATTCTTTCTCATCACAGTATTTAGTGTAGATTTCATAGATGCATGCTTATAGGTATAGTTCCATGGTTTATATTTACCTGCAATTTATGAAAAAAAATTGTGATCTAAAAGGAAACATCTTGTCAATCTACTAATCTAAGAAGTATAAGCTAGGTTTAAATTGAGTTAAAATGTGAACTAAATAACTTTGTCCCTATCCCTACTCACTTTATGTAAACTTTTATTTTTATTTCTAGTAGTTTAATATAAAATCTGAAACAAATTAATTGCAAGTTGATAATTCAGCATTTATGGCACCCCAGATGGGAAAGTTGATATACTGTATTAGATAGCCTGGTCCCATGTTATTAGGGTTTTATGTATCAGTAATAAAACATATAGAAGAAATGGATCACACAGGGTTTTTTCCAAGATGAAAGTCAGCAGGGTCCCTGCTGACTCAATGATAAAAGAAAATAAGGGAGATCAGGTGCTAGAGACAAAGATAAGGAATGACAAACATAGGGAAATGTAATTATGTACAAACTTTAAAAAGAATAGAGACTGCAATCACATTAAATTATAACATTTCAGAAGCTGTAAGCAGGAAGGCTTCTGATGGGGAATTATTATATTCCAATGACTCAGACAACAATTGAAAGTCAGAAGCAGAGGATCTGAACTCTCCAGAAATTCAGAATCATGTTCTTCAATTGGCTTCTGACTCTTACAACCTGTTTGCCACATTTCCTTTAAAGTAAATCCAATAGTATAAACAGAATGTACTCTATTCTCAGTGAGTTGGGGAAAAATGGCATCCTTCTTCTCCTCTCTTCCTCCTCCTCCTTTCTCTCTCTCACTCTCTCACTCTCTCCTTTCTGCTTTCACAAGTAATTATTTCATGACAATGGCTTTGTCTTTTTTGATAGATAATAACAGATGCTTCCAAATGCATTTATAGTTTCCCAAAAATTATTATGAGTGAATGTCTATTTGGGAACAATACTTGTAACCAAGACATTGTTGTTTGATGGTGTTAAATGTATCATCACATGTCTTATAACCAAAGCAGAGTTTGGGATGGACCTCAGTGTTGCCATGTGGTCAATGCAACTTGGCTCATAAGTATTGTCTGGTCAAATCTTAGCCCTGGAGTTCTGAACAAGATGCTGGACTAATCAGCTGTTCTCTCTCTCTCTCTCTCTCTCTCTCTCTCTCTCTCTCTCTCTCTCTCTCTCTCTCTCTCCCTCCCTCCCTCCCTCCCTCCCTCCCTCCCTCCCCCTCTTCTCCCCTCCCCCTTCCCCCCTCCCCCTCCCTCTCCCTCTGTCGAATTAGAAACATTTGAATCAACAATCCTTTTATTTTAGCTAAGCACAAATTGGAAGAAAAATAGGGGAACTGACAAGAGATTGCATAACCAAGTACAAACATAAAGACGGAGACTGTCATCACTGCAAACTGCAAAGGGTTTGCCATACGGATCATTTTCAGCCTGTCAATTTACACTATCCACACACTATCAAATGCCTATATCCAATTATGTTCATCCAAAGTTGGATCACCCTGTCTAGAGAAAACCACGGATGCCTGAAATGCACCAGGAATCTGATCATGAGCCAACACTGAAATGTTGCCAAGACTCTGCAGGTCAAGACAAGCATTCCAAGTTAGCCATTTCTCTTTCCCCTTGGTCAGCCTTTTGCTTTACAGGGGCAAATTGCTAGCTTGTTTGGTGACTGCAAGACAGCCTTCTTTGTCTGTTATATCTCTGTGTGAGATTTTTGATCAGTGTGATATTGCTTATTTATACTCCTACCATGATGCAAAACAATTGCACCCGCCCACATACACACCTTTACATCAGCCCATTTCATTCTTTATACATGGCATGAGAAACTGCTTTGTCAATTTAAACCACAATTTAGCTTGGCAAGTGTTCTGTTTCCAACACTAGACAGCCAGAGGCCACTGGGAACCTGGCAAACAAAGACTTTCCCTGTTGTTTATCCCAAATCCTTCTCATTTCTTTTAGCTTTCACTTGCAATCTGTAAAACACACTGCAATCACTGTGCTGTTTATTAACAAAAGGAATCTGTAGTGAAACCTATTTTTCCCACTTGAGATCCAATATGATGAAAGCTAAGGGGGAGTAATTCAAAGTTTCTTGGTGCATTTGGAGGAAAACCAAAATATGACATGATTCTAGGACTCTTGGTGAGCTAGTGAATGGCTCATAAACTCTTGCTTACTGCAGCCTAACATCCAAATATTAGTTTATTAATTAGTATCAATATTTTAGTAACAAAAAATATTAACACAAAGAACATTGACAAGAAAATGGAATTTCCCATAAAATAGCACACAAATGACCCTTTAACATAGTATCACTTGATGCATTTAACATTGATTGATATGCCTAACATTAGAACCATCATTAAAAAGGCACAACAACTTCCTGCGTCAACTCAGAAAGTTCAGACTGCCCTAGGAGCTGTTGATACAGTTTTACAGAGGAATTATTGAGTCTTTCATTTGTACTTCTATAACTGTCTGGTTTGGTACAGCAACCAAACAGGACAGGTACAGACTTCAGCAGGTAGTTAGGACTGCAGAAAAAACCATTGCAACCAGCCTGCCTTCCATTGAGGACCTCCATATTGCATGAGCCTGAAAGAGGGCTAGAAAATATTTACAGACCCCTCACATCCTGGACATAAACTGTTTCAACTCATCTCAGGACACCACTATAGGGCATTGCAAGCCAAAACAACTAGACACAAAGACATTTTTCCCTTGTGCCATCACTCTGCTGAACACCTAATTCCCACAGTATAGCCTTAAGTCTAAGGATATTTACTTACCCATGTAGTATGACTGTATTATTATTATCCTTCTCATCTTTTCCACTACCTTCCATTGGTATCTTATGATTATATTACCTTGTTTGTATATACTGTACACTTGTTTTTGTATGTACATGTTGTTTGTGTGTTTGTGTATTTGTATGTACACTGATTATATTACCTTGTTGTTTGTATGTACACCGAGAGCTTATGCACCAGAGACAAATTCCTTGTGTGTCCAATCATGCTTCGCCAATAAAGTATTCTATTTTGCCCAACATTTCCCCTAGTTCTCTGTGCTCCAGGTATAGTCATTAAGAATCTTCTGTTCTAGCAGATTCATCTCCAAAGATGAAATGGGGGACAGGGGAGGATTAGAAAGAGTGAGTCTAGATCAGGGGTCTTCAAACTTGGCAACTTTAAGACTTGTGGACTTCAATTTCCAGAATTCTTTAGCCAGCTCTGCTGGCTGGAGAATTCTGGGAGTTGAAGTCCACAAGTCTTAAAGTTGCCAAGTTTGAAGACCTCTGGTCTAGATCAGTGATGGCGAACCTTTTTTCCCTCGGGTGCCGAAAGTGCATGCACACGCGCTATCACACACATGCGAGTGCCCACACCCATAATTCAATGCTGGGGAGGGCGGAATCGACCCATTTCCCGACTTCTGGTAGGCCCGTTTTTCAGCCTCCCCAGGCTCCAGAGGCTTCCCTGGAGCCTGGGGAGGGCAAAAATGCCCCCCACCCCCCCAGAGGCCCTCCGGAAGCCTAAAATGCCCTCCCAGAGCCTCCGCGTGAGCCAAAAATCAGCTGGCCGGCGCGCACATGCATGCTGGAACTGAGCTAGGTCAACAGCTCATGTGCCGGCAGATATGACTCCACGTGCCACCTGTGGCACGCGTGCCATAGGTTCGCCATCACTGGTCTAGATGATTAATTTCAATATGTTAGAGTGCTATTTCAATCTGTCTGAAATCTTTAATGATGAACCAGTTATATTATCATTCCCAATATTCAGAACAAATGTTTGCTATTCATTTATGGGTTGCATTTCTAACCTGCTTTTTCTCCAACTACATGCATCACTCCATTTTTCAATTTTCCCCATGACAACAGATGTACAAGATAGGTTGGGAGGAAAGAGTGGGTCTGATTCAAAGTCCCTTAGAGAGTTTCTGGGACTGAACTTGGTTCTCCTCAGTCCTAGATCAACAACTTAAGTACTCCACAACACTGGTTTTCTTCTGGACAATTTAAAAAAAAAAACCACAATCACAACAATTCATTTTGTCAACAGATAGCTAGAAAAACAGAGGAACCAGACTGTGCTGAATTGGTATATTATTAAATCACGTTACTACCCATTATAATCAGATTGATGAGCTCACTAATTTACCCCATGCAAGATTTCCAAATTACTACTTGGAATTAATACCTAAGGTGATATTGTTTGAAGAAATGAAAAGTTTGGGAAGCAGAAGTTATAGCAAACAATATTATTTTTACTAGGCACAGTACAGTTGGGATAAATCTTGAATACGAACAATTTTTCATGAAATAAGGAACTTCAGAAGCATCCAACTGAACAATTTGAGTATTTTACTTTATACCACATTTATCATCTATTTGTTGAATTTAGTACAAGATCTGATGCCTAGTGAATTTCTCTCACAAACAATCAATATACTGTACATGCATAAATCTACAATGTTATATATTTGTTGAGTGGAGTTAATGCGTGGGAAAATATTCATAGAATTTTTCTTTTTTGGAAGAAAGTTTGAAAATCAATTCCCCATCTTTAGATTTAATTAGATGTGGTATTAAAAAAAGACAGCGGATTTTTTTTCCTGGTTTATCTTCAGTATAATCCAAGATATTATTTGCCCCATTTTACTGTTCATTTTGTTTTATCAATAATCTTATTTACTGCATCTAGACTGTTGCGTAGAAATGTTACTTAGTTTTAAGATTGTTTTTAGCTGCCCATTTCAAACTACGCGATACACAATTATTGGAAGGGCAAGAGATTCAATTTTCTATAAAGATATTTTGTGAAAAGTCTAGTTTTTCACAATAAGCCTGGCAATCAATAGTTCCTGAAATTAATCCTGGAAGGCAACAAACTTCTAAAGCATCTGTCTCCATTTGTTCAACTTTTTATCCTGTAGTTCAGAGGAGGACAATCAAGATGGGTCGTAAGAAACCTTATAAAAAAAATGAAGCCTTATGAAGTTAAAGGATCTGGGTATGCTTAGCCTCGGGGGGGGGGGGATATGATACCTGTCTTGAAATTTCTAAAAAGGGAATGGACTTCTGTATTGCACTAAAAAAAACAGGTCTAGAACCAAATGGTTAAAACTATGAGAAGTATATTCAGACTGCACATCATAAAGAACTTTCAAATTGTACAAGCTGCCAGCCAGTGAAACAGTGGTGGGTTGCTGCCGGTCCGGACCGGTTCACCTGTACCGGTGGTGGAAATTTGCCCCCACTCGCCGAACCAGCAGCGATGGCCGGCTGGCTCCACCCCCAAACCGGTTCTCCGGTCACCGCTCCTTTAAAATGACTGGCAAGGAACCCTCTGCGCATGCACAGAGGGTCATTTGTGCGATGTGACGTTGGCACGCACGTGAGCGAAGCAAGCAAAATGTGCACTTCCAACGCGATATGAACCGGTAGGGAAGGTAAGTAGAACCCACCCCTGCAGTGAAACAGGATGCCACATGAAGTGATAAATTCTTTGTTGGAAATCTTCGAGCAACAACTTAAAAGTTATTTTATTTATTTTATTTGTTTGTTTGTCAAGCATGTATAAGATAGCAGATATAAGTATAAACATGATTATGAACACATGAAATGGATACGAATAAATGGGGGACATTAGGACAGGGATGGTAGGCACTTTGGTGCACTTATGCACACCCCTTACAGACCTCTTAGGAATGGGGTGAGGTTGACTGTAGATAGTCTAAGGTTAAAGTTTTGGGGGTTTGGGGATGAAACTACAGAGTCTGGTAGTGCATTCCAGGCATTGACCACTCTGTTGCTGAAGTCGTATTTCCTGCAATCGTGTTTGGAGCGGTTTACTTTAAGTTTGTATCTATTGTGTGCTCGTGTATTATTGTGGTTGAAGCTGAAGTAGTCGTTGACAGGTAGGACATTGTAGCAGATAATTTTGTGTACTACGCTTAGGTCAGACAGAAGGCGTTGTAGTTCTAAGTTGTCTAAGGCCAAAATTCCAAGTCTGGTGGCATAAGGTATTCTGTTGTGAGCAGAGGACTCTTCTCGTGAAATATCTCTGGACTCGCTCAATTGTATTAATGTCTGATATGCAGTGCGGGTTCTAGACAGATGAGCTGTATTCGAGAATTGGTCTAGCAAAGGTTTTATATGTCCTAGTTTGCAATACAATATTACCGAAGAAGAAGCTTCACAAGATTAGATTAACAATTCTTAATGCCTTTTTGGCAATGCTGTTACAGTGAGCTCTGGCACTTAGATCATTAGAGATGAGTACTCCAAGGTCCTTGACAGAGTGAGACAGAGGTTATTGATAATCATCTAGCAGATACTACACTAAGCACAGTACTGGATCATTGTAAATGGCCTTACTGCATTTATCACTAATGTCTTGAGCTGACTGCAAGATCTGGATGTTAATTTAACCCCATCCTGAAAAACAATAATAAGGCCTTATTAGGTTTTAAAAAGAACCGTGGATGAAAAATGAGTACGTACAAATTTGGTTTCAATATGTCATAATTTATATAAATGGTTAATCACCACTGATACTTTATCTTAGCCCACCCAAATATCCATCTGGCTCATTCTTGTTTTTCAGTGGCATAATTGCAGTTAAGCAAGATTTTTGCCTAGTTGTAAATGAAAGGTGACAAATTAATCTGCCGTTACTGTATACTCTCAGGGATTTAATTGCAGGTTTTACGATATAGGTAGTTTATGTTGATGTCTCTGCAAATTTGGCGCAGAAGAAAAGAATGTTGCTTAAATTAACATTTTGGATGATTTAAAATACTTTGACAGCTATCAGTGTTTTTATTAGGAAATGAATCAGAAAGAATCAAAGTGAAAAAAATAACATCTGTCACCAATCAATTGCTTTGCTGGGAAATTAATATGGTGTTTCATTTTCTCTTTAAATATACTGATATTTTTCCCTCCAGTTCATGCCATTCATTGAGATCAGATGCATTTCAGGCTGGTGGTCTCAGATGTTGGGCACGTAAGTAATAAAGTCCTGAAGGTCCAATAACAAGGGAACAATGGAATGTGCAACAAAATTATCAGCAGAAAAAATCTATATTTAAAGTGCAGCTCTATTATAATATGAGGTATGATGGTTCCAATCTTCTTTGTTCCTTAGAATTAGATTATTAAATGTCTAGTAGAGTATTTTATTATTATTATTTTCAAAGAAAAAAGAAAAAGAAATCTGGTGCCATTTAATCTTAGCCAAGGTACTGTATAAAATTTTAGCCAAGGTTACTGTACTGTATAAAATGGTTTTCTCTGTTAGTCTTTCTGAATAACAGAGCAACAAAGTTGGGAGGGTCCCTGGAGGTTTTCTAGTCTAACCCCTCCCCTCCCCCGCCCCTGCTCAAGCAGGAAACCTGCTTGGTATACCATTTCTGACAAATAGCTGTCCAGTCTCTTCTTTAAAAGAGCACCTACAATTTTTGGAGGCAAGTAATTCCACTGATCAATTGTTCCAACTGTCAAGAAATTTATTGGTATTAGTTCTGGGTTGATTCTCTTCTTGATTATTTTCCATCCATTGTTTCTTGTTCTGCCCTCAGGTGTTTTGGAGAATAGCTTGACCCTTTCTTCTTTGTAGCAGTCCCTTAGGTATTAGAATACTGCTATCGTGTCACACTACTAACCAGAGCATACAAAACATTCGCCAGACCAATCCTCGAATACAGCTCATCTGTCTGGAACCCACACCGCATATCGGACATAAATACATTAGAAAGTGTCCAGAGATACTTTATGAGAAGAGTCCTCCACTCATCTACTCGCAACAGAATACCTTACGCAACCAGACTTGAAATCCTAGGCTTAGAAAGCTTAGAACTACGTCGCCTTCGGCATGACCTAAGCATAGCTCATAAAATTATCCGCTACAACGTCCTTCCTGTCAATGACTACTTCAGCTTCAACCACAACAATACACGAGCACATAACAGATACAAACTCAAAGTGAACCGCTCCAAACTTGACTGTATAAAATATGACTTTAGCAACAGAGTGGTAAATGCCTGGAACTCACTACCTGACTCTGTAGTTTCGTCACCAAACCCCCAAAACTTTACCCTAAGACTGTCCACTGTTGACCTCACCCGATTCCTAAAAGGTCAGTAAGGGGCGTGCATAAGTGCACCAGCGTGCCTACCGTCCCTGTCCTAATGTTCCCTCTTATCAGTACCAATCTTATGTACATAAACAATGTTACATCTATGTATATTACTAACATGTACTTGACAAAATAAATAAATAAATAAAAATAAAACAAAGTCCTTCTTTTCATTAAACTAGACATTCCCAATTCCAGCAACCGTTCTTCGTATGTTTTAGCCTCCAGTCCCATAATCATATTTGTTGCTCTTTTCTGCACTCTTTCGAGACATCTTTTTTATATTGTGGGAACGAAAACTGGATACAATATTCCACATGTGGTCATACCAAAGCATTATAAAGTGGTATTAACACTTCATGTGATCTTGATTCGATCCTTCTGTTAATGCAGCCTAGGACTGTGTTGGCTTTTTTGGCAGCTGCCAGCTCATATTTAAGTGATTGTCCACTAGAACTCCAAGATCCCACTTGCATACTACTATTGAGCCAGGTGTCACCTATTCTATACCTGTGCATTTGGTTTTCTTGCCTAAACGGAGAACTTTAATTTTCTCACCATTGAATTTCATTTTGTTAGATAGGACCCATCAAGATTCTGTATCTTGAGCCTACCTTCTGGAGTGTTAGCTATTCCTGCCAGCTTGGTGTTGTCTTTGTTGTCTGCAAATCTGATGAGTTCCCCTTCTATTCCCTCATCTAAATCATTGATGAAGATATTGAAGAGAACTGGGCCTAAGACAGAGCCTTGGGGTATCCCACTGCATCCTTCGTCAAGTAGATGCAGTTCCATTAAGGACTATACATTGAGTGCAGTTGATCAGCCAGTTATGAATCCATCTGATGATGATGCTGTCTAACCCATGTTTTTTATGTCTTATCAAGCAGTAGGTTGTGATCTACTTTATCAAACACCTTTCTGAAGTCCAAGTAAATTATATCCACAGCATTTTACTGGTCCACTAATTTTGTCAATTTGTCAAAGAATGCACCGGTGGGTTACTACCGGTGTGGTCCACTCTGTCGTTCCGGTAGCGGCCAGCAGATGGTGCTGTTTGGACGCGACCACACGGTGCCGAATTTTTGGGCTTTTTTGCTTCCGCGCATGCGCGGCTGCAAAATCTCGCTGAAATCTTGTGAGGGGACGCGCACGTGCAATTTTGGCGAGATTTTGCTTCCACGCATGCGCAGAAGCAAAATCTCAGCAAAATCGCATGCGCGCGCACGTCCCCTCACAAGATTTCAGCGAGATTTTGCTTCCGCGCATGCACAGAAGCAAAATCGTGCAAGGGGGCACGCACATGTAGCGAGCATGCGCGCACATCAAATGTGGCAATGTGTGCGCAGCGTTCCGGTAGCAAGGTAAGAGAGCAACCCACCCCTGAATAAGATCATGTCTGGCATGATCTGTTTTTGACAAGCCCATTTTGGCTTCTGGTTATGACTTTGTTTGCTTCTAAATGTTCAGATTCATTGCTTGATTAACTTTTCTAGCATCTTTCCATGTATTGATGTAAGGCTGATAGGTTTGTAATTTCCTGGATCCATTCCCCCTCTCCCTTTTTTTGAAGGTGTGAATAAATCAACACTTTTCCAGTCAACTGGTAGTTCCCCAGGGCTCCAAGAAATTTAAATATTTGAAAGATATGTATCAGTGGTTCTGAGATTATGTCTGCCAATTCCTTCAGAACCTTGGGGTATAATCCATCTGGTCCTGGTGATTTGAATTTGTCTAGAATGGATAGGTGTTCTCTTATCTGAAAAGGTTAGAGGTGAATGAGGAAGTACAAATGGATAAAACAATTCATGCTACCCCCAGTGAGCATTATGTGAAGCCAATGGCTCAATAAAGACCAATAGCATCATTTTGGTGAACACAAACTATGTTTTTGCCCTGCAAAAGCTGTCATGGAATTCACGTGCAATCATTTTATACCAGTGACTGTAGCCCTAATGAAGTTACAGACAGATTAACAGAGTTGGAAGGGACCTTATAGGTCCGTGGTGGCGAACCTATGGCACGCGTGCCAGAGGTGGCACGCGGAGCCATAGAAGCCGGCACGTGAGGGTTGCCCACTGGCAAACCGGAAGTGCGAAAAAACGCACTTCCGGTTTGCCGGTGTGCTGTTTTTTGCACTTCGGAGGGTTCAGGGAAGCTCCCTGAAGCTCCGGAATGCAAAAAACTACAAAACGGACAAACCGGAAGTGCACTTTTCCGCACTTCCGGTTTGTCCATTTTGTAGTTTTTTGCATTCTGGAGCTTCAGGGAGCTTCCCTGAACCCTCCGGAGTGCAAAAAACAGCATACCGGCAAACCGGCAAACCGGTAAGCCTTTGCGCGGGGGTGGGGGGTGTGTGCGCATGCGCAGGGGGCAGAAGGGGGGGTGTTGTGTGCATGCGTGGGGGGAGGGAATGGGTGTGGGCATGCGAGCGCGCGCGAGCGCCCCCCCCCTTTTTGGCACGTGAGCCTAAAAAGGTTCGCCACCACTGTTATAGGTCATCTAGTCCAACCCCCCCACTTGAGCAGGAGACCCTACACCACTTCTGACAAATGGCAGTCCAATCTCTTCTTGAAAGTCTCAAGTGATGAAGCTCCCACAACTTCCGAAGGCAAGCCATTCCATTGGTTGATTGTTCGCACTGTCAGAAAGTTCCTCCTTATTTCTAGGTTGAATCTCTCCTTGGTCAGTTTCCATCCATTATTCCTTGTCTGGCCTTCAGGTGCTTTGAAAAATAGCTTGACCCCCTCCTCTCTGTGGCAGCCCCTCAAATATTGCAACACTGCTATCATGTCTCCCCTGGTCCTTCTTTTCTCTAGATTAGCCATGCCCAGTTCCTGTAACCGTTCTTCATATGTTTTAGTCTCCAGTCCCCTAATCATCCTGGTTGCTCTCCTCTGCACTTTTTCTAGAGTCTCAACATCTTTTTTATAGTGTGGTGACAAAAATTGGATGCAGTACTCTAGGTGTAGTCTAACTAAGGCTTTATAGAGTGGTATTAGTACCTCACTTGATCTTGATTGTATCCCTCTGTTTGTGCAATTTAGGTTGTTGTTGCTATTTGCAAAAAAAAAAAGGTAGGGAAAAATTATCCGATTGGTTCCTATTCCTTGCCTCTATAGGAAATGCTGTATTATTGTGTTGATTTTTGAGTATTACTTTATACTATTACTTTATACTTAAGGTTGCTTTGCAAATATAGATCACTGGAGTTGAACATTTAGACATAAAGGAATTCCTTCAGCCAACAAAAGAGAAGACATATCCAAAGATTGAAATGGGACACTTGATCTGCAAGTTCCATGAGTGGAAACTGGGAAAAACACACTAGAGGGAAATGTGTGTCTTGTCACAGGAGAGCCACCCACCAGGAATAGGGAGGTAGGGCTTCAGGCAGTGCAGACTAGCAAAAGTTCATGCTGGTAACATTGGCCTTCTTTCTCAACAGTTTGTTCAATGCTCATAAATAAAGTATATTTTATTAATGGTTTAGAGATTGCACAATTTTGTAAAAAAAACCCACACAATGTCCTCATTTGGAATAGATGTCCATGAAAAAATCCATTTTTAAAACAAAAACAAGTGAAAGCTTTCCTCTATGTTTATGCATACCTGTCATAAGAAAATGCTAAAAGTTTATTCCTTAATAGGAAAAGGTCTATCTTCATAACAGGCCATGAGAATGGGCACGCGAAGAGCATGTTTTTCTTAATGGCACCCATTAAATGTGTTAGATATCACCTCCTTAAATTCCCAGCAGGCAAAGTTCCACCAATCACTGCTTGTAGCTAGAAATCAGAACATAGGGGAAACTACCAGATTGAACAAGACCAGTGTGAAATGAATGTGTATCATAATGCCTTTGGGAATACAGTAGTGCAAAATAGCCTATAAGACACAATGGGAAACTAATGGATAGTTTATTTCTGTTGCAATGATTCCTTGTCTTTAGTCACAAGAATAAATGGCAACCTGTTCTGGCTGGTAATGACAGTCTTTGAGCAGCTATAGGTCACACTTTCCTAAGGATATTCTTCAATTTGTTGCTTCACTGTAAATTTTAATTTACAGAAGCAGAAAGAAAAAAAACCAGACAGGCAAAATATACTAAATATGTAACCAAGTTAGATTTATTATATTTAGATACTTTTTTTAAAAAAAAGCAGTTTCTGTCTCATCCCTATTCATTTCTTTTTTGAATGCAAAGAAGCCATCCATGAGAATTATTTATTTATTTATTTATTTTGTGAGATTTATATACCGCCTCACAGTGCAAGTACTCTCTAAGCGGTTTACACCAGTAAGCAATGTATATTATTTATATTGCCCCCAACAATCTGGGTCCTCATTTTACCTACCTCGGAAGGATGGAAGGCTGAATCAACCTTGAGCCGGTGAGATTTGAACCGCTGACCTGCGAATCAGTCAGCTAAAGTGACCTGCAGTACTGCCTCTAACCGCTGCGCCACCTCGGCTCTAAATGTCACTAAAATTCTTTTTCCTTTGAAGGACATTTTAAAAGAAAAAAAAATTCTCTAATCTAATTGAATAAGAACTGAAAGGGGAAAAAATACAAGATAAAATTTTGATAGGACCAATATTAACACCGTTCACAAGTATTAAAATAGGTCATAAAAGCTAAGCCATTTTTCAGAGGGGGGAGGGGGAGAATCAGCAAAACTACTTTTCTTCCTATATCCCACCAGTGGAAATTTTCCCAGGATCACAAGTGTTTGGTGCAGAGAATGAGCCTTCCTATCCACAGCTGTAAAAGCAAGATCTAGCACAGCTGCTTTTACTCTTTGTTAACATTTGACAAACATTACTTTACTCCTCATATCCATGAAATTAATTTCTATTAGCAAAGGAGACAGGCGGTCAGAAAATAAGTGAAAATATTTTTAAAATTGTCACGTAGGTGTGAGAAGTTTTATATACAAATATATTTTATTCTTGATTCTGTTTCCATCTTCCCTTAAAATATTAACAGAATCCACAATGGTCTGAGAATCAGTGTCTCCACTAGATAATGGACAGTCAAGCTGAAACTAAGTTAATCAACTAAAATTAGCAAACTTCCTCAAACCCCTGAATACGTTACCCAGTCCACATTCCAAAGGATAAGGTCTGCAAACACAGAGTTAATTAAATTAGGTCTCCCAGAAGAACTGCGTGTTCACAAGAATAAACTACACAAACATACACAAACACATACATACACAAACAGACCTCAAGTGTCACCCTAGAATCAGCACATGCTTCCACACCCTAGACAAGGTCCCCCTATAAAAACCTGATGCTGTACCCCATTTCTCTTCAGCCTGACCCTAAAGGCAAACTATTTTGCTTTTAGGAATAAATATTTCTTCTTTCCTCACAACTGTCTGGATCTCATTTTTATTTATTCTTGTGCAGGCACGGCTCGAGTTAGAATCCCAAATTATTCTTCTGACACAGAGAAGGAAGGGAGCGAGAAACCTTTTGTATAGGTGACACAGGTAGGAAAGAAACATTGTAGTACAATAGTTAGATCTTCAGATGCGGATCACTGAGAATTCCTCATTTAGCCATGAAGCAAATTGGTTGAGCCTTAGCAATAGCAATAGCACTTATATACCGCTTCACAGTGCTTTTTCAGCCCTCTCTAAGTAGTTTACAGAGTCAGCATATTGCTCCCAACAATCTGGGTCCTCATTTTACCAACCTCGGAAGGATGGAAGCCTGGTGAGATTTGAACTGCCAAATTGCAGGCAGCCGGCAGTCAGCAGAAGCAGCCTGCAGTACTGCATTCTAACCACTGCACCACCACGGCTCTATGGACAGATTACGACACAGAATTGTTCTGATTTATAGGTAGTAGTAGTGGTAATAGTGGTCATGGTGAAATGTTGTAATGAAATCACAGAGGAAAGCATTTAGCTTCAGCAAAATTCTTGCTCAGTTTTAATTGTTGAGGAATTTAGGTCATGGATACATTACTGGCCATTAGTACTCCAAATGCAAAACTGGAGCTCAGTCTATTTTTTTTGAGGGGGGAGGGTTCTGATAATGAAATGTATACTTTATTTTGAATTAAAACTACAGGAATACTTGTAAATTTTTAAAAATGCTGTCAGAGCCCCACTTTTATGATTATATGGGTTAATTTAATTACTTGCCTTAGAAGACCTCTCCATTTAATGCCAGGTATTCATAAGAGACAGAAAATACCCCTACCTGTTTATTCCATTTCCAATTTTTTTTATCATGTGCTAAATTTTCAGATCAACTGAGCAAAAAAAAAAAGCATCAGATAATAAATCAGTTTTGTATTTTTGGAATTTTCCATTTTATTTCTAAAAAGGAAAAGAAAAGTCATGGTGTTTTGAACTCTTCCATCTTTTCCTAAGCAGGGAATATTTGGCAGATACAGAGAAGTTATTTGGCTTTATTTAACTTCATCAGGCACTTCCACATCCAATACTAAAGGCCTGGGCTACAACAACAATACTTTCACTGCTTTTGTTATGAACTCCTACACTGGATCAAAGAAGATAAACAGGAGAAAAATGCTTTTATCCAGAGCTGAACAGATTTAACATTTATTTTGTCTTTTCAGAACACTGTTGCCAGAAACCTTATCCATTATCTGAAGTATTTCTTCTTCTTCTTCTTCTTTTTACTATTTTCCAGAATGAAGACTAAAACTTGTCTCTTGCTTTATTATACTCATTTAAAATAACCAACCATCACATAGACCTACCAATCACAATAATAGATCTTTTGTTGAACATCTGATAGAGAAGAGTATATTGTTTTGAAATCTTCTAAAAGAGGCTATACACTTTTTATAACTTTCTTCTGTTACTTAAAGTTCTCCTTAAGCCTAAGTATACTGTACTTCCAGTCAGTAAAATAATGGAAGAAATAACTTGGTTTCTCTTCTTAAAACTGTAGCCTAAATTTCTTGATCCTTCCCATATTTTAAACAATTTCTAGTACATTATGAATTACAGCACTTCATTGACACAAACATATAGGTTTTATAGGTTTTTAGAATAGAAAAGGTCAGAACATTCAAATTGGGTTGTGGCTCCAATAGTTTGAACATTCATGTCTTTACCATCCCACAACTCTAGGAGATTTGTTGCGGGCTTAGATTAGTCAACAAACCAATAACCAAAGTTGCCCTCCCTATTGGGCCAATTTTATACAACTGGTGAAGTCATTAAAATCTGAAAGATCACAAGAAATAATCAGATCAATATACTAGGATTTCACAATTCAAGGACGATGGAATCAGGGGAGACGACTTCCCTGGAGCTACTAAGTTAGGGGTGTCAAACTGGTGTCACGGCAGCGTCACGTGACGTATTGGGAGTTCCCCCCCTTTCGCTAAACCGGGCATGGGCGTCGCCAGCGCATGATGCATATGGCCCGTGGGCCGCGAGTTTGACAGCCCTGTACTAAGACAAAGAACATGAGCCTATGCTATTTACAATTTGGTGGGTTTAATGTGATCTCCCTTTATGGTGAATGGAATGCCCCTGCTCTGAAGATATTATTTTCTAACATTGAGCCATTAACAGATACCCTCTAAAAGGTATAAACTGGCAGATTCCATTTAGTTAAAAAAAATGTATTCTGTCTCTTTCTCTCCACATTCTGCTTCTATTCGGTTATTTAGTAAATGAGTAATGCATGGCTTTCCAGCCTTTGCTAAATTCACAATCTTATCAGCCCTAGATAGGCATGGCTAGTGATAAAGGAAGATGAGAGTTGTAGTCCAGCAACATATGGAAAGATGAACATTGTCCAGTCCTGGAGAGTTACAGCTTTATACATTTATCTGGATATTAGAATTTTCATAAAAATTAATTGTTCAATTTATCTGAAATGCTATTCTATCGCAAATATATATCTGATTTTACCCCAGTTTTCTATTTCAAATTTCATAGTAAAAGTGAAAGGTTGAAGCCAAATTACAGGGACATGGTAGTTCCTAAATTGAAGGAACCAGTTTGGTCTAATGGCTAAGGCACCAGGCTATAAACTAGGAGACACTAAGTTCTAGTTCTGCCTTAAGCATGAAAGCCGGCTAGGTGACTTTGGGCCAGTTACTTTCTCTCAGACCAACCCACTTCACAAGGTGGTTGTTGTGAGGAAAATAGGAAGAGGGAGGAGTATAAGGTATGTTCACCACCTTGAGTTATTTATAAAAAAATAATAAAGATGGGATAAAAAAAATAAAATGAAATAATAAAACTAGTATTCAATGTCCACTGAAACTATTAGGAATATGGACAATGATCCAGGCTCAATGAAACTCAACATGCACATTCTTAAAGTCTTGATATGAGCTTCCAACAAAGTTATGGAGTGAAATTTTATCCCATGGAGGAGATTCAGATCTAATTTACTGTTATCAAATTCTTGAAACCCAAATATAATGAGGTCTGAATTTTTACTCATCAACATAGCAGAACAGGAAGCAAGGAGGAGGAACTAGTTTCCATTGCTTACATTTGTGAGACTTTGTGAAATAATACATTCCTAGCAGGGGTGGGTTCCACTTACCATCACCACCGGTTCGCATCACGACGTTTTGCACACGAACACTCGCTACGCTCGCGCGCATCCCCTCATGCAATTTGGCTTCCGCGCATGCTCAGAAGCAGGAATCAGCCCGAAACACAGCTCAGGAGCTGATCAGCTGTGCTTCGGGCAAAGAAATAAAGGTCAGTATTAACCCGCGGGCGGGCGGGAGGGCCCTTTTTCAAGCAGCAGAAGGGGAAAAATTCGCAACCCCCCCCAAAAAAGATGGCGGTGTGCACGGACCGGCACCGACAGTGATGTCACCAGCGGGTCGCTACTGGTTCGGGTAATCCAGTCTGAACCAGGAGGAACCCACCCCTGATTCCTAGGAAGGCTATACATTTAAGTAAATTCATCCCAAGTCAGATATGGAAAAGAATCAAGATTCAAATTGCTACCAGGCCAGTAACCTATTGATCTAATATTTCAAGTTTGTCTATTATAACTTTCAGAATAATACTCTTCGGTGGGCAAATCCAAGTACTTCAATGTACTGCTATAGTAAGAAATGCTATGCATTTAAGAGCAATTTTCAGATCAAATTCACTGGACTCTGAAAAGTAATTGGAAGATTTCCAGTGCTTATATAACATGAATAAAATGACCCAATAATGTTATTATTGGAATGAAAATCATTTATCTGCTCCCAGATTTTTATTGCAGATTATTACAATCTAAAAAAAATTCACTGAGCCAACTTTCAATGGTGTGATAGAAAGGATGATAATCATAAATGAGAATAAAAAATGGATGAGGAACTTAAATATGCAATTTTTCTGGATTTAGGGAACCTTTTTATATTTCACCATTATGAACTTGGACATCTTAGTCTAATCTTGGACCAGCCCAGATTCACAGATGTTTAAGTACATGTTCACTCTTTTCTGCCTCTCCATCAATTTAAATAAGCACCCACATTACAAGTATTCTTATTAATATATTTTTCACTGGATGGATATTGTAGGTATTGTAGTCTAACACTTCATGTGATGTTTTTAAAAAGTGTTTTGACATTTGGAAAGAGAACTTTTGGAAAATAAAAATTGGACCTGACCTGACTGGTATATCATTCTGGAAAATGAGAACCAAGTTAATTTGCTTAAAAAATGCAGAACACAGAGAATCCTGAAGGATCCTTCACCAATAAATTCCAAGGAAAACAAATTCCCCAGAACAGAATGTGCAGCCATTGAGTGAAAGCAGAATTTAATAGCAAGTGCTCTGTCTGGCATTGGTGCCAGATTTAATCTGGCACTTCCAGACGAACATTTTTATTGCTTTTAATATATTTTTGCATGTTCTAAATTGTTTTATTGCAGTTTAAAATCAGGAAAAACTGCCCCAGTATCTCAGGTTTCATAGCTGGGAAAGACCTCTGCTGAAGTCTGAGTTGTTGCCTTCAAATAATGATGATGCTACAGGTAGTCCTCAATTTACGACCACAATTAAGCCCAAAATTTATGTTGCTAAGCGAGACATTTGTTAGATGACTTCTCTTGCCACAGTTGTTAAGTGAATCAGCGCAGCTGTTTTATTTATTTATTTATTTATTTATTTATTTATTTATTTATTTATTTATTTATTTATTTATTTATTTATTTATTTATTTATTTATTTATTTATTTATTTATTTATTTATTTGGTAGTTTTTCTATGCTGCCCTACTCCCTCAGGATTCAGGGCGGCGTACAACATTTTATAAAAACTCCAAACAAATCATTAAAAAACAGCTTAAAAACAGTTCAAAAATAAATATAAATACACACCATACATACATGGGGATGTTAAGTTAGTAACACCGTTGTTACGTGAATCTGCCTTCCCCATTGACTTTGCTTGTCAGGTGGTCACAAAAGCTGATCACATGACCTCCACAGACACTGCAAATGTCATAAATATGAACCAGCTAATAAGCATCCTGAATTTTGATCATGTGACCATGAGGAGGCTGCAATGGTCATAAGTGTGAAAAATGGTTATAAGTCACTTTTTTCAGTGCCATTGTAACTTTGAACGGTCACTAAATGAACTGTTGTAAATTGAGGACTACTTGTATTAGAATTTGCAGGTTGCATTCAAATAATCCCCAAACTTAATAGGTTTCCTCCTCCATCTAATTTTTTCAAATGATCATCATCGCTATCATTTTTATCATCCTTGGCCATTAGCATGCTCTTAATCATAAACTTAGTAATAAGTTTTTTTTTTTCATAGGGATATAATTTCCCTATGAAATTTTAATGTTAATTTCCTAAAACCAAGCTGCCATTAATATCAGCAAGTGAAATTAACAGTAAAGCATGAAAGTACTGAAAGAGGAAAAGTTTTCTGGATAAAAAAAGTCTTTCCATATCATGTATTAATTTGTGTAATTTATTAATTCCATATCATGTATTAATTCCATATCATGTATTTAAAAAAGTCTTTCCATATCATTTATTAAATAAAATAAATAAATAAATAAAATGTAGGTTGAGAAAGTGAAAGAAATAAAGCTAGTGAAAGTGAGCGTCAGAGTGAAATGTTTGGTTTATTTTGCACTTGTCTATTTCCACCTGTTTTCACTTCTACTGCTCACCCGCTAATTCAACTCCATGAGCACTTTTTTTTAAAAAAGTCAGAGTTCTAACAAGTTTGGTCCATGGCTTGGCACAAAGGATGGCTGCAGAAGAAACAGACGGAAAACTTTGTTTACTCACCCAGCTGGTCTGTGTCCATGGCATGCTCTCTTCCACTACACATAATTCAGAAGGTTCTCACAAAAAAAGTGATAAAATCATTTTACAGAAAATGGGACGAAGTAACATTGATAAGACAAGTCAACATTTTATGAACACTTGAATATGTGGAAAAAAGATCACTACTTTGGCAAGTCTGATGGAGTTACTGAGCTAAACTTTGGAAGATGATGCAAAAGACCAAGAGGAAAAAAGAAAGGGAGGGGGAGAGAGAGAGACTGACAGAAGAAGAAAAAAATAATAATAAAAAAAAGGAAATTTAGTACATGGGTGGCTAAATATCTGGATGAAAATGTCTGTGGAGATCCTCAGTCATCCAGGTTGCGGTTGCCCCAAAGGGGTTTTCCCCCCAAAAAGCAACTGGACTTTTTATTTTTTATTTATTTTTTATTTTATTTGTCAAAACGTGTACAAGATAACAGGTATGGTATAAACATAAGCAAAAGCAAAGTAGGTACAGGTAAATTTGGACGGTAGGCATGATAGTGCGCTTATGCACGCCCCTTACAGATCTCTTAGGAATGGGGTGAGGTCGACTGTAGACAGTCTAAGGTTAAAGTTTTTGGCTTCTAATCCAAGAAGCTTGTTCTGTTCAGACTGAATTGTGGGGAATGGAAGGATAATGACCAGATGACTGCAAGGAATATAAATCCTTCCATTCCCCAGAACTGAAGAAGCTTCTTAGATGAGAAGCAAAATGTCTTCAAAGAAAAAAAACCCCAAAGAAAGTTAATTTGCCTTTTGAAAAAGCACTTTTGGGACATCTGGGTGGAAAAAGAAAGCTGTAAAGAATATACCAGGGATTTAATAGTTTTAGCCTTTTCAACCTGGGACCATCCAGATATGTTGGCTTTCAGCTCCCATAATCTTTCAGCCCATGTGAACCTCAGGGGGCATTTGATAGAAAAGTAGAACTTCAATAAAGTTAGTGGGCTACAGGTTAGGAAAAGCTAGCAAGATCCAATCTGGGTCAGTCACCTGGACTAGAGGTTTAGTCTTCCGAACTTTCGGACTCTTACTGGAGCCCATCCTTAGGGCACTTCTCTCTAGCAGAGTGTGTAAGAAATGGTAGTTTATCCATAGAGAGAAAAATAGCAGATACAATTTAGGATAGAAAGGGAAGTGATTAGAAATTTTCAAATAGAGTAGTATAGAACCGAAATATGTGTCAATATTTGTATTAGCATGTTTCTTTCCTTCATTTTGATAAATTTATTGCTTTTTTATTTTCTTCCCACCAAACGGTTTAGGGCAGTGATGGCGAACCTATGGCACGCGTGCCACAGGTGGCACGTGGAGCCATATCTGCCGGCACGCGAGCTGTTGCCCTAGGTTAGCTCCAGCGCGCATGTGCGCACCGGCCAGCTGATTTTTGGCTCATGCAGAGGCTCTGGGAGGGCGTTTTCGGCTTCTGGAGGGCCTCCGGGGGGCGGGGGAGGGCATTTTCGCTCTCCCCAGTCTCTAGGGAAGCCTCTGGAGCCTGGGGAGGGCGAAAAACGGGCCTACTGGACCCACTGGAAGTCAGGAAACGGGCCATTTTCGGCCTCCAGAGGGCCTCCAGGGGGCGTGGGAAGCCATTTTCGGCCTCTCCAGACATTGAATTATGGGTGTGGGCACTCACACGTGTGCGATAGGGTGTGCACACGTGCTTTCGGCACCTGAGGGAAAAAAGGTTCGCCATCACTGGTTTAGGGCAACAGACATATGTTTATTATTCACCAGCTATCCTGCACAATAGGCTATATTGAGGGACAGTGAGTGGCCAAAGGCAAACTTTAAGATTCAGTGGGGGATTTTTTTCCCCATGTCTTAACCCTTCATTTAAACCATTATTACACAGTGATTTTGTAAGCTTTATTTTCATTATTTTATCGATGTGGAAAAGAAGTTGAGACGGGGATAATTGTATTAGACAACAAAGAGTCTTAAAACAAATTTAACATCTCGTAAGGTTTTCTGGATCAGCATTTACATCATCAGATATATAGAATATTGTTTCCAGATGGTACCGTAGCAAACTGATGAAATTAATTATTATTATCCACAGAATATATATGAAATAACTTGTTGTCCAGAATTACTTCATATGTTTATGGCTAATGTTGGCATCTCAGTACAAGTTTAGCCCAAAGGAATTAGGGTTGTAAATTGAATCCTTGAGGATTAACTTTGTTTAAACAGTTATTGTATTAATAAAATGAAGTTACATGCCTGTCAAGTTGCTTATTGCAATTATAATTAAACTAATCATAAGTGTCTGGTCACATTTTTTTCTAATTATAGTATTTTTTTTTAGATATGGCTTTAAATTATTGCTAAGACCTTTTTTCCCCTCTCCCCCACCCTTATTTATATGTGATACTTCAGTACTGCAACTCTGGGACGGAGATACTAAAATAAGCATACAGTAAAATAATAACACATGCAATTAAAATAGTAGTATAAAACCGCAAGGCAGTAAAAGGAGCAGCAGAAGAAAATAAAGTAAAATAAAGAATCCAAATTTAAAAGGGTGAGAATAGGGGAGGGAGTAGTTGTCAAACACAATTTTGTTGGCATTTTCGTTTAAGGCCCTTGAGAGCTTAGAGCAGGGGTGTCAAACTTGATTTCATTGAGGGCCGCACCAGGGTTGTGTTCGACCTCGAGGGGATGGGTGGGCGTGGGCGGCTCAACGTCACTCGCTCTGTTTTCGGCTGCGACAGCCTCCTGCAGCCCTCTGCCAGCAAAAATGAAGCATACGACCCTCCCGAGCTCTGTTTTCGTTGGCAGAGGTACTGCAGGACGCTCCTTTGCTGATTCCAGGGTGGCCCCGTGGGCCAGATCTAAGCACCCCATGAGCCAGATCCGGCCCGCGGGCCTTGAATTTGACACCCCTGGCTTAGAGCCTAACACTCTTCCATTACAATACTTATAGTATTGTAGTTAGTTGTACTTAATACTGGGTACTAAGATCTGCAGAAGTTCTTTTCAGATAACTTTGCCTGTCATAAAGGGTTCATCCATCTAGCTTGTTCGAGAGGACTTTCCCCTGTGAGGCACCTAAGCAGTAAAATTTAGGAACTGTGTTTAGATGCCACGCACTCAGTATAAATACAATTTGTAATAACATATATTCAACAGAATGTTAATTGTTAGATGGTTTGGTTATCTGGTACTTATTTTTAAATAGTGTTTTCTCCCATATCCTTCTTAAATGTTACATTCACTCAGCAAAAAAAATGACTCCTGCACTTGAGCAGCAAATGTGCTAATGTCCCTGACTAATAAAAGAATTGGCCGATGGATGGATATCACCTTCACTTTGATTCTTTGCTGATGTGGAATACTCTAGCTCTGGAAGGAGCTTTGCTGGGTCAAGACATTGAGAATCACTTCTACAAGCAAAAGTTCCTTGGCAAAGTGATTCACACATGATCAGGGGTGGGTTCCTCCCGGTTCGGACCAGATCGCCCGAACCGTTAGTGGCCTGCTGGTGACGCGACGATGGTGTCACGGATCCGGTTCGGTCGGTGCCGGTCCGTGGGCGCCGTCATCTTTTTTGGGAATTTTTGGTGAATTTTTCCGTGTTTGGATGGCTTCTCCTCTTCTGTGGCTTGAAAAAGAGCCATCCTGCCTGTCCCCAGGTTAATACTCACCTTTATTTCTTCACCCGAAGCACAGCTGATCAACTCCTCAGCTGTGTTTCAGGCTGAATCCTGCTACTGAGCATGCGCAGAAGTGAAATTGCATGGGGGAAATGCACACGCACGCGTGCGGAGCAAGAGCGCGCACGCAAAACATCACTATGCGAACCGGTGGCGAAGGTAAGTGGAACCCACCCCTGAAAATGATCCTCATACCCTTACATCAAATCAAATTAAATCTATTATTATACCCATAGGCCAGATGTTTACAATACAGTACCTCCAACCAACTACTCTCATTTATGCCGGGTATCTTGGAAACACAGTGGAAGACTTAAAATAGTTGCTGAAACTATTTTAACTATAATGCAAGTATGATATTATAAAATTCAATATAAATGGATACTTTCCCACAAAGTCCATCGCTTTTATATTTGAACGCAAACAAGGACATTCCTAAGTTGTGTAACTGGGACAGAAAATGAAGAGGCTTAGTCACATTTACACTGCAAATCAGGAAAGTCACCACCAAATCCAAAAAACATCACCATGTGAAGGATACCTCAGTAGCAATAGTAAATCCATCAGAAAATGGATTTACTATATTTCCCAAGGGAGAACAGCAAAGCAGAACAAAAAATGCAAGCAGACAATAAAAGAAGAAAGAACAACTAACTAACAAAGGTGTTTACACACCTTGAGAAGCATAGCATTGAACATATGAACCAACAAAATTAATGGTCATCAACATAAATTATTGATTCTAAACCAGAAAATAAGTGGAATTTCTCACTGAATCACTTAATGATAAGAGATATACTTGAGGAGCCTGGACTGGAAATGCATGGAGCTAAATGTATCTTCTTTAACTTCCTTTTCAAAGTAGGCCTCATCAAGAAATATGAAAATGGTACATGCCAGAGGTGGGTTTCAACTTACCTCACTGCCAGTTTGCTTCCTCCCATGCCATGTGGCACCTCATGGCCGCGCACGCGCATCCGCAGTACAAAAAAACTGAAAAAAATTAAAAACATAAAAACACCGAAAACAAGATGGCGACCGCATGCACAGTGCTGGAAACTTGGCTTCTGCGTATGTGCAGAAGAAAAAAATGTAAAAAGATATTAAAAATTTAAAAAGATGGCGCCACCCATGGACCGGCACTGACCGATCTGGTTCGGTGACCTCATTATGATGTCACCAGCGGGCAATGTTCCCTGTAACATCAGAAAACGGTGCATGGCAGTTAGAAACTGCCACGCGGCATTCTCTTTTCATGTGCACGGCCATGCAGGCGCGCAGCCTCTGCCATTAGAAAATGCCGCACGGAAGTTAGAAACTTCCACACAGTGTTCTCTCGTTACGTGCATGGCCACGCGGCCGCGCAACTTAGAGGGAACAGTGCCAGCGGGTCGCTACCGGTTCAGGCGAACCAGTCCGAACTGGGAGGATCCCACGCCTGGTACATGCTTCAAATGGGCAGTGTGGTGGCTCAGTGTTTAAGTCATTGGGCTTGTCAGCTAGAAAGCCGGCAGCCCAGGTTTGAGACCTCAGTGTCATGTGATGGGTGAGCTCCCATCCACGCCCCAGCTTCTGCCAAGCTAGCAGTTCAAAAGCATGAAAATACAAATAAATAGACAGGTACCACTTTGATGGGTAGGTAGTAACGCTCCATGACATCCTGCTGACTTAGAGTCAGCTATGGCTGGCAGAGTAAAATCCGCAGAGACTCTTTTCCATTTTTCTATATACTTCAATATAAGGTGAGGGCTAACACGCTGAGAAACCTGATTTTACTTTGGAAGAAATTGTTTAAACTTAGCTCAACAGAGTCCGGAGGAGAATGGAAATGAGGGGGGAAAATAAATTACTAAGCTCTTTTCTCTCTTCTTTCCAACTTCTAGAATTTGATTCGTGCTGCTCCTGGTTTTTTTTTTAAAAAAAACACAAATCAATGCTAGTCAAATCAGCAGATTTTGTTCTTACAAATGTATCGATAAATGCAAATATACATTCAGACAGCAATTCACTTCTGCAGTTTGTACATAGTTCCAGTTCAGATTCATTGGCTGGAAGTGGTGGGAATGGAGGGGGCCATAGAGACTTCTGCAAAGACATTTACTGCCAACTCTATTCCTGCTGCTGGCAATTACTAAGCAAAAGCGGGAAAGGTCAACTTTACATTTGCAGGATCCAAAACCTCTTTTTTGAGAGGAGATTGCAGCCGAGATGGCGCAGTGGTTAAATGCAGCACTACAGGCTACTGCTAGTTCAGCAGTTCAGCTGTTCAAATCTCACCGGCTCAAGGTTGACTCAGCCTTCCATCCTTCCGAGGTCGGTAAAATGAGGACCCAGATTGTTGGGGGCAATATGCTGAACACTGTAAACTGCTTAGAGAGGGCTGTAAAGTACTATGAAGCGGTATATAAGTCTAAGTGCTATTGCTATTGCTATTGCTAGATTCCTTTCCTATCCAGAACTGGCTAATGCAAACCACCTCACTATTTAGGATTGCAGTTATCAACTGTTTGCTTGGTAGGTTTAATAATAAATAGTTCATTTAAGGGTTTATTTTAGCTAGATCTGTTATATCATTTCCAAATGAGGAGTTCAACCTCTTTCACTTTTCATGTCATTATATTTTTTTTAACCTGAAAGTTGCCCCTTTTTTTTTTCAAAACAAACTTTACACAAGCAGCTTCCAACCCTCAACATGTCCCTTCATCTCCTGCCTGAAGTCTTATGACAAGCCTTACAGAGATATTCTCCTCTGGAATGCTGCAGGTGCATTTGTTAGCTTAAAGAACAAAACATTAATAGTATCCTCTTTTGTGACAGACCGGAGCAACTTTTTAAATGGTGCTCCTTAATTTCTGAAACTTCCTACTCAATAAGGCACTATTGTCCTGCTGCTAACCTGATCTTGGAAACACCGCCAACCTGTCAATTCATCAGCCTCACAGAAAGGATGGTTAATCTTTTCAGCTGACTTGAATCACTTCCTGAAGCTCAGGTAAACCCCAAATATTTAGCTGCTACAAGGCCCAGGTTTCCCTTTTGATTTTCACTGATTA
Organism: Diadophis punctatus similis; assembly: GCA_023053685.1. Classification (NCBI taxonomy): domain Eukaryota; kingdom Metazoa; phylum Chordata; class Lepidosauria; order Squamata; family Dipsadidae; genus Diadophis; species Diadophis punctatus. The sequence continues at coordinate 6,125,306 of JALIGW010000016.1, read as the reverse complement.
ATTAGCAGAGGCCTGTCCCTCTTTTTAAAGCTTCAACTAGCAAGCTCTTTTGCTGTATATCTTTTCTTCCTTTGTTAAGACATTATCCAGTCATTTAAACTGAATGGCGCATTATTTCTGGTATTATAAAGGGGGGGTCGTTTAGGTGAGTCTGTTCAGACTTGCAATTTGGTGCACCAGGCATTCACGTATTATAGCCTGTGTTGTGTCTTAGCAATCAACTGCCTCTTCTACTTCCATTTATTCCCTTATTTATTTATTTGGTTCCTCTCATCAAGTTACTCTGATTTGCTTACCTCAGGTAGATTGGACCGGCAGCTGAAACACAAAACATTTAATACCTGAAAGGTAACACCTCATTGCAGGTGTTATTTAAAAAACAATTAAATTTTTAATCAATTTGTTTACATTCAGTCTGTTGACTCTCACTCTTTCTGTTGGAAATTTCAGTATGTTACCTGGATTTGGTACAGAAGAGAAGCACAATGTCCAGCTTGAAGAAGAAAAAACTGATACAAGCACATGGGATCAGAATTATAAATGTGGCCCTCATTTCGGAGCAGTAAATATTTGGGGCTTGTTGTTGTTGTTAGTTGCGAAGTCGTGTCTGACCCATCGCGACCCCATGGACAACATTCCTCCAGGCCTTCATGTTCTCTACCATCCCCCGGAGTCCATTTAAGCTCACGCCAACTGCTTCAGTGACTCCATCCAGGCACCTCATTTTCTGTCGTCCCCTTCTTCTTTTGCCCTCAGTCTTTCCCAGCATTAGGCTCTTCTCCAGTGAGTCCTTCCTTCTCATTACCGTATTTTTCGGAGTATAAGACGCACCTTTTTACCCCCAAATAAGAGGGTGAAAACTTGGGTGCGTCTTATACACCGAATGCAGCCCCACCCACCCAGCCACCCCCTTCCTTTGGCCTCTGTCTTCCAGCAATTTACCTGCTTGCAGGAAAGAGGGAAGTGCCTGTAAAGCCAAGCAAGTCAGTAGCAGTTTCCCGATCTACAGCTGATTAGGTTTGCCATGTGGGAAAATGAAAGTGAAACTAACTACAAAGATAGCTGGGAGAGACAGGCAGATTTTTATTTTTTGCTGAACTGGATGGAAGGGGTAAGTGAATAACTATAAATGTCTATAGAATGTTCAAATTATTAGACTTATTTTTTAAAGACTGCTTTATTATTGTTCTAGAGCCAGGGGTCTCCAACCTTGGCAACTTTAAGACTTGTGAACTTCAACTCCCAGAATTCAACAGCCAGCTTTGTTAGCTTTGCTGGCTGTGGAATTCTGGGAGTTGAAGTCCACAAGTCTTAAAGTTGCCAAGGTTGGAGATCCCTGTAAATCTAGACAACTTAACAAAATAAAGAAGCTTTTTAAAATAAATGCTTGCTCTGAAGAGGCCCAGTGCTATTGTATCTTCTTTTAAATAATAGAGAATAATGTATACTTCCAGAAATTTTAATTAATTTTAACAGCTCTGTACAAGTATAGTATGAAATGTAACAGTGTCCTGTTTAGTATTAGAGTTTAGTTACCTTGGAGTAGATCTATTTAAATAATTGGGAAGAGTTAGTGTGACTACATTTAAGAAAACTTTCTGGCATAATGTACATTTCTCCAATTCTTTGCTATTTCTATGGGTCAGGCACACATGCACAAAAATACACAGCAAACAGTGTATATCATCTGTGCTGTTTGCTGTTTGGCAAATTGCTTGGAGGCAGAGGCCTTTTTCCCTTGTTTTCCTCCCCCAAAACTAAGGTGCGTCTTATACTCCGGTGCATCTTATACTCCGAAAAATACAGTAGGTGGCCAAAGTATTTGAGTTTCATCTTCAGGATCTGGCCTTCTAAAGAGCAGTCAGGGTTGATCTCCTCTTGGACTGACCAGTTTGATTGCCTTGCAGTGCAGGGACTCGCAGAAGTCTTCTCCAGCACCATAGTTCAAAGGCCTCAACTCTTTGGTGCTCAGCCTTCCTTATGGTCCAACTTTCACAGCATACATTGCAAGTGGAAAAACCATAGCCTTGACTATACGCACTTTTGTTGGCAGGGTGATGTCTCTGCTTTTTAGTATGCTGTCTAGATTTGCCATGGCTTTCCTCCCCAGGAGCAAGCCTCTTTTAATTTCTTGGCTGTAGTCCCCATCTGTCACTACCTCCATTTCTTCCCCATCTATTTGCCAGGAATTGAGAGGACCAGATGCCATGAGCTTAGTTTTCTTAATGTTGAGTTTCAAGCCAACTTTTGCACTCTCCTTCTTCACCCGCATCAAGAGGCTCTTTAGTTCCCCTTCACTTTCGGCCATTAGAGTTTCGGCCATTTCGGCCTCATCTGCATATCTGAGGTTGTTGATATTTCTCCCTGCAATCTTAATTTCAACTTGTGATTCATCTAGCCCCACCTTTCTCATGATGTGCTCTGCATATAAGTTAAATAGGCAGTATACAGCCTTGCCGGACTCTTTTCGAATTTTGAACCAATCAGTGGTTCCATGTCCAGTTCTTACTGTTGCTTCTTGACCCACATATAGAGACAAATAAGATGGTCTGGTACTCCCATCTCTTTAAGAACTTGCCACAATTTGTTGTGATCCACACAATCAAAGGCTTTAGCATAGTTAATGAAGCAGAAGTAGATGTTTTTCTGGAACTCCCTAGCTTTCTCCATGATCCAGGGTATGTTGGCAATTTGACCTCTAGTTCCTCTGCCTCTTCGAAATCCTGCCTGTACTTCTGGTAGTTCTTGATCCACACACTGCTGGAGCCTAGCTTGTAGGATTTTGAGCATAACTTTACTAGCGTGTGAAATGAGTGCAATGGTGCGATAGTTTGAACATTCTTTGGCATTGCCTTTCTTTGGAATTGGAATGTAAACTGGGTCTAATTCCTTCCCAATTAACAGTTTGCGTGGAAGAAGAAATTAATGACATTTTATCATAAAAAGTATGTATCCAAGTTTGAAACGATTTACAGTACTTGGAAATGGCCCCAATTGAATAGCTACATAGACACAAATTTGACTCTTTTGTGAGAAAGGGTGGCCCTTTATGACCACAAACTAGCTTTATTACCAGGCTCTCCCAAAATTGATGGTCTCTCTGACTGCCTATAAGGCAATTACACTAATTCATTTGCTAATAATGCAGAAATAATCTAAATTTGGGGGGGGTCCAAGATCCAATGTGGTAAAAGGATTAAGGTGCTGAATTTAGGACCAGGACATAGATGTACATCCATCCTCAGCTATAGAAATTCACTAGATGATTTGAACCTGGTCACTACCTCCCAGCCCAACTTATTTTGCAAGACTTGGGGAAAAATTAGAGGCAGGGTTGCTATGTATGCTGTTTTGTACTCCTGAATGGAAGGTAGACCATGTATCTCAAAAATGCACAGGTTGTTGCTAAAACAAGAAAATTAATTCCCAAATAATGAAAAATTATTATGATTAGGGCTGTTTAACCAGAAAAGACGGAAATGAATGAATTATTTATGAAATATTCCCTCTTATGTAATATTAGAAATGAGGTCATTCAGTGTAACTGAGTGATAGAGTTAGAAAATGTGGCAGCAGGGTAGGAAGAACTACTCATTTTGGATTAGCATTGATATTATTTTGAATGGTCGAATCTGAAGGGGCTATTTAGGCCACCAAGATCCAATCCCCTCCTCAGTGCAAATATTCCATAAGCAATGGTGATATACCAATAATGTTAAAGAGAAAGGAAGCAAGTGCATCCCATATCAAAGGAGTTGGAATACAAATTACTAGGAAAAATAAGATAATGCTTTTCTTTTGCTTTACTTTGGCATTTGGACTGGATACTTGGACTGTATACAGGAGGCACCCTAGGCAATTGAACCACTTCCACATGACCTGCCTCTGTAGAATTCTGAGGATTCAGTGGCAGGATAAGGTGCTAGACACAGAAGTCCTCTCCTGAGCAGGCCTGCCATCAGTTCACACCCTGCTGATGAAAGCCCAGACACGTTGGGCAGGCCATGTTGCAAGGATGCAACATGGGGATGCCAGACCATCGCATCCCCAAACAGCTCCTCTAGCTGTCTCAAGGAAAGCGATCGCACAGGGGACAAAGGAAGCGATACAAAGACAAGTTGAAAGCCTCCTTCAAGTCCCTGGATATCAACACCACCTCCAGGGAAACCCTGGCACAAGATCGATTAACATGGCACACACTGATCAGGGCTGCCAGACATCTGAGGACAGAAGAACAACCATAGAACAAGAGAAGCGAGCACTCCGCAAAGCCAGAGCTGCAAATGCTGCAACAAGGTGCCCACACATGTCTGCCCAACATGTGACAGAACATTTTGTGCCCGTATAGGCCCATATAGGCCTTACCAGCCACCTGCGGACACGTCGTGGACAGTCCACAACCTGTTAGATGTCAAGGTCCTCTTCGAATACGATGGACGAACATCATCACTTTGGCATTTAGTTCACCAGGATGCGAGTCTAAACCTTGTTTCTAACTTGATCCAGAAGGATTATCTTGTGGGGTTTTTTTACAATGTTGGTTCATATTTAACTGAGAGTATAGGGTATAGTCACATCAAATGCAGCAAGGCTCACTCTCAGAAACAAATGAAAAAGTATACTTGTCTATTATATTTTTATTTCAGTTGAAGGTGAAGGTTGAGTTGAACAGCAAAATGACAACTCCCCAATTCCTAATCTATATACAAAAGCCCAGAGTAGTAAAGTAAACCTAGAGTCCTTCCTGAGTAATTCTGTGGAGAATAGGTTTTTTTTAGCAACAATATGGAAGTAATTGACCTTTTAGGATTTTTTTCTAACTTCTTACTGTAGCCTCCAGCATTAGAATTCTGTGAAGGTCTCCCATCAAGAGGTACTGACTAAGCCTGACTTTATTTACCTTTCAAGGCCAGTTAGTTAAGTTCTGTCACATACCAAGATAACCACATTGGTTACTGTCCCTTACTTCACCAATAATGGAACTCTTCTCCACTATCACTATCTGCTACCTGATAAAACCACCACAACTTTCCTAATGGTAAGATTGATCAAATTGGCCCCCCACTCACACACACCAAAAATTATTTATTGTTTCTATATCATTGTTCTGATAATTTCCAAAATTTAGAAGACGCAGGATGGATTGAGGCCTAGAACTGTATAAATGAAATGAAATAATGGGGAGGAAATGGGATGTGGAAGACAATTACCAGGAAATTGTTGTAAGGAATATCCTTCTGGGTTCAGTTCCAAGTGGGGAAAAAGACACTGGATTCATGGAAGTTGCTTGGAAAGAAGGTTTAATGGTGGACAGGAGCTCATGGCATGAGCTCCTGAACAGAAAAGGTGGATCACATGCTTCCAGATGTTGGGTGAAGAGAAGTATTATCTGATTTTATTGTTCTCTTGTATTGCTGTTAGCCGCTCTGAGTCCTTATCGGATTGAGCGGCCTATAAATGCAAATAAATAAATAAATAAATAAATAAATAAATAAATAAATAAATAAATAAATAAATAAATAAATAAACAAATAAATAAATAAATAAATAAATAAACAAAGATGCTGAGTCCCTTGGTTTTATGACCTGTTGGGCCCCACCTCTTAGTTTCCTGTTCCTGTGTATGTAATGCACTCCGATTAGCTGTCAGACTCCCATGGGGCCATGCAGGGGCAACTCTGTAGGCTATCTTGAGTCCAAGCTTGCTTAAGCCCCGCTGGCTGATGCAATCTTCCCAGGTCCCATGTGGTGTAATGAAAGGGCTTTGGGCAATTCCTAATATTGTTCTGTCTGAAGGAGGTAGATCTTTGTTATGTAGAATAGACTGGTCCAGGCTATTAACAAAGGGGGGGGGGATGAGTGATCTGGGCCATTCCTTGATGGCACATTGAGAAAGGTTGGGAATACTAGGAGTGAGTCTGTTTCCTGCCTAAAAACATGTTTCTTCACTTCTCAGCGAGTGATATTCTATATAATATTCTGCCTTTTTAATATTTCCTAGGATATTTCACTTTTCTAGTAGATGGGTAGGTGCTAACTTCCTACAAGGTAAGAGCAGTAAAATATTTATTCTCCTCGTTTCACATTTCTATAATATTTCAGCCCCAGTTATCTCTTCAAAAGAAAAAAAAGAACAGAAGTTGCTGGATTTGTATCTTAAGCAACATGTTCTTTATGGATTTTTTTTTCTTGTGGAACTCATTCTAACATTTCTGAATGTTATGCTTTTATCAACAGAACTATTTTAGCCTAGGGACACAGCTGTAATACAGCATAAATTTATAGTATTCCAAGTGATCTTCTAATCCAGCTGTTAGACAATGCTCTAGAGCCTCAAATGCTTAAATCCAAACAGTAATTATTACCCAGTACTGAATGCCGGGAGAACACCTGTAAGAAGACTTCACTTTGAACAAAATAAATTTTATTACAGCAAATACCATGGACTCTTAGAATTACTCTGTTCATTTGGAATTCCAAATTGTGGTGAACCCAATAATCCCTGCTTATATAGGAGTTCTGAAGCTTCCTTTATTACAAACAGCTGACCTAACCTTGGCTTCTCTTTAAAAACAGAAACACATGGTTTTTTCGTTTGCATTTAGCCTCTCTCTGCCTCAGACTTCAGATACCAGACATATGATGTTATGGAGATTTTTTCCTTCATAATTGGCCCCTTTGGCTCTAAAGAAATCAGATAAGCAGAACTTTAACAGGTGTAACTTTTTCCTGGCTCTTGGTGAAATCTTCTCCAGCTACATTTCTTGGAACTCAAAGTACAAAAATATTTACTTAAAGTAATTTAATCCCACTTTTTAAGTTTGCAGGTAGTCAAAGCTGCTAACAAGGTAATTAAAACAACTATATATAAAATCATTAAAATGCAGTGTATCTATTTAGACTAGAAGAGTAAGAACTATAAAACCAAATAAATAAAACAAGGAATGAGAGGAAGAAGTCTTCGTCTTTAGTATGAAAAGCAGTGGTGCAATCCAAATTTTTTACTACCGGTTCTGTGGGCGTGGCTTGGGGGACATGACAGGGGAAGGATACTGCAAAATCTCCATTCCCACCCCACTCCAGGGGAAGGATACTGCAAAATCCCCATTCCCTCCCCACTCCTGGGGGAAGGATACTGTGAAATCCCCATTCCCTCCCCACTCCTGGGGGAAGGATATTGCAAAATCTCCATTCCCTCCCCACTCCTGGGGGAAAGGATACTGCAAAATCCCCATTCCCTCCCCACTTCTGGGGGAAGGATACTGTGAAATCCCCATTCCCTCCCCACTCCTGGGGGAAGGATATTGCAAAATCTCCATTCCCACCCCACTCTGGGGCCAGCCAGAGGTGGTATTTGCTGGTTCTCCGAACTACTCAAAATTTCCGCTACCGGTTCTCCGAACTACTCAAACTTTCCGCTAGTGGTTCTCCAGAACCTGTCAGAACCTGCTGGATTTCACCCCTGAAAAAGTCAGGTGTAGATACAGGTAGTCCTTGACTTAAAACTAGTCACTTAGGGACTGTTACAACAGACCCAATAAAAGGTACTTATGACCTGGAATTGAAGTTCTGACAGTCGGGCCCCTCCCAGTCAGATGATTGCAGTTTGGAAATTTAGCAAAACCAGTTTGCATTTATGGCCATTTGCAGCATCCTGTGGTCACATGATTGCAAGGTGTTTTTTGTTTTTGCTGAAAAGCAGCATTTACTTCCAGTTTCTGTCAGAAAATGAATTTAGCTAAAATGAATTTGAGTAACAATTGTGTTTGCTCAACAACCCCAGTGTTGCTTTATGACCACTGAATTTGCTTAATGATCACCACAAAAAAGATTTTTTAAAAAATCAGGCTGGGTCATGTGATGACCCACTTAGTGACTGGCACAACTTACATCCGTAATTCCAGGCTCAATGATGGTTGTAAGTGGAGAGCAACATGTATTCTCTTCAGACAGGAAATCTACAAAATGATAAAAGCCACTACAAAAGGCAATATTTCTGTGGGAATAGACCATTTTCACAGGGGAAGAAAATTATAAGAGGAGCTTCTCCACTCTAGGGACCTCTTAGCACAATGCAGGCAGCCCCGTATCCAGTCTCCATATTGGAAGTTCTAGTAGCTGATGGTAGAGTGAAGAACTGCCATCTTCCAAGTGCAAACACAGGTAATATCTAATATTCATTCACCCTATGAGACTGCCGATAAGTCTTCGTGATATCAACATATTTTCTCAATGCCAGACACATATCATTGATTGAGAAAGAGAAAAGGAGGTTGTTACGTCCCCTCAGGACGTTGCCAACCGCCACCCCACTTGTTGTGTATGAGGCATGGAAAGAATAAGAAGAGACGGAATTGCCCAAACAATTAGCCTTTAATGAAGCTCAACGATGAACAGCAACAACAACCCCAAATGGAAACAACGCCAGAAGGGAAAATTCTCCTCAGCCGCGTTTGACAGCGCTATTTATATGCGGCTGTCAAACGCGGCAGCCAATGAGAGGTCGGGAAGTCTCCCACTCCGAGGCAGAATTAGCCCCGGCCAATCAGCGGCTGCAGCGGCGGTTGGCAACATCCTGAGGGGATATAACAGAGGTGAGTGGGGAAAGAAGGAATATCAGCAGTGCTCCAGGCCCTATGTTATACAAAAAGTTTGTCCTTGGTTCTCTGACTTCCTTGTTAATTTTCAACAAATTCCCATCCCATACCACACCTGGTTTATTTATCCCTACCCAAAATCCCCCAACACAACCACCAAGGGCATTTCATAGTAGTCTGGAAAAGCCTTCCAGAGGTTCATCTTCTGAAACATCCTTTCAGATATTTAAACACTGCTATCATATTTTTCTTCAGCCATTTTTCTCAAGACTAAGCATACCTTGCTTCTTCAATTTGTCTTCTTAGGGCTTTGTTTCTAGTCCATTGAATTTCTTTGTTCTTCTCTGAATCACTTCTAGTTTTGCTGAATCCTTCTTAAAGTGTGGTGCTCAAGGAGAACACAGTACTTGGAGAGGGATGGGACCAAATCAGACAAAAGTGGAAATGTTTTTTTTCCAGTGCTTTGGAAAATATATTTTATTTATTTAAACGCTCTGTTGATATACTTCTGTTGATGCTGCCTAAAATCAAATTTGACTTCTTTACAGCCACAACACACTGCTGACTCATAATCTATTTTCAGCCAACTACTCTTCTTCTTTGTAAGTATTATTAACAAGCTAGTTATCCCCAGTCCTATGTGTACTTGATTTTGCTTCTGGATAGTAGAAAGCAGCATTCCAACACCCTAGACCAGGGGTAGGCAAAGTTGGCTGTTCTATGACTCGTGGACTTCAACTCCCAGAATTCCTAAGCTAGCATGATTGGCTCAGAAATTCTGGGAGTTGAAGTCCACGAGTCATAATAGAACATGGTTGTAGACCTAACAAAAATGAAGAGTTGACTACCTCTGTCTTTTTTGTTACTTGTTAGCTTTTTGCATTCTTTACTGAGCAATTGGTATGTTAATTCTTTTCTTTTGCATTGAATTGGAGTAGTTGAAAAACACTTTTGTAATTCTTATCCTCCTTCACCAACTTTCAGTCATTCTAAGGTTTTACTGTCTGGAAATCAGATGTACAGTTCAGTGGTGGTATTCTACCAGTTTGTACCGGTTCGGGAGAACCGGTAGCAGTGGCAGGAGGCTCTGCCCACCCACCCGGACGTCATTATGGATGCTCTGCGCATACGCAGAAGCACCATGCGCGAGCACACTCCCATGTCCGAACCGGTACCGAAGGTAAGTGAATACCACTACTGGTACAGTTCTGTATTCTTCCCTGGTCACCTACATATACAGTTTCTTCTTTCTGACTTTATTTGCTTTTATGAATTCCTGTTTGGACAATTGTTTCCTAGCAATTGAGAAGTCTGCTGCATTTCAGTCTTTATAGAAAGCTTAGTCTAAGCTAACATAGGAGAGTAGGGGTATCAAACTGGTGGCCCACGGACCAGATACATCACGCGCAGGCCACGTCCACCCCAGCACCGTGAATGGGAAAGACATCATGAAATGTCACATGATGGCAACGTGACACCGTGAGTTTGACACCCGTGTAGTAGAGGATACCAGTGTATGGACCCTTGAAGAAGTTGAATTGGTTTTACTAATCTAATGTTGTCTGTGCTCCGTTTGGTTCCGTTTGGTTTCAACTTCATCACCAAGACCCTTCGACCGGTCAGGTCCCACAGAGTGGGTCTCCTCCAGGTCCCGTCAACCAAACAATGTCAGCTGGTGGGGCATAGGAGGAGGGCCTTCTCAGTGGGGGCCCCTGCTCTCTGGAACCAACTCCCCCCAGAGATACGAATTGTCCCCACCTTGCTGGCCTTCTGAAAAGCCGTGAAGACATGGCTCTTCCTGCAGGCGGGGTCTTGAGACAACTTCATCTTGGTCTCCCCCATGTATGTAAGATTTTATATGTTTTTTTAAAAAAATGTATTTTAAATTCTTTTAAATTAGATTGTTTAGTGGTTCTTTAAATGTTGTACGCCGCCCTGAGTCCCCAGGGAGTAGGGCGGCATATAAGAATCCTAAATAAAATAAAAATAAATAAATAAAGACAGCTGATCTGTAAGTGGTTACAGGCATGATCACGGGAGTTGTAATTTACTCCCAAAATCTGTTTTACAAGCTTTCAAGAGGTTTTTTTTCCCCTTGCAAAAGAAATTGGGCTTTCCTACATTATTTTCAAGACTTTGAAGATTTTGAATTTTTCTTGGTGGCATTTTTGAATTTATAATATTTTGGAGGTACTGTGGTGAAGTAGTTATTGGTAATGCTGCTGTTTTTGATATAAGTCTTTCTGTTACTCTGAGTTCCTGAATGTCCACACACTGAAATCTGAAAAATCCTGATAGGCTTAGGCTCCTTAGAATGTTTTTCTTTGGGATTTAAAAAAACAGAGGGAAATGAGAAAGATGAAAACAGAGATGCTTGTACAAAGATAATTCAGACATATTGTAGCCATAAATAAATCAGTGCAAGAATATGCCCCACATCTTTCCTTTGGATTGAATAAAATCTGGTAGAAAATTCAGAATGAGGGTGGTTAGCTTCCTTATATATTGAATTATAACATTTTATCCTATTGTGACTCCATGACATCATATTATGGTGATTTTATTATGGTTTTATCTTAATACTTTATTTCATATATTATACTGTCCAGGGGCGGGTTGCTCACTTACCGATACCGGTGCGCTACGTGCGCATCTCCATGTTTCGTATGCGCATGCGCGCTACGCGTGCACCCCCCCTCACATGATTTTGCTTCTGCGCATGCACGGAAGCAAAATCTCGCCAAAATCTTGCGAGGGGACATGCGCGTGCATGTGCGATTTTGGCAAGATTTCGGCGAGATTTTGCTTCTGCGCATGCGTGGAAGTAAAATCTCACTGAAATCTCGCGCGCGCGTCCCCTCACGAGATTTCGGCGAGATTTTGCTTCCGCGCATGCGCAGAAGCAAAAAAGCCCAAAAATTCTTTTTAAAAGATGGCGATGCACGCGACAGACCAGCGAAGACGGCACCAGAGCGGTCGCGCGCAAATTGCGCAATCGGCCGCTCCCTACCGGAGCTACGCACTGGACAGCACCGGTAGGAACCCACCACTGATACTGTCCGCATGCCTTATACATTTGCTGATGCTTTATTTAAACTTACATTTTTAATACCAGTGATTGCATGACCTCTGTAGATGCCATATGTTAAATAAAGAAGGAATAAAACCTCAAGTGGTTTTTGGATATATTTATTCATTCTTTCAAAAAAATAATAATATGAAGGGGTAGATAAAATGTGAAGTCTTTCCTCCCCAAAAATCCCTCTTTGCTTTGCCTGCAAACCTAGTATGGAAGTATTGTGTGGTGTTCAAACTAATTCAGAACAAAATTATGCTATTTCTCTTACTTGAAATCTTATAACCTTTGTTAGACAGTAATGATAAGGTGGAGATAAGGTGGCTGGGTAATGGTTAAAGAAGTCAGTAATGGGTGCGTTAGTGATGAAATCAGAATAAATACTGGCAGATCACAGGGTACATTCAGTTAATGCAAATTCACGGTGGTCCAAGAAAGTGTTTGGGGTCTTGCCTAAAAAATGACACCCAGGCACATAACAAATACCTCAGCAATGCACTGCCTATTGTTCTTTATTGATCAAAGAATAAGCAAAAGCCACTGAACAAATAGTTCCTGGAAGTGTGGAATCCATGGTAAGGTTACTCAAGGTTTACTGAATCTAATAGACCAGAACACTGAACTAAGGGCAGGATGTTGTAAACACAGTGTGGGTGTAAATGTGGTAAATGTGGGTGGTTGTTAACAGAATAAGAAAAGGATTGATAGGTTCCACCAGCTTTGTGGTGAGTCTCCCTGTCTGATACTATCTGACAGCAACTTAAAATGCCTTTACTTTGATCTTGTTGCAGGGGCTAATCCAGCTAATGTTCCCATTTGAAAGCTTGTGAGCTCCTTTTATTTCACTACCTGTCACAGAGCTGTAGAAACAATGTGTTTTGTTTCTAAATTAATGTCTTTTCTTTATTTAAATGACTCTGGATATTTCCCCTCCCTATTCTCCTGTGAGGTCAGTTCTCTGTTGTTTAAATGAGTTGGGAGGGGAATTTATAACTACTTCTGAGGCTTGTAGCGAACTAAATGTCCTTCCTTGAGTACCCCATAAATAAACTTGCTAGTAGCTTATCTGAAAGCAATTAGTGATATCTCAGTCAGTCTACATAAAAGGGACACCCTGAGAAACAAGGAGTCATCCATAGCTATGAAGGTTGACCTCAGCCAATGATCAAAAGGAAAAACTTAACATAGAAGCTGATGTAATTTCATACGGTTGTCCTGAAAGTTGTCCAATTTTTAGTAGCATCCAATTCAGAACCTGGAGGAAAAAGAGGTGGTTAAATGCCCAAAGCTGTGGTTGGGAAACCATTCGCTGAAAGTTGGAGTGGAATACTGTGACTATCTACATTTTTTGGATTTCATCTCCTATCAGTCTCATCTAAGAATGTACAAAGACCCAGAATGCCTCAGTTTCAATATCTATCACAGAGAGATGCTTATCACAAAGTTGAAGGTCACATTTGAAGAGACTGTACTTAGAGCAGTGTTTCTCAAATAGTGGGGTGGCACGGAGGCACTAGAGGTCATCTAGTTCAACCCCCTGCTCCCTGGCAAAATGGACTGCTAAATTGGCTGTACCCACCCAGTCACATGACCACACCCACTTGAAGCCACGCCCACTTGACCTCCAAGCCATGCCCACAAAATAAGCCATGCTCACAGAACCGGTAGGGAAAATTTTCACATTTCACTCCTGTAAATTATGACTATTAAGAAGGTGATTGGGAAGTTTATTTTAACCATGCCCAGCAATTTATCGATATTGCTCACTGAACAATCTAGAAAAAGTAATAATCCTTCTAAAGGCTTCCTTTGAAGAAAAAAAATCCTTGGTCTTTTTGTTGGAATTTCATAGAACTTATGTCGTCAGAATGGGCAACTCCATCTGTGAAAACCATCTAGTTTTATCCCAAAACAAATATTTTTCCATGTTATTATTCAGAATTTTGTTCCAAAATCTCCTATTTTTCTTCTGGAGATCTAAGAGACATCATCCCCTAAGCCTCTTGAAACCTCTCTGTCTGTAGTTCATAATTTTCACAGGAAGCTGCCTTGCATGAAGACTTCAGAAAATGGCTTCCCATGGCCTACACTCCCCACTACATAGCTAGGTAGATCGTAGGAAGATTTGAGAAGCTGCATTGAGCTCCTTATTTTACTTTGCATTCCCAGGTGTGTGTAGTTTGATACCTCCCAGTTGATTCCTGCTAGCTTCACAATCCTGTGCTCTTCACTTCTAAAGAGATATGGCTTTGATGTATTGTTTCTCCCAGACTGCTATTTAAAAGGAATTTAAATAAATGGCTTGGTCTAGTGGTTCAGGTAACATGATTTACAAATCATATCTGGTGAGAGAGGAAAATAATTTTAAAGTTCGGATAGGTACGACACCTGGGTTGACAAGCTTGTGGTGGAGATTTGGGGAGGGGGTATTCATTATATAAGATAGAAGATACCTCAGTCTTAAAAGACACTAAACTTTTTTTAAGCTCCTGTTTTGTTTTGTTTTTCAGTTTTCAGTTTTGGTGGTTATCAGCTGAGGGATTCCCATCAATGATCTTGTACCAGGCTGTTCAATTAAGCCTTGGCACAGAATCAAATGCCTGGTATCTGCTAGGGTAATAAGTGATATCAGAAACATGTTATTATCTCACAAATGAGAATTATGTAATTGACAAAATCTGTATGATAAAGATGACACATAGGTATCATTGTGTCTTCTAATTGGCCCTATTGCATAGGTGTCCATGGAGCAGACCTGTCAAACTGGCGGCCCACGGGCCAGATGCGTCATGCACAGGCCACGCCCACCCCAGCTCCACAAAGATAAAAAAACATTGCGATAAGTCATGATACATCATGTGACATGATCGAGTTTGACACCCGTGCCATGGAGTGTCAACAGATAAAGTGATGTCATATGTACCTTGATGTCATCATAGAAATGACTCAAAAATGCAATTGCACCATTTTGTTTTCTAATGGATGCTTATAGCTAAACTTAACACATTTTTAAATAGCTGGATTCATCTAGGGATTCTTAGCAGAATATTTCACCGGTGTATAGAGGTGTGAAGAATCAGGATCACATGTAAGTTCCAGATCAGAAGATTTATTTTCAAGCCCATACCAGTGGTGAGTTCCTACCAGTGTGGTCCAGTGCACCGTTCTGGTAGGGCCCCGCCGATTGTGCAATGTCAGCACAACGGCTCCGGTGCTTTCTTTGCTGGTCCGTGTGCGCCGCCATCTTTTTTTTGATATTTTTTTTTAAATTTTTTGGCTCTCTGCGCATGCACGGAAGTAAAATTGTCCTTCTGCACATGCACAGAGAGCCAAAATTGCATGAGAGGATGCACACGCGCATGCGCGTAGCAAGCAAGCGAGCGCATGCACAACCGGTAGGAGAAGGTAAGAGGAACCCACCCCTGGTCAACTAAAGTTCAATACTAAACTGGCACCAGAGAAGGGTCAACAAAATTCAAAAGAGGTTTGAATTGGAAAGTTTGTGGACACATAAAGATTCTAGGCTGAGTCCTCTTTTGACTCTGTCATCAGGCTCTGTTTGTTCTTTTCCTACGTCATATTTCCACTCATAAAAAGTTTTGTTCACTACAGTGAATTGATATTTGACCAAACTGGTGGAAGGACAATCTACAATCTTGCATACAGTTAAAAAGCAAATAAACTACCATTACATCATATAAATGAATCAAATGGGAATCAATTACATTTTATAAAGGATATTACAAAAACCCAAAATCAGAAGAGAGAAATGACAATCTTCTCCAGAGCATTATAGCAGATATGCAAGGACTATGTCAGGCCATGCACCTCATTTGCCCTTTGGGTTTTTAGCCAAGAACTGCACTACTCAAATTAGATGGAGCCAGGCGCAGAGGTTGGCTGGGCAAGGACAACACTTTCGTTCGAACATTCAGTATAATTGTATTAAGTTAATGAAATGCAGTTAATATGATTACTCCTCATTTTTTGAAAATGATTTTCTTCTATCATGGAGAAAACTATTATTTGCTGACAACTTTGGGAGATTTATAGACGACAACCAAAAGTTCAAAAAAAATGCATGCAGTCCTGGGACTTCATTTTGTATCCCTCTGGAATAAAAAAAAGTGTTGGGTTCCCCCCAGCCATTATCTCAGTCAGAAAAACATTTTGCAAGTTCTTGCCATTGGGAACATCAGCATAGCTGGCAGACATTTCAAAAAGGGATTTCACCAGCCTTTAATGGCCTGTCATTGGATATTGGAAATGTTAAATTGCCAAAAGGTAGTTATATCACACAAGAATTCACTGTGATTGTAATGCCTTTTTATTTGATACAAACAATGATATCCTAGAACATATCCTAGCAATTTTAAGACTTGGCAACTTTAAGACTTGTGGACTTCAACTCCCAGAATTCCTCAGCTGAGGAATTGAATTTATTTAGCGTATGGCTGGTCACACACAATATTAAAACACTTCATTTTTACAAATTAAAAACAGTTAAAGCAGTAAGAAAAACCTAAAAAGGAAAACAGAAATAACATTTCAAAGCTTAATATCAAGTTTGGAGATCCAGTCAGTAGCTGCCGTTGTTGTGCAGAGGAAGTCCCTACAGTCTCCTGGATATCTTCTGTTAGGGCATTCCCTCACTATATGCTGAATAGTCTGTTGAGGAGCCCCGCAATCACATTGTGCTCGGGAGGTAATGTTACTCGCGTCCGTGGCAATCCTTAAGTCACATGTGCCTCCTGGGTGGTGCTAAATGAGTAACAGACAGGCTGGTAGCCAGACATCCACGAGGATCTCCAGGCTTCACACACAACCCCACGGTCCTTTTAAGTACAGCAGAAATAGCAGAAATAACAGAAATATCAAATATCAATGCTACAATGACTTGGAATATTGGAAATTCAATATGCATATGCAGGGGCGGGTTCCTAATTTATTTGCTACCACTCTGTGGGCGTGGCTTGTTTTGTGGGTGTAGCTTGCCAGCCATGTGACCGGGTGGGCGTGGCTTGCCGGTCATATATTAGTTATTTCAGAGAGATGTTATTACTATTTTTGCTATTTTATACCTTACATGAAAAGCTTTGCATACAAAGTGTGTGTTACACCATGGCAACACAGCAACCTTTATATGCAGAAAATGCTATAGTTAAAAGACAAGCAAGTCTCATACAGCATTTTTGGTTTCAGTCATGGATTCCTTAGACGAAAATATTGAGGACTGTTAAAAGAGCAGTATCTTTTAACAGTCCTCAATGTTTTCGTCTAAAGAATAACAGTATAAAACTGTATAAAATTAACAGTATAAAGGGTTAAGCTTTCGGAAAACGCCCACTTTGGGAAGCTTTAGGCAAAAGCGAAGGAAAAGTGTCAAATGCAAGGGTATTATTATTTTCAAGCGAAGGGACGGGGAAAGACTTAATTGTCACGTTTCTGGGCATGCACAGAAGAATTTTTTTTAAAAAATCAAAAAAAAATTTTTTTTAAATGGCGGCACCCAGGCACCAGCAACCGACCGCACCAGTACTGTACGTCACCAGTGGGCCGCTACCGGTGCTATAGAGTGGACCGCACCGGTAGGAACCCACCACTGTGCATATGCCAACTTAACATCGAAGGCAGTAGTAGATCAAAATGTGAATACCTCTCTAAACTACTACTTGAAAGCTGTGTTGATATGGCTGTGATCCAGGAAACACGTATTGAGGAATTAAAGTGCACAAGTCTTAAAGTTGCCAACTTTGGAGACCCCTGTATCAGAACATTTCTCCCAGGTTTGACCGGTAGGGTCATACTTTGGTTTTGAATATGCAGAGCAGAACCAGGTATATGGTCTCTGAGAAGCATTAAATGTGGCAATACTGAGGCATGGGAAAGCCAACTGTATAAAGAAAATACAGGGCAGATAAACATGACTGGGCCTGATCAAATTCTCAAGGAACGTTTTCCATTGAGTGATGTATCTCTTCAGTGAAATCATTATTGAACAAAAACCATATTAAGTATGTCCATCCAGACAATATGGATTCCCAGGGGGAAAAAATCCTTCAGATCGGGTATGGGTTTTTAATATTGTCTTGGTATACATTTTTTGTCACACAGAATGATGTATTTAAGATGGGCAGCTATATAAATTCTCTAAATAAACGAATAAAGCCAAATTAGCAGAGTTTCTTTTTACCTCGGAAAATGTATGACAAGCTAATTTATTCTTTTGACTAAATCCTGGGAGATATGATATGATTTTGGCACATGGTTTGGCCTTAATTTCAGAAGCCCCCAGGTATTTTTCAAGTAAAATGAAAGTATGACTTTTTGCCATTTTGAAAAAGTGACATAAGCATTTTGGTATAAACCTAAACCAAGCTTAATATGGTTTAGAAAACAACAACAACAAAACAACAACAACCCCAAATTTATCAACTGTAAAAGCGAATCTCCACCAGGAAAAATCCAGAAAATTTTGATCCAATCAATATGTGAGACTTAATGGCCCTTATCTTGATCCTGAGATACTTCTGTTTTGTTCATTTTTACGTTAACTGTAAATGGATTTTGCATATTTATAGTGTTAACATAATTTATGAGTAGTGCTAAATGACTTTGTTACCCAAATTGATGAAAGATGCAAGCATTATCTTGGAAAATAACTTCTTAACACTATCCACGGTTTAACATTCTAGTAGTTTAGTTTGATTTACATTTGTTTCTGAATCAACCTCTAACGTATCCATCACTGTTCAGGCGTTCTTTTTTTACTTTATTTTTAATGTGGCACAAAAAAATGTGAAGACTGTGTGCTTCTTTCTCCAGACTTATGCGGATGTCAAAATATTCCTATGGGAAGACCAGACCGATGGAATGAATTTGATAGTCTTTCAGATTAAGTCATTTGTATGTCCATTTAATGATAAAAATGTGGTCGTAAAAATAATTTAATAAGAGTGAAATTGAGACTGGACAATTTTGGCATAACCTCATGGAACTCTCCTTGAGGATTTAGTTTGCTTATGGAAAGACGGCTATATTTCTTCTAGAGGCACAATTTCTAAGTGTACACTCACACTGATTTCAAAGGGAAGCAAAGTATGGCTTCTTCTTAAATTCCAAGACGCTGGGCTTCGAAATGGTTTAAAAAAAAACCCAAAGCAGTCTCACATACATGAAATATTGACTCTTTTTAACACAATAGAACTGATTTCTTCAGGATTTGTTAAGAACTGAGTCCTTAGGGCAGTGATGGCGAACCTTTTTTCCCTCGGGTGCCAAAAGCGCGTGCGCACACGCTATCACGCACGTGCGAGTGCCCACACCCATAATTCAATTCCTGGGGAGGACGAAAACTGCCTCCCCCGCCTCCACAGAGGCCCTCTGGAGGCCGGAAACGGCCTGTTTCCCAACTTCCGGTGGGCCTGGTAGGCCCGTTTTTGAGCTAGGGCAATGGCTCGCGTGCCGGCAGATAGGGATCTGCGTGCCACCTGTGGCACGCGTGCCATAGGTTCGCCACCACTGCCTTAGGGAGTAGGGCGGCATAGAAGAACCTAATAATAAATAAATAAATAAATAAACTGAAACAGCCATTTCAAAAATGAAATTGTCTGATTTATTAAGACATGGATATTTTACCACTTGGTAATATTTCTACCCTTCATTCAATAAAAATGGATCGTTTCAATTTGAGAAGAGTGTCCACAGGCAAGGCAAGGCATCTCCAAATGTTAGACGTTTCCTAAACGCAGTGAAATGTTTTCACTGGTTACCACTCTTTGCATTAACCCCATGTCACTGCCTACAGCATTGCTTTCTTCTTCTTTTTAGACCTGAAACCCACCACTGCCCAAAAAGGGAAGGGAAGGTACCATATTTTTTGGAGTATAAGACGCACCGAAGTATAAGACGCACCTTAGTTTTTGGGGAGGAAAATAGGGGAAAACAATCTGCCTACCAGGTATTCATCTGGCTAGCGTCCTTAGTCTGGTCAGCTTCAGCACATTATTTTATCTCCTGGTTAGGACTTAAAAAAACCTTCTTCTGAGAGAGTAACAATGAAAGAGCCTGCAAGCCAGTAAGAGCTGGGAAGATCGTTAGCACCTAGTTAGGGCTAGAAAAAAACTTATTCGGAGCAGCTTCAGCACATTATTTTATCCCCTGGTTAGGACTTAAAAAACCTTCTTCTGAGAGAATAACAATGAAAGAGCCTGCAAGCCGGTAAGAGCTGGGAAGATAGTTAGCACCTGGTTAGGGCTAGAAAAAAACTTATTCGGAGCAAGTGGAGCAATGAAAAAAAATTCTGCAAAGACTTAGGGCTGGAAAAACATTCTTTGGAGAGAGTAACAATGAAAGAGCCTGCAAGGTAAGAGCTGGGAAGATCTGTTAGCACCTAGTTAGGGCTGGGGGAAAAAGCTACATTCGAAGTATAAGACGCACCCAAATTTTCAGCCACTTTTAGGGAGGAAAAAGGTGCGTCTTATACTCCGAAAAATACGGTACATTAAAACTGTTATTCAATCTTCCTTGCTTTTGCTCCTGATCAAAATGGCAGAAGAATGGATAATGTCAGGTGGAGCTGAGATTGCCAATGGTCAACAATTGACCTTTTATAAGGAAGGGTACATTCACAGTGCTTGAAATGACCAACCTCTCATATCGACCTCGGAAACATAGAAACCATTAGCAATATGCTGATGCAGGTGTCCATATATCACTGGTTCCTTGCCATTCCTATCTTTGGTCAGAGCTGTCAGTTTCCATAAGCAGCATCCATTTAGTCCCACAGATTACTTAGCATTTGACTTCTATGTTACGTCTACATGCAGAAAAACAACTCTTGCTCTTCTGAATCCTGGCATTAGACTTCTTCTGAGTACGTCAGTAGTTTTCAGTGGCTCTTAAGAGCATACTAATATTTATTTTGTTTGAGGTATGTAGGGATTTATGCAATTCTTTTGAAATTTAAAAGATACTTTTACTGTTGAGAAGACATAAAGGAATAGAAAAATGCTGGAAGCAAGAATCCTTTGATGTCCCTCCAATAAATGCAGTGCAGACAGGCTTAAGAGAAGCAGCTCACATAGTTGCATGCCTCTTTATTGAGTTGAAGGAGACCAGACCACCCTCTAGTGGGACAGAACTGCATTTCATATTTCCATATTAAAGTGTGCTTTAATGGTATGCATTAGCTCCTTTTTGCTTGGGGAAAGTTTGCAATTGAAATAGAATGCAGGGATTGCATCTGTGCAAGATGTGAAAATTATTCAAGTCACAAAATGTAGCCGGGTTTTTTGTTTGCTAATAATATTTTCAACAGGTATGTTGAAATTGAACCTCCACAGTTCCCAACCAACATGGCTAATGAGGCTTCAGCATATCTAAAAGATAGTAGAATAGGGAATGCTGCCCCAGAGGTGTGGAAAACATCAGCTGATCCCGTAACTGGAATGTTTTAAATTCAAAAATAAACATTCAAAATGGTGTTCTGTTTTAGAATCCCATAGAGTCAAGGATTTGATCTCCTTGCAGTTCAAGGGAGTCTCAAGAAAGCCATTGGGTTACAGTTTCATAATTCGGAATACAATCTGATTTGACTCTGATTGGATCAGAAGACGCCCAATTTAACTCAGGAAAGTACATACATCCCACCCTGAATTCTGCATGCTTCCCATAATTCAGCATGGTAAATGTGTTATGCTTAAGCTAACATAATACTGAAACATTTTCAGAGCAATAGATCATTCTGAAGTGCGAAGCTTTCCCAATTTCATGAAATATGTACAATTTCATGAAATATGTATTTATCTTTTAAATTTTGATTAAAAAGAAACTGGTTATAACGTTTTTGGATAACCGCAGAATTACATGATATTTGCAGCACAGATGTCAAATCCGCCATATCTCAAATACAGCTCTTATATATACACCAGTATGTGGTGTGTAAAAAAGTGCACTATATCTATGAACATATTTTGACACTGTAGAGATTCTATAATTTTTAAAAACCTGCCAATTAACAGGACAAAAGTAAAGGATTGTTTTGCTAGTTACATCCAAAAGTAATGTTAGGAGAGAAGAGGGGAGAAGGACATTGTGGTAATATTGCCTTGTTAGAATTATATATTAACAAAAAATAACAGTGACATTTCTAGTTGAAAGATTAGACCTTTGATGATGGATGGATTAAAATGGAATGTTTTGGATAAAACTAAACAGGACGACAAATAATTATGAAAGTATAGTATCTATAGTTTAACTTCCAAGGAAGGTCCTTCAAACACACCACCTCATAATCTTATCAAATAGCACAGAATATTCTGCATTTCTTTTCTCTGTAAAGCTCTCAAAAGTCTCTCTAATTTTCAACGTAGCTCTTGAAGTGGTCTGAAGTATTTAATTGTCTTGGGGTTCAAGATTCAGTTGAATCCAATACATATCTCATGAATGGCAATCAAGATAGCTAATTCAAACTGAGTTTTGAAAGAATATAATAAAACAAAGGAAGATACTCAAACAAAAGGAAACTTTGGGATTCTCAAATAAAGTTTTTTGAAACTCTTCATTGTTGGAGATGAAGGGAGGGCTCTAGGGAGCTGTCAGTGAGATAGTATTATCCCTGGACTAGAAAGACAAAAATGTTTGATGTGGGATATAGGAATCCTGGTTTTGAAGGGATTTGCATAAAATCAATTCATTAAGCATAGAAAATTTCTAAGTAATCTATTTTGCTTTTTATTTTTGCCTTCCCACTCAAAAAAAAAAAAAAAGTTGAAACATTACTCTACTAAATTTTTGCTGCTGGTTTTTGGTGGAGCAATCTATTGGGGCTCCAGGATTTTCAGGAAAATTAGTTTTCAAGAAAATACACTCCAGATGTAGATGAAGAAACAGTTAACTTTTATCCAATGGGCATAGAATTGAGGGTGAAAGTGGATACCAGTCTCGGTATTTACTGCTTTGTATCCAAGATTTTCAGAGTATTTCCCCAAAGTTTCTTCTCTTGTAAGACAACAACTGGTTGATCGTTCAGTGTTGCTGGCACAAGTTTCAAGTATGTGGCATTTTCAATACATCAAAACCCACAATACATTGCTTTGCAAGAAAAAATAGGC
Source organism: Diadophis punctatus similis (assembly GCA_023053685.1). Taxonomy (NCBI): domain Eukaryota; kingdom Metazoa; phylum Chordata; class Lepidosauria; order Squamata; family Dipsadidae; genus Diadophis; species Diadophis punctatus. The sequence goes on along the minus strand of JALIGW010000016.1, from coordinate 6,102,519 downwards.
TCAGTATATTCTACAGAAATGACTTGCTATGAGTTTCTTTATTTCCCAAGGCCATAACGCTTTTTTTACATCTCAGTCTCATCTTTTATGAAATATAACTGCTGACAGGGACCGATTTGAAGGCCTGAAAACAAATCAAAACTCCTTGTAGAATGTTTTGCAGATTTATAAATAATCTAGAAAAAGCTGCAGAAACAAAATGTTTTCCTTGACTCCACAGCTGAATTTTAAAAACATATCACTTCTTTTTTCCAAACCACATTTTAGTCTTTTTCCTTTTCCAAGTTATTTGGCAAAACCCACATGACATGTTTCTTCTGGATCTGAGATTGCTTCGATAGGGAGTTTGTTTCGGCTTGACATGTGGTGTTCAAAAACTCTAATTTGCTTGGTTTGATTAAGATCCTACCAAAAATCTAAAATGGTAATACAAAACAAACAGACCGGAGCCAAAGAGCTTGGAACATGTGTGAAAAACATTGTTTTTGGGCTTTCCCAGTCCCAAATCTGTACTTTAAAGCAAAGCATGAACTGGTTTCACATGACCTCAGTTAGGTGCAATTGTAAAGAAAACATGGAAAGCCGCACCCTGGCGTTGATATAATATTTTAGCAACTGAAGTCTTTTGGCTGGCAAAATTATTATTCCATGAGAACAGAAAGGTAGCACAAAAATTAAATAAATGCAAATCATACCAATTTATTCTAGAAAACCCTCAATAGATAATTGAGGTGTCCTCACTCATGAAGGAAGTTAGCACCCACCCCTCTCCTAGAAAAATGAAATATCCTAGGAAATATTGAAAAGGAAGAATATGTTTTCCTGAATGAGAAAAGGAGAAACATGTTCTAAAGACAAAGCAGCTTCCCTGCCCCCTCTCCTTCAGCTCCAGGGTGATGGGATTAAGACCTTCACCCCTAGGACTTGATAGGATTAGCCCTCTACCCATCTCACCACTTAGCACCTGGGAAGATTGCATCAGCCAGCAAGGCTCAAGCAAACTTGGACTCAGGACAGCCTAGAGAGTTGCCCCTGCATGGCCCCATGGGAGTCTGACAGCCAATCAGAGTGCATTTCTTGCACAGGAGCAGGAGGCCCAGGGGCGGGGCCCAAGAGAGGGCATAAAACCAAGGGACTCTCAGCATCTCTCCCCTTTTTCTCTTCTTCAACATCTTCGAGGCATGTGATCCCACTTTTCCCCAGGACCTCAGACCATGTGGTCCTGCTATCCTCCATTAAACCATCTTTTCAAGCAGTCACCATGCTTCCAGTGTCTTTTTCCCCACTTGGAAGCAAACCCAGAAGGATATTCCTTATCACACTCATCAGTTTTAGCTCTTCATACTGCTTGGGTAGCTTTATTTGGATTCTACTAATCAAAGATGTTGCTAAATTTTCATTACAGTAGTGGTAGGTCCACTTCCTATTTTTGAAATGAGTCTATTAAAAATTAAAAGAGTAGACTAAAAATAAGTGAATATGATTAGAGAACTAGTGTAAGAGGGTGCCAAGATGTTTTCAAACAATATTTGAAAATCTTTGCTACTGATTGAACAGTCCAAGACAGTGACTTATGTTCTCTAAACATTCTCACCTTTTTCACCTTTCAAGTCTGTCTCCTGTAAAGTCTTGCAGTCATCTCCTGCTAAAACTTGTTCCTGAATATTTTGCCTTCATTTGCATACATTGGGATTTGCTGAGGAGAAACTCTCTCTCTGTTTCTGTGTGTGGAGAGGCTAAATTATCAGGACCTCTATGAGGTGTGATCTATAAAGGCAAAAGCAGAGCTAAGAATAAAGTGGCAGGATCCCAAAATGACAGAATTAGATCAATCATTTCATCCACAGCAAGGGTGGGTTCCAACTTACCTCACTGCCGGTTCGCTTCCTCCCGCACCACGCAGTACAAAAAACCCAAAAAAAATTCAAAAGAAAAATAAGCCAAAAACAAAATGGCGACACATGTGCAGTGCCGGAAACTCAGCTTCTGCGCATGCGCAGAAGGGAAAAAAATTTTTAAATTCCGAAAAAAATTCAAAAAAGATGACGGCGCCCACGGACCGGCACCGACCGATCCGGTTCAGTGATGTCATCATGACATCACCAGCGGGTCGCTACCAGTTCAGGCGAACCAGTCTGAACCGGGAGGAACTCACCTCTGATCCACAGGAAGAAACATTATTTTACTCTCCTTTAAAAACAAGCAAGCAATGCACTGTATTAGCATCAGTACTCTCAATATAAAAATGAGTATTCAGACAGATGATGATGATGATGATGATGATGATGATGATGATGATGATGATGATGATTGTTGTTGTTGTTGTTAGTAGTAGTAGTAGTACAGTTCAAGTCCCAACCAAGGACCTAAGAGCTGTTAAGGTAGTGTCTAAATATATAGGTAGTTCTGAGTAGGGTGGGTTTTTTTGCAAAGTCAGGATATTCAGGTCTAATAAGTTCAAAACGTCCATGTATCTAGGCAGCCCTTTGGGTATCGCTCCAAGGGCTCCTATTACTATTGGAACAACCATTGATTCCTTCCTCCATAATCACTCAACTTCAATTTGCAAATCATGATATTTTGTTATTTTTTCCAGCTATTTCTCCTCAATTCATGCATCATCTGGCCAGCCAGATATTCAGATTGGGTTTGGCATTTTTGTCTGCCTATCAACTCCTTTCCAAGGACCTGGGATAGGCAGATCTGGATGCTTGATGGCGTTACAGATATCGTCGCAGGACGGAAGCTGTTCTGAGTAAAGCCGCCTTTTGCAATTGACCAATGGTGAATTTGTCAATGCTAATGGTGTTCAAGTGGTGCTCCAGTTGTTTTGGGATTGCACCCAATGCGCCCAAAACTATTGATACTACCTTTGCTGGCTATTGCCATAGTCGTTCTATTTCTATCTGTAGGTCTTTTTGTTTTATTATCTTCTCCAGTTCTTTCTCTTCTATTCTGCTGTCATAGGGATTGCCACATGCACTATACAGACATTTTTGTCTTTCCTATAGACAATTGTTAAGTCTGGGATGTTATGTAACAGGTGCCTGTCTATTTGAATTCCAAAATCCCAGAGAATTTAACTACTTCATTTTCTATTACTTTCTCTATTTTATAGTTCCACCAGTTCTTGCTTGCAGGCAAATAATACTTCTTGCAGATCTTCCAATGCAGCAGAGTATAATTTTTGAGCACATTGTAAGGAGAACATGAAAGATAACCATCAAGTTTCCATTTTGACTTTGGAGGCTATAAAGAAGACTTTGGCATTGCACTGATTTATCAACAGAATTATTCTCTTTTTTCAGTGTTAGATTTATACATATTTCTATGGAGAAAACAGATGTATACGGCCAAAATATTTGTAATATGTGCAAATTTCTGTTCAGTAGCCTCCAGCAGAACTGAAGTCATACAATGTTATGGCTATCTTTCATAGTGTGTTACATTTGCAAAAGTATATACACAAAATTACATTGATATTAAAGTGGAAACATTGTTCATATGTGCTATCTGAATCTTAAGTTTTTTTCAAAGTAAATTTCTTTGACATGAATGGTGCCTGAAGAAATCTATTTCAAAGAATCAGGAAGTAAGGCAGCATCATGATGACTCAGCAGATTTCACTAGCTTCATTTAATGTTATGGGAACATAGCTGACATAGTTCTAAAATGGCACTGTCCCCAGATGTGAGCCAGCCACATGTGGAGTTCCAGAGACCTCAATCATGCCTCCCCAACATATCTCAAATATTCCCCTGTATATGAAAAGCTTGCTAAACCAATCAAGGTCCAATTATGATGGAATTCAATAGTCATTCATGTATTTAATAGTAATTCATTAAATAACTTCTACCTTGTTGCCCTTTCATCCATAAACATTCAGAGTATGACTGGCCCAAATGGATGATAATGTTCCAAAACATGCCAGTGGGATGATTAAAGTATATTTATTTATTTATATCCCACCTTTATTCATTTTATAAATAACTCAAGAAAGTGAAGACATCCAATATTCTTTCTTTCTTTCTCCTATTTTCCTCACAACAGCATCCTTATGAGGTGGGTTGAACCAAAGTGACTGAACCAAAGTCCCCCAGCTGGCTTTCATGGCTAAGGTCAGATTAGAATTCACCATGTCCTATCTTCTACACTTGAAAAGTTAATGAAATACTATATTTTTGGGGTCAAGTTTCCATGAGAATATCCAGCAAAGGTATAATGATGCCGTTCACACAACAAATCTTCCTTAAAAGAACAGAATAATAAATTCCATGCAAATGTTCACATTTGTGTGCTGATATAACCCTATAACTTGGGTATACTTTTTCTCTTAAGAACTTAGCTTTTGAATATTAAAACCATTTTGCACCAAATAAAGTACAGGGATTATTCCTTGTGTCTGTGATGTTTGTATCTTGTTTCTCAAAAATGTTTTCCAGATTACTTCTCATTTGGAAACACTCAAATTCTTTGTGTAACTGCAAATCTGATTGCAGCTACAAATTTCTTCCTCAGTTTTTAAAATCCATTTGACGTGTGGCAAGGAGTTGGAATATATAAATATAAAGTTTTATGTTCCCCACATCTGCAGTTCCATTATAATCTTCCATCTGTAACGTAAACAAAGAAAAATTAATCAGAAACATTAATTCCAAGGAGCATTCCTTCTGACATGAAGTTAGACTGTCTGGCTGAAAGGGCTAAGAATATAGTCCTGTGTATATATTTGTTCTACCAAAGCAGTTTCAGCTTAAACATACTATCCACATATGAGGAGCAGCTTTAGTTTTGCTTCCAGACTTTTCAACAATTTATGAATATTGTACACAGGTGCAGGTGGGATCAGTATGTGACATACAAAGAACAAAGTTTACCCTAGGCTGCAATATAGCAAAGGCCTTGTTGGATCAGATTGGGTAGAGCAGTGACGAAATACTATCTCTGGACATATCTCCTGCATCTCCAAATTTGCTAATCCCTCATGGGCTTTGACATAGAAAGTATGTGTTCTGCCCCAGTTAAGAACTTAGCAAATACACAGTTTGTTCGAACTTAATTTAATCAATAAACCACTACTAATAACTGGCTTAGTAGTGGAGACACACACACACAAATCTAAAAGCAATCTTTTCTTGCAAAAACTCAGCTGCTAATTAATCATCATTAACAGCTGGCATAAGTTCAGAAAGTCTTAAATCATAGCAATGCAATTAGTTCTTGTTATCTCAAGAAGTTTCAAAGGCTTGGCAAAATGCCTAGAAGTCTTCCTCGATAAGCAAGCCGAGGCAGAAAAGCAGAGCAGAAATATTCCAGACACTCACGACAGATACACGATTCTCAAACGTTGTTTCCTGCACCATGCATGCTTTGTGCATGCGCAGAGGGTAAAAGAACTCAAATGGCGGTGTCCCGGCGGGTGGGCGGAGCGCCGTACTACCTGCGCGATCGGCTCACTGACGACAGACAGGTAAAAGCGAACCGGGAGCATTTCACCCCTGCTCTCTGCCTTGAGTTATTTATAAAAATAATAAAGGCAAAATTATTTATTTATTTATTTTAGTGTTCTTATATGCCGCCCTACTCCCTGGGGACTCAGGGCAGCGTACAACATGTCAAGAACAACTAAACAATATAAAAGTTTAATAACAATTTAAAAAAGAATTTAAAAAAACAAAACCATACAAAACCATACATACGTGGGGGAGACCTAAGATGTGAAATTGTCTCAAAACCCCGCCTGCAGGAAGAACCATGTCTTAATTAATTAAATTAATAGCATCTTTTAAAAAATAATTACATAGGCGACAAACAAAATAATTTTATTAGAGGTAGCTAAGGTTAATTGAAATGGAGCAATAAGAGAGGAATGAAGGTCAGTGAAACAGAAGAAACAAAACCAGAAAAGAAAAAGCAGAATGTTTTATAATGGGGAAGCAGAAAAAGCAGATGCCTTGGCAAGCAGGTAGAGAACCAAGTATACAATTCTGATCACAGGAATGAAATAAATCATTGATTCATCTATGTCATCCAATGACTAACACTGAATGGCAACAGTTCTTTAATAGTTCAGGCCAGTGTTTCCTCCTTCAGTAGCAGGGATGGGTTCTAACTTACCTCACTGCTGATTTGCTTCCTCCTGCGCCAAGTGGCCCCGCCATGTGGGCGTGCGCACACAAAGCATGTGCGTGCATGCGCAGTGCCGAAAAATCCGGGAAAAAAGCCAAAAAAAAGATGGCGACCACATGCACAGTGCTGGAAACTCAGCTTCTGCACATGCTCGGAAGAAAAAAAAAATAAAAAAAGAAGCCAAAACCAAGATGGCGACCGCATGCACAGTGCTGGAAACTTGGCTTCTGCCCATGCTCAGAAGAAGAAAAAGTTTAAAAAATTCAAAAAAATTCAAAAAAAAGATGGTAGCGCCCACAGATTAGCACCGATCGAACCGGTTCCATGATGTCATCATGATGTCACCAGTGGGTCACTACTGGTTCGGGCAAACCGGTCCAAACCGGGAGGAACCCACCTCTGTTCAGTAGATATGTTGGAGAAATCATTTATTTCTCAAATGAACAGATGGAGTAATGGTGTGTAAAGTTACATCATGGATCAAGTAAGGCTAAGTCTCTTATATCAGCACTTTTGCCACTGCATTGTCCACTTTGAAATATCAATAATGATTCTTCATAAATGTGTCCAAAAGTGGGCCCAGGAGTCTTGCGCCATCAAGTTGTCCCCCTTGGATTATTATAGAGGCTATCAACATTATCAGAGTGCATTTTGCTCATCTGCTATGTCTTATTTTGTGCAGATTTTAAACAATTTTAATCATTTTCTGAACCAATGAGTGACTGACAAAATGTGCATATGCAAGTACATTGAATGGAGACCATTCTGGATTTGATCTGAGGTCCTTCTATATTTACCAAGGTGTCTGTATTAGTCAATCCAATTTGGGGATTAAAGAAAAATAATTGTACTATAATAATAATTAACTGAATATTGAGAATTAACTAAATGACAAGTCGAGATAATATATTTGCAAGAAGTAACCACTCCAAATCCATTACTATGATTAATCATTCATTATCATTATTAAGATTCTAAACTTGGAAGGAGAAATCAGCTAAGGTAATAAAATAGGATGTGTGAGTATATTGACTAAAATATATTAGCTCAGGAACCCTTACTCAACTGCATTCCTATGTCAAATTCTTGGTAACCTGCCAAATAGTATTAGCATAGTAGAAAATATACATATATACAACCAACGACCACTGGGTGCAACATATATTATTTCTTACAAATATCTTACAAGAAAGGGTTATTTGAGGGCAACTATAGGAAAAGTCCTTTTTGACATTTTTTTCCCCAAAATAATGAATCATTGGGAGAAACTGAATATTTAACATAGGAATGTGATGTAAAAGCAAATTTGAGAAGTATTGCTATAGTCCACGGGTGTCAAACTAGATCGTGTCACATGACGTATCGTGTCCTATCGTGACGTTTTTTGCCTTTGCGGAACTGGGGTGGGCATGGCCTGTACATGACCGTGGGCCGCCAGTTTGACCATCCCTGCCATAGTCAGTAAACAAATCACCAGGATTGGATTTTCGTTCTTAGCAAAACAAGCGAATAAATAAAAACCCTGCCCTAAAATGTTACAAAATCCAAAGAAACACACCTCTAAAAATTCAGGAATCATTAATTTAATGTTAGGAACAGTCAACTCCAATAGGGTGAAAGATACCAGTAAGTTGTATCCTTCTGATTCAGAAAAGAAGTATAAAAGTATATGATCAGGATTTCATACACTTTCATTAATCCACATGAAAACAGAGAATCCTAAACTAATTGAGTCAGACAGTATCTGAAATAATCTCATCCAATCAAAAATCACGGCATGCCCAACTACCTTGATTAAACTTGAATGTTATCAATAAAATAGAACTATTTCCCTGCTCTCCAAAGTACTGGGTTTTTTTTGTTGAAACACTTTTACTAAAACATTTCTTTTAATCTTCAGCTTGATGATGGGGATCATAGTAACTCAACTTTCATGGAGATCTTGAATATTATCTGATCCAACTCCCTACTCCTAACAGGAACTATAGTATATAATTGGCCTCAAGCAGTTTCTTCATTGTTGCGTAGCTTATATTGGCTAAATAGTTGAAATCTGCTTCTCTGCAATTTCCATCCATCCATCCATCCATCCTTGTACTGGCCTTTTGGAACATTTTACACTTATCCTACCTTATGGGCAAATTTTGACATTTCTTTCAAATCTCAAAGAAGTTCTTTGACATTTTCTAAGACATGCCCCTTGGTGCTGATAGTAGCACCAGAAATGCACAATTCCCATAAGAGGAATTTCCACATAAATTCTTTCCTTAGGTTCATGGATGCACAGGAAATTAATGTACTGGCTGAAGAATTGTTGTGCAGTGAACAACAAGAATTAATAAAACAAGAAAAGTAAATTCTACAAGGAGAATTCTCCCAAATTTAGAATTCTTCTGAAAGAATTTCAAAATCAAACTTATTTTTACCAAAATTCAGTTAGAACTCGCAAGGAAAAATGCAAGAAATACAATTTCTCCCATTAGTACAGCTGGAGAAGCCGGCTTGTTCTGTGAACAGAGTCCTTTGCTTGTTTGAACAAAATTTAATCTTCCAGACTTCTTTCAAGGGGACTGAAAGCAGGCAAGCAAGTACCACGTTTCCTCCAAATTCCTGCAAGTTGCCACAGCCAGGGCAACCCCGTCATGGAGGAAACAGAGGCCTCGGTGAAATGGTTAAACAAACATATAGTTATTGTTCAGCTTTGAAAAAGGATATTAGATTACATACCAGGAAAGCAAACCATGTCTGACTTTGGCTTTCAAAAACCTTTTGAGACTCTAGTGCAAGGCTTAGTTTTGATTACAAGAAAAGTTGAATTTATTTATCAAGGTATTATTCTAATATCAACTCAGCAAGACCAATTGTTTCTTCAACTGCACAGTTTTAACCAGTGGGAAATTCACTGCTGGAGCTGCAAACTGAGATTGCAGAAGAAACTGCTTCTTTCTCTCATTTGACTTCGTTCTTCACTGAAATAGTTTGCATTTTGTCTGAAAAAAATATGCCTCAAATTGTTAAGAAAAGAATCGTTTTTATAGCTCTTGATGAGCAACTAGAAATATGTTTTATGTCCATAAAACCAACCACAACAAGAAAATAATTGTGAGCAGGACATTCATCATCATAAAGAACAGATGAAGAATTCTAGAATACAGTTGATTGAGCAAATGCCATGCAGGAGATTTGCCTATATATTGGGTGCCAGAAAGGAAAAATAGGACTTGACAAGAAAAACTGACCTTGCTCTTTGATAGCTATGAATGCAAGGAAAAGTATTTAATTTATCAAAACAAAAAGAAAACTTGATGAATAACAAGGAGGAGGAGGAGGAGGAGGAGGAGGAGGAGGAGGAGGAGGAGGAGGAGGAGGAGGAGGAGGAGGAGGAGGAGGAGGAGGGATGAAACAGTCATATAGAGCATAAACTCTTTTTAATGGAATTAACACTAGCTCAAGTAGTCACTTCATTTATATATAAGAGGCAGCTCAAGAAGGTTGATTTTAACACCATTTGTACCAGGGGTGGGTTGCTCACTTACCGATACCGGTGCACTGTGGGCGCATCTCCACGTTTTGTGTGCGCGCCCCCCCTTGCGCGATTTTGCTTCTGCACATGCGCGGAAGCAAAATCTTGCCAAAATCTCATGAGGGGACAGGCACGCGCGCGCAATTTTGGCAAGATTTTGCAAAATCTTGCCGAAATCTCACGTGCGTGCCCCTCCCCTCGCAATATTTCGGCAAGGTTTTGCTTCAGCACATGCACAGAAGCAAAAAAGCCCAAAAATTCTTTTAAAAAGATGGCGACACGTGCGACAAACCAGCGAAGATGGCACTGGAGCGGTCACGCACAAATTGCACAATTGGCGGCTCCCTACCGGACCTACACACCGGACCGCACCGATAGGAACCCACCACTGATTTGTACACTCATTTAGAAGAAACATAAGCCTAGAATCCTCAATGAACTTCCTTTCTATGGAGAATACTTGTGAACTCTGCAAAGAAGTTGGTAACTGTGAGGATTCATCAATTTAGACATCCCTGAAGAAGCAGAGGCCACATTGTGATAGAAATTGGAGGACAGAAAGCAAATTCTGGCCAGCAAAGTACATATACTCCTCATGAGTAGACAGCAGTTTTTATGACTGAATCGAATAGCTGGAGGTCAAAGGATTTTAAGCAAGCTCACAGCCGTAATATAGCCTATATGGAAAAAAGTTTGCCAAATATAATTTCTAAATCACTTTTGGGAATTGATTCTTAATTGCTTTTCAACTATTAAAAATCTTTAGAACAAAAAAGTTTTTATAACATCAAGTAATTCCCTTCAATTGCCAGAGAAAGAAATTTTAAATATAAGTTTAAGGAGTTGTTCTTTTTAATATACCGCAGAAGAATAATTTAAATGTTCATTTTGGAAAGACTAAATAGATTTGAAATTAGGTTTGGAAATTAATTATAAGAATTCTTCCCATGGGAAAATTCTGTCGTTTTGAAAAACAAAAACATTATAGGATGGGACTTTGAAGGTTATTCACTAGAGGGAACCAGAAAGCATGAAAGATTACAATTATAGGAAAACACTGAAATTTGACTTACTAATACAGAATGGAGCAAAATACCTTAATATTGGATGTATTGAAGGATATCTGTGAATAATGGACCCAAAAAATAAATTTAAGACTTTCTGCCAATATACATAGATTGTGTTTAAAGATGATATGGAAGAGGAACAATTTTTTTTACTAAAAGTGGATTTAAAAATGACAGGCTACAAGAATGACATAAAAAAAGCTGCTGCACTGGGCATACCAAGGAAATCAGCTAATATCTTAATAATTAAAAGAGATATACAAATAATAAACTAAAAGACTGGGATAATTTTTTTATGCTGGATTTACAAAAGCCAATTGTTAAAGTGTTGCAGTTTTGAGAAAAGGCAAAGAAATAATGATAAAAAATTAAGCTGTACAATATTATTTGAAGGGATTAAATATAAGATTGTTAAAGGTGAAAGGAAGGAATATAAAGTTGGCTTATTTGAACCATGTTAAAATAGATATGTTGTAACAACATATCCCTGATAACTCTTAATGGACTTTTGCTAAGCCAAACTGAACAATAAAGTTGTAAGGATTTGTTTATAGAAAGAGGTGAGATATGGGAAGAAAAGGTCATTTGTTGTACTTTAAGAAAAGGTAATTTATTAAAACTGTTTACACTTGTAATAAAGGGGAAAGTCATTTATATATTTCTTTTCTTTTTCTTTATTCTATTTTTTTGTTTCTATTTTTTCTTTTTATATTTTTTCTTTTTATTAGTTTTGCTTTATTGTAATCTTCAATAAAGTTATTACCAGAAAAATTGGTAACTTTCACATATCACCAAGGGAGGATAATACTAAATGCATGGGAAGACTCATACAATTTATGTCATCTACCCTCATAAAATATTTAATGGACAGAAATTATATTAATTATCCCATTTGGGTTATGTAATAGAAGTATTCATGCATATTATTGAATTATTCATTCTCCCACTTTGATTAATTCAACTAAATCATATATATATAAATTTTGCAGCACTGTGTTTTTTGATATTGTCTCAAACATTTCCCAGTTCCAAATTAATTCCTTTTTCATTTTTTCTAAAGATTTTGGTTTGAGTTAAATTATGCTACTTTTATTGTTCATGCTGCTTTTGTTGTTTTACATTGGAGATGCTCAGCCTGAGGCTCCGAGCTCATATGCAATCTTCAAAAGTCTTCCCAAACCAGGGGTGCAATTCTCAGAAACCTCTAAGTTGTGGTTACTAAATTATAATTTTTAATGTGACAGAAAAATATTAAATGCATGACTGCAGAGTACCCATGTCAATTACACTGCATTGTAATTTAAAACTTATGCAACTCTATTTTAGAAAACAGTTTTTTAGCTTTATGCTAGAAGACCAAAATTCAGGCACCATGATTAGATTCCAAAGTTCTATCACATAGGAAGAGAACCAATCTTGTATTCCTTACCCTTTTCCAGTGGTGGGTTCCTACCGGTGCGGTCCAGTGCGCCTTTCCAGTAGGGACCCGCCGATTGCGCAATTTGTACGCGATGGCTCCGGTGCCGTCTTCGCCGGTCCGTCACGCGGTGCCATCTTTTTTTCTGAATTTTTGGCCTTTTTTTGCTTCCTGCGCATGCGCGGAAGCAAAATCTCATGAGGGGACGCGCCCGTGTAGCGAGCGTGTGCACGCGCAAAATGTGATTATGTGCGCACAGTGCACCAATAGCCAGGTAAGAGGAAAACCCCCCTGCCCTTTTCCTTGGAGTGATGGAAACAAGGTAGATGATGAGGTACCATATGTTCACTACAGTACCCTGGATGTCTATAATCCAACATTTCCAAGGCATTGTCTACTGGAGGACAACATAAAGGTAAAAGTTTCCCCCTCCCAGCCGTGTCCAACTCTAAGGAACACTGTTACCTTCCCACCTAAGTGATCCCTTTTTATCTACTCACATTTGCATGCTTTCAAACTGTTAGGAGGGTAGAGCCCATCCCATCATGCGTGCTCGGGTCTCAAACCCAGGCTGTCAGTTTTGACAAGCTCAGCGTTTTTAACCACTGAGCCATCACTTCTCACCCCAAGGAACAACATAGATTCCCTTTAGTCTATGACAGGGGTGTCAAACTCGATTTCATTGAGGCCGCATCTGGGTTGTGTTTGACCTCAGGGGCTGGGTGGACGTGGGCCAGGGTAGGCATGGCCAGCTTAATATCACTCATTGGGGGCACCTGTGGTGGCCCGAGCACTCTGGCAGTGAAAACAGAGCTCCACGCGCGGCCCTCCCGAGTTCCTTTTTCACTTGCAGAGGGTTGCAGGAGGCCGTCGCAGCCAAAAACGGAGCTCAGGAGGACTGTGCATGGCCCTCCCGAGCTCCGCTTTTGCTCACAGATGCACCATGGGCCAGTCCTTCACTGTTTCTGGGGCAGCCCCATGAGCCAGATCTAAGCACCTCATTGGCCGGATTTGGCCCACGGGCCTTGACTTTGACACTTCTGGTCTATGACATCATCAGGCAGAAGTTAGATTGATATTGTAACCTAGCATTGATTAAGACAGGGACTTTCTCCTCTATAGCCTGATTTGACTGGATAATAGATGATCCAATGCTGTGAGGACAGAAGTCATCAAAGTACACAGTCTGGAACATCTAACTTGAAACTTTATCAGTGGCACATTGATTTTGTAAATTTTGTTTAATAAAGCAAGCCAGCTGAAACTTTAGTTTTATTGCTCCCTTTTTCACCTTGATCAGAAATTCTTCATTTCAAATTTGAGGTAGCTGGGAATCCATTGGTATTATGGATACCCCTCTATTGGTTTTGAATCTGCAGGAGATGATCAGGCTGAGCCAGAGGAAGGGGTCAAATGCATTATAAGTCATGAGCTCCTGTGCACCCACAAGAGATCTAAGTCTAGCCCACCTTAATGCCTTTCTTATCTCCCACTCATTTCCCTTCACCATTAGCAGCTCAGATTTTTGTAGAGAGTTTAAGCTTGCAATATATCTTTTTATCATATGAACTACCTGAATCTCCTGATTTTCCCAGCGCTTGACAGAACCCACCATCCTGTCATGCATTTGAACCCAGTACCTTTGAAGAATATGAAACTGCATTATACTGAGCCATCTAATCCTGTGGAATAACCTCAGGATTTCCCAATGTTTTAGCATGCTACATAAATACAGCAGTCTTTGAATTGTTAACCATGGTCTATAATTTAGCATACGTGTAAGTATCACCAGAGATATGATTTCTTCAGCAGGCATCCAGTTTATAATATAAACTAATTCAGCTTCTACAAATCTCCTCCAACCTCACTGACAATTCTGGGAGTCAAAGTATCAGCAAGACACTAACGTAGACTAGAGTCTAAAGATTCCTACATACATAGGTATGTGTATATAAATGTACTTATTAACTCCCAAAATGTTACAATATTCTTTCAAACATGTATTATTTTCCCTTATGCTTTTTGATAGAAGATAGATCAGTAGATCGGTAGATCGGTAGATCGGTAGATCGATAGATCGATAGATCGATAGATATGGATGGATGGATGGATAGATGATAGCTAGCTAGCTAGCTAGCTAGCTAGCTAGCTAGCTGGCTGGCTGGCTGGATGGATGGATGGATGGATGGATGGATGGATGGATGGATGGATAATTACTACTGAATCATTTCCATTTTCTCTTATTTTATTTGGCTGTTAATGTTAAACATAAAAAGGGTTTTGATTCTTCAGTTTTTATAGAGGCCCTTTAAAAAGTTGGCATGGTGGGAAAATGAACATGGCTGCAGACTAAAAGTGAATATGTTGAACAAATAGAAATGAAATGATTAAATGCTACATCTGAAAGAGAGAACAGAAAGTATATGTTAGCTCTGTTCTTTTGGATTGCCCATTTCCTCTTTCTCTGCAACCAAACTCAGCATCAGCTGATGATAACCAAGATGAACTGAGAAACAGTAAAATTGGAGTGATATTCCTCTCAGAAATATTATACTGGCCTGGTACTTTGTGCTCTCTAGGGATCTAAAATTGGTTACTCTTCCTCCTGGGAGGTACATTTCTACTTAACACACATCTGGCTTAATTAGGCCAACAGCTGCTACAGGTTCAGTTGGACAAGCTCCAGGCTCAATGGTGCATTAGCATTTGTCTCATGATTTAACTTTCCATAATCTGATCTCTGCAGCACAAAATGAATTAGCAAGAGAAGATTTATTCCTTGCTAATGTGCTATGTGCAGCACAGCAAGCCTATGTCACTCGCAATAAACTGAATTTATGTCACGTGGAGCCTAGAAATTCATTTTTTAAAATCGTTCTTTTCAAAAGCAATCTAGGAAATGAGAATACAGAAAATAATTCTACTGCCAGTGTGGTGGATTTGCTTACATATTTTATAGTGGCATAAGTAAAATTAATTAGTTTTAGCAGAATAAATTTAAAGAAATAATAGTCAATATGGACAGTGATGCAATGCCAATTTCAATCAGAAACATTATGGCACTCAGTGGTTGCTATTTACCTTTAATTTAATTTATGGATCCTACCCTCCAGAATTAGCATCAATGTGGAAAAAGTGTTTCTTCTTATGTTCCATTAATGAATTTCCAGAGAGCCCAGTTAGCAAGCAAATGGGAGAAATCTATGGAGATTCTCAGGTAGGATCATCCAGTCAGAACTGACAAAGCTTCTTGAGTGAGAATCAAAATATCTTCTTCCTCAAGGAAAAAAACATAGTTCAGTTGCCTTTTGAAAAAGCACTTTTGAGAGGAATGGAATACTTTCCCCTCAGTCTTCCCTAACCCATCTCCTCCCACTTATGACTGTATGACTGTAACTTGTTGCTTGTATCCTTACGATTATATTAATATTGATTGTTTCCTGATTGCTTACTTGAACCCTATGACAACCATTCTTGACAAATGTATCTTTTCTTTTATGTACACTGAGAGCATATGCACCAAAGACAAATTCCTTGTGTGTCCAATCACACTTGGCCAATAAAAAATTCTATTCTGTTGCCCTTCAGTTGATCATTGGGCCATACTATCCATCATTCCAACATGGAAGTTGTAGTGCCAAGAGCATAGATGGAGGTTTTTTTTAATTCATGTTAAACTGTCCTGTTCTATAGGATGTTTAAGGGTGGTCTACTAGCGGTCCGTTTATACTAATAATAAAGTGCTTTGCTTAATACTTTGCCATTCCTGTTTGTAAATATACATTTGTTGAAGCCAACAAATTTTAAAGTAAAGCCAGCCAAAAAGGAGAAACTGTTTCTTATGACAATTTATATATAGATAGCCCTTGACTTACCACCCAAACTGGGACCAGAATTACTAAGCAAGAGTTACTATGTGAGTCACACCTGATTTTATGACCATTTTTGCTATGGTTGTTAAGCAAATCACTGCACTTGTTGAGTGAATCATATGATAGCTAAGCGAATCCAGTTTTCTCCTTTGACTTTGCTTGTCAAAAGTCAGCTTGGAAGGTCGCAGATTTGCTATTTTTATGGGTCAGGCACACATGCACAGAAATACACAGCAAACAGTGTATATCATCTGTGCTGTTTGCTGTTTGCTGTTTGGCAAATTGCTTGGAGGCAGAGGCCTTTTTTCCTTGTTTTCCTCCCCCAAAACTAAGGTGCGTCTTATACTCCGGTGCGTCTTATACTCCGAAAAATGCGGTAAGTGCAAACCTCAGTAATTGTCTGCCCGCTAAAAATGTTGTCAGTCCCAGTGCTCTCTCTGACATTGCAGTTCTAAACAATATATTATCTTCAGGAACTTCATAAGGTATCCACTCCACTTAGGTTTCTAAATAGTTCAGCTGTGTGGAGCAAGTTTACTTTAGACTCTTGACTGCAAAACAAGATTTCTTACTTTTACAATCTTTTTTATTCCATAGCTGAAAATTGGTCTCATAAATAAAATGGAAGGCAATAGTTTTATTATCTGGTACATCATAAATGTGTCTACAAATAGGGGTTCTTCCATATATATTTATCCACGGGCAGTTTATATGTTTACAGGTTACCTTCATTAATAAGTTTAAATCAGGATATACTACAAAGCGAGCCAGTTTGGAGCTGTCTGTCTAACTATCTCTCTTGCAGACATTTCATTACCCAACACTGACAGGCAAGTCACTAGAATATAAACTGACAGCAAACTGTACTCCTTACTAACACTGATGGTGTTACCTAGTTTGGTAATGAAACGTCTGCAAGAAAACAAGCAAGCTCAGAGAGCACCAAGGACCCCTCATGTCAACCCTGAGCTACAAATATTCTCCTTTATTGGTAACTCTCTCTCTCTCTCTCTCTCTCTCTCTCTCTCTCTCTCTCTCTCTCTCTCTCTCTCTCTCTCTCTCTCTCTCTCTCTCTCTCATCATCTAGCATCTCTGTTTGTGGTTACTAGACATTGAAAATGACTTGATGGCACATAATCAGTGAGGCCCAAGCTATTCATGAGCATAGAATTTTTCTCCAGGAAATTTTGGACAAAGGTCTTTCTCAATCGTAACTTGGAAATGTCAGAGTATTAAATAATTCCCCTATAACTACAAATCAATGCTGCTTCATCACCTGCCATCCAGGAGCATGTTTTCAGCTTGTGGCACAATGTATGTAATGTAAGCATATTTAACAAATGCAGATAAAACCTGAGACCTTTTACTTAGGAAGCATGTCTGGAATCCAAATGTTGATCGGCTTGAGATCTGAAGTTTTTGGTATAGTTGGACTGTATGGTAGGTTGTAAATGATCTCAACAACCAATTTTGTGAAGGTATTAAATGAAAATGCAGATAACATGACCAAGGCATTTATAAACATTTTAGAACAGATTAAAAGCAAGAACTAAAAATGGGATGATTGATTGTTTGATTACATGCTGGTTAGTCTCAACTCTTAGCAACCACATACTGGTAGATAATTTTTTTCCAGGACAAAGCAATGGGGTGGAAGGGGACATGATTAGAGGGGATAATCTGTACAATAATTTAGATATATTATTCCTAGAAGTGAAACAATGTGCTCAATAACTATTGAGTTCACAAACATAGTGAGCTGAATATCTTCTGAATTCCTTCTCCAGATTCTATTATGAAAGCATTTTCCAGTTCAAACAAAGACCTAGTTGTCAAACATCTGATAGGCTTCGTTGTTTTTTTGTTTTAACTTCAGTATGTAAGTGGAGAAATGTACTGCAGGTTACATGAGTCATAACTTGTTCTTGTAAAAACATACAAAATGTGATCAATTGATCATAATAAAGCAGGTGGGCGTGGTTTTTATCTCTCTCTTTTTGTTGTTATTCACATGATAGTACAGCACAGTTTACAGATGTTTTATTGCTGTACTTGCCAGACAAGGAGAAAAACCTAAAGCACCTGGAATAAATTAGAAGATAGGATATTGTTTTAGTAAGTGAGGTGGTGGGACAGAACCTGCAAATTCTATTTCAGGTCAGGCAGAAAATTCTTCAAAGACCAGAAATATACCATTGAATGTCAAATGATACAGAGCTGAATGTCAAATTATATCTAAACTCCTTAGCAATGTAATAGCAGTTTCACCATATACAGGAAGCAGTAAAGAAATTAAGGCTTCAAAAATAAAAAAAGGGCATGGGGTCCTACTGTGTTTTCCAGTATGTTTCCCCATAACCTGAGATCATATTCACATCCTTTATGTTATCTTCATGTCCTTGTGGGTAGCTGCTGCAATTATACCAAAGCCAGCCTTTTTAATCGTAGCTCCATGCTGCAATGTGCCCTCCCTGATAAAGTCACCTTTTGGTTTTAAGTTTCTCTTTTTGGTGCCAAGTGGAGTTTTTATTCCCCAGTCATGTTAGTTAATGTAATGTAAATACATTAATTAATTAATTAATGTAAATACACACACAAATATGCTCAAAGAATAAAGGTAAAAACTAACCAGAATTAATATTTAGAATGAAGAGAGAAGAAAGGAGAAAGAGAAGAAAAAGAGAAAGCTAAAGGTGCAGAAAAAATAAAATATAATAAGTGACTTCCAATTTTCTTTCACAGCACTTATAACTGTAAATTAACCCTTTACTCTATCATTTTAGTATTACATTTATTCTATAATCTATTTTTTTTCTAAGCATCAAAATCATAGGCTATAATTTCATTCATTTGTTTTACTTAATTAATTTTCATTTAAGTACTGTATTTTAATGTAAATTTGAATTATTTGGAAGTTCGCTGGGTGGGTTTTGTCTGTTATAAGCCCCCTTGAGTAACCCGAGTTTTGAAGAACAATGTTCTTCGTTTATAGTTGTAAATGCTCCAACACTGGAAGTTTTTAAAAAGATGTTGGATAACCATTTGTCTGAAGTAGTGTAGGGTTTCCTGCCTAAGCAGGGGGTTGGGCTAGAAGACCTCCAAGGTCCCTTCCAACTCTGTTACTATTACTATTACTATAGTTTAAAAAACTAAAATAAAACCTACTGTCCCAGCCACTGATTAAAGGTTTTTATTCAGTTCTTCATCTGCCTGCTGGACTACTTAATCAACTAATTAGTTGTATATAGCCTGGAATTCATCAATAGGAGAGTCTCTTTGAAAGTATTGAACAAATTATAACATCACTTAACATTTAATAAGTATAATGTCATCACTCAGGAACTATCTTAGTTTATTTAATCCCTGATTCAGAAACTCGGTAGAACCAAAATGACCTTTAATAAAATGCAATGCGTGCTCTTAACTTCTTAATCATTTCACCCGTTAAGGGAAATAATCAATCAGCTAAGAACCCTTAGTCACCCAATAAATAAATATTCCTTGTAAAATTCAATTGAAATCCAACCTGGCAGCCAAAAAAAAATTAAGTTTACATCAACTCTTTCCAACTTAGTTACAGTCCCAAAAGTAAACCAACTGTTGTGCAACATGAGCATGAAAGAATGTTAATATGTTTCAAAATTCTTCTCTTGCATTAATGTTATCTATTTAATCTCCAGTAGATTTTTAAAAAATGATTTCTTTTGTTGCCTCTTTCAGCCCTAATTTCCTGTTGCCATTTTTTTTCCTCCATCATTATCTAAAATCTGGTCTTTGCAGGAATGTCTTTTGCCACCTCTTGTATGTCTTGATCTCCGACTTCCTTTCTGTTTCTTTAAACAGGTGTGCTTTTACCTGAAAATATTGGTACAGAAATAGCTGCAACTGAACATTATGACATCCTGCTCTCTGTTCTTTTACACTACAGGGACAAGGCAGCAGACAATTTTGTGTACTATGCTTAGATCGGACTGCAGGCGGCGCAGTTCCAGATTGTCCAAGCCCGGAATTTCAAGTCTGGTGGCATAAGGGATTCTATTGTGAGCAGAGGAGTAGAGTACTCTTCTCGTGAAATACCTCTGCACCCGCTCAATAGTGTTAATGTCCGATATACAGTGTAGATTCCAGGCGGATGAGCTGTATTCAAGAATTGGTCTGGCAAAGGTTTTGTATGCCCCAGTTAGCAATACAATGTTACTGGAGAAGAAGCTTCGCAAGATTAGGTTAACAACTCTTAATGCATTTTTGGCAATGCTGTTACAGTGAGCTCTGGGTCTTAGATCGTTTGAGAGGAATACTCCTAGGTCAGTGATGGCAAACCTTTTTGGATTGCTTGCAAAAAGGGTGCACTAGTGCGCATGCGCATGCCCACACCCATGCCCTCCCTGTGCATGCGTAAAACCCCCGTGCTGCCCCCCGCACATGCGCACAGGCCTCACAACGGACTCCTGAAGCCTGGGGAGAGCGAAAACAGCCCAACGGGCCAACCGGAAGTTCATTTCCGAACTTCTGGTTGGCCCGTTTGGCCGTTTTTCGCCATCCCCACGCTTCAGGAGCAATGTTCTCTGTAACCGCACGGCAGTTAGAAACTGCCGCGCGGCGTTCTCTTTTCATGTGCACGGCTGCATAGGTGCGCAGCCTCTGCTATTAGAAAATGCCACACGGAAGTTAGAAACTTCTGCGCGGCATTTTCTCGTTACGTGCACGGCCACGTGGCTTAGAGGGAACAGTGTTCAGGAAGCTTCCCTGAAGCCTGGGGAGAGCGAAAACGGGCCAATGGGCCAACTGTTAGGCCATTTTTCACTCTCCCCACCAGGAGTGGGTTCTAACTTACCTAGCTGCCGCTTTGCTTCCTCTTGCGCCGCGTGCATATGCTCAGTGCTGAAAAATCAAAACAATTTCTAAAAAAAAAGACAAAAACAAGATGGCGACGCATGCGCAGTGCCAGAAACTTGGCTTCTGCACATGCATAGAAGAAAAAGCCCAGGAAAAAAATAAAAAAAAATTCAAAAAAAATTCAAAAAAATTCAAAAAAAAGATGGCGGTGTCCACAGACCGGCACCGACCAAACCAGTTCTGTGACATCATTGTGACAGCACCAGCGGGTTGCTACTGGTTTGGGCGAACCGGTCTGAACCAGTCGGAACCCACCTCTGGTCCCCACACTTCAGGAGGCTTCCCTGAAACCTGGGGAAAGCAAAAATGGCCGAAAAGAAGGCCGAAAATCAGCTGGCCAGCGTATGTATGCATGCTGGAGCTGACGTAGGACAAAGCCTCGCGTGCCCTCCAATATGGCTCTGCATGCCACCTGTGGCATGCGTGCCATAGGTTCGCCATCACGGTCCTAGGTCCTTGACTTAGTGAGGGTCATCCACGAGATTGTTTCTGCCCAGCTTGTATGTGGTGTTGTGGGGTTTTTTTGCCAATGTGTAGCACAGAGCATTTATTTGTTGAGATTTGGAGTTGCCAATTATGCGACCATTCAGACACACAGTCAAGGTTGCTTTGTAGGGCAGCAGCATTGTCAGTGGTGTTAAATATCATTCAATTGTTAATTGAAAATGGACAAGAAAGTGAAAACTGGCATCAAGTAGGTTTCATACATATAGAAATATTAACAACAAAAGAAGATAAAAAGAAAAGAAATAATAGCCTGACCCCACTTTCTCTATGATACCTTCACTGCTCTGTGGTTCGTGATCCTTAAAATTTTTCCTACTATTACATTATAGGATACTGCATCAGCTATTTTGTAGGAGGAAATGGCCACATCCTGAAGGCCTCAATTTACTGAATATTAACCTCTCTAATATTTCCATAGCAACATCCTCACCATGGCTGCTGGTGTTCTACTTTGTGGTTAGGTAGGCTATGACATATAAAGTTCAATGGTATCCAGCAGCCGAAAATTTATGTCTTCTAAAGAAAGAACAAAAAAAAAAGAAATAGGAAAATAAAGGAAAAAAAGCTATAAAGACTTCTAAAGTTATTACTTTTTTTCCTTTCCTTACTTTTCTCTTTCCAAATTATTTTTATTCTTTTAAAAAATTCTTTAATAAAAATTATGTAAAATTATTACATATCTTGCCACTGTCAAACAAGATTGGGGATTCTTGCTTTATGCAGTATCTGAGTACTTACTTAAAGACTAACCACACTTCTATGTAGTCCTAGACTTACAACCACAACTGAGACCAGAACTTCTTTTGTTAAGCAAGGTGGTTGTTAAGTGAGTCATGCCCAGTTTTATGACCTTTTTTTGCCACCGTTGTTAAGTGAACCAGGTGGTCATTAAGCAAATCTACCTTCCCCCATTGTCTTTGCTTGCAGGAAGATGGCTGGGAAGGTTACAAATGGCGATCACATGACCCTGGGACGCTGTAACCTTTGTTGATCATGTGACTGTGGGGATTCTGCAAATAATTATAAGTGCAAGGATAAGTTATAAGCCACTTTTTTTCACTAAACGATTGTTTGCAAGATGAAGGCTGCCTGTAACTGAAATTGTTGTTAATTTGATATTGCTTTCTTGTGTGTTTTTAGCTTTTTCTTTACACTGCCTTGGGAGGATTTACCTTTAAAATGGCTTATCAATCTTATAAATACACAAACCAGGCTATATAGGGAAGCTCTTTGCATCAATGCATTAGAAAATGTAATTCATATTTCTTCCAAGTCTGAAAAATCCCAAATCGTGGGCACTTTGATGGATGGAAGTAGAATGCTCTTAAACATGAAGACTAAATTAATTAGAAAAAGAGATTCATGTATTAAATCCATAGCTTAACTATTAGTAGCCTTTATAACCTCCTCTCATCTAACAGAAGTGAACTAAGCTCCCTACCCCAGTTTTACTTTACATTTCAATAGCTCCTTAGTGAATAGAGCAGATATTTTGAAACCCGTAATAATTAAAGGCAGAAGGATAAGTACAAAAGTTTATTTTTGCAGAAGTAGATTTCACTTCCCGCAGCTTACATTTATATAACTATGTCCTAGGTCAAAATGATATTTAATAAATAATAAGCACTGCTAGTTATCTACCGTATATTCTCTAGTGAGCATATTTGCTTTAAAAAAAAAGATAAATGGCCACATCTTGAAGAAGAACAGAGCTGGACATAATTTTAGTTATCAAATGCTGATAATTGACACAGAGACAGGCTTTGCTTTACACATGGTTATAATTAATCCAGTTCAGTGACCTCAAAGGCTGCTTTTCTAAGAAATGGGTGACTTGATTCTTTGTCAGCTACTTCAGCGGATATAAATTACAAACGAGGTACTAATGAAGGATTTCATCACTACTTTAGCCTCAGATCAGCCTTCATTTTCCAGTTTATAAAAGTTTGTGGTTGGTGGGGGAGGGGGAGTACATAAGGGATAAGAGACTGGAAGCTCCTTGAAGCTGTTGTAAATCAGCACAGGGAAAAAACCATGCCACCTTATGTAAACGGAACGAGATTTGGGGGCTTGCTTTTAAACTCCTGCACGACACAGAAAGAATGAATCTTTTACCTGAAAGCCAATGTAAGATGCGGCCTTGCTCAGTTCCTTTCACAATGCAGTACTGTACGTCCAGTCCTTGACTTATGTCCATTCACTTAGTGATGGTCCAAAGTTTATCCTCACACTTACAGTTATCATAGCATCCCGACAGTCACATGATTGCCGTTTGGGTGCTTGGCAACCAGCGTATATTGGTGACAGGTTGCAAAATTGAACATGTTGTGATGATTCATTGAACAAGTGTATCACTTAGTGATAGAAGTTCTAATCCCAATTGAGTTCATAGGTCAAGAACTACCTATATATACTGTATTTATTTATTTATTTATTTATTCATTCATTCATTCATTCATTTGTTTATTTATTTATTTATTTATTTATTTATTTATTTGCATTTCTATGCCGCTCAACTCCGCAGGGACTCTGAGCGGCTCGCAACAAATACAAATATCATCAATATAAAAATAGTGTTAAAAAACAAAATTTAAAAAACATTATAACAGTTTAAAGCATTCAATCATACAACCATTTCATGGGCCAACATCGTTAGTTCTCCCACACGGTCATTGGCCCCAGGTCTGCCGAAAAAGCCAGGTCTTCACGGCTTTCCTGAAGGCCAATAAGGTGGGGACAGTACGGATCTCGGGGGTAGCTGATTCCAGAGAACCAGGGCAGCCACAGAGAAGGCCCTCGCCCGCGGGCCCGCCAGCCGGCATTGTTTAGCTGATGGGACCCGAAGCAGACCAGTCCTGTGGGATCTAACCGGTTGCAGGGAGGTATGTGGTAGAAGACAGTCCCGAAGATACTCTGGCCCTGAACCATATAGGGCTTTAAAGGTAATCACCAACACCTTAAATTACGTCCGGAGACCAATGGGCAACCAATGCAGCTAACGCAAGATGTATGTATGTATGTATGTCTATGTGCCTGTATGTGTATCATCATCAAAGTGGTGATAAAACATACATTGCTGGAATAAGCCGTGCCCAAAACACTGGATTCAAATTTAATTCACTGAGCATCCCAAAAACTAAACTTCAGCCATACATATCTCAAGGATGTTGAATGCAATCTACAGTTTCAGTGAAATACCATTGTCTTGGATATGGCAGAACTCAGAATGGAGATCCTTCTCTTCCTCTACATCTTTATGCCTCAAGTATTCAACTGGAGACACACACATTGCATGGTTAGACTTCTATGATTCATAATCACCATCTTTTTTAGGGGGGAGGAAGAAATAGGGATAAGCTT
The DNA here is from genome assembly GCA_023053685.1 of Diadophis punctatus similis. NCBI lineage: Eukaryota > Metazoa > Chordata > Lepidosauria > Squamata > Dipsadidae > Diadophis > Diadophis punctatus. The sequence continues at coordinate 6,077,748 of JALIGW010000016.1, read as the reverse complement.
ATAAATAAGAAATTGTACATCCAGTGCAAGGTGTACCCACAGCTAATGGTTTCCAATGCATGCAGTATCGTAAAAGTCAGACGAGGATTAGAAAGTTTTGAGTTCAAGTCTACCCTATATCATGGAAACTCACCCAGCGTTCTCATAGTACTTGTTGCTGAGAAAATTGGTTGGTTGGTTGGTTGGTTGGTTGGTTGGTTGGTTGGTTGGTTGGTTGGTTGGTTGGTTGGTTGGTTGGTTGGTTGGTTGGTTGGTTGGTTGGTTGGCTGGCTGGCTGGCTGGCTGGCTGGCTGGCTGGCTGGCTGGCTGGCTGGCTGGCTGGCTGGCTGGCTGGCTGGCTGGCTGGCTGGCTGGCTGGCTGGCTGGCTGGTTGGTTGGTTGGTTGGTTGGTTGGTTGGTTGGTTGGTTTTTAAATTTTATTGGCCACCCATCTCACCGTAGGGTAACTCTTGGTGGCTTACAATACAATAAAGCTTGTAGAGTAAATCAGGATATAAATCTAGGAAACGAACCAACAGAAAGAAGGATTATGCTCTCCCATTCCATTATACAGTATTAATCAAGCTATGTGGTGGTCTAGAGATGGAGCTCTCGCTTCACAATCAGGAGTCTGTGAGTTCAATCCTAGGTAGCGGCAGATATTTCTCTCTCTGGGCACAAAAAGATAATATCCGCTGTGAGCTCCACATAGGCATTGGGAAAGGCATCCAGCCAGTAAATGCTCAGCTCCATTCAGTTGCCTCAACTCCACACCAATGCAAGGGATTACAGGGTCATTCAAAGAAAAAAAAGAAAGAAGAAAAAAATCCATTATACAGTATTAATGTTATCGCTATTTTGTAAACATCTCCATACCAATATCTGTATCAATAAGAAGATGCATTCCGTGTCTTTTAACCGATGTAGAGAACTCTCTATAGCAGTAGCAACCTGCCCAGAAAAATTGCTGTAGACCTTAATGTTACTGTATCAGCATTATTACTACATTTCCAGCAAGTACATCAGCAAAATCAATAAATCTATGCTGACTTAGTTCAGCATCTTGACTAAATTCTCACTTGGCTACCAACTGGGCTTTCAAACAATAGCTAGGAATACCTATAACACTAGGCCATGGTTTGTTCAACCCTGGTTTGTAGATTTAGGCAAAAGGGCCCTAGTTCTTAAAGGATGCTAAGCCAATAGCAAGCTACATACTACAAAGTATTTCAATTATGTTTTTACTTTATCTGCTAACTATCTTAATTGCTGATCTGGTTACCTCATGGTTGATATTCCCTAATGTGGCTGCATCAAATTTATCCAAACTATCACATTTCATCATCGTAATTCACCTAGCATCAACCTAGATTAAGCCACCAATCTGTCATCCACGAGGAGCAGGAAATGTTGTGACAGAGTTGCTGAAATATTGTGTCAAACAGTTGCATGAACAGTGAACTGGGCACGCATGAGCTGTAGCTTGATGGCTACTCCACAGAACCATACCTATGGTTTCATTATTTTCACAGAAATTCCTTCCTGACTGCCTGGAAGCCAAATCCTATCAACAGAAAAATTCAGAGTTTAATAAAATCCACATTCTGAATCACAAGTACATAAAGCAGTGGTTTTTCACCTATCAGTTCTCACATTTGGAAAAATCCCTTCCTTCTAAAATCAGTGGAAAGGCAAACCATAGCTTGGAGATGTTGTAAATAAAGGGGGGGGGATCTGAGGTCTTGTGGCCAGAAGTCCACTTTTTGCTCCCAAAAAGTCCAATTTTGAATGTGCCAACTGCTTAGTAACTGAAAGTTCCCTGACAGTAGATCTTGGAGATTGTGGCAAATTGTCCCCATGGCTGCTTTGCATTGTTAAAGGGAGATTTTTATCCCACTCTCAGATGGCCCTTCAAGAAATTTAAGATTGTTCTGCCACAAACAAAACAAATTAGTGTTAGAAGTAACTGAGGAATAAATAAATATATTAACCCTCTTAAGAAAACAAGCACATCCTAATTACTTTTGTCCTTACTCCACTTCTTAAAGAACATGCATCAGCTTGCAACAGTAAAGCACATAAGAAACATGCTGTTAAAATGATTTAATATGTTCCCACAAAATGAATTGGATTGGATTGATTGCTTTACTTTAATGTTCCTCATTCCTAAGACTATTTTTAAAATAAATTAACAACTTTATTCTTCCTAATCCTGAGATCATAAGAAACTTAAGCAATTAACAGTTATTATTTATTTAAAGAATTGTATCAGATTTTTCTGCTAAAAGAGCTTTCAGAACAGGTTTTTTTAAAAAGTATTTCAGACTGAAAACATGATGCAAAAGTGGGGGGAGGGAAAAAAGCAGAGGTGGGTTCCTACTGGTTCTAACCAGTTCTTTAGAACCGTTAGTAAACTGGTGGTGATGTCATGGAGCCGGTTCCGTCGGTGCCAGTCTGTAGGCGCCGCCATCTTGTTTTTTGCTTCTGCACATGCGCAAAAGTTAATTTTTGCTTATGTGCATGCGCATAAGCTGAGTTTTTGGCACTGCACATGCATGCGCACAGCCACGCGGTGCAGGAGGAAGCGAACCAGCGGCGAGGTAAGTTAGAACCCACCCCTGGAAAAAAGGAAGAAAAACCAATTTTTTTTTGCTAGATCTATTTTTTATTATGAAAAGGTCCAGGTTCCTTGAAGTCCGGACAAATGGACTCCAAGTAGCAAATGATGAGAAATTCTCTGCCTGAGAACCATGTAGCTATCCTACAATTTCTTTTGCGTTTATTGCTGAAACAAGGAGAAAATGAGACATAGTCAGCAAATTCAGTTTTTCTCTCCTTCAACCTTATAATCATCCTCACCAACCTTGATATAAACACGTGGATGAATTGCCCTTCAATGGTATCAGGACCGGGAAGTCAGAAAAAGAAAATCAGAGACATAATTGGGCATAATCTGTGCAGCTATCTTGTCTTCTAATTCAGAAACAAATTTCATGGTAAAGTACATTAATCAACAATAACCCAGGAATTCTCTGCATCTTTTCCTCATTATTATTTTGGCAATGCATAGTTTATTTTACAATGGGATTTTCAGGGCCTTCGGACAAGTGAAACAGGTATCCCAGAGAGTATGAAGCAGGGGTGAAATTCAAAATTTTTCCCTACCGCTTCTGTGGGCGTGGCTTGGTGGGCGTGGCAGGGGAAGGATACTGCAAAATCTCCATTCCCACCCCATTCCAGGGGAAGGATACTGCAAATTCTCCATTCCCACCACACTCCTGGGGGAAGGATACTGCAAAATCTCCATTCCCACCCCACTCTGCGGTCAGTCAGAGGTGGTATTTGCCGGTCCTCCAAACTACTCAAAATTTCCGCTACCGGTTCTCCAGAACCTGTCAGAACCTGCTGAATTTCACCCCTGGTATGAAGCTGTGTACAGGCTGAGAATGGTAATGGAATGCAAAGTTATGTGGTCTTCGTATCTGAATATCTAAGTACCTGTATCAAGAGAATGGCATCAGGCCACCTGCACTGATATAAATGTCTGTCCAAGCAGCTTCTGTGCATATAAAGCATTATTGTATTATTCGGGCAACAAAAAGACTTGAGCTCCACCTGATGGCCTTATTGTTGCCATAAACCTGAATCTACCTACTTTCTACTGCCTTTGTTACCTCAAAATCCTATTTTCTCTCTCCTCAGAACTTAGCACTAGCAATAGCACTTAGACTTATATACCACTTCATAGTGCTTTACAGCCCTCTCTAAACGGTTTACAGGGTTCAGCATATTGCCCCCAACAATCTGGGTCCTCATTTTACCGACCTCGGGGGGATGGAAGGCTGAGTCAACCTTGAGCCGGTGAGATTTGAACAGCTGAACTGCTGAACTGCAGTGCTGCATTTTAACCACTGCACCACCTCGGCTCTATACTTCTGTTTACCTATGTTCTTAACCTCAAACAACCCAAAATGATTGTAAAAACTATCTATATTAAGCACATATTGTTTTGAGTCTTAACAATTTTAAGAACTACTAAGAATGAAAGAAAGCCCTTTCATTCTTAGCTTCACTTACCATTTACCAGCTGTAATTACACAAGGTTGTCTTTGCAAGAGGAAACTTTTAATCTCATCTGGTTCATGCTGAAAGTATTACAAAATTACATCCGTAATATAAGTAGAGCAAGTGGGGATTTACGTTATGTGTCCATTAAGCCCACAGGAACATGAGCTTGATGAGAAGGAGGATTTAATTTACTTTTACTTCATTTCTTTCATTGGCTCTGTTACCTTTCTCCAATCTGCTACCCTTCACATATGTTCTTCTGCCTGCCAAGAAACTGCATGAAGACCAATACTTAGCTCAGCTTGAGGGCATCTCTCTCTTTAATCCAATAGTCTGGAAGGCAGTTGGTTGGTGGAAAGCTGGATTGTCCATAGAAACATATACATGTGTATACAGAAGTAAACATGTTCATTTTATGAACATCCAGCTCAAAATGAACTCTTGACTTTTGCAACACAAATTTTAACTCAGAGGTTCAGCCAGCTATAATTGGGTGCCCCCAAAATCAACAGGAACATCTAACTCCTGAATGCCTCCAAAAGAAGATTCTTGACCAGGTTGTGGAAGACTAACATGGAAAGTCCCCTATTTTCTTCTTTAGTAGGGCTCACTCCCACCTTCCACAGGTTGGCCTGAACAAAATAGGATTATTGTTTCCAAGAAAATGACATGGTTTAAGAGAAATTTTTATGTTCTGAGCATGATAGCTATTGAAAAATAACTTTGTGCTCAGAACTCCTTTGTTGCTGATGAACATTTTAACCATTAACATTTTAATGAAAACTTTAACCAGTATCCATTTGGAGAATTTCAAATCTATTTCACCCCTTTTGTTTCACTACAACAACAAATTTAATTTAATTTAATTTAAAGTTCTTATAGGCTGCCCAATCCCGTAGGACTCAGGGCAGCGTACAATAGGAATAAGAACAATACAATAAAAAATGACAATTAAAACATAACATCATTTTAAAACTAAAACTAAAACTGGAATAGAATAGAATAGAATAGAATAGAATAGAATAGAATAGAATAGAATAGAATAGAATAGAATAGAATAGAATAGAATAGAATAGGAATAGAATAGAATTCTTTATTGGCCAAGTGTGATTGGACATACAAAGAATTTGTCTTTGGTGCATATGCTCTCAGTGTACATAAAAGAAAAGATACATTTGTCAAGAATCATGAGGTACAACACTTAATGATTGTCATAGGGTACAAATAAGCAATCAGGAAACAATCAATATTAATATAAATCGTAAGGATACAAGCAACAAGTTACAGTCATACAATCATAAGTGGGTGGAGATGGGTGATAGGAATGATGAGAAGACTAATAGTAATAGTAATGCAGCCTTAGTGAATAGTTTGACAGTGGTGAGGGAATTATTTGTTTAACATAGTGATGGCGTTCAGGAAAAAACTGTTCTTGTGTCTAGTTGTCTTGGTGTGCAGTGCTCTATAGCGTTGTTTTGAGGGTAGCAGTTGAAACAATTTATGTCCAGGATGTGAGGGGTCAGTAAATATTTTCACGGCCCTCTTTTTGACTCGTGCAGTATACAGGTCCTCAATGGAAGGCAGGTTGGCAGTAATTGTTTTTTCTGCAGTTCTGATTATCCTCTGAAGTCTGTGTCTGTCTTGTTGGGCTGCAGAACCAAACCAGACAGTTATAGAGGTGCAGATGACAGACTCAATAATTCCTCTGTAGAACTGTATCAGCAGTACCTTGGGCAGTTTGAGCTTCCTGAGTTGGCGCATGTTAGATAGGATGAATGGAAGAGGCAGACAGAAGTGGCTTCAAAACAACAGCTCTTTATCTGGCAACTATTTACAATCCAGCAAAGGCTATGTCTGACAGCCAGCCCTTTTATAGGGAGCTGCCAGACAGTCTAGCCAATCAGCAGTCAGTATTTTCCCTCCAGAATGGAGGACCTGACTGAAGCCTATGTGCTTCAGTCTGAGAATGTAACAGCGCAGAAAGAACATTCTTTGTTGTGCTTTTTTGATGACATTTTTGATGTTAGGTGACCATTTTAGGTCTTGAAAAATGATAGAACCTAGAAATGTGAAGGTCTCTACTGTTGATACTGTGTTGTCTAGTATTGTAAGAGGTGGTAGAATGGGAGGGTTTCTCCTAAAGTCTACCACCATTTCTACGGTTTTGAGTGTGTTCAGTTCCAGATTGTTCCAATCGCACCACGAGGCTAGTTGTTCAACCTCCCGTCTGTACGTGGTTTCATTGTTGTCTCGAATGAGACCAATCACTGTTGTAGCATCTGCAAACTTCAGTAGTTTAACAGATGGATCGTTTGAGATGCAGTCATTGGTATATAGAGAGAAGAGAAGTGGTGAGAGCACACAGCCTTTGGGGGGCCCTGTGCTAATTGTACAGGTATCTGATGTGATTTTGCCTAGCTTCACCTGCTGCTTCCTGTCTGTTAGGAAGCTTGTGATCCATTTACAATTGTGTTCAGGTACCGCTAGCTGATTTAGTTTAGTTAGAAGAATGTCCGGTATGATGGTATTGAATGCTGAACTAAAGTCTACAAAAAGGACCCTTGTGTAGGTCTTTGGAGATTCAAGATGTTGTAGGATGTAGTGCAGAGCCATATTAACAGCATCATCTGTCGATCTATTTGCTCAGTATGTAAATTGCAGGGGGTCTAACAGTGGATCCGTGATGGTTTTCAAGTGGGACATCACTAGCCTTTCAAAGGTTTTCATAACTACAGATGTTAGAGCAACTGGTCTGTAGTCATTCAGTTCCTTGATGGAGGGCTTCTTCGGCACTGGGATGATAGTGGAGCGTTTGAAGCAAGAAGGAACATGGCATATCTCTAATGATTTGTTGAAGATTTGGGTGAAGATGGGGGCCAATCGGTCAGCACAGACCTTTAAGCAAGAAGGAGTTATCTTGTCTGGGACTGGTGTTTTTCCTGGCTTCTGTCTGTGAAATAGATCTTGCACTTCCTTTTTTGTGATCACCAGGGGTTGTGAACCCAATGGGATGGGGTCAGTTGTAGAAGGTTTAGCTGTTGTTGGTGTGTCTGGGATGGAGGTTGTGGAGATAGGTGGCTGTAGTTTCCTTTCAAACCTGAAGTAGAACATGTTCAGGTCATCTGCCAGTTGCTGATTTCCTTCAGCCTGGGAAGGTGGTTTGCCATATCCAATGATGTTTTTAAGAGTTCTCCACATGTTTGCTGGTTCATTTGTTGAGAACTGGTTCCTTAGCTTTTCAGAGTAGTTTCTTTTTGCTGCTCTGATCTCCCTTGTTAATACATTTCTGGCCTGATTGTACAGCATTCTATCACCTTTTCTGTAGGCTTCCTCTTTGGAACGACGTAGCTGCTTAAGTTTAGCTGTGAACCAAGGTTTATTGTTACTGTATATTCACAAGTTCCTGGTCGGTACACATAGGTCTTCACAGAAGCTGACATGATGTTACAGTATCTGTGAGTTCATCCAGGTTTGCAGAGGTATCTTCAAAAATATACTAGTTACTTAAAGAGAGCAACGAAAGACTTGTATCAACCTGTCTGCCCATTTCAGGACATACTGCTCTGCAGATACTATAGCTGTGGATCAAAGTCTATTTTTTATATGTAAGTGACAAAAAGCAATATTAGAAGTAGACACTAGGCTTCTACAGAGACAATCTGTCTGCATAATGCCCGATCAGAGCTTTTCAAAGCTTTGTGAAGTTTTGCGCAGGCTCTTTATATTACCTGGGTTAATGATGTTGTTTAGAAAAACAACCCAGCAGACAGGTGACAGATTCCTGGCAGATCCAGGAAGAATGCTGGATGAAACAGAGAGGCAGATTTCCTAAAATTGTACCTGTGACCAGGGGCGGGTTGCTCACTTACCTTGCTGCCGGAGCCATGCACGCGCATCTCCACGCTTCGGGGGGGTGCACGCTCACTACATGCGCGTGCCCCCTCGTGCGATTTTGCTTCTGCGCATGCGCGGAAGCAAAATCGCCCAGAAATCTCATGAGGGGGCATGTGAGAGAGAGAGATTTTGGCGCGATTTTGCTTCTGCACATGCGCGGAGGCAAAATCTCACCGAAATCTCTCACGCGCGTCCGCCTGCGAGATTTTGGCGCGATTTTGCTTCCGCGCATGCGCAGAAGCAAAATCGCCCAAAAATCATGGGAAAAAAATGGCGACGTGCCGGGTTGACCGGCAGAGAGGGCTCCGGAGCAGTTGCAAAATCCGCTGCTCCCTACAGGAGCTGCGTACCGGACAGCTCCGGCAGGAACCCACCTCTGCCTGTGACCCATTTTCAAAAAGAGTGTTAAAACTGTCTTCAGAAATGTGTCAGGACATGGGCAAACCTCAGGCCTTTGAACTGTTAGCTGGTAACTTGGCTAAACACACCATTCCTAGCAGCAGGAGATACTCAGTAGAGGCGGAAATAAATCTTAGGGAATCTATCACACTTACCCTGTAACACATCAAAACATCCTTTCTTTTAACAGGATCTAAAAATAATTGGCTTCATCATAAAGTGAGATGTGAATGAATGAATGAATGAATGAATGAATGAATGAATGAATGAATGAATGAATGAATATTTTACAGATAATAAAACAATGAAATGGAAGAACAGTAAAAGCTAATAGGAAGACAGACAGAACATCAATAATTTCATGCATTTTTCCCCTCCCAATGCCTTGTCTCAGGTTCTTTTCCTTTTATAATCTGTCAGCTGTAAATGTAGTTTTTAAAATGGTTCGTTTGTATGTGTGTATGAGAGCTTCCCCCTCTCAAGCTTTTTCAGAGAATCACCTCAAGTCATTTTGGGAATCCAAAAAAGGACAGTGGGGAAATCTAATTGTGCAAATAGATTTTCATTGCTCAAAATCTGTGAGGGGGGGGTTAAATAGCAATTGCATTCATAGGCTGTTAGCTGCATGAAGTTCATTCATTTCTATGATGTAGATAACAGAGAATGTAAGAACAAACGTTAGGCAGGTTAAAAATAAACTTCCATAATTTTGTTTATTTTAATCAGAGCCTCAAAAGATTATACTGTTATATCCTAAGCATACTGTCACTGCTGTATTTTTTCTTTAATCCTAAAAGCTTTGGGATTTTAAATTAGATTATCATTCTGAAACTGAATTTCCCAAAGAATTCTAACTTTTGAGTTTTATTCCAACACATTCCAAAGCAGAGGTGGGATCCTGCCTCTGATTGCCGGTGCGGTTAATCGCTGAGTTCGGCGCAGAGCCGAAGAAGCTGCTGCCGTTCGCGGAACGGGAGCTTTCCCCGGGCGCTTTCTCTGCCCGCATGGATGCCGCCAATTGCGTTCTTTTGCCCTCTGCGCATGCCCAAAGCATTCCGCATGCGCAGAGGGCAAAAGAACGCAATTGGCGGCATCCGTTCCGCGAACGGGAGCAGTTTCTTCGGCTCTGCGCCGAACTCAGCGATTAACCGCACCGGCAATCAGAGGCAGGATCCCACCTCTGTTCCAAAGCATCTTTCTAAAACATTTCAGATCATGTGAACAGCATGTCCTAAACAAAAACATGTTTCAAAGTAAATACAGAGAAAGGCAGAATATGTTCCCCTTATATTTTTCAATCAAGCCACTCAGACAAATGATTTTTAAAGCTTTTTTTTTAAATTCCTGCAGCAGGAATTTGCCTTGAGATTTTCTAATGCATAGTGGAAATTCCCACATTGAGTCTGACGTTTCATGGAATTTTGTATGCTTAGTGTTAAAATCAAAACCAGAAAATGCAAATGTAGCACAATATAATATATTATATTATATATAGATAGATTCAAACTTAATGTAAACCGCTCCAAGCTCGACTGCAGAAAATACGATTTCAGCAACAGAGTGATCAATGCCTGGAATGCACTACCTGACTCTGTGGTTTCTTCCCCAAAACCCCAAAACTTTAACCTTAGACTGTCTACCGTTGACCTCACCCCATTCCTAAGAGGTCTGTAAGGGGCGTGCATAAGCGCACCAACATGCCTACCATCCCTGTCCTACTGTGCTATTGTCCTCTTTTATCGGCACTTTTTACTTATGTTATGTTTATACAAACAACTACTATCCTGTACATGTTTGACAAATAAATAAAATAAAATTTATTTATTTATTTATTTATTTATTTTGGTTTTCTTATATGCCGCCCAACTCCCGAGGGACTCAGGGCGGCGTACAGCAAAAATACAAGAGCACCAACAAATAAACATTAATTAAAACCAACTACAAAAATTAAAAATTCAATATTAAAAAACATCCATCAGCCAGACATACCCGGGGGAGAGCTCAGATGGATTGGTCTCTACCCCCTGCCTGCAGGAAAAGCCATGTCTTGACGGCTTTTCGGAAGGCCAGCAGAGTGGGGATGGTTCGGGTCTCTGGGGGAAGTTGGTTCCAGAGCACTGGGCTGGCCACAGAGAAGGCTCTCCACCTAGGGCCCGCCAGCCGGCATTGCTTGGCTGACGGGACCTGGAGGAGGCCAACTCTGTGAGCCCTAACCAGTCGAAGGGAAGTATGAGGCAGAATGCGGTCCCAGAGATAGCCTAGTCCTAAGCCATGAAGGGCTTTAAAGATGATGATCTTTATTTTGCAATGTTCATGGAGCTCTCCTACTGTTACGTATCCTACTTATTTTTCTTTTTTCTTCAATATTGGTAGGAATTTCAAGTCAATGGGAAAGCCAGATTCACCTAAAAACTCAGTGATTCACTTAACAACTGTGGCAAGAAAGGTCATAAAATAGGGCAAAACTTAACCACTATCTCGCTTAGCAACAAAAATTTCAGGCTCAATTGTGTTCATAAGTCAAAGACTACCTGTATAACAATGGGTTGGAACATTATAAAACTTTAAACCACCAGAGATCCTAAGTAGAGCTTAATGATCTCTTACTCACCAAAGCACAAGAAAAGGTGTTTTTAATTTAATCTCTTTCCCCAATCATTTTCTCTACCTCCTGCTCCCATAGCTGCTGGGACAATTCTAGGAACAAGGGTGAAACTGAAGGTTGCAGAAGGAAGTTAAAATTGCTTCAATATCCCCTTCCCTGAACATGCTAGAACAGTGATGGCGAACCTTTTTTGGCTTTGGTGCCAAAAGGATGTGCACACGTGCAATAGCGCGCACGCATGTGCCCACACCCATAATGCAATGCCCTCCCACCCACGCATGCGCACACCCCCTGCGCTGCCCCACGCACATGCGCACAACCACCCTATGCTGGCCCCCCCCCGTGCATGCGCACAGGCCTCACTGAAGCCTCCGGACTTCCGGTAGGCCTGTTGGGCTGTTTTTCGCAGTCCCCAGGGTTCAGGAGGCTTTCATGAAGCCTGGGGAGAGCGAAAACGGCCGAAAAGAAGGCTGAAAATCAGCTGGCCAGCGTGCACATGCATGCTGGAGCTGACATAGGGCAACGCCTCACATGCCCTCAGATATGGCTCCGCGTGCCACCTATGGCACGCGTGCCATAGGTTCGCCATCACTGTGCTAGAAGATTATCAGTATTTCTGCTAAAAAGAAGAATGTGTTCCATTGACAGAAATGCTACTCCTTTAACTGTATCGTCCATGATTTTCTCCTCTTTATCAGATAATTAATATACGATGTTCCCAAGGTAATACAAGATCATAGGAAATCCAATTAAAACCTGCAAACAAATCAAATTAACTGAATTGGTTCTATCATTGACTCAATTTGTCCAGGTTCTTTGCACCAGCAGACACTTGTAATACTCACATTCTTTATGCAGAAAAGATCTGGCAAAGAGACATCATTTTTATATGATGATGAGGGGAAACAAATCTCAGGAATGTAATTAGGAAAGTGCCATTTGAGAAATTTTATTTCAGCAAAGATAAGAGATTTAACTCATTCACTTACATACACTCTGTATTCTGCAAAGAACATCAGAAGAACCTCTTTCTACTGGGACATTATAGCCTTTTGATGGTCAGCTACTACCTGAGCACAGAGATGCTTAATAGCATTGTGTCTGCTGTTCCTGATACTACCCATTTATGCTTTGGCCCAATGGTCAAGGATTAAGATAAGGTCAGTTGGGGCAATCTTGTGGTTGCTTTTGTGCAGGGGTGGGCTTCAAAAATTTTAGCAAGGGGTTCTCTGCCCGGTTGCTGGGTGGGCGTGGCCATGGTGGGCATGGCTTAGTTGGCCTCCTGCGCCACGGTGGAGGGGGGCATTTTTGTCCTCACCGGGCTCCGGAGGCTTTCCTTGAGCCTCCGGGAGGGCGAAAACAGCCTCCCCAGGCTCCGGAGGCCCACTGGAGGCCAAAAACAGGCCTGTTTCCGGCCTTCCCGAACTTCCGGTAGGCCCGTTTTTTACCCTCCCTGAGCCTCTGGTGCACCCTGCACTTACCCGCATCCAAAATGGGCCGCGTGGGGACTCCTGGGAGGGGAGGGGTGGGTGGGGCGGGGCCATCCTGGAGTGGGATTTGTGGGTTCTCTGAACTACACAGAATCTTAGCTAGAGGCTCTCCCAAACCCATGCGAACCCCCAGCAGCCCACCCTTGCTTTTGTGGAAGAGCATAAATTAAGAAGAAGATGAACAAGGCATTTTTGATAAAGCAACGTTCCAACTTGTTCACTCAGATTACTGTGTGGTCTGGCTCTTATGTAATTTTAAAATTTGCACATTTAAAATTCCAGACTTTGTGTGTGGACTCCAATGGTGTCTTCTGTGCTTATCATCTAACTCCCTTCTAATGTACACACCGTGTGCATGAGGATCAGTGAGGGTGTCCAGCATCACCTTGTGTCTTCCAGAAAGGTTGGACTTCATATCTTAGCATTCCAGCCAAATTATTTTATTCTGATAAAACAGGCAGACAGTATAAGCAACGTTTTGGGTTGCAGCCAAACTGAAAAATTATTCTTAGCTGTCCATCGCAAACACAAACCAAGCTCACTGGAGTTCATATTGGCTGTAATGTGGGAGGGAGAGTATATTTAACTTCACTGGCCTTTGAAACAGTATTATGAAATTATTCATGAAAAACATAAAACAACTCAGTCTGAAATTTCAGTGAGATTGGGGCATTCAGCATTGCACCATTGGCTTAGGAAAGGGAACATAAATATCAGTAATTTTCTATGGCTGGTCCCTGCCTTATATCAAGTAAAATGTACAAGTCTAGTAAGGCATGTCAAATTTTTCAGCTTTCAATTTCCAAACATTATGGGTGCTCAAAAGTTGTGACATGCCTTGGGGATTATAAAGATATTTTAGTTACTTTAATATAATTTAGATGTGCTTGGTAAGTAACTACATAAATATCATAACTTTTTAACAATTTTTTTTTGTTTTCTGAAACTTGAGGTAAACTTTTTAGTTTACCTCAAGTGAAGATGGTCTCCAGGGTTATCTACTGGATATCTTTCAAATCACCAATAATCCTGATTATTTTTAATTGATGATGCCTGGATCTATTAGGAGTAAAAAGATAGAAATGTATTAATGTTTTAATACAAATTAAATTTAATATACTTTTAATACAAACTGGAGCAGTTTTTATTTGTTAGATTAACACAGTCAACCTAAAAAGGTATTTCCCTTTTATCCTGCAGGCCCCCGTGTTGCCTTGTAACAATCGGGGGGAGGGGGGTGAAACCATTTTTCACAAAATTAGTTTTATTGCTGCAAGTTCTTTATTCAAATTAATGCATAAACTTGGACAATAAGCTTTGTAGAGAATTGTTGGAGAAATAGGTAAACAAAATAAATAGTTGGAACTTCAGCTCCCCCTCCTGGCATTGTTAAAATCGACAGGTCACTTGCTCAGTATTTTCATTTGTTATGCTAAGGAGCTCTGAACTTTTTACACAGTATTTGTCAGATGAAGATTTTTCACATTTGTTTTATTCCCCTCAAATCTGCTGATACACATAAAATGAAAAGGATGAGTACTTTGTAAAGGCTGGAGAAATCATGAAATTTTAAAATATGGATGTGGCTTTCATAAGCAAGAGAGCATGTCTAGAGTTTTATTTCTATAAAAATAGAAGAAATTGAGTTAAGTTATAACTGTTGATAACCTGTTATAAAACCCCTGTGGAAATTGGCAAGCTGAAGTAAAAAAAATAGAAGAAAAAACAAAATATAGCTGAAAAGTACTATTATTTGATATGGTCTACATATACCTGTCTTGATATAATAATAATAATAACAGAGTTGGAAGGGACCTTGGAGGTCTTCTAGTCCAACCCCCTGCTTATGCAGGAAACCCTACACTACTTCAGACAGATGGTTATCCAACATCTTCTTAAAAATGTCTAGTGTTGGAGCATTCACAACATCTGGAGGTAAGCTGTTCCACTGATTAATTGTTCTAACTGTCAGGAAATTTCTCCTTAGTTCTAAGTTGCTTCTCTCCTTGATATATATATCATCCCATAATAAGCAATCTAACAATGTCTTTTCCAAATGTTTTCTGTCAAATGAGCTTGATCCTAAAGTAGTTTTGCTAGATGCAGTATCATTTTTCCTACTATCTCTTGCATGAAAACCCCCTAAGTGTTACCTGTCAAGCAATTTTAATGAAAAACATAAAAATTCCTATTTTTCTACTTAATGGTTTAATTAAGATCTAGAATTTAATGAAATCCACTTTGGCAAAAAAATTATTCAGGTACAGATTTCCATTGTTTTCTCAAACCATGGGGTACGGTAAATTAAAATAACAGCTCTCTATCTTTCCACCTTATAAAATATTAAGGCCCATATTTATACTTGTCCTGTTTAAATATGCTATTAAATATGGACACAAAAACAAAAGGAAAATTATTCTGGTATTTTTCATGAAGTAATGATAAATGATGCCATGATAAATGTAGCCTTTATTGATAACATAAATGGCTGCTATGTATACAGATTATATGCACTTATGCAGATAATGTTGAAGAAAATTCATCTAAAGTCACATCCTTGAGTTAGTTCAATGTTCCTCAGTACTCCAAATAAACATCACTTCCATTCAGTATGCTGTAAAGGACCACATTAACTGGGAATTATATTAACTGTAATCCTTCACAATGTAATACTTCAGTCTAGTGTTCATGAAGCATCCCCTTCCCTGGGTGGGGAAGACTCCTGGGTTTGTTGAGACTACAATTTCCCAGATCCCCTGTTAATAAGGTCATTGGGAATGCTAGCTGGGAATACTGGAAGCTAACATTTCAGAACACCTGGAGGTCATCAGTTTGCAGATGACAGGCTCAAAAACCTTTTCATTGTAAATTGATAATTTTCATCCAAAATAAAATTTACATTTGTCTACATTTTTTGTATGTGTATATTTATGTGCTTATTCATATACTTCCAAGACTGCATACAAATGGAGATGGAGATGGAGATGATGGAGATGGAGATATGGACATAGAGATAGAGATAGAGATAGATGATATAGAGATGAAGATGGAGATATAGAGATATAGATATAGATACAAAGAGAGAGAGAGAGAGAGAGAGAGAGAGAGAGAGAGAGAGAGAGAGAGAGAGAGAGAGAGAGAGAGAGAGAGATACAGAGAGAGAGAGAGAGAGAGAGAGAGAGAGGAGAGAGAGAGAGAGAGAGAGAGAGAGAGAGAGAGAGAGAGAGAGAGAGAGAGAGAGAGAGAGAGAGATTGTCATCAACACAGAGAGACAACTTATAACTTCACCTCTCCTGACCGTGACCTTGAGCAATTACATTTTGGGTTTAACGTCATCTTGCTAAGGTGCCGTAGTTCATGCATTTCGTTTTACCATTTGTTTTTCTTGGCAACGCAGCCTACCATTACAGAAATGACAACTTTGGCTAAATTAAGATGTATCCACATCCTGTTATGCCTTAAATATTACCAGTGTGGAGATTTTTACAATCAAAGACAAACTGGAGAAGTTTAATTCACCAGAAGTAACAGCAGAGTATATTTCTGTGACATTTTAATAATGCAATATATTATGGTGACAATGTAACCACATAAGCTGGCACACATGGTTCCAGGCATAATTGCATTGCTATTATGAGGTCCCATTGCCTCATTTATATCCATATATTGTTGAACTGTCAAGATGCCTATAAATAACTTTGATGGTACTATAGGAGAACCTCAAGGTGTTGTTGAGTACAGCTGCTGAAACATGACAATCTATGAGGATGAGCCAACTACTTTTTTACATTGTTCCAAAATTTCAGATGTCCCTGAATTCTTTATTCTTTAATCAAAATCATATCTTCATATTGTTTTAAGCAATGGTTCAAATGCATTTATTCGCTTGTTTTTCTGGTCAGTCCCAGAAATCAAGAAAACACATACAAAATTCATAGTGATCAACTTTATGTTAGAAATTAAAATAATCCACTAAAAGCGGTGGAGGATACAATTAGTTTTAGCATGAAAATAAAACAGCATTGGAAACTTAGCTATGTTTAAAAAGATTTGATAGAAATGGAAAAGACTTTGCCTGGTATTAAAAAAGAACCACTCTAAATCAATTTCGGGGAAGAAACTACAGAAAACCAAGTAGCCACCCACAAGACTCAACAGGCAAGCATGCTAGAATAGCAATAGCAGTTAGACTTATATACCACTTCAAAGTGCATTGCAGCCCTCTCTAAGCGGTTTACAGAATCAGCATCTTGCCCCCAACAATCTGGGTCCTCATTTTACCGACCTCAGAAGGATGGAAGGCTGAGTCAACATTGAGCCTTCAGAATCGAACTCCTGAAGTGAACAGTGAATTAGCCTGCAGAACTGCATTCTAACCACCGTGCCACCTTGCTCAGAAGCAAGATTTCTGATGACAACTTATGACTTTGGGCAACAATACACAAAACACAGTGCACCTTTGGGAACTACAGCTTCTATTTATTTATTTTATTTTTATTTATTTATTTTATTTGTCAAGCATGTACAGTATAGTAGTTGTTTGTATAAACATAACATAAGTAAAAAGTACCGATAAAAGGGGACAATAGGACAGTAGGACAGGGACAGTAGGCACAGTGGTGCGCTTATGCACGCACCTTACAGACCTCTTAGAAATGGGGAGAGGTCTACTGTAGACAGTCTAAGGTTAAAGTTTTTGGAGTTTGGGGAAGAAACCACAGAGTCAGGTAGTGCATTCCAGGTAGGGGCGGGTTCCTAATTTTTTTACTACCACTCTGTGGGCATGGCTTATTTTGTGGGTGTGGCTTGCCAGCCATGTGACCGGGTGGGCTTGGCTTCTCGGACTGCTGAAGGGAGGGGAACTGAGATAGGTCCTGCCGCCCATTCCCTCTCCCCTCAGCAGCTCGAGAAGCCTCAAACGTGCGAAAATGCCTAGGATCATCACCGCATGTTCGTGGCTTCTCGGACTGCTGAAGCGAGGGGAATGGAGATAGCTCCTGCCGCCCATTCTTTCAGCATCTCACGCACTCCCTCAGCCATCCTCCCCTGCTTGGACTCACTGTGGGGTAGGAAGGCAGCGCATGCGCAGTGCCGGAAGCTCGGCTTCTGGGCATGCATAGAAGAAATTTTTTAAAAAAATTTTAAAAAGTTTTTTTTTTAAAAAAATGGCGGCACCAGGGCACCGGCAACTGACCGCACCGGTACTGTGATGTCACCAGTGGGCCGCTACCGGTGCTATAGAGTGGACTGCACCGGTAGGAACCCACCACTGATTCCAGGCATTTATCACTCTGTTGCTGAAGTCGTATTTTCTGCAGTCGAGTTTGGAGCAGTTTACATTAAGTTTGAGTCTATTATGTGCTCGTGTATTGTTGCAGTTGAAGCTGAAGTAATCATTGACAGGAAAGACTTTTTGATATATGATTTTATGAACTACATTTAGATCAGATTGGACATAGTTGCAAATTGTCTAATCCCAATATTTCAAGTCTGGTGGAATAAGGTGTTTTATTGCGAGCAGAGGAGGACTCTTCTTGTGAAATATTTCTGGACTCTCTCGATTGTATTAATGTCTGATATGTAGCTTCTAATTGTAAACAGGGTCATAGATTAATAACAGAACCTTGAATTGCATCCAGGAATGAACTGGAAACCAGCCCATTACATGAAGTAAATGAGCTAGAAAGGTATTAAACCAATATGTACATTTAAAGATTTCTTCACACATTTACATATTATTTTACCAAATGGCCTGGCTTTGGACTTATGTAATAACTAATTTGGAACAAGCCATTTCCAACTAACTTGGTTAGAATTATAATTTTTATTTTGCTTACTTATTTATTCAATGTTCAAGCAATGCTTATACTTTTGGCAGATAAAAACTAAGTAGATTACATTTATAACCTATATTAAGAGCCTTTGATTCCATCTCCACTCATATTACTCTAAACATTATAAAAATAATTTTTTATTTAGGCCAGTAGCCTAATACATGCACAGAAAGATGCAATTGATTGGGGGGGGGGATCTCAGTAATAAGAAAAACCTGCATTGTTTTGCCTACAAGCAGATTTGTCCTTTTGTTGAAATTCTTCTTAGTTGCACAGCTTGCTAACTCTGTACAGCAGGGGAAAAAAAGGCAGAATCCTGGCAAATAAGTGCTGCTTAGCCATTGATTGAAAAGGCCGGGAGAGATTTGGTGAATGAATGTCCCTCTTCTACCAGGAACAAGAAACATTTGGATCGTTTCCCCTCCTTTCCTCCCACATAAGCAGACACCTCTACGTAGTCATTATATAGCAACCATCATTATGCAGGTCAGCTCTTTAGAAGGGGAAAAATTTCAACAAGTGCTTCAAAAATGAATGAAGCTTGGAATGGAATTCATATAAAATCCACTTAAATACCCTCTTTTGGATTACATGCTTGGCATGTATATCATCCAGTAATATGTGGGTATAACCATTGAACGTCTTTTTCTCCAACTATTTTAGGTTTTTGACCAAACATTTTGTCTGGTGAAATATGGCAGGGTAGAAAGAGTGGATTGGATTGGATTGGATTGGATTGGATTGGATTGGAATGGAATGGAATGGAATGGAATAGAATAGAATAGAATAGAATAGAATAGAATAGAATAGAATAGAATAGAATAGAATAGAATAGAATAGAATAGAATAGAATAGAATAGAATAGAATAGAATAGAATAATCATTCAGCTTGAAAATAATTTGATTTCTACCTCAGGAAGGTTGATATGTCAAATTTCACTTACCATATTTTTCGGAGTATAAGACGCATCTTTTTATTCCCCAAAATAGGGTGAAAACTTGGGTGTGTCTTATACACCGAATGCAGACCCACCCACCCAGCCACGCCCACCCTTTGGCCTCTGTCTTACAACAATTTACCTGCTTGCAGCAAAGAGGGGAGAGCCTGTAAAGCCAAGCAAGTCAGTAGCAGCTTCCCGACCTACAGCTGATTAGGTTTGCCACGTGGGAAAATGAAAGTGAAACTAGCTGCAAAGAGGCAAATAGCTGGGAGAGACACCCAAGATTTTTATTTTCTGCTGGATGCAAGGGGGTAAGTGAATAACTATAAATGTCTGTAGAATGTTCAAATTATTAGACTTATTTTTTAAAGACTGCTTTATTATTGTTCTAGCCGGCCTTGGCAATTTTAAGACTTGTGGACTTCAACTCCCAGAATTCCACAGCCAGAGGCCTTTTTTCCTTGTTTTCCTCCCCCAAAACTAAGGTGCGTCTTATACTCCGGTGCATCTTATACTCCGAAAAATACGGTATGTAGTTTAATTTCTTGTCGTCCTGAAATACAGGTAGTCCTTATGAGCACAACTGATCCAGGAATATTTGTTGCAAATCACTGTGGTTGTTAAGTGGGTCACCACATGACCTGACTTGATTTTTTTGAACATTTTTATGATGGTTGTAAAATAAGCCATCATGGTTGTTAAGCGTGCTAATTAAGTGAATCCAGCATACCCAATGAGCTTTTGTTGACATTTTCTGCCAAAAAATGGCAGAAAACATTGCACATCATGGTCTCACAACCACAGGACACTGCAACCGGTCATAAATGCAAGCCAGTTGGCAAGCACCTTACACGCAATTACATGACCATGGTGTTTGTAGGGAGGAGTGGGGCAGGTGAAACTTTGACAACTAGTCGTAAGCAACTGTTTTTGTTAACTTCAAAAGACTGTTAAGTGGGGACTATCTGAACTGAATTCTAAAGAAAAAACAAAAGCCGTTGCATTCAGCCTAGCCCGCTCCACAATACCCAGCCAGCTACTTCTCACCAACCTATAATCAATATTCCTAATGTATGTCAGATTGCTTTCAGCTGCTCAATTTTCCCTCTTCTAACATAAAGATTAACAAAATCATATGAATAAATATTTGCTTTTTAAGCTTCTCTCTCAAAGGGTGGAGATATAAATAAACGCAGATATACATATAATCAGATTTAGTCAACTACAGGATGGCCTCTTCATTTAAGTTATGGACTGTAATCTACTATGCTTGTCTAATGCAGTGCTTCTCAAATAGTGGGGCGGGCCTCCCTGGGGGGGCACAGAGCAATGCCAGGGGGGGCGCATGACCCCGGGGAACGTGCTTTTTTTGCCGCAGGGAGTAGGGGTTTTTTGCACCGAACAATAGCACACAGCACAGAACAGGAGATATGAAGTGCAGATAACAAACCCTTAAGAGACACCATGGAAAAATATTTAACAGGGATGAAAAGAAAGGAGGAAGAGAGACGGAGATAATGAGACAAACGTAGGTGTCCTGAAAGCTAAGACGAGGAAATATGACGAAGCGTATGTAGCGCTTGGCTTCTCTGTGACTATGGTGGGAGACGAGGAAAGACCAGTATGTTTACTGTGTCTAAAAATGTTGGACAGCATGAAGCCAAATAAATTAAGGCATCATTTAAACACATTACATCCCAATCACATTGAAAGCCGCTTGAGTTTTTCAGCGAAAACGTGCTGAATATTGCAAACAATCGTCCTGGCGGAGAGTTGGGGAGGCGTGAAATGTTTACTTCTTCCTAGGGGGGGGGTGTAACAGAAAATAATTGAGAAGCACTGGTCTAATGTAAGTTGGTAGCTAGTAGCCTTTCTGACTTCTGCGTCTAGGGCTGTGACTGGTTCAAAATCACCCTGTGATTTCTGTCAAGGTCATTGAAGGGGAACTTGAACCTGAATCACTGTTAGTACTTCATCAAACCAGCTCCCTTGGTGACAATTTGCATCTTTACAATATTCACCTCCTACTTAGGATAAATCATAACTTTTTTCTGAACAAAACTAAGCCTCTCTCTTAGAGATGTTTTACTCCATGTATGCTCTCTTTTAGAGATGTATTTCTCTATTTATTTGGAGTTGGACCACTCTCCTTCTAAATTCTTTACTGTTTTCTTTTTAATCTGGAGTTTGTGGGTAGCATTAAAATCTTTTAACATTAAAATTATTTTATTATAATTTAATAGAATGGTTAAATATGATTTATTTGTTTAAAAGGTCTCTGACATTATCTGTTTTAAACAGTGGTCTAACATACAGTAGATATAAAATAGAACAGATACAATCATTTCCTAATCCATTGCATTTATTATTTTAAAAATACAATTTAGGCTCACTACCACCAGGAGGCACTGGCGTTCTATGTTCAAAGTCCAAATATTTTATGGAATGTAAAAAGATCTATGCTTCTAAATTCTCTCTCTCTCTCTCTCTCTCTCTCTCACACACACACACACACACACACACACACACACACACACACACACACACACACACACACACACTTTGCCAACTTAATGTTTCTTGCCCCATTGTTAGGAATTTATGTTTGGCTCTACAAGAATATTTGCATGTGGTTCTTGACAAGCTTGTCAGCTGGAACGTTGACAGCCCCAGTTCAAGACCCGAGCACTGCACAAAGGGGTGAGGCCCATTCCTTGCTCCAGTTCCTGCCCACCTAGCAGTTCGAAAGCATGCAAAGGCCAGTCGATTAATGGTTACCACTTTGGTGGGAAGCTAACAGCATTCCATGCGCCTTTGGTGTATAGCCATGCTGACCACATGACCACACAAAATTCTTTGGACCACACTAGTTCCCTCGGCCAAGAAACAGAGATGAAAAATGTGCCCTAGAGTGGGACAGGACTGGACAGGGAAACCTTTACCTTTTTTTTATTGTATGTATGTATTTTGTATGGCTGGCCATGTCAATAAAGGACTCCGAGTAGCAAACAATCATAAAATCGATCGATCATAATATAAAAGTTAAAAAGCAGCACACACCTGATCTCAAAAGAGAATCTAGGAAATTAAACAGGATTTTCATCCTAAACTGATCAAATGGAAGATAACGAAATGGTGTAGGGACTCCTGCTTGAGCGGGGGGTTGGACTAGATGACCTACAAGGTCCCTTCCAACTCTAATAATCTGTAATCTGTAATCTGAGATGTCTGGCTTTTTACAGTGTTATTTAAACTCAAATGATAGCAGGCAGAAATTCAGGGGCATAACTCTTTGATAAGCTAGTTTTATTATTGATATAAAAAGCCATAATTAGAACAGAACTCCAATAGCTGCTTGAACAAGACAGACACAGAGAAGAGAGAGAGAGAGAGAGAGACCCACTTTCCTGCATTCTTTTTTATACATTTCAATCGATTGAGAACTGGCTCTTCCTCAGGGCTTCAATTTAAATTGATCTGCGTCAGGGCTGTCAAACTCCCAGTGCGCAGGCCAGATGCGTCACGTGCTGGCCACGTCCACGCCCGGGTTAAGCGAAGGGGGGGGAAGACCCAATACGTCACGTGACGCTGCCGTGACGACGTGAGTTTGACACCCCGATCTACGTGATCAGTTTTAACACAATTCTGACAAATCAAATAAATTATGGATTTATCATCTGATATCAACTGTGGAAACTGAATCCTCGATTAGATGGGCCACTAACTTGCTCCAGCAGCTCTTCTTATGTTCTGAAGATCTAACCTTACTGGTGCCTTCCAAAAATCCTCTGATTTGAAGTAGAAACATAATAAGCCATATTAGATGGTAATGGGAAAACTTAGTCGTTTAGCAATTTTGCTTTAAAAATATTTCCAAAATTTCCTTCTAAAATTGTTTTAATTGTAGACACTTTCAGCAAGAGCTTTCCTCAATGCAGAGCCCACTAAGTATATTGCAACAGTGCTAGCTGGGAAGATCCTGAGTTGTAATCCCAGGACTTCCAAAGAGCACGTTCTTGGAGATTTTTTCCCCTTTATTGTTATGTATTTATTATTTTCCCTGTATTTTTTTTTACTCATATGCCCCAAAGATAAGACCAGTGAACTTAATCTTTTCTAGAAAGTGAAACAGTCATTTTTATTGTTTAATTTCTGTCTTCCATAGCACTGTGACTGAATCAACAAACTCCCTCTCCACAGATCATAACCAAGAAATCTCATGTTTCATTTGACTTCCCAATGTTCAAATGACAGGGGTTGTTATTATGGCCTCACAAATATCTATAAACTAATGATAATAGCTCCTGGAAAATTATGATATCTCTGGAGGCATTTTCCAATGAGTAATGTGCATGTATAAACACACTGGTTTGTACTCATTTTCCAGACATTCAAATTGCTTATACAAAAAAAAAGGACTTTAAAAGGATTTGTGGCCTTGATCCAAACAGTCACTTAGATACAGGCAACGAGTCTTTCTTTCTTTCTTTCTTTCTTTTCTTTCTTTTCTTTCTTTTCTTTCTTTTCTTTCTTTCTTTCTTTCTCTTTCTTTCTTTCTTTTTCTTTCTTTCTGGCTTGCTTGCTTGCTTGTTTGCTTGCTTGCTTTTCTTTCTTTTTTCTTTCTTTCTCTTTTCTTTCTTTTTTCTTTCTTTCTCTTTTCTTTCTTCTCTCTCGCTTTCTTCTTTCTTTTCTTTCTTTTTCTTTCTTTCCTCTTTTCTTTGTTCTTTCTTTGTTCTCTTTTTTCTTTCTTTCCTCTTTTTCTTTCTTTCTTTCCTCTTTTCTTTTCTTTCTCTTCTTTCTTTCTTCTTTCTTTCTTTCTTTTTCTTTTTCTTTCTTTCTCTTCCTTCCTTCTTTCCTTCCCTCCCAACCACCCATTGTCTTGAAATTCTTTGCTAACTTTTCTTAGTTTCAAAAACAATTTGCCATGCAGCATGCCATTTAAAACATGCCAGTGAACTACCACCACAAGGTTAGACCCCTAATTAGTTACTCTTTTTCCGTTAGATATATTTTTTTCTTTCATGGCATACTTTTGTGCATGTTCCTCCTGGTTCAGATCGGATCGCCCGAACTGGTAGTGACCCGCTGGTGATGTCACTGTCGGTGCCGTTCCGTGCGCGCCACCATCTTTTTTTTTATTTTGTGCGCATTTTCCCCCTTCCGCGGTTTGAAAACGGGCCCTCCCGCCCACCCATGGGTGAAATCTGACCTTTATTTCTTTGCCCAAAGCACAGCTGATGAGCTCCTCAGTTGTGTTTTGGGTTCATTCCTGCTTCTGAGCATGCACTGAAGCGAAATCGCACGGGAGGACGCGCGCAAAACTTCGCAATGCGAACTGGTGGCGAAGGTAAGTGGAACCTACCCCTGCTAATACTACAATACTAATGCTGACCCTATCTCATTCACTTCCTCCTTTATGTTACCCTCTCTGGTGCTTCAATAATACAAGCAATAAGGAACAAGTTGTGTTTTTGTTCCTGTGTTCCTTTGTAGGCCCATAGAAACTCTCTAGCAAGAAACAAATGACAGCTCAGCTGCATAAAAACAAAGCAGAAATGTTCCAGTGTTGCAAGTGTTAAAAAGGGGTGAGGGAGAGGAAAATAGTATTGTGGGTAGGGAGTGGAAAAGAGATGATGCTTCACCTAGCCTGAGCAGAGACAAAAAGTGTACCCACTGGCATATGTAAGGGTTGAATGGGGCATGAACGTCTAGGGTTGATAATAGTTCATTGACTTAATGGGCCACTGTTGGACCATTGTAGGTTATTAAAACACCAGCAACTGCTAACAAATAGTTGTGGGGTGGGTGAGTGGGAGAGATGCATGCCAGGCATCACAGTCAACCAGGGCTGTGCTGTTACTAGAATAGAATGAAGCAATAGAGACCTTTTTTTTCATCTGAAAGCTTATAACACCTCTGGCCAGAAAATTGTGTATTGAAGTCTGAAAATAAGGCTGCAGGGTGTGTTTGAAATGGACTCGGAGGGAGGAGGACAATGTCATTTGTTCCTGC
The DNA here is from genome assembly GCA_023053685.1 of Diadophis punctatus similis. Classification (NCBI taxonomy): domain Eukaryota; kingdom Metazoa; phylum Chordata; class Lepidosauria; order Squamata; family Dipsadidae; genus Diadophis; species Diadophis punctatus. The sequence continues at coordinate 6,052,526 of JALIGW010000016.1, read as the reverse complement.
ATTAAGGCAGTGGTCGATGACCCACATTGCTAATGAGTCCAGCAGAAGTTATGGATCTGCTTTCTATTGGTTGTAATTCATAATTACATGCCTCACACTTGGGTAGCCTGATAATCTGGGACATCCAATCAAAGAGCAACACAATTCCATATGCTGACATCTGCATCTTCATCAGGCCATAGTTATTTTCGCCTCCCCGGTGCTACGCTACATCATGTAAATGCTTCTGTCTGGTTCATTGTCAATGAATTCAATGTGCTTAATGTGTATTCACTAGTCAAGGTTTTTCATAAGAACTTTGATTATCTGTGGGTCTGCATCTCTTGTATTTGACTATCCTATTGGATCTAGTACAGACAATATACTGCAGGACCCATTGTTAAAGTTACATCATCTTGTAGAACCTCTAGATGTATCTTTTCTGTGGCCGCACACATACCAGCGGTGGGTTGCTCCCGGTTCAGCCCAGTTCGGCGAACCGGTAGCGGCGGGAGGCTCTGCCCACCTTCCCGGGACGCTTCTGCGCATGCGCAGAAGTATCACACGCACAAGCACGCATGCAAACCGATAGCGACAGGTTTTAGAACCCACTACTGACACATACCCTTTGGGATAGTATCTTCCCCAAAGTCCGGAGGTCCCCAAACCTGTTATTTAGGAAATCCCTTATAATGTGGTTCTTTCAATAAACTCTGGGACAGAATATTTCTACACTGTATATATGAAGTCATAGTTTACTACGTTTCATTTTTTTCACCCTGTTGTACATAACTTAAAATCACTTGGATGATTAATGTGGCTTCTGAATTGAACAAGTAAACAAAATCATACATAAAGGAGAATGTGGTCATTGATGCACCCTCAACTTTTTCTCTTTTTTTTTTTGCTTTGTCATCAGTTAGGACCAGTGCCAACAGTAACTTCTCAACCACCAATTTCAACCTTTCTCCCTAATATCAAGACATCAATTCTCCTTCAATATTTTTACATCCCTTTTTGTGATATCTGGGGCAGGGATCATACAATGCATATACAAAAGGGTCTTCTATAACATGTTCATGGCCGCCATATTTTTTTTTTTAACTTTCCGGGGATTTGCTTGAATAAGAATGGCAATAATTCCTTTAAATCTTCCTGAATATTATGAGGAAATCCTGCCGTAGGCACAAGTAAAAAGCTACAAAATCCATACAAAATTCAGCCTTCCCTCCTTCCGAGGTAGGTAAAATGAGGACCCAGATTGTTGGGGGCAATATAAATATACATTGCTTACTGGTGTAAACCGCTGAGAGAGTGCTTGCACTGTGAGGCGGTATATAAATGTCACTAATAAATAAATAATAAATAAGGCAGTGCAACCAAAACCAAGAATGCATATATAAGATCATCTTGGTCCTATATTAATTTTTAAAAATTGAGTCAGCAGGAAACTATACAGCTCTGAAAATTGACTTGACAATGAATTGTCTAGAATCAATTTGTCATCTATCGAAATTGTCACTCATCTAAAATTGTATTTTCCCTTCTTTTATTCTAAGTAATAAATTGGAGGAAGATAGACTCAAGTTGAATTGTGCTTTTTCCTTACTTCATCTAATGGTGAGATTGTAAGATTATGCAGAGAAACCTACAGGGTAATTATAAATAAAATAATTGTATCAGGATAGAGAAAAAGTATAGACATTGTTTTTTTCTAGACACAGGTAAAAAGAGACATACCTTTTGTGAGAGGATGTTATTTTTTTCTGCACAAAATTGGGTTTATTTTGCTGACGAAATGTATTATCTTCTTATAATGGAACACAATGGGGTACTGATGCAAAATGAAAAAAAATATTTGAGCCCATCATATCTTTTTACTGAAAATCAAATACAGTGTAACAGTCTAGACAAGTAAATAGTCTAATTAAACTAATATTTGAATAATAATTTACGCTGCTCAGTGCATCATAATAATTCTAATATTGAGAAAGACCGTGCCACGCCTGATAGCTAGTCAACTTTATTAGATTAATGGAGTGATAAAATTGCTGTTATCCTAAAATGTTTTATTGATCGAAACTGAGCATATAACTCAAATCTGCTGCAATTGAAGATTTATCAATAGCGGTCTTGGAGTTTCTTTCTCTTCTTTTTATTATTATATCTTAAAGACTATATAAATGAAAGATACATAGTGGAATAAATTAACAGTCTGATATATTGAAATGTTAGTTGGTTAATAATATGCCTGATTTTTAGACTATGCTTAAAAGGTTTTGAGTAACAAGGAGTTAAAGATCTAGAGAAATTGAAATTGAAATTAATAATTTGTTAGTATATTTTAATCTTATCTTTATTGAATATTATACCCTGTGCTTTTTCTGGGAAGTTGGGGGGTGGTGGTGAGAGGGGGGGATGGGGGGAGGGTAAGGGGGGTGGAGGGGTGGGGTTTGGGGGGAAGGGGGGGGAGAAAAGAGAAAAATGTTTGTACTTTGTACTAATAAAACTTTTTGAATTAAAAAAAATAATGGTTTTGGAGTTATAGCACTTTGCTCCAGAGTTGTGGAGAAGCAGGTAAAATTGAGGAGGTGGGACACAGAAGGGGGAAAAAAACTGCATTTTGACATGAACTATAGTGTGTAAATCCAAAATAAATGAATTAAAATATGCTGGATCTGAAACAATTTGCAACTGGTTACTAAAAAGCCCTGTAGCCGTGCTTCTCTTATCCTTGGATTTCTCTGCCTTTCGACTCAGTCCAGAGGCTACACACGTTTTATCCATGTCTGGAATTCATGCCAAGGACAATATTAATAATAGAGGAAGATGACAAGAAGAACTCTCTGGTTTTTTAAAAAGAGATTTTGCTTAGAATTTCAAAAAAAGGGGGGGGAAATTCCACAACTCACGATTGCATGTATTGTATTATGTCATGGAAACATATTTCATGGAATTATTATTATTCTTCATAACTATTTTCATGTGAATAATAGTAATTCCTTGAACACTAGAGATTTTTACTTATATTTTATACTATTATCAGTTGGCAATTTGACTTTTTTCAATGGCAGGAGGAGGCATCTCGTTTAAAAGTAAAGAACTATAAGAAAGTCTCTAAGCCAGTGTTTCCCAACCTTGGCAACTTGAAGATGTCTGGACTTCAACTCCCAGAATTCCCCAGCCAGCAAAGCTGGCTGGGGAATTCTGGGAGTTGAAGTCCAGACATCTTCAAGTTGCTAAGGTTGGGAAACACTGCTAAGCTCATCAGTGATACCAAAAAGAGGCTGAACAATCTATGCTGTAGAACTCTTTTGGGATTAAGTTCTTTTGGACATAGTAATCTTACTTTTGAGTAGACATCTGTGGGTAACACAGTAAATGTTTCTGACAGTACTTAAAACTATATTATGAGACACTCTATATTTGCGTCACTCAGATCTGTAGGATAAGAGGCTAATTATTCTCTTTATTGCTCAGCTATTTTACTCATTGTCTCTTTTATATGTGCTTTTATATAAAAGCACCATGCACACCATGTAGATAGATTTATTTAACCTTATTCCAGAAATGGCTTTCTGTTGATTTATTCAATATGCACATAAGTATATAATGTTCTCTAGCTTTTTCCTTTTGGAACATCTTATATTTTTTTGTAGCAAAATGCTCTTTATTTTGTGCTAATTGATGCATTCTATCTAGTCCTGCAATATGTCTCGAGCTTTTAAAGCCACAAAGTTAAATATAAAAAGACATTAATGAGTGCAGAACAGGCACGTTAATCACCGTAGAAGAGAAAAAGAAATATATAAAATGATGAATAGAATTTTTCTTAGAAAAAAAAGAAATCTTGCTGAAACATTATTAATTTTATTAACAGATGCATGTGGAAAAAAATGTATGAAGATAGATTAGTTGTAAACCTCTGCACTCAAGATAGGCTATAAGAGTTGAGTTTTGTCATAGCAACTTCATACCTTGTTAGCAACAGATGGAGAAATGAATTAACAGAAATTCGTATCTACACAAGCTCAAACTTTGCATGTGTGAGAGCAAACTGTACTCCATGTGGTTTCCAGGTTTCTTGCAGGTCATCTCTAAACACATGATCACATTTGATTTCCTCATCATTTATAAGATTCCCTCAGTGGTTAAGTGCAGTATTGCAGGCTAACTCTGTCCACAGCCAGGAGTTCGATTCTGTCCAGCTCAAGATTGACTCAGCCTTTCATCCTTCCAAGGTTGGTAACATGAGGAGCCAGATTGTTGGGGATAATATGCAAATAATGCTTTGACACTGTAAAATCGGCCAGAGAATGCTCTAAAGTCATTTTCAATTCCTAGCAACTATCTAGATAGATTTTCTTCATGACCATCTGTCCCCAACTTTGTCTTTCAGGTCTTCCAAGAGTTTCCTCCTCAGCACTGTAACTGAGTCCGTCCAGCTTGGTTGTTCTCTCCTTTCTTTCCTTCCAACTTTTCCAGAATTAGAGCCTTTTCCAGAGAGCTAAGTCTTCAGATAATGAATCCCAAACCCCAAAATCCCAAAGTAATGCAGCCTTAGTGAATAGTTTGACAGTGTTGAGGGAATTATTTGTTTAGCAGAGTGATGGCGTTCGGGGAAAAACTGTTCTTGTGTCTAGTTGTCTTGGTGTGCAGTGCTCTATAGCGTCGTTTTGAGGATAGGAGTTGAAACAGTTTGTGTCCAGGATGTGAAGAGTCTGTAAATATTTTCATGGCCCTCTTTTTGATTTGTGCAGTATACAGGTCCTCAGTGGAAGGCAGGTTGGCAGCAATTGTTTTTTCTGCAGTTCTAATTATCCTCTGAAGTCTGTGTCTGTCTTGTTGGGTTGCAGAATATTGCTGGATACCTTATTGACTAGTTGTGGAATGCTGCAGCTAGGAGTGGCAGGTTATGGTCTAATTTTAAGGTTGAAATTTAGGATTTGATACCTTCAATTGGTTTGAGGAAATGAGATGTGTTTGTTTTGTAGGTCTTAGGCTGAGATCTTACAGTTTCTTCCACTTTACTTTCTTCATTACTTGCTTGCTCAATCTCTCTCCTCCCTCCCCCATCACTCCGATTATAGAAAACAGAGGAACACTTAGTCCAATATGAGGAAACATGAAGAGAGAGAGAGAGAGAGAGAGAGAGAGAGAGAGAGAGAGAGAGAGAGAGAGAGAGAGAGAGAGAGAGAGAGAGAGAGAGAGAGAGAGAGAGAGAGAGAGAGAGAGTTTTCAAAATCTTCCTCTGCTTGGTGGTTCTGCCTCCTGGCATTATTTCGATCTTATTTCTTCTTTTTAACTGTGTTGCTGTGGAAACATAAGACAATCACACCTGCTTAATTGCTTGTCCACTGTAACCCCTGACTATTCTAAACAGCGTTGTGCAGTCTCTGATTGCCAAGTTTGCTCCACATACTCTACGCCTTATTTTTGTCCTAGCAATTCTGAAAAGCAAAAAAAAGGAAGCACACAAATTATCTCACATTGCCAGCATCTTCCTTTTCTCACAGGAAATGACCTTGCTGAAATGGTGGATCCTGTACTGCTGGGACATCTTTTGAAGATGCTCGTCTTGTTTATGCAAGGAATAACCTTTTATCTCGCCGGGCTTCTCGGCTGGAGTGGTGGAAATCAGGAGTAAGAAACAGTGGAGTACGTAAAAATGATGGAATCTATTAATACTTTATCCAAACTCCTAAATTAAAATGTAATCTCAAGAGTTCTTTCACTATTTTAATTCCCTCAGATGTTCCAGTTTGCTGAGCTGACTGCAGTGCACCAAGAGCAATGGAGGAAAAATTATCTGATATAGGATGCAGTGAAAAGAAAGTGCAGGTGAGAACTTCACAGCAGCCATAGGCTGACTTTAACATCTAGTCGAGGTATAAAAAATAATTACATTCTTTTACTATGGCTTTCTCTTACAGTTCTGTTTTTCTTCTTAATGATCTAACTTTTCCAAAGAACTCAAACTTCAGGTTAGTAATGGAATGTTTTGCTTTCTCTTTCTCCTCTATCATCACAAGGAGACCACGGTCAACACTCTGAAAGAACCTTTCCTCCTAAGGATCATTAAATAAAATTGTAAGCATCAAACTTAAGAGTACTGAGGTTCCTAATTATAGGTTTAACACTTAATAAAACTGGTTTTATGCCTAAGGAGGGACTAGAACTCATAGCTAAATGTCTATGGAGATTCTCAATCATCCAGGTCATGGTTGCTCCAATGGTGCTTTCTGAGAGTTGAAGAAGCTTCTTGAATGAGAAGCAAAATGTCTTCAAAGAAAAGCCAGAAAGTCCAGTTGCCTCTTGAAAAAGCACCTTTGGGACAACCATGACCTGGATGACTGAGAATCTCCATGGATATTTAGCTATGCATTTTGGGATGAACACCCTTCAGAGCTGAAGAAGCTTCTTGGATGAGAAGCGAAACGTCTTCAAAGAAAAGCCAGAAAGTCCAGTTGCCTCTTGAAAAAGCACCTTTGGGACTAGAACTCAATAGTTTTCCAGTTTCTAACTTGGTGCATTAACCATTACACCAAACTGGGCCTTCCTTTCTGTTTAAATGGCAATAATAAAATTGATGATGGTTCCATTAAGTTCAATATTGGATGACTGCGTAGCACAGTTGCAATGAGAAACAATCTGCAATACGAGGAGGAAAAGGAGAAAGAAAGAAAGAAGGAAGGAAGGAAGGAAGGAAGGAAGGAAGGAAGGAAGGAAGGAAGGAAGGAAGGAAGGAAGAAAGAAAGAAAGAAAGAAAGAAAGAAAGAAAGAAAGAAAGAAAGAAAGAAAGAAAGAAAGAAAGAAAGAAAGAAAGAAAGAAAGAAAGAAAGAAAGAAAGCTAGCTTAGGTAGGCAAAACTAATATTTTCCATGAATTACTGAATTGCAGCAGAAAGTCAGCAGAAGTGTGCACTCAAGAGAAACATTAATGTTGCTTGAAATAAAAATTGAAACTACTGTGCCCAATGACAGATCATTTTATATGAAGAGGGACAGGATTTCACATTCCTGTTACTATTTGTGGGTTTCCACTTGAAATCCTCCTGTATTTTGTGGAGAATAAAATTAAACTGACAACAGATTCTACATTTGATCTTAAGACCAGAAAGTGATGAAGATTAATTAAGTTCAAAATTTGGTTCCTGAATAGAATATAAAATAATTTAAGGGTCCTGTGAGCACAGAACCTCCCTTTAGCTTTATGAAGATTGTCAGAGTTTAGACAGCGTGATTAGTATTATGAGATAAACCCAGGAGCAAAAAACACAGCACACAGCGCCTTTAGTTAATTAATAGTGTTTTATATACAGCTAAATATATACAAACTTATACATGGTTAAATACCTTATCATACAGCTACTGATACACGGAGAAGAGCAAATGAGAATACAGGATGAGCGAGAACATGAGGAGAAGGGACACACCCTCTAATGGCTTCCCTTATATAGGCAGCTTCTTACCCAGCTTCTTAAAGTGGCAGTAACCCTGCTGCCTCATTCTCATTGCATCAGCTTCCGGTTGCCTCCGCTTACAACCTCATCAGCTTACAGCTATTAAATCTACATACCCTGACAAAGATAAATGAAAAAGAGACTGTAGTGCAGGTTGTGAATGTTTCAAAGTAGAAAAAAATCAAAATATTTTGTCAATTTGAATAGCTTAAAACCTCAGGCACTGATGACACTGATGATGACTCAGAGAAGATGAAGGTAACAGCAGTAGGAATACCTGAACTGCATTTGAAAACCTGCAGAGGACAGTATAATAAAAAAATCTCCAAGAACCTAAACAAAAGTCATCTATAAGGGAATCCCAAAAGTGCTTTTTTTTTTCAAAAGGCAACTGGACTTTTTTTCCTTGAAGATCCATCCAAGTATATGGCACCCACCTTACACAATAGATTGAGGGTTATAGATTGTAACCCTCTGGGCTAGAGACCATTTTTTTTACTTCCCAGACACTGACAGTCCAATATGGACACATTTTAAAATCAAATTCCTATGGCCTGGTTCATATAATACTGACTGTCCCTCCTTGGTTTTTGGGGGAGACAAATTATCTCCCTCGGACCAGGTTCGCAATCTGGGGGTGCTCCTAGATCCACAGCTAAAATTAGACCAACGTCTTACGGCTGTGGCTAGGGGTGCCTTTGCACAGGTTCACCTGGTGTACCAGTTGCGACCTTATTTGGAGAAGGAGGCTTTACTCACCGTCACTCATGCCCTTGTCACCTCTCGATTGGACTACTGTAATGCGCTCTACATGGGGCTACCCTTGAAAAGTATTTGGAGACTGCAATTGGTGCAAAATGTGGCTGCGCGAGCTGTGGTGGGTGTCTCTAGATACACCCACGTAACACCCATACTCCGCCAGCTGCATTGGTTGCCCATTGGTCTCCGGGTGCAATTCAAGGTGTTGATTATCATCTTTAAAGCCCTACATGGCTTAGGACCAGGTTATATTCGGGACCGCATCCTACCTCATACATCCCTACGACCAATTAGATCCCACAGAGTCGGTCTCCTCCAGGTCCCTTCAACCAAACAAGGTCGGGTGGCGGGTCCTAGGGGGAGAGCCTTCTCTGTGGGAGCTCTGGCTCTCTGGAACCAACTACCCCCAGAGATCCGAACCATTCCCACCTTGCTGACCTTCCGGAAAGCCATTAAGACATGGCTCTTCCTGCAGGCGGGGTGATTGTGACTGTTGCTTGTCTTGTTTTTATTTTTTTAATTCCTACTTTATTGCTGTTTTTATTGTACTATAGCTGTTCTTATACATGTTGTATGCCGCCCTGAATCCCCAGGGAGTAGGGTGGCATATAAGAATCGCTAAATAAAATAAAATAAAATAAAATAAATAAATAAATAAATAAATAAATAAACAAACAAACAAACAAACAAACAAACACAACCTATTGTGATGTCCTTGGTTTCAGTTTAGCATGTTGTATAAACATGGCTGTAAGTTCCTAACACCAAAAAGTTGTAGTTTAGCAGATTGTGTGAATCCGATTTTTACATGTGCTTTTACTGATTTATTACAAAGATTGGTGGGTCTCTATGTCTCTAGACGGCTTACAATATACATCTACAGTATTAGAAATCCATAAAACCCATTCAACCTTAAAACAATAAGGGATTGGGAAGGAATAGAAGGGAAAGAAGATAAAAGCAATCAAGAGACGGAAGGAGAGTTAATTGGCAATTCAGACCTGGTGACAAGAAAGCTTGGGAAGATTATATTTTAAGTTGTTCAGACAGCTACTGCTTTAATGAATTCACTATAAATGAGGGTGAGCAATTTATCTTTCTAGGGTTTCTATATTTACACAGATTAGCTTATTATTTATTTATTTATTTATTTATTTTTATTTTTTATTTATTTATTTATTTTTTATTTATTTAATTTATTTATTTATTTATTTATTTATTAGCAAGCACTCTCTAAGCGGTTTACACCAGTAAGCAATGTGTATTTATATTGCCCCCAACAATCTGGGTCCTCATTTTACCTACCTCGGAAGGCTGGGTCAACCCTGAGCTGGTAAGATTTGAACAGCTGTACTGCTGATCACAGTCAGCTAAAGTAGCCTGCAGTACTGCACTGTAACTGCTGCGCCACCTCGGCTCAAGTTAAATTAAAGACAATTTACTGACTTTGGTGTAGTTCTTCATTCCTTGATCTCGTCCATGGAGTCTGATATGTTCCTCAATTAAAATCTATCCAGATCATCATTACTTATGAATCCATATTGTCTTATAATTATTATGCTTTAAACATAGTTAACTGTTGGAAGACAAACAGGAAAGTAAACATAGAAACTGAGAGTCGGTATGGTGCTTAAAGGCACTGAGCTAGAAAGTAGGGTACTGTGAGTTCTAGTTTGAGTTCTGATTTAGGCATGATACCACCTGGGTGACTTTGGGTCACTCTATCACAGCTCCAGGAGGAAGCCCCAGAAATAACATGTTGCCAAGAAAACATGTCCTCCAGCAGACACCCTCAGCAATAAAATACTTGTTTACATATACATCAGAACATTGTGTAACAGCTTTCTAATATTGCCCCATACATTCTGTTACCTTTCTGATAATTTCCATTGGCATGTAATTCAAGGTGAGAGTTAATCTGGTGCAGTGGTTAAGGTACTAGACTAGAAGCCAGAGACTTTGAGTTCTAGCTTCACCTTTGGCACAAAACCAACAAGAAACAATGGATGGAAACTAATCAAGGAGAGAAGCAACTTAGAACTAAGGAGAAATTTCCTGACAGTTAGAACAATTAATCAGTGGAACAACTTGCTCCAGAATGCTCCAACACTGGAAGTTTTTAAGATGATGTTGGATAACCATTTGTCTGAAGTGGTGTAGGGTTTGTTGCCTGGGCAGGGGGTTGGACTAGAAGACCTCCAAGGTCCCTTCCAACTCTGTTATTCTGTTCTGTTAAACTAGGTGACCTCTGGCCGGTCACTCCCTGTCTGTCAGCTTTAAAGGCAATGGAAAACCACTTCTGAATTCTTGCCATCAAAACTGCAGAGACTTGTCCACTCACCAAGAGCAACACTTTCTCCAAGCCTTCTCCAATAATAATACCATAACAATAACAATAAGGGTCAAAATTAATAAATTAATTGTTGTGTCTTTTTTTATATTGATAAATGGACTGGACATGTTGTGAGCCACCCAGAATCCCCTGGGAGTTGGGCAGCATATAAATCCATTTAAATAAATAAATAAATAAATAAATAAATAAATAAATAAATAAATAAATAAATAAATAAATAAATAAATAAATAAATAAATAAATAAATAAATACAGAAACAATTTTTTCCAGTAAGTTCAACTTACAAAGAGAATGGCACATTTACAGGAATTACCACCAGATTCTTTGCTGTTGGTCAGCCAAAAGCCACCACGTGTGAGGACACGTCTATGGAGATTCTCAGTCATCCCGGTCATGGATGTCCCCGAGGTGCTTTTTCAAAAGGCAACTGGGTTTTCTTTTTCAGAAGAAGCTGCTTCTGAGCCAGAACTGAAGAAGCTTCTTGGATGAGAAGCGAAACGACTTCAAGGAAAAACAAAAATGCAGTTGCCTTTTGAAAAAGTAAATTAGAGATTGTTAAGGGACAGAGAAGAGGTGAATTCTCTCCGGCTGCGTTGGCTAAACCACTAGCGGCGCTTCTGTTTTTGCAGGCGAGCAAGCAAGCAAGACGCGCGGTTTGCGCGCAGCCAAGCGTCCGGACGCTGCTGGCTAAAGGAACAACGGGGCAAGAGCAACCGGCGCCTGCTGCTCTCCAACGGCGAGTAGCGGGCGTTGAAAGGGCGTTTCCCTCCTACGCGATGTACGAAGCTGCGCCCACAAGACGAAAAAGCCGAGGTTGCTGCTGCTGGACGAGCTCGTTTGGGCTGCGGGAGGGAAGGGAAGGAAGGGGAGGAACCGCCGCCGGAGGAAGGGCTGGGGATCCTAGGCGCGCTCGGCAGTCTCGGCCGGCGAAGAAGAGAGATGCGATGACTCCGCTCACCCCCGTTCAGCCCCCTGAGGAGGACGCTCGTGGGAAGAGCAGGTAAAGAGCCCTGTCGGTTCTGCCACCTTTGACTTTCCTAGCGGACTTATTGAGGAGTAAATACACTAAACGAGGCTTGCTCGGAATAAGCGAGTTTTAGGGTTGCAGGAGAGCGGAGAAGTCGTGGGTTCCTGGTTGAGGATACGGTGGGATTTAGGAGAGTTAACATCTAATGCTGTAGCTCTGGAGGCATCAATCAATCAAAATAAAGCTGGAAGAGACCTCGGAGGTCTTCTAGTCTAGCCCCCTGCTCAAGCAGTAGACCCTATGGCTGGGGTCCTCAAACTTGGCAACTTTAAGACTTGTGGACTTCAACTCTCAGAATTCAGCTATGCTGGCTGGAGAATTCTGGGAGTTGAAGTCCACAAGTCTTAAAGTTGCCAAGTTTGAGGACCTCTGCAAGGGTCTCCAACGTTGGCAACTTTAAGACTTGTGGACTTCAATTCCCAGCATTCCTCAGCCAGCTATACTGGGAGTTGAAGTCCACAAGTCTTAAAATTGCCAACATTGGAGACCCCTGCATGATACCATTTCAGACAAGTGACTGTCTAGTAGTCTCTTCCTAAAAACCTCCAGTGATGAAGCACTCACAACTTCTGAAGGCAAGCTGTTCCACTGGTTAATTGTCCTCACTGTTAGGAAGTTTCTCCTTAGTTCCATGTTGCGTCTGGTTTCCTCCATTGTTTCTTGTCCTGCCTACAGGTGCTTTGGTAAATAGGTTGGCCCCCTCCTCTTTGTGGTAATCTCTCAAATACTGGAATTCTGCTATCATGTCCCCCACCCCAAGTCTTTCTTTTCTCTAGAGTTGACAAACCCAAATCCTGCAACCTGTTCTTCATATGTTTTTGTCTCCAGGCCTTTATTCATCTTAGTTGCTCTTCGCTGTACTTTTTCCAAAGTCTCAAAATCTTTTTTGTAATGTGGTGACCAAAACTGGATGCAGTATTCCAGGTGTGGTCTTACTAAGGCTTTACAAAGCGGTAGATTGCAGATGCCCTACCTCTCCAGTGCAATCTTCTCTATTCCTGACTGCTCTTCAACCCAAAACACCTGGTTGCAGATTTTGGGAACATTGATGTATTCCAACTCATTTCCACTCTTTGTACTTATCCTTCATTAAGGTGGTATGTACAACTTTGCTCCAGCTTAATGTATCAAAAATATTTGCATCTCTGCTACATTTTTATTCCTTTTGTCCAAGGAGTTCCAGAAGTTAAAATGATTCTGCTCCTCATTTAATAAATCATCTTCTGGCAAACCTGTTGGTCAATGCTGTGCCCAGTTCTCTTAGGCCAGGGGTAGGCAAAGTTGGCTCTTCTATGACTCATGGACTTCAACTCCCAGAATTCCTGAGCTAGCATGATTGGCTCAGAAAGTCTGGGAGTTGAAGTCCACGAGTCATAGAAGAGCCAACTTTGCCTACCCCTGTCTTAGGCCAAGCCCTCTCCTCTGGTTCTATGGCTATTCCCTGTGCTGAAATGTCTATGGAAATGTAATATTTTTCTTTTTCTAACTATTTTAGTCTCTTTAAAAACACCATGCTACAATGGTGCAATACGGTTTGATAAGCAATGCCCATTACTTTTCACATTTAAAGAAACGTATGCTTATGAATCCCAGAGCAAATGGGAGCACCTAACTGATCCTGAAAATCTGAAGCAAGCACAGACCTGATTACAACTCGAATGGTAGACTAAATGCCAGAGCTGTGAACTAGATTGAGAAAACCCAGGAAGAAGGCAAGGGTAAATCTTTTCTAAGTTGCTTCGGAAGAAGCTACATATATATGTCTAGCTCAGTGGTTCCCAAAGTGGGCGGTACCGCCCCCCAATGGGCGGTGGGAACCCTTAGGGGGGCCGTGAGAGGCAAGGGTGGTGACAGGGGGGTGGTGAGAGGGGCCAGGGGGGCGGTAGGTGGTAGGTGGTTTGCCATGCTTTTGCACTTGAAGCTCCCTCGCGTTCCTCGCTCTTGTGTGCAGGGCAGCCCATTCTGAAAGAAAACGTGAGATGTTTTCTTTCAGAATGGGCTGCCCTGCACACAAGAGCGTGGAATGCGATGGAGTTACAAGTGCTAGGTATGATGCCCATCTCGCGGCCCAAATATTTAAAGTCTGGATCACTGGCATAGATTGAGGAGACTGGGTAATTTTTATTTGTCTCTTCCTTTCGAATAAAATTAGTTATTTATTGAGTGCAAGTAGTTTTTCATTTAAAATTGCTTTTATTTCCAATATAACATAATACTGTGCTGACTCTTCTTCTCATAAGTGGAGATTTTTAAAATTCAGTTTAGTTACAGGTAGCCTTTGATCTATAACCACAATAGGAACTGGAAAATTCATTATTAAGCAGTGTTTCGGGATCTAATTTCAGTCTATCATGGGACCAAAGGTTTATTCTTCTTCCAAGCTTCCTGGCTCGTGCTGGAGCCCATCCTTAGGGAACTTCTCTCCCTCTCCAAAATGTGTGCACTGGGCTGGTCTACATATTGTATTTATATAGCAATAGCACTTAGACTTATATACCGCTTCACAGTGCTTTACAGCCCTCTCTAAGCGGTTTACAGAGTTCAGCATATTGTCCCCAACAATCTGGGTCCTCATTTTACCGACCTCAGAAGGATGGAAGGCTGAGTCAACCTTGAGCTGGTGAGATTTGAACAGCTGAACTGCAGCTAGCAGTCAGCTGAAGTAGCCTTCAGTGCTGCACTCTAACCACTGCGCCACCTCGGTGCTTGGTTGTGTGTGGCTTTTAATTGTTAGAGTGTTAATAGGCCGCTATTAAGTCATTAGTTGTTTCCTGATTCTCAGCGCCTTGGCTCCTAAGTCCCTGGTAAGCGGTGTTCTGCAGACTCCTCGCCCCAATAAAACCTCTTTTATTTAATGTACAGTGAATTTCTCTCCAGCAAAGTCTTTCCTCTCCCTCAGTCTTTCAAGATAGCTCACAATTACCGACCTTTATCAAGCTTGGATAGTGGCCAGGCCGATATCTTTCAGACTCTGCAATACTTGGCAAGAATGCAGGAATGAACTAATTAAGTGAACTAATTGTCTTCTGCAAACTCCCCTCCCCGTTCACTCCTCTTTTATTCCCTGTGGGAGGGGCCATTCATCATCCACCTTTGGCCTTACTCCCAAGTCGACCCTTGTTCCTCAGCTGTTCCCTTCGTCTGGCAACTCTGCGCATGTGCACACTGGGAACAGGCTCCAGCCGTTTGTCTGCCTCACTGATGTCTGACTCAAAGGCAACTGATAACTGTCAGACTGCCTTGGCCCCATCTCTGCCTCCGACGCAGAGCACTCGTCCAAGCCTTCCCCAGACTCCAGGACTGGCCCATGTTCCTCCCCAACTTCCTCACTGTCCGAATCTGCTGCCAGCTCCGCTAGCCGCTGGCGGGCCACAACAAGCAGGTGGTAAATCAGCACACCTGTTGACTGACAAGGTGCCCATTTCCCAGGCTTCAATTATTTACAGTATCAATGGTTGGACTAGTGAAACCAAGAAAAGTAGACACGCTCAGGAACTTTGAAATCCTAAAAGCAAACTTTTATTGGAAACCCCATTTCAGTACTGAAGAATCAAAACCAACTCTGGTTTTTCCCACCCAATGCATGTATAGTTAAAACAATAGCTTCTCTTTCTCCCCACCATTGGTTGGTCACATTGTCCAATTATGAATTGTCCTTTTGTTTTGAGAACTGTTCACTTTTCAGTCAGACACCTGCATCAGTGGCCTTAGTGGGTTCTTGGCTCTCACGGTCCATCTCTGGCGTGTCTGTATTCTTTCTTCCTTTCCATCCCCCCCTTGCAGTTCTTTGACAAGTTGAATAGCGATAAGACCTAAATGTTTCAAAAGCGGTTCAACCTTGGCATTATTAACCAGTTGTAGTCATAAAGCGAAGCATCACACATGATTGCATCCAATTTTACAAACTTTTTTTGCCATGATGGTTAAACAAATCATCATGGTTGTTAAGCAAGACATCATGTGAATTGCAACCTGTAACCTTTCCTGCCGGCTTTCCCATTGACTGGCAAGGTTGCAAATAGCAATCATAGGACTGCTGGATGCTGCATCCATTGTAAATGTGCAAGAGTTGCCAACTCCCCTAATTGCTATCCTGCAATCCTGGAGACACTGCAACACTTTTAATTGTGAGGACAGGTTGTGAACCACTTTTTTCAGTGCCACGGTAACTTCAAATGGTCACTAAACAATTGGTCATAATCAATGGTGGGATTTAGCCGGTTCGCACTGCTTCAGGTGAACCGGTTGTTAAATTACACCCACCCACCCCTATCAAAGTGGATCCTGGGCACTGCGCTGCACTGCAATGGAGAAACGGGCAACGGAGCAGCCGGCGCGAGGGAAGGAAAAGGCTGCTTTCCCTCTTTCTTCTCCCTGCTCCTCCTCCTTCCCTCATGCCGGATGCTCTGTTGCCTGTTTCTCCATTGCAGCGCAGCGCCCAGGATCCACTTTGATAGCGGGGGGGGGGGAATTTAACCGGTTTGCCCAGGGTCAGGTTGGCCATCGTGGGAAGCTCATCCCACATGTGCGGCGGAGCTGGAGGACGGGGGTGGGCCACGCCTGCCACGACAGCCAACCTGACCCTGGGGGAACCGGTTGTTAAATTATTTGAATCCTACCACTGGTCATAATTCAAAGACTATCTGTACTGTTGAAAGACATTTTATTTATTTATTTATTTTATTTGTCAAGCATATACAAGTTTACAGAGAAAGTATAAACATGATTGTGAATACATGAATGTATAAACATGGTTATGAATACATGATATGGTTACGAATACATGGGGACATTAGGACAGGGACAGTACGCACGCTGGTGCGCTTATGCACGCCTCTTACAGACCTCTTAGGAATGAGGTGAGGTCGACAGTGGATAGTCTAAGGTTAAAGTTTTGGGGGTTTGGGGAAGAAACTACAGTCAGGTAATGTATTCCAGGCATTGACCACTCTGTTGCTGAAGTCGTATTTTTTACAATTAAGTTTGGAGCTGTTTATGTTGAGTTTGTATCTATTGTGTGCTCGTGTATTGTTGCAGTTGAAGTTGAAGTAGTCATTGACAGATAGGACATTGTAGCAGATAATTTTATGTGCTATACTTAGTTCGGACCGAAGGCGACGTAGTTCTAAATTGTCTAAGCCCAAAATTTCAAGTCTGGTTGCATAAGGTATTCTGTTGTGAACAAAGGAGTGGAGGACTCATCTCATGAAGTATCTCTGGACATTCTCAATTCTATTAATGTCCATAATTTCAGATATATTTATAGGGCTAGATTCTTTCATATGGAGATACAATATGCCACTCAAATGATCTGATCATAGGAAAGTGCATCCCATTTAGTTGCCAGCAATTAGAGATATATAAACAAAAAGATAATAGAATTGGCAGGAATAAATCTTCCTTGTAGCGTATCATTAATTAGCAGAAAAGAGTTATCATCAGTCAGCCTACCAATTGTTGGGGCAAATCACACTATAATTTTCCTGCTGCTAATGGGAAAACTAGAAAACTAATAAATTGTTGAGAAGGAATGATTCTTGTGTTTCCAATGTCCTTCTTAAAAATGCTGAAGTCTGTTTTTGCAGCCCCGAAGCTATTTTTATTATAGTTATTGCTAAAGATTAGATTTAGTAACCTGACATTTTGAAGTGTGATTCACTGTGTGAAAACCTTTGTAGTATTGGCTCATAGAAAAACTCACATACTTCGCCCCCACCCCCAACAACCTTTCAAGGCAAAAACCCAGAGAAAATCTTGGTTTTATCCACTTTATATTATCTACCCAATTATTACAGCCTCAGCCACCATTCAAAATGGATATCCTGGCCTGAAAGATTCCCACTCCTGGCTTAAAGAAATGGAAGAGAGCTAAGATCATTTTGTCTCTTTGGGTATATATTGTACGTGTTTCTGAGTGAAAGGAAAATTTGTTGATAGTTGATAGCTGTGCACTTCCTTCCTCCCTCCCTCCCTCCCTCCCTCCCTCCCTCCCTCCCTCCCTCCCTCCCTTCCTTCCTTCCTTCCTTCCTTCCTTCCTTCCTTCCTTCCTTCCTTCCTTCCTTCCTTCCTTCATTTTTATTGTGTTTAATGATGCTTTATATAACTTTTGTGAGCCTTCAAAGTTGGGTTTCTTTAATAAAGACTGAGTTTCTTCAATAAATAAATGTTTGCAACCCCTAGCCCAGCCATTTGTACATTGTTCCAAACTGAGAAGGTTTCTCACTATTAATAAATCTTAATTTAACAAAACAGGAAAATTAGGAAATAATAGCAATAGCAATAGCATTTAGACATATACCGCTTCATAGTGCTTTACAACCCTCTCTAAGCGGTTTACAGAGTTCAGCATATTGCCCCCAACAATCTGGGTCCTCATTTTACCCACCTTGGAAGGATGGAAGGCTGAGTCAACCTTGAGCCTGGTGAGATTTGAACTGCTGAACTAGCAATCAGCTGAAGGTTGCAGTGCTGCTTTTAACCACTGCACCACCTCGGCTCCTAACTAATAATGGTTGTAGCATAATTGCATTCAATATATATTTCCGTTAAATCAGATATAGTTTTTCTCCAGAGCTTGCTTATTTCTTAGCTTTAGTTTTACCTATTTTGGGGTAAGCATATACTTCTTGATCAGGAGTGTCAAACTCACATTGTCATGGCGGCGTCATGTGACATATTGGGACTTTTCCCCCCTTCACTAAACCAGGCGTGGGTGTGGCCAGCACATGACGCATGTGGCCCGTGGGTCAGGAGTTTGACAACCCTGTTCTAGTTCAATTGCATGTTTCTGTTTCCCAAAAAGTTGCGTGCTGCTGTTGTACGTATACAACAATCTCTGAACTTTTATTTCAATAAACTGAATATGAGAAAAATTAAGTGTTTTCTTTCTCTTTTTTAAAATAGCTAATAGTTCGATAGGATTTCCCCCCCTCTTCAGGGTAGTGTGAGTAACATTCTAATAAGAAGTGTGTGCTATTTTGAAAATACACATTATATCCAGCCTTTCACCTCCTAAAGCATTAGTGCAGGACCAGCTAGTTTGTCATAGAGTAAAATTAGCCCTGTCTGTGCCGCTAGTGAAAGGGGGTGGAATATGAAATGTGACCAAACATGTAAACAAGTTCAGCCACGCCTAAAATATTTTCCACTGTGGGTACAAGTGTAGAAATTCATTGTCAGGCTGAAGGCGTTTGATCTGAGTTAGATCTGCAATTTCTGCTGTTGTTTAAAATCTTCCAAGGTAAGTCTTTTAGGCAAACTTTATTTGCATAGGTGTTACAAATTATGAAACAATTAATGTAAAGGATTAATAGGCTGGTTTTTTAAAAAAATGATCATTCTTGCAGTTCTGTCTTTTTGTCTACCATCAGATTGTTATTATATGAACTTGAAAATACACAAGTTATTTTTGTAGTTTAGATTATAGTAACTGTGTAAATGTGGCAACATCTGACTCTAACGTTGTGTCTTTGGCATGGCATATGGTGCAGTGCAATAAATATCAAAGCAATATCAAAATTGCAAATGTTATTTCTTTTGGGGGGGGGGAATAGTGTGCTTTTAATGCAATGAGCTGCCTCTTTTCCTTGGTTTTTTTCCCCCCATGCTCCAACTGCAAGGCTGATCTTTTATGGAAAAAAAAGATCATGTTACTTCATAATGGATAACTTCTGCCATATAAGGACTTGGGTATATAATCATATAATTTCAGCTGTCTTTTCATGGAGACTTAAGTATTATTTGTCAGCCATGTTAACTGGCTTGCATGATGCATTAGTTACGTTTTAGTCCCACAAATACTTGTTGCACTTTAATATTATAATTTAAGGAAACTTGTTCTCATTAGTGAATCACAATTCCTGCATTTATTAGGAATAATCTAAAGCAGGGGTCTCCAACCTTGGCAACCATAAGACTTGTGGACTTCAACTCCCAGAATTCCTCAGCCAGCAAAGCTTGCCAAGGTTGGAGACCCCTGATCTAAAGAATCTTCCCTTAATGTGGCAACCTCCAAATTTCCGTAAATTCATCTGGGACCAACTGGGGTAATAGGGAAGTAACTTATAATTTAGGGTTTTTTCTAATGATTTATTTTTTAAAATGCTACCCCATAACTTATTTTTGTTTGTACACTGTCAGTAAAAGGTCAATTGAATATCTAGGACTGGGTTTGCAGTGCTTAAGACTGCAGTATATCTATAGGTTCTTCTCTTAATGCCTCCTTTTGTATACCAGCCAGGACCTCCGTGCCCCACCCAGAGCCTTTCTTTTGTGCCACATAGCCAAGGCTTGCTTTCACACACACCAACCATCTTTTGCATGTTGGTTGGGTCCTTCTTTAGTGAAAGAAGGTCCCGGTTGGTGCACGAAAGAAGGACCTGCCCAATGTGAGAAAGGAGGCCCCAGATGGTCCCTGAGAGAAACCAGTGCAAAAGAATGCTCTGGCCAGTACAGTAGTGGTGTTGTTGAGGTTATGTATTTATGAAATGAATATACGCAACGGAATATGGCGTTGCTGTTCGATACTATAGAGCAGTGATGGCGAACCTTTTTAGGTTCGCGTGCCAAGAAGGGGGGGGTGCGCGCACTAGCACGCGCTCGCATGCCCACACCCATTCTCTCCCCCCCCCCCCACGCATGCGCACAACACCCCCCCATGCTGCCCCCTGCGCATGCGCACACACACACACACACACACGCAAAGGCCTTATCGGAGCCTGGGACGGTAAAATACGACGAAACGGGCAAACCGGAAGTTCGGAAAAATGCACTTCCGGTTTGTCCGTTTCGTCGTTTTTTGCATTCCGGGGCTTCAGGGAGCTTCCCTGAACCCTCCGGAGTGCAAAAAACAGCTCACCGGCAAACCGGAAGTGCGTTTTTTTGCACTTCTGGTTTGTCCGTTTTGTAGTTTTTTGCATTCCGGGGCTTCAGGGAGCTTCCCTGAACCCTCCGGAGTGCAAAAAACAGCTCACCGGCAAACCGGAAGTGCGTTTTTTCCGCACTTCCGGTTTGCCGGTGGGCAACGCTCGCGTGCCCTCCGCTATGGCTCCGCGTGCCACCTGTGGCACGCGTGCCATAGGTTCGCCACCACGGCTATAGAGTCAATAAATAGAAGTCTTCAAAGTGTTAAATATAATTTACTTAAATAAACTGGCAAATCCTCAAAACAAACAGTCCACGAAGAATCTTTAACTTATCTTCTTTTGCAATAGCAAACAAATATTGTAGCTATTTAATATACAGACACAAAGTCAAACTCTTAGCACTTAGCTATTAATCTTTTGTAGATAAAGTTATTTCAGCAAACAATGCAGTAAAAACCTTGAACTTCTTTCGGTAGCGTCTTAAGTCTTAACAGGAGCGTGAGTAGAAGTAATCTCTCAGACGAGCAATCAGTCAATCACTAAGCACACAGCACACGGACGCACACTCTACTCAAGCTAACCTGTTCTCTTTTATAATTATCAGCAAGCCTACAATGCTTACAATTTAAAGCAATACCACTTTTTTATATAAACATAGATTAGTGGTTTATTTATACATTAGTAATCCAATCAGTTTTAAACATAGTACTGACAGGTGTAATGCAATGGGCTGGGCCAGGTGTGGGGGTAGTTGGCAGCAGCAGGTAGGCAGGTGGCAAAAAGAACAGAGATGGGGGAGACATGAGGATCGGAGGAGTTGAAGCGGAAGCAGTCCCTTACTTTTTCCAAGAATGGCTTGCATCCGAATGGGTGCATGTTTAACAATGGTGTGGGATTCACTCAATTACAGCAACTGGGATTGCTGGAATGGCCAGTGCTAAGCAGAGCAGTCACATGACATTTCTACCACATAACTCAGGGCTGTCAAACTCGCAGCCCGTGGGCCAGTTGTGTCATGCGCTGGCCACGCCCATGCCCGGTTTAGCAAAGTGGGAAAAAGTCCCGATACAGCCCGTGACGCCACCATGACGACGTGAGTTTGACACCCCTGAATAGCTTATCAGCAGAGTTGTCAGTCCCAATTAGGGTCATAATGTGAGGACAATGTATAGCCTTACTCAAAGGAAGGCTATACATTTACCTACCTTTCAACAAGTTTTTTTTTCTTTTTATTCCATGCCAGCCTGAATTATTTGTAATTTTTTTCTTTGCCCTTAAATACCTTATTTTAAATACTTAATTGCTCGTAGAATAAGATAACGATTATTAAATGAAATTATATAATTCATGTTTTTTGTTAATCAGCAATGCCTCACTATTTTGGTTGGGGGGGAGGTCATCAGAACAACATAGCATGCTAAATTCTTAGCTTTTAGAAATCTACTTTTAATTATTAGTTGTTCAATTTTCAAATTTCAAATAGAATCCTCTGTTTGAAATATTTATTTTTGGTTAATTGTGTCCATTTTTTCCCCCTGTAGCAGATGGTACGTGAAGAGTATATTTCAGCAACACCAGGTACTGACATACAGAGACCAGACCCTCAGTATGCCTACAATGTTGGCATTTACGGCTGGAGAAAACGCTGCCTTTATTTATTTCTCCTCCTCTTGATCATCATCCTAGTTGTGAATCTTGCTCTGACAATTTGGATTCTTAAAGTAATGTGGTTTTCAACAGTAAGTGGTTTTTTCCCCTTTAATTGGGTTTTTGCTGTTGCTTTTGCTTATATTCTTACTGTCGCATCTAAGGTTTTCTCTGCTCTGTAAAACATCCTTCAGTCTATTTACCCTAGAGGAATTTTGGAAATAATTTTCAGATCCTGGGGAATTCCTATATAAAAATCAACAAAAAGGCAATACCTAGTTTTAATGTAGTTATTTGCAGCAAATGTGATATTTCCCCCTGCTTTTATATTATTTCAATAGTTGAGTTTGTGTATCACACCAAATCTTTATGTGCTTTTTAAATTTAATTTTAGTCTGATGTATGAAACACCCCCAGCTGTGTACTTTTCAAATCACTGTATTGCTCATAGTCCATCATTTTGATTTGTTAACCCAGGGATGTCGTCATGGTGTCATCATGGCGGTATCGTGACTTTTCCCCCCTTCGCTAAACTGGGCATGGGCGTGGCCAGTGTGTGACGCATCCGGTCCATAGACCGGGAGTTTGACACCCAGTGTTAACCCATATTAAAGAAACCATCACGTATATAATCTCAGCCAGAGGCTGCAGTCTTAAATATACTTTTAGAGTAAGCCTTACTTAATGCAGTGTTAACATGCTTTGAATTGTGTTCATTGACTGGTATCATTTGAAATTTATTTTTTAATTCTTATGTGACTTTGTCATTTCTGAGTCTGTTACTAAGATGTTTCATCTAATGAATTGCTACTAATGAAGTGCTAGAATAGAATAGAATAGAATAGAATAGAATAGAATAGAATAGAATAGAATAGAATAGAATAGAATAGAATAGAATAGAATTCTTTATTGGCCAAGTATGATTGGACACACAAGGAATTTGTCTTTGGTGCATATGCTCTTAGTGTACATAAAAGAAAAGATACATTTGTCAAGAATCATGAGTTACAACACTTAATGATTGTCATAGGGTACAAATAAGCAATCAGGAAACAATATTAATATAAATTGTAAGGATACAAGCAACAAGTTATAAGTGGGAGGAGATGGGTGATAGGAACAATGAGAAGACTAATAGTAATAGTAATGCAGCATTAGTGAATAGTTTGACAGTGATGAGGGAATTATTTGTTTAGCAGAGTGATGGAGTTCGGGGGAAAACTGTTCTTGTGTCTAGTTGTCTTGGTGTGCAGTGTCTAATTGTCTTGGTGTGCAAATGTCTAAATCCTCTTGGTGTGTAAATATCTAAATCCTAAATGGGAGAGATTTAGTTGCATGCTAACAATGATGAATATATGGCACCATTTCAAATAACAGTAATGTATGGTTACTCCTAAAGGAGAAGAGGAGCAAATGGACAACTTCTAGCCATGCTGGTATCTGGACTGGAGAAGAAGTCCTTGTGTGTAGCCCCTTTTTATAAGTGCAGTGCCTCTTGGTTGGGCATGCTTGCAGATGGCCCTTATCAAAACCTTGTGCGAAAAGATGTTTTTATGACCACCTTTCTTCCACCCATATTTATCTTCTGAATTTCTTCTTCATCAGGGATGTCTGCCTTGAACAAACCATACAGTATTTGGAAAAAGATCAATGTGGCATCTTTGAAAAGAATTTGACAATGACTTACACAACTAATATTTAAAATGTGTTTTGCATTTGCAGACTGGAATGGGATACCTACAGGTTAATAATGATGGGCTTCGTCTGGAAGGAGAGTCTGAATTTTTATATCCATTATATGTCAAAGAAATTCACTCCAGAAAGGTAACAATACAATGTTATGCACAACTATTTGGAGACAAATCCCACTGATTTTAACAAGGCTTATTTCTGAGTAAATACATATAGAAATGTGCGGTGGTTTTTCTGGAAAAAAAGTCACATTTACTAGAGTTATGCAGAGCCTGTTTTGATTTGATAGAATTTCAATAAACTCGGCCCCTACAAAGGAGTTTTGCTTTGAAATTGAAGCAGAGACCTGATTCAAAGCAGCAATACATATCATATGACTGAAAATACTTCGGGGTGTTTACTTTGAAGCACAGCACAGATCTGATGTTTTTTCCCTGCTGATTCTGGCATTGTTCCAGCAATATTCAGTTCTGTAATTTCTCTTTGCATTTCAACAATCATACACAAAGAATGCCAATTCTTGGATTGATTCAGTAGCATAGCTAGTCAATATGTTGTTGTTTTTTTCATTTTGTATCATTCGTAGAGCTCTTTTGTGCTACCAAGGTAAAATTTAACTAGTCATCATTCATCTTCTCCGTTTGCCGCTTCTTGAACATATCTAACCACAACCTTAAAGTTTTTGGTTGTCTACTAATGGAATACTACACATCTGTGCTTATCTTGCTAATGAAACTGAACCAGCGGTGAAATCCAATTTTTTTTACTACCGGTTCTGTGGGCGTGGCTTGGTGAGTGTGGTGTGGCTTGGTAGGCATGGCTTGGTAGGCGTGGCAGGGGAAGGATACTGCAAAATCTCCATTCCTTCCCCACTCCAGGGGAAGGTTACTGCAAACTCCCCATTTCCTCCCGATCAGCTGGGACTCGGGAGGCAGAGAATAGATGGGGGTGGGGCCAGTTCTCCAAACTACTCAAAATTTCCGCTACCAGTTCTCTGAACTACTCAAAAGTTCCACTACCGGTTCTCCGAACTACTCAAAATTTCTGCTACTGGTTCTCCGAACTACTCAAAATTTCCGCTACCGGTTCTCCAGAACTGGTCAGAACCTGCTGAAACCCACCTCTGAACTGAACATTCAACTTAGCTCTCTCAATATGGGAGAGGCAAATCAGTATGTATTCTTTGATCAAACGAAAATGCACGCATGTATCAAACCTTAACATTTAAATTCTGCATTGTTAGGGTATGATTACATCTGTCAGTAAAAGTGAATGGATACCAAGCTAACAGTTATAAGCTCTCATCCAAATTAACTGTTTTTAGAAAATGCCGTTTCCTAACGCAGCTGAGACCTGCTCGTGTTGAGGGAGTCTTTCCCAGGAATGCCCAAGCTTACCAACTGGGGATGTTCCAATTCACCTGGCATTCAAGAAAGCCCAGGGATCAAAGGCAGAAAAACATATCACACCCAGGAAAGCAATCAGGTGTCATTCCAAGCCTAGCAGCCCAGAACAGCAAGTGGAAAAGCAAGATATTCCCCTTTGAAGATTTCTTTAAAAATGAATTTGGAATTAGATGGTTCAAGACAAAGCAGTTATCAATAGTAGATCGGCTTTGTCTAAAACCTGCTTGTTCTTCTGTGAGGATATTGTTTTCCTCTACCCAGATTTCAATTCTGTTCAAAAGGGCAGTTTCCACATTGCTTCAGCACAATTGAAATTCTTTGCACAATCATTTGAAAAGTGTTGTATTTTCCTGTGCTATCCTCTGACCTACTACATCTTCTTCTTCTTCCTAGCGTATTCCCGCAGGTGCAGGGTCCGCTTTTCGGATCACTGAACGCCACTTTGCACGGTCAGCTGTGTCTCCAGGGCGCAGGCCTGTGGCTTGCCTATTTTTGTTGATGGTATCTTGCCATCTCTGTTTTGGACGCCCGCGAGGTCACCGGCCATTCACTTCTAGTTGGTGGGCAGTCTTGGCCACAGTGGAAGGTGCTGCTCTCTGGACATGTCCATACCAGCGGAGTTGGCCTTCTCTCATCTGCTCTATAATTGGAGCCACACCAAAATGTTGTTGAATGGTATCATTTGTGATGATGTCAAGAAGGGAGATGCCCGATATCCAACAGAGCATTCGCATTTCCATAGCATGAAAATAGCTTTCGGTCCCTGTTGTTGCTGCCTAGCATTCATTGCCATACAGTGCAACAGGACGGATGGTTGCCTTGTAAATTTTAGATTTAAGATGGGTTGGACCTGCTACATCAGTGGTGGTATTCAGCCGGTTCTCTCCGGATTGCGCGTACCGGTAGCAGCGGCTGTAGGAGGCTCTGCCCACCCGCCCTGACATAACGTGCGGCCTTCTGTACATGTGCAGAATTCTGCGCACATGCACAGACAAGGCGCGTGTGAGCAAAGCGTGTGCATGAGCGCGCTCACATTTGCAAACCGGTAGGGAAGGTAAGTGAATCCCACCTCTGTACTACATCTGCGTGAAAAAAAGTGCAGAGAGATATTTCAAAAAAATATTGTAGTGAAAGTTTTGAAGGTCTTCAGCTGAAGATTAACAAGATTGTGCCTTTCACAGGAGTTCTGCTCTTCCTATCCCATTTTGCCAAAAACATTAAGCTACTATGGGCATGTTACTTTTCCATTACAATAGATAGCGGAACTATTTTTCAAATCAAATATCAAAGGGATTAAAATTGAAATGATACGTTACTGAATCTTGAATTTTAAACCCAAGTGAAGTTATGTTTTTGCTGACTCTCTAATTCAAATCAAATCAGGGATGGTTTACTTGGGCCTTATATTTACTAATGATTGGATTTGTGGAACATATAGATTAAATTCAGCAGGGTTTTGTTTTATAGAACCACGGAGACAGGTGAAGTAAATGTAGATGCAAAATTGATGTGACATCCAAACACACACTTGGTGATTAAATAAGAGCTGTGATCAAGAGTTATGCTACAGTGAGCCATGAGGTATGATAACACTGGCAGTAACTGAAGTGGCACTTATGTAAAAGAAGTAAAATGTAAGTAGGGACATTCCCGCAAATAATTCAAACAGGATATACACAATGTGCATTCAGATGCCAGCATTCTTTCTCTTCCCACAAGGTCTCTGCTCCAAGTCCGTAAGGCAGAACAAAAATGTTGGATGGGATAGTGAGTATTTCTTAGGCCCTGCAAAGACTGTGTCCCCCCCCCCCCGTGGAGCAAAGGAAAGTAGAAGGGTAGATTTCACAGACATTAGGCTTCATCTTAATTGTGGAAATGCCCTCGCTCTGTTGAAATGCTCAGAATTCCCTGGTAGAGGATATTAAAATAGTGTCAAGAACTATGCAGAAATGAAATATAGGAAGATTAAAAAAGAGAAACTACAGTACACAAAAGAATAAAGCCAAGCATTGTAAGGAATTCTAATTAGCAATCTAATCCTGCTTGTCCCATCCTATCCTATTCCATCCCAGCCTATCCTATCCTATCCTATCCTATAGCAATAGCAATAGCACTTATATACCGCTTCACAGTGCTTTCCAGCCCTCTCTAAGAGGTTTACAGAGTCAGCATATTGCCCCCAACAATTTAGGTCCTCATTTTACCCATCTCGGAAGGATGGAAGGCTGAGTCAACCTTGAACCTGGTGAGATTCGATCTGCCAAATTGCAGGCAGCCGGCAGTCAGCAGAAGTAGTGCTGCACTCTAACCACTGCACCACCACGCCTCCTATCCTATCCTATTCCTATCCTATCATTACCATACCATACCATACCATACCATACCATACCATACCATACCATACCATACCATACCATACCATACCATACCATACCATAATCATATCATATATCATTGTAAGTTATGTAAGATATATATCATATATCATTGTAAGAGTTGGAAAAGAATGAATGTGTGTGTTACTTTTCAGTAAGGTCTATCCAAATGTCTTAAACATTTACATTCTTTTTTCTCTTAATCCTAGGATTCACCTTTACTTTTGCTATCTTCTCATAATGTGACTTTGAATGCACGCAATAATGATGGAAATGTCACAGGCAGATTAAGCGTAGGTAGGTATAATATATTTTGCCTTAATTTGGATTTTGAAAGTTTTATATCCAAAGAAATAAATGTGTATCTTTTTATGATCCTGTACAATATCTGATATATATTTATGATCTCATATAATATCTGATATGCCAATTGCCCTGGCTAGTCACATACCTGAAATAAAGAAAAATAATTTTATGTCATTATCAAAAAATGAACATATGAATAATTTGCCTTCATTTATAAATATCTTTAGTGGTTTAGTTCCTGGGAAGATACTAATATCCAATTTATGTAAATTATAAAAATATCAATTAGATAAATTCATCATTAAAAATACAGCCCTGTTTGGATTAAAGATTCTGTGTAAAGAGACAAGATGCTGCATATTAAGGATTTCAAGTTATATCAAATCTGGAATTTTAATTTAGCTTACTTTGTCCACATTGTATATATTCACAAAGAGCTATGTTTATATTTTTGCGTGCTGATATCTACAGTATTTTTCTTTCCATTTGGTTTAGAACACACTGCTTTTTCTGATCAAAGCAACCAGAAAGAGAGAATATAACCAGATGCTAATCTTGCACTGTAGTTCAATATATGTATCGACTGATCAATGTAACGAGTCTTACTCACAAGTTACTGAGCATAAGATTACACATTTAACATCCCAATTATATAACTATATATTGCATCATTGAGGATGTGTACTTAGGTATGTATTTTTAAAACCATAAACAAAGAAAGTCAATTTTATAATGTTTTGTCTTTTTTAGATCCGGATATAGTACAGGTTCATAGTCAACAATTTCAGATCAACTCTCTGAATGAAAAACCTCTTTTTACTGTGCATGATAGTGACACTGCAATTGGTACAGAGAAACTTCGAGTCACAGGTTTGTTTGCAAGTCTAAAACTACAAAAAAATGTTATTGTGAAGATAAAGACTGTAATCTGAAATTGGTTATATAAATACCAGTAATGTGTTATATTAATGAATTTAAGAGAACATTGAATATTTTATTACTGATATTTTTAGCTAAAATGTTACATTAAACATCTTCAAAATTGTGTTTTACATTGAGGTCTAAAAATATTTATTTTGATTAATTGATATTTTTTTAAACTTGTAATTCATTTTTAACTAGATGCTAGGTAGCATCTTTTAAAAAAGAAGAAGCTAAACATGGCCAGATCTGGTTAATCCTTGGATGGAAAACCACTGGCAACCCTGGATCATCTGAAAAAACTTCCCAGAACAAGGATATAGCAGAGCATTTCTGCTGTTGCTAAGAAAATTATGGGATGTGGACGTAGAATTATCAGTCAAAATTAGGCAACAATGCTCAGTTGAATACTGAAGTTGTAAAATCATTGATTTGGCTGATGAGTGAAGTGCCGCATTGAATTATTTGTGCAACATATTGAATGACCTAGTGCAGTGATGGCGAACCTTTTTTCCCTCGGGTGCCAAAAGTGCATGCGTGCGCGCTATCGCACATGCGCGAGTGCCCACACCCATAATTCAATGCCTGGGGAGGGAGAAAATGGCCTCCCCTGACCCCCCCGGAGGCCCTCTGGAGGCCGGAAATGGCCCATTCCCCAACTTCTGGTGGACCCGGTAGGCCTATTTTTCGCCCTCCCAAGGCTCCAGAGGCTTCCCTGGAGCCTGGGGAGGGCAAAAACGCCCTCTCCCATCCCCCCGGAAGCTAACCCCTACACCTAACCCTAACCCTCCCAGAGCATCTGTGTGAGCCAAAAATCAGCTGGCCGGCGCGCACATGCGCGCTGGAGCTGAGCTAAGCAATGGCTCACGTGCCTGCAGATATGGCTCCGCGTGCCACCTGTGGCACACGTGCCATAGGTTCGCCATCACTGACCTAGTGTGAAAGACCTATGAGATCTTTGGATCTGACAATACTGCACAAGAGTTTTTCTTTGGCTTGGAAATTAGCTTCTATCTATGGACCAAACAGATTTCTGAGAGTGAAATTTTTATCACTTTTGGTACCTTACTTCTAAAACTGTATTTACTTACTTGCAAATTGGCTTCTAAAGGATTGGGGGAATGAAATGTGCCATTGTCAAATTATGGAGGGAATTCATGAGAAAACCAAAACCTTTTACAGCCTCTTAATAAGGGATCATAGCATATTGGGCCCTCAACAGAGTGGTAGGCTGAAGTGTGCAATGAGTGAGCAAAGATACGGAACTGAATAGGTTACAGTTGTCTGATTCAGTCCCTATCCCACGTAGAGAACACTTTGTGGTTTTCAGCCAAACAAGTTTACATATAGGTTAACATAGTTCCATATTAGCCAACAGGTAGGTCAGGTCAACAGGACAAGCAAATGGGGAGGCCCTTTTACAGGAAGTCCTCAACTCATGACCCTTTGTTTAACGGTAGTTTAAAGTTAGAGTGGCCTCAGGAAATAATAACTTGCGACCTGCACTTGTGCTTAACAACCGTTGCACCAACCTTGCAGCCACATGATTGCAGTCGGGGCCTTGGCAACCATCTCACACTTAAGACCCGTTGCAGCATTGTGCCATCATTATGAATTTCTGGCGGGTTTTTTTTTTTTGTTTGCCAATTTTAGGCAAAAAAAAAACTATCAAGAAAGCTGGATTCACTTAATGACTATGTGATTTGTTAACAACTGCTGTAAAAATTGTTGTAAACCCGGGTTCAACTCAACTTACAATGGCAATGACTGACAATGGAAATTCTGATCCCAACTGTGCTTGTAAGGTGTATGTATAAGTTAAATAGCTATTTGTTACCCAGTGAGTAGATTGCTCCAGTTAGGTTATCCCTCAAAGCAGGATTTTTACTGCCTGGTAACTTGTATATCTAATAGTTCTTCTCCATATATGTTTAATTTTTCGTTTTAGTTATGAGAATATTACATTTTGAATGTCTGGGTTTAACATCTTGTAAACATGTGCTATTCTAATGCTTAGCAAAGCCTCCGAAGCCCACATTGTTACATTAGAATCCCAAATATTTAAACCAGTCCAAATATCAGAGTACTCGAAATACGGAGGAATCTTAGATGCTTAAAAGATAGTATGTACCGTACTTTAAATTAGCTTTGGATATTTTGTTGGCTGGTTACAAAAAACATGTTTTCCACTAGTAATGCACTTAATTCGACATTTAAAAGTGACAGTCATTTGTTTTTTTCTGCTTCAGGCCCAGAAGGTGCTCTTTGTGAACATTCTGTAGAAACACCACTTGTTCAAGGTGTGGGAGATGATGTCAAAAATCTAACACTTAAGTAAGAATATCTCTCCAAAATGAGTAAACGTTTATTATTTATTTTGGGGGAGGTTTGCCTTAGTAACGCTAGACTTGTAGAGCAATAAGATAAGTAATCAGTAATATTCTGAAGAAGAACCCAATAGGAAAAGGTGTACTCTGGAGAAAAAAGGAATCAAATTCCACATTACCACATTAGTTATTGAAAACTAATTTAAAATCTAAGTAAAAACTCCCTTTTATGACCCTGTAATCCCTTAATTCGGGGTAGAATCAGGGCGACTGGATGGGGCTGAGCATTTACTGGCCGGATACCCTTCCTGACACCACATGGAGTTCACAGCAGATATTTTTTCTTTGCATTCTAGGAGAGAATATCTGCTGCTAGGATCGAACTCTCAACCTTCCAAATAGGAGGCAAGCATTTTCATCACTAGGTCACCACACCACTAATTAATAATATATATCTTATCAAAAGTTTTGCAGTTCTTTTCTGGCCTCTTGTGGCATTACATGTTGTAACGACTATTGTCTAAATAATTAAAAAAAAAACAAATAGCTTTACTTGACATTTGAGGTTTAAGGATTTGTGAATTAATTTGCGGGCTAGGTTTTAAAAGATTAGTATGCAACAGAAATGTAAGTAGTAAAATTCCTGTTGTATTTACATAGTTTGTCAAATCTGTAAAATGATGTAAAGTGAAGTAAATGATGCAGTTTGTGTCATTTGCATAATAACATTAACACAGCTGATGTACTTTCCAATTTAATGGAAAATTGGAATAACTGATTTTTAGTGCCAGCTACTCAAAGAGGGGCTTTTCACTGCTTCCAAATATACATACAAGTCCACAGAGGCTGCACCTCTCGTCTCATTATAGCAAAGTATGTAATTTGAGTCTAGTTTCTAAAAAGGGATGTTTGACCCTTTGCAATCATAGAGTTATTCGGTCAAGCCAGATGATTAAGCTGCCATGCTATAGACCAGGGGTGGGCAAACTACAGCTCTTTGAGGACCTGTGGACTTCAACTCCCAGAATTCCTGAGCCAGCCATGCATGCATGGCTGGCTCAGGAATTCTGGGAGTTGAAGTCCACAGGTCCTCAAAGAGCTGTAGTTTGCCTTCCCCTGCTATAGACCAGCTGGTTGGGGAATTCTGGGAATTGAAATCCACACATCTAAAAGTTGCTCAGATTGAGAATTGCTGCTATACACAGAAGATGATACAGATCAGGCTTGCAGAACTTCCTAAGAATTAATTCTCCAAGGAAAATTAATGTAGAGATTATAGTTTTACCATAAGAATTTAAGATGGCAGGATGAAATCTCCCTCCAGAATCACTTTGAAGACGTTATTATAAAACCCAGTTATTGTTTGAAGAGACATGGATCTTTTGAAATAGAAGATACGTTTTTGTAATGTTAAGATAACTCTTCTTATGATTGGTTTCAGGCTTGAATCACCAACCCGATCTCTCACCATGAATGCTCCAAGAGGAATTCACATCAAAGCAGAAAATGGAGATCTTATTGGACTCTCTCATTTGGATATCGCATTCCATAGTACCAATGGGATGGTGAGATGTTGAAGATTGATTTAACATCAATACATTTCCTATTTGCAGTTGGTATTCAAGGGGAGTGTTTGCTACATGAGTCAAGCTATCAGTTTTAGTTCCAGTAAATAAAGACTACTACTGACCTTCAAAAGTTCAGATTTGTGACAAAGGTTATTTGATCCTTTAGAAATATATAATTTATAAAGGCTTAATTCTTAGGATATTATCAATGTCAACAAAATGCAAGAGGTGGGGTGAGAGGAAACTTAGTATTCAAAGGGATATTTTTTTCTTAAATACAGTGTTCTCTATTTTGTGTTATTAATTTCCCATGTTAAAATCATTACTTTGTCAAATGTTTCATGTCTCAGAAATCCTTACATTTCCTGCACAGAGAGATTTGAAGATATATCAACAGTTTCAGTGAAAGATTCCTGTTTTGCACAATTCTATTGAGCAGTATAAAGCCGTGGTAATGCTGAATGGAGAGATAAAATTAAAAAGGCAGAAATAAATTAATAGTAATAGCAATAGCACTTAGACTTATATACCGCTTCACAGTGCTTTACAGCCCTCTCTAAGCGGTTTACAGAGTTCAGCATATTGCCCCCAACAATCTGGGTCCTCATTTTACCGACCTCAGAAGGATGGAAGGCTGAGTCAACCTTGAGCCGGTGAGATTTGAACAGCTGAACTGCTGAACTAGCAGTAGCCTGCAGTGCTGCATTTAACCACTGTGCCACCTCAGCTCATAAGATGATTGGGAGGCTAAAGGGGAACAAATTCATCAGTTTGTCTTCTGGTGAATTAATGTTTTGTAACCAGACACACCTATTGCAGTAGCCAACCTATGAAATGGGGCATCATCTTCTTAAAATCCCGTATCAACTGCCTGGGCCCCAAAGAATCTCTGCTTTACCAATAAAAGCCTCCTGGATGATGCACTAGAAATGCATTAGAAATGTGTAATAGAAACTTTCTATGTGTATTATGCAGCCAACAAAACGCCCTGATTGGAGTAACAATTGACTTTCAGATTAAGAATAGACAACATTGTCTTTTTAATATACTGAAATAGAAAACCTTCATCCAAATATTGGCTGACATGTTTGCTGTGAATAAAAAAAAGTGGAAAAAATTATACCTCTTTCGTCTCTGAGCTCCTTGAAGAAATGGGGGACATAAATGTTTTAAATAAATGAAAGCAGCAGCGTGCTGAAATGTTTAAAATTTGGAACACATTTCTTTGGGTTAACTGGAGGATCAAATTGAAATACTTTCCTAGGTTTGGGGCACCACCTAAAGCAGATTTACATCAACAATTTGACAGTGCTTTCAGAGTGGTTTCCCAGGCTGTATATAAAACATTATTTTAGCTCATTAAGACATATTGAATAATGAAAAGGAGACTTTGAACTTTCATTTGCAAATTCATAGTAAAGCTTCCATTAAATTGCTCAGTAATGAATTAAAGGAAAGAGTTAAAGGCCCATTTAGAGCTGAGGTGGCGCAGTGGTTAAAAGCAGCACTGCAACCTACTTCAGTGACTGCTAGTTCAGCAGTTCAGATGTTCAAATCTCACCGGCTCAAGGTTGACTCAGCCTTCCATCCTTCCGAGGTCGTTAAAATGAGGACCCAGATTGTTGGGGGCAATATGCTGAACTCTGTAAACCGCTTAGAGAGGGCTGTAAAGCACTATGAAGCGGTATACAAGTCCTAAGTGCTATTGCTATTCTACCAATGGTTTTTGAACATTTCTCTCTCCTTTTTAGACTGAACTTGTTACTGGGGGTATATTTGAAAACAGTTGGATATTTCCTCCTGGCAAATGTTGCACAGCAAGAGTTCTCTCTGTTAACACTACAGCTACAAAGTAGATTTGTGTGCTTTTTCCTTGCAGATCTTTGATGCTCAAAATTTGCTACTGCCAGATTTGCTTCAAGGAACAAATGGAGAATCCGAGAGCTCTGAAGGACTTTATGAAATTTGTGCTTGCCCAGATGGAAAGTTATACTTATCGGTGGCTGATATAGTTTCTACTTGCTTACAATACAGTCGTGATTGTCAATAAAGCACCAAGGACACAAGTGGATTTTCCTTGGCATTCTTGCTTGGTTTGTAAAACCACCAAATGGAAGATTTGGATATTGTAATTCAATTGTTTGGAAAACATGACTGGTTTTAGGTTTTATCAGATATCAGGTGGATAAACACATGATTTGTCATTTGTAGCTTGAACTCCTCCTTTCCCTTTGTCTTAAGTTTCTTGATTATATTACCTACTCTGCTTTGTTACTTTGACTTCTTCATAACTACAAGTAGTCCTCAACTTATGTATCACAAATGGGACTGGAATTTTCATTGGTAGGTGATGTGGTCATTAAGTGAGTCGCAACCGATTTCATGAGGGTTTTATTTTTGCTGTGGTCCTTAAGCAAATCATCGTGATCATTAAACAAATCCAGGTTTTTCCCATTGACTTGCTCGTTGGAAGCCCCCTGGGGAGGTCCCAAATGGTGATGATCTGATCCTGGCTTATAAATACATGCTGGGTGCCAGGCATCCAAATTTTGATCACATCACCGCCATAACACTGCAGCAGCCTTAAGTGCAAGGACCGATCGTCCATTTTCTCACTGTAACTTCAAACGATCATTAAATAAATATAAATTGAGGACTACCTCCTATATTTCACAAAAATTGAGTACAAAAGAATTCAGGTTCTTAGATAGGACGCTTTCCTTTCAGTCTTATTCACTTTGTCTTCTAAGAAAACAGCCATATCCACTCTGGCAGCTATTTTATGAATCTTTTCGTTTCAGATACTTTTAATCTTGTTGGCTGTGCCTGTTGAGTTTTACCAATTTAAAGTCTTGTTTAAATGAATCACAAAACCTATTTTGGTTCTGTAAGAACTCCAAGCTCATCAGTGATAGAATAGAGTGGCAATTTACTGCCAAAAATCTACTGATATTTTTCAGGCCATTGTTTCAAGACCTTCCTTATTTATCAAGCTTTAACAGAAATATGAAGAAGAAACTTTGATCAATCTGCATATTTTGGTAACCTGCCAAGGGAACACCAAGATAACTAAACATCTCAATAATCCAAAGAGGATTTTAATTTAAAAAGAATTTCCCAAAGCTGTTTTTTTTTGTTGTGTACAGTATATCATGATTTTTTGTTCATTGGGCAGTAGGATTATGCTAGAAGCCCTATGTATTCTCATAATACTATTTTTCTTTTAAGTTTCTTCACCTTCACTCACCCCAAATCCTATTAATAAGCACAATGCTCTTTGGGTTATCCTCCAGTAGTTACTAAGTCCTAGGAAACAAATCTGAAAAATCCTTCACCTGCATTGGTCTTTGCATACCTGTTAGCGATTATATCTAAAGAGTTGGGACCAAGTAAGGGAGGGGGGAAGAACTGCCAAGGTAGCTACTCTGAAATTATTCCTTGGTTGGATTTGTTAATCATTTCACAGTTACCCCCAAACTGGTAACTAAAAATAGGTACGGGAACATAAAGTGGAGGACAGGAGATGAGCTGTTCCTGGGGAAAGCAGCCACCACGTTTTTCCTATGTTGTGTTTCAGCCTTTGTGCTCAGCCCCAAAGCCTGGTTGTGGGAGCTTTGACGACTGTGGGTTTTCTCTGTTGCTGCTTAATGCCTCTAATGTCAGTTTGTAATAAATCCTACCTCATCCTCAATTTGCTCTCCCAGTTTCAATTGAAAATCTACATGAAACCTCTGGTAGATATCTATCAGCATAGGTGAAGTATCATCAATATGCTGATAAAATTCAGGTATAGATATCTGCCTCAGACTGTTCAAGTGACATTGTCTTTTCCAGGGCCTGGAAGCTGTGAGAGTCGGGAAGGAGAAAAAAGGCTTCAAGGCAAAGTGTCAGGCTCCAAAAACCAAGACAGACACCTTGCTATTCTTCTAAGCCAGGGGTGTCAAACTGGTGGCCCAGGCGCCGGATGTGTCATGTGCAGGCCACGCCCACCCCAGCTCCGCGAATGGGAAAAACATTGTGAAACATCACATGACGGCATGAGTTTGACACCCATGTTTTAAGCAAATGTCTTTATTGTTCCTTACCTACAAGCAGAAATCTTGCCAAACTAAAGCAGACTACTTGCACCATAAAACATAAGGGAACCATTAGGGAGGAGCCATCTTCGCCCTCTTTCTCACACACAAACTATCTAAAAACTGCATTGTCTCTTCCTCCTCTGGAATGCAATCTCTTCCCTTCTCGGAATCTGAACCACCACCCATAAACCTAACTGGGTGGCTGTGGGTTTTAGTGCACGCACACATAAACCCCAATCTGGTGATCTTCCATTAAAAACAAAAACATCTGAAAGAGGTAACATTCCTGCAGACAGAATGGTGTGCAATATGGGGTCCTTATGGACTCATGGATGTGGCTCAAGCAGAAGGTGGCACTACGGCCAGGAGACTTAATTCACAAACCCACTTGATACATCAATTATATTCCTATATCAGGAGGCACTGCTCAGAGTCACACGTGCTTAAATCACTACCAGTTGCACTATTGGACTATTTCAACATATCGCCCTTGAAAAACATTTGGGTGCTTCAACTGCTCCTGAATGATGTATACTGTAGAATTTTGGGCACAGCCCATGATATTATTATTACTGCTACATTAGCTGCACTGGTTTCCAGGTGAAATTCAAGATGTCAGTTGTCATCTTTATAGCCTCACATAGTCCAGGCCCAAGTTAATTGTGGGAATGCTTGCCTATATTGACTTTTGCCTATCCCACCAGATTTCACCGGTGAGGTACACTTCAGGTCCCTTCTGGGAAGAAACGTAATTTGATGAGCGCCAGGAGGTATGCTTTTTCTGCCTGTCTTCCTCCTGGACTTTCACAATACCCTAAAGCAGTGGTGGCGAACCTTTTTCGGCTCGCGTGCCAAAAAAGGGGGGGCGCGCTCGCGCACGCTCGCGTGCCCACACCCATTCCCTCCCCCCCACGCATGCGCACAACACCCCCCATGCTGCCCCCTGCGCATGCGCACCCCCCCCCCCACAGGCCCACTTACCGGAGCCTGGAACGACGAAACGGAGCCTGGAACGACGAAACCGGCAAACCGGAAGTGCGAAAAAAACACACTTCCGGTTTGCTGGTGTGCTGTTTTTTGCACTCCGGAGGGTTCAGGGAAGCTCCCTGAAGCTCCGGAATGCAAAAAACTACAAAACGGACAAACCGGAAGTGCGGAAAAGTGCACTTCCGGTTTGTCCATTTTGTAGTTTTTTGCATTCCGGAGCTTCAGGGAGCTTCCCTGAACCCTCCGGAGTGCAAAAAACAGCACACCGGCAAACCGGAAGTGCGTTTTTTCGCACTTCCGGTTTGCCGGTGGGAACCCTCGCGTGCCGGCTTCTATGGCTCCGCGTGCCAGCTCTGGCACACGTGCCATAGGTTCACCACCACGGCCCTAAAGACTGGGTTCTTCCTTCAAACACTGGGGTGTGGTATGTACGGTTTGCTTTTATGCTGGTACAGATAAGGATGCCTCAACTATGTATAGCAGGGATCCCCAAACTTGGCAACTTTAAGACTTGTGGACTTCAACTCCCAGAATTCTCCAGCCAGCTATGCTGGCTGGAGAATTCTGGGAGTTGAAGTCCACTGTATAGATTGTTTCTGCTGCTATATTACACTATGTGTATGTATTACTCTTTTAGCTGCCTGGTTAAGAGGGATTACTTCATGAATTTGCATGCAGCATGCATGCATGCAAGAATAAATGAACAGAAAACTTTTTTTTTTACAAAAGTATGGAAATTGAGATACTAAATAAAGGGCAAATCCAAGATATGATCTCTTCTCAAAAGCAAGAATCATGGTAATTTTTCCCTCAGTGAATCACCTAAACGGCCCTTTCCATCTCCAGTAGTTCTACGAGGGTGAGTCAAAAAGTAATTCTATTTTCTTTAGGATAGGTATAATTACCAACACAGGAACATGTAGCATACATCAAAATGAAGCTGGTTCTCTGTGGATCACATCCCTACTTCTCAACATAGTCACCGTTTCTCTCAATAGCAATGTTCCACCTTCGAATGAGAGCATGTATCCCTGCCTTGTAAAATATTGTTGGCTGTTCTTTGAGACACTTCTTCACTGCAGTTTTCACTTCATCACTGGAATAATGTTTGCCTCTCAAACCCTCTCTCATGAGGCCGAAGAGATGATAGTCTGAAGGCGCTAAATCTGGTGAGTATGGAGGATGCGGTAAAGTTGTCCATTTGGCAAGGAATCAACCAGAATGACACCTTGAGCATCCCAAAAGACAGTCGCCATGATTTTTCCAGCTGTCATTCTGGTTGATTTCTTGCCAAGAGAAGAAACAATAAACTCTGAGGCCTACATTGAGACCCTGAAGAGTCTCAGAGCAAGAATCCAACGAGTGAGACCCAACTTGCCAATCGACAAAGTCCTCCCCCTGCACGACAATGCTCGACCACACACAAGCATCAGGACAAGGGAGACAATCGCCTCATTCGGGTGGACAACTTTACCGCATCCTCCATACTTTTTGAATTACTTTTTGACTCACCCTCGTAATACAAAAGCTTCAACTCTGCAAAAGCAGTAAACAGGGATGGGTATTTTTTTGGTTTGCTATCCTAACTCACCCACTTTCAATTTTTGGAAGCTCAAATTGACACACACACCCTCCCTATTTCAAACCCATGAATTACAGTCTGGTGCTCACTCAGGAGGTCCCTTCCAGTAAACTGAAAGCTAAGGCACCATTTGGAAATTGCAATTTTAGCAATAGCACTTAGACTTATATACCGCTTCATAGTGCTTTACAGCCCTCTCTAAGCGGTTTGCAGAGTTCAGCATATTGCCCCCAACAATCTGGGTCCTCATTTTACCCACCTCGGAAGGATGGAAGGCTGAGTCAACCTTGAGCCGGTGAGATTTGAACAGCTGAACTGTTGAACTAGCAGTAGCCTGCAGTGCTGCATTTAACCACTGCACCAACTCGGCTCTTTTCTTCTCACAAAAGCAAAACAACAAAATAATTAAAAGGGTTGAGGTGAGGGGTGGGCAGGGGTGTCCAGTAGTCCTGAGCACTACTGGTAAAACAAATGATTTAAAAACCAACACACACACAGCCTGAAGAGTTTTTTGAGTTTTATTATTAAATTCTATGTTATGGCACTTGGCAACGGAAATAATCACATGGCTTTGCAATCAAAGCCTTAAAGATTTCAAAGCCTATAATTTGCTGAGCTATTTTTCCAAACACCTTTTTACATTTGTTTCAAGAGCTACCATTTTTTTTTCTGTATTGCAATTTTTTTTTATTTTCTCTATATTTTTTTTGTTTTCTTTTGCAAATTACATTAAGTGAAATGATCGTTTCAGTGTACTCATCAATGAAATTTACAACCATTATATAATGGAGTACAATACTAACTACAATAGGTTTATTGGTACAAGTTTGTTTTACAAATATTTTATAATTTACATGGCATTATCAAAAGTATAACAATTTATAAAAGAAACCGTATGAACTAAAAAACTCAAATTTCTTTATGTGCCACCGTGTGAGACAAAATAAAAAAGCATAACATTGCAGCACCATTTAAAATGTATTTTTAAAAAATACCCCACTGAATACCAAAATACATTAATTTTTATATTATTTCTAATGGTGACTCATTAAAAAAATAAAAATAAAACACAAAGCTAAATCAAGGCAAGGTCTGAAAGATGGTTTGGTGTGAAGTTTCAAAAATTCCTAAAGAAAGTGATATGTAATATACATGTAATTCTCATCCAACCAAAGATGTGAACATACATCCAAAGCACCTAAAGTAAATTATACAGAAAAATATATTGTGTTGAAAAGCCATTAAACAAGTAGGATTAAAATGATGTGCAGTCCACAATAATCTTTTCATGTGAGAATGCAGCAGAGGTATAACCATATTCCATTTGGAATAAAATGAATGTCCATAAGAAACAAATGTATACAGACTGTTCCAGCAGAAATTTTCTCCACAGATTTTTGAATTTCTTAAAAAAAGAATAATATACTCAGTCTTCCATTAGTACACTGAAAATGACACCTCTTGGGGGAAAAGTTGGATGAATACATACAAGCAAATTTTACTAACCACAGTCCAAAGCAGTGTTTCTCAGCCTTGGCTGCTTTCAGAAGTGTGGACTTCAACTCCCAGAATTCCCCAGGCAGCAAGGGGAATTCTGGGAACTGAAGTCCACACTTCTGAAAATGGCGAAGATTTAGAAACACTGGTCCAACGCTTTGGTTATATAAAGTGCACTTTATCCCTGTTAATTGTACTTTATTGTATACATATTTTACAGCCCAGTCTCCAACAAATCTTTAAAT
Organism: Diadophis punctatus similis; assembly: GCA_023053685.1. Lineage (NCBI taxonomy): Eukaryota > Metazoa > Chordata > Lepidosauria > Squamata > Dipsadidae > Diadophis > Diadophis punctatus. The sequence goes on along the minus strand of JALIGW010000016.1, from coordinate 6,011,449 downwards.
ACAGTACATATTCCACTATATGCTAATAGGCTCAGATTTTTACAAAATCTCTATATTCTTAACTCCGCATGCCTGAGGACAGAACAGAGGTATTCAGTGAAAGAGATAAAAGTTTTAATGGAAATGTTGCAAAGTAGCAGAGGATGGCACAACTTCTGGCAGGTAATCATAATAAGCTACGGAAAGATTCATGACTGTTCACCTGCCCAACACTTCTCGGCTATAAAGATAGCCTCTGCTGCTTTCTAGAAATGGACAGATTCACTTACCTAGGTCTGCAGGACTACTTACTTTTGCCCTAATCAACACAGAATATATTTATTACATTTACAACCTGCTAAAACCTGTGTATCCTCTGAATTACAGTAACTACACAACTAAATCACATTTTATTCCTTCATATTTAGTAACTACCTCTTGCTAACAAAAGTGAACTCAAATGTACTCTTATCATAGCTATAGCAATTACCTTCTCTGAGGATAAAGAAACGACTTCCATTCCTGTTAAACGAAGGCATCTCGGACTGAATACATGACATACCTACAAGAACATGCCACCAAAAAGTAGCTTTAAAAAAAATGGTGAAAAATATGGCATGAATCCACCATATCTTTAACATCTCTCATATCTTCTGTTGTATAAAGTTTTCAAGTTTTATGATAATACATGCTGTGCACTCCATCACCCTCATGGCAACTTCAGAAGTGAACCTGTCATTTGGAACCTGTGGGAAAGGAAGGAGGTCTGGATAGCGAGTTTTTAAGCTATCCACTCCATATGCTTCCAGTGTGTGGACGTCATTTGTAAGACCTTCAAGCTGTTGGCTATATTCTTCAATTTTCTGTGCTAATGCAGTCGGTTTCACGTCTTTATCTGACTTACCCCTTACTGCATAATCAGCAGCAATCAGAGCTAATTTAGTGGCTAAGTAACATTTAAAGCAGACCCATTCATTGGCATTTTTATGAAGATCATTTCTGGCAGCTGAAAAATTTGCTCTAGCTTGCCTCAACCATCTACGTGCTTCAACGGGATTTCCAACAGACTTGAACGTAGGTGGCACAAAAAATCGCTGGGAGTATGAAGGGCCGGTAGAGGAATGACTTTTTTCTCTAGAGTGTTGTCTTTCAGACTTGTGGCTTGTGGCTTCTTGATTCCACGAAGTATAAAACCTTTGAAATGAAAATTTGTCTGACTGGAATCGAGAAGCTGAGGATGGAAATGTCCGCCTGGATGCCCTGTCTGCATTTTGATCGATAAATGCCTGCTTTTCTAGTCTGTTAATCTCATTTTGTAAATGCTTGAAAACCTCATTGGCTAGATCAAGGTTTTCTGCATTTTTGTCTGGATGCCACTTAAGATAAAGCCTTCTTATAATCTTTTTCCTTTCGGATTCTGGAAGCTTCCAGGCTTGTTCTATCACGGATGTAACTTCCCTTAAAATTTCTGGTAGAGAATTTGCCTTACCCTTTTTGGGGGAATGATGTTTAGAAGATGATGACGATTTATGACTCTCCCTGCCAGGAAAAAGAGGAGGAACTGTCCTTGGTCCATGTGCTGGAAACTCCGTAGGACTTGTTGGAGTAGATGGGGCACTGTCCTTGCTCTGAGAACTCTCATCGGGTCTTGAAAATTTGTATAAATCAAGGGAACTTACAATTTTGTATTCGCTATATCCAATGTCAATTTGATAAATCTTCCCCAAAAAACTGGAGTTTTCGGCATCTTCTCTTACTACTTCTTGCACTATTATGGCATATGTATATGTTGGATGGTAAGATCCATAGATATCGCCCCCTTCCGCATCAACAAGATACCCAACATATTCACCTGGATAAAAAACATTCATTGGATCCATGAGAAGAGTATACTGGATTTCAGATGGAATAGGGGTACCAGGCATAGGTAGTTCAAGCTTGGATGGTTCTGAAGAGTCATACTTGACCCCTAAACTGTCAAGCTTTTCGCTAATTCTGTAAATATCATTGCAGCCCAGCATTGCAATTAAATAGGAAGTATCAGAAATCAGATTATCAGTTGCAGATTTCAGAGTCATTGCTAAAGCTAAAAGGAAATTTATGTCTTTGCTATCAGAATGCTGTATGTAGAGTAGTATTACTGCATTTCCATATCGCTTTAAAAAGGCAAATGTTTCACTTTTACTATGAGGAATGGGAGCAAAACCTTTAACTCTCAAGGTTGTTTGCAACTTCTCAAAACAAGAAACTTTCAAGCCTTCTCTTAAGGTCTTGCAAAGTTTTATGGCTTTTTCTTCATTGGCTAAAAACGTGTTGTCATTTTCGTGTTTCATAATTCTAATAAGTCCTGTAATGAACTGTTCAGAAGACAGCAGTAACTGAAGCCTGCCCTGAAGTGAACACAGTGCTCCAAATTGACAAGTTTTAGGTGAATCTTCATCCAACTGCTCTTCAAGTATACTACTGAGAAGGCGAGGCCTCAACTTCTGAGGAAACAGCATTATCAGCTTAGTGTGAAAACCATGGTCTTTCCCTAAGTAACATTGGCTAAGATCAACCAGCATTTGGACACCAATGTTTCCTTGTATTCTACTTTTATAATGTGGCGCATCATCAAAAACTAAGATGCTTGATTTTACCAATCTACCATCCTGGCTTGGAAGATAAAGAGCCAGTTCTCGCACATTCTCAAGGTCATTTCTAACTTTAACAGACTCATTCTGAAGGCTTTTAAAAAGGCCAGAAACAACCCGCTTAACAGTACGCATTTCATTCGGGTCAAGCTGTTTTCCCTCAGAGTTCTTGAATATGCGACTCAAAACCTCCACATACTGCTTTGTTGAAATGACGTCTTCAGTGCCTAGGTTTTTAAAAAGTTGGTGGAATGTGCCAAGTTCTAAAGGAAGCTTGTACAGATAAGGTTTGAAGTCAGATTCATATTCCAGATTTATTACTACTTCCTCAGGTTTCAATAACTTCCAGCCTTCTTCAACCATCACAAAAGCAACTCCTCGAAGCTGGAACCGGAATTCCTTTTTCTCTGTACTGAGAAATTCATAGATGCTCCTTAGAACCTTAGCCCTCGTTTTGATCATATCTTCATCCAAAGTTGTTATATTGCATATATTTCTACAGTTATTTATAACTTTGTCTAAAGGAGGATCTAGGTTAACATTAAGCATTGTTAAAACCTGCTCAAGTTGTTCTTGTGGACCAAGACTGCTTCCTTCTTGTTCTCTGATACTTAAAGGCGTGGCTTTTTCTGGAAGTATAGGACAGGAAGTCCAAAGAAGTTGCAAAACATCTGTTTGTTTGAATTTAGGGTTTACTTGGGCTCCACTAAATTTTATAAGAGGAAGCGTGCCATTAACTTCCTGGTATTGTGGATGAAATCTAACAATTTCAGCAGGTGCACGTTCTGGACACAAAAACGCAATTAAAGACAATTCTTTAAGGAAGTTTCCAGATAATAAATCAATTCTTTCTTGAAATATATGGTGGAGGAGAACATCCACTGTATTCTGCAGAGTATCCTTGGTCCAATTTTCAGTGTTGGCTCTCATGCTGATCTCTTTAGCAAACTGCAATAACTGAGGCTGGGAAATAACGTGCTTTAGTCCCATATTTCGAAGCAATGCCACCCATGATGTCAGAAAAGCAGGACGGTTTTTTGGTTTTGTGAGCTGTTCCAATTTTTTAAAGAAATCTTGAGGTATGAACAACTTTTCAGGAAGCATAACTTCAAAGACTTTTACAGTCCTGTCATAAAAATGTTTTGCAGGTTTTAGTCTATTGCATGCGTCATGAATGATCAAAAAGCTCTCTAGCTTCTCAAAGAGCTGCTCCTTTATTTCCGACGATTCTTCAATGCTAGAAAGCCTATTTTTCAAATGAATCAGATGTTCTAGTTTTGCATCGTAGGAAAGGCTTTCAATCTTTGGTAAAAGGTGCTTTAAATAAACTTCAAGATCATCTACTGGAACACAGTTTAGCACAGTGTACAAATCTTTTAAGTGGATTTTTTCTTCAAGGAAAGCAACTGAAGTTGCCTGTGTCCATTTATCCACTTCAATGGAAGGAATGCTTCTTGTGAGTACATAGCATGCCCCACATTTCGATAAGCTAATGTATCGTCCACTGATGGATTTGTAGCATGGAAGGGACTTCAAAACTTTTACGTCATCTTCAGAAGTCAGGTGATTTAGGTTGCAACTGAAATATATCAAGAGGGCCTCAAAGTCGTTTTCAGCTAACTTTTCTGTCTTAAACGTTGAAGTTTGAATCATATAATGTATAGCTCTTAAAATGCTTGAGGGGTTATCTATATTTGCTGTATGTCCCGACAGCAGGGGAACTAGAGGATTGTCTTTGGAGCAAATTTTGTTCAATGCAAGTTGAATACAACCAGTTTTCATTAAAGCATGGAAAACTTTATCACTTTGGGAATTTGGGAAGAGAGCTATGTGCATAAGGCTGAGAGGAAGCAACACATCGCAGTCTGGTACAACAAGCTGATTAGAGGAGACAGTAAATTTTGTGCCTGGAAGCAATGTCCAATCCTTCAGGACCTCAATAACATTTTCAAATGTTGTTTTTGCTTCTTCCTGGTCATCTTTGTCATTTACAGATTCACCAATAAAATGCCATGAATTCTTTAGCCAGGATTCAGTTGCAAAGTTCTCCTTCCATCTCATACACCCTCTTGCTTTGTATTCTCTTGGCAACACAGATGACAATAAATCAGCAAAACTGGAGATATCAAATATTTTTGCTACATTGCAATTAAGTAAGATGTTGCTGTACCGCAAGTAAAGGGTGTTCATAAACAAATCTTTACGAGATGGAATTAATTCATGGTAAGTTGTTAAGAACTTTGGGCGTTTTGAATCAAATACTTGCAACACGCTATCAAGCGTAATGAGCAGAGGCAATCCTTCAATCTGGATCTCATTTTCTTCTGTGTCTTTAAAACAGTAATCAACAAGAAGCTTTAGACTGTGGAAAAGTTTTAAATTCGTCTGTTGAAGACGACAGGGCAACTTTCCAATGTGGCAATTAGAATCCGGAGAGGAAAATGTCATCAAGAACGATCGAACATCAGCAGGAGTTACGTAGCTCACAGGAATGTCAGCGTCCACAAGACAGTGATAAAGATTTGCAGTTTCATCACAGCTATAAATCAAGTTAAAGCCAATTTCTAAGAGAAGATGTTTGAGTCGATACACATTTTCTGCCACAGTCTTACGAGTCGTGATGTTGTACTCAACATTTTTGAGGTGTTGCAGCTCGTCTTGTAACAAATTGTCAAAGAATGGCTTAGCTTTATTTGAGGTAGACATGTTAACCCAAGTGATGATAATTGCAGAATGCAAATCAGAACCATCAACATTTGGAGTTCGCACAACAGGTAGGAGGCGTTTGGATTCCTCGTGAATACAGCTATATACAGCTTTCACTAAGCAATACCAATCCGGTTGCAAGTCAAGTCTATTAACTGGGAAGAATGATAGAAATTTTTTCAAAGTGTCTTTCATGGTGTGTACAGACGTGTTTTGTAAAACTGACATGGTTGGATCAGTTCCCTGGAAGTAACGCTTTTTCAGCTGAATTAGAAGTTCAACGTAGGCTGGTGCTATCAGTGCTGTCATTAAACTATTATTCCAGTCACTTCGGACACCAACTCCGTTGTCATCACGCCACAGGTTTCGCCTGGCAGAATCCAGAGCAAAGTGTCCATTCACATGAAAAGGAAGCCCAGTTTCTAAAGACAAAGGTAAGAAACAAAATGCCCGATGTGGTTTTTTATAGTTGTGAGTAATACATGCTGCAACTCCCCCTCGAGGGAAAAGCGTAATATCCTCGTTCTTATGTGCTGATACCACACTCTTTGAAACTTTGTCGATGGCTGAGAAACCTGACCTATTGCAGATCAACCAAGTTGTAAGGTTGCCTTCGGAGTCTTCCGTAACCATCGTGTACGTGATCTGCTGCACAGGTATCTCACTCAGCTGTTTCTTCTTTGTTACACTGTCAATTACAGAAGCATGGAACTGCTTTCGTTTCAATCTATCCCCATCGGTTACTTTGCCAGTGACAGAATATAACACATTAAGGGCTCCCGTTGTTTTCTCTATTTCACAAATAGAAATTTTCTCCATGTGATTCAAAAACATCAGAAGTTCTGCACCATCCGTACGCAGCTTGTCTAGAAGATTTTGTACCATCCTGTCAGAGCACGGCACAGAAGAGATTTCAGAAACTTTTGCCATGTCTCCATTTCTAAGTGGAAATCTAAACATTGTGCAGTTGTCTAGTTTAAAGTGGCCTCCTAAATAAAGATCCAACACATCAGAGAACTGGGTCCTGAAATCCACATCCAAGTCCCGAAACATGCGTCCCGGACTAATGGATGTTGCACCTGGAGCGTATCTTGCATGAGGGTCAAAGATACAAAGAATATCATTTCCAGAAATGAAAGAAGGACAATCAGTTATATGATACACAGAATTGAACCCTATTCCATATTGACCGGTTTTACATGGATTGCCTTCTTTAGTGCCTTTACCAAGATTCTGAATCCCTCTAATGTCATCTTCAGTAAATGGCTGGTTGTTGAAGACACACAATGCCGGGCCCTGAAGAGGGGACCATTTTTCATCAAATATTCTATCAACTGGGTGCTGCCGAGGATCAAACACAAAGCAGACTTCCGTAGCTTTTGCATCATCGGCGTTCTGAAGGAGTTCTTTCAGCATTTCTTTCTCAGATGGATATGCATTAAGAATACTTTTAATTCTGCTGGTCAATTTTTCTTTCTGTCCAAACTCAGTTCCAGGAGCAGTGAAGCAGATATTTGATGCGTACCGTTCTAAGGCTTTGTGTCGTTTAGGTATCGTCCCAAGCTTTACTGCTACTTCTCTAGGAATGTCCGCATGGCAATATTTTACCGTTGTATCTTTCACTTTTATCCAAGGACAGTCATTGTAGCACAAAGAATTGGCTGGTAGAAGAGCAAGGTGAGTATCCGGTAACAAAATTTCTCCATACTTCTTTTCACAGAATTCCTGCTTCTTCTCTCTAATAAGACTCCATATTCCTTCACTGATGATTCTCCTACAAAGTTGAAAATTTGCTTCTGTGAGTGGATTACCTCCTCTTTCCTGAGCAATCGCTTCAAGAACTAGAGCAAAATCTTCCACCATAAAAGCGTGACGTACTCCTACACTTTCAAAGAGTTCGCGAAAATTATTTCTGTATTTATTAGCCAGCTGGTGAAGATGTGGTGCTGCCTCAAAATTAAGATGAAAAGCTACCTTTGTGGAGTCAACATAACCATTCTCAACTAGAATGAAACTGTAATTTTTCAATTCCTCAACAATGGTTGTTTTTGTGGTTCCATTCTGTAGTAGTGCTTCATGGAGATATTTATAACAAGCATTGGTGATATTTTCCTGATATAAAGTAATTCCATCGAAGCATTTTGCAACTTCTTTTAATTGCTCTATAACCATAGACACAGTTGGCTTCTTAAGCAATCCTAAAAATTCTTTGACAGCCAAGGGAATAGTCCCACACCCTTTAAAGGAATGAGAATTTTCATTAAGAATGGGTTTTAGTAGACAAAGTATATCTTGGTAATCAACTGTGTAAAGGTCCACTGCAGAAAACATAGTTTCAGGTTCAAAATCAGAGCCCTTCCATTGTAAAGAGAAGCCTACGGGTTTTGTGAGAAACGGGAGAAATGGTATCGTTTGAAATTTTTCAGCAAAATCTTTAGCTCTTGGATCTTTGTTTTTAAGTTTTTCATCTATGAGATTTAATAGTATACTGCTTCTCAGGCATGCTCCCGCATGATCAGTCCTATTGATTTCTGCTACAGAATTTGCACGTTCTAACAAGTCTTCCCACAAAATATCATCTTTAGCCATGCCTAACTGAACTAATTTGACCAGAATTACTGGATTAAGATAATCTTGGCTAGTTCCATGAGGAAACCTTCCATCTTTTTTAACATAAAGCTTTGCAACTCGACCTTCAGGGTGGATCAATCTGGAAGGTACCACCAGAGGATGTTCAGTCAGAGAACACGGAATGCATGGAGTAATGCAAAGTATTTCTGAAAATTCACTAATTTTCTCATTCAGCACATAGTGCATTAAAGGATCACGAAGTTCTGCCTCAATTTCTTGAATATTGGGGAAAAATACCTCAGAAAAAAATTGTTTCTCTGAAAAAGTATTCTCTAGTAACACTTGCTTACACCCTGCTTCTTCAAAGCCTGATTTGACCCAAGAAGGAAGATCCACAGCACAAAGATTCTTTGAACCTGTTTTTTTAAGGTATTTAAGAAAAATCTTGAAAGCTGCAGTTCCTATGTCAGGGCGTTTCAACAATGAATCATCCAAGAACCTGACATTCTTCACTGACACCCAAGATGAGCCATCAGAGAACACACTGATTCCTTCTTTGCCTTTTGGGTGGGCTATTTCTTCATAAAATCCCTGACATATAACTGAAAAATCATCATGCACTGAATCGGGATCAGGCCACACCGCAAAGCAATTGTAATCTTCTAGCTCACCAGATATAGCCATGTTGCGTAAAACTACCACCGCTTCCAAATAGGCCTTTACTATCACGTGTCGCATAAATACAGTGTTCCACCTTCCTTTTGTGTCAGTTTTCCAGATTTCTTTTCGATTTGACGTAATGGCAAAGGAACCATTGATATGAACAGGTAGACCTGTTTTAATTCGAAGAGGTAAATAGCAAAATACTTCTCCCAAGTTGCAGAAGTTGGATTTCACTGTCCATTTTTGATCCTGCCTTTCGCACAACATAACTCCAACCGAACCACATGGGACAAGTCCTAATCTTCGTCCACTTTCATGTAATGAGAATTTTAAGGCTTCTCCGGTATCCATGCAAGCACACAGAAGCCATGTGGTAGAATCTACTGTTTTATGCGGCAGTTCATCCGTGGGCCTTTTGGTTTGTCCAGTTTTAGCCATTTCCAAGAACGAAACAGTGTCGTCTTCCGGCCCTCTAAAAACCGGGGAGTGCAAATCAGCAATACGTCTAAAGATATGGTGAAATTCTTCTACAGTTATTTGTAATATGCATGAAGACTTTGGTGATTCAGTGGGAAGTTTTTTTGTGCTACTACTGCAAGTTTTCATGAGTTTAGCAGCTTCCTTTAGTACGCTTGTAAAGGGGGTAGTAATTGCTTTGGATGGACATAGGTTTTTTTTAATAGTCACAGTGTCTTGAGCCACCTCAGGATTGGCTTCTTCAGCTTTCAAATATTTCAAGACCATTGAGTTTACACACTGAGTAAAGATGATCAGCCTATGCCCACAAATGCTAAATTCATCCACAAGAGAATAAATATCTGCAGTGTTGTAACAGGTAGCGCTGACTTCACTTACTTTAGCTTCCTGCTGAGTTCTAAAGGAGAGTCTGAAAAGAGTCCCTTTATAACTGTAAGGTGCCTCCACAGTCAAAGGTAGCTGACAATCAAATACACCTATGAATGGCTTAAACTGATTAGGAAACTTTCGAAGTCTCTTCTGCTGTTTTTTCCAATTTATCTTGATCCCAGGATTAGATTTATCTCGTATATGTTTACTGAGATGGTTGGTGTTTGGATCAAACATGATCATAAATTCTCTGCTCATAATGATGGGAATGTCAGTGATATGATAAACGGAATTAAATCCCAAACCAAACTTTCCTACTTTGTCAATTTCTGCTCTTTTTAGGGACTCGCCCAACCGTGTTATATTTAGAAAGTCTGAGTCTGAAAATTCAGAATTGTTGAAAGACCACAAAGCTGGTCCATGACAAGCCGCCATTCCTGGATCCAAAAGATTTTCTCTTATGTCATTATTTCTTCTCATGTCAATCAAAAAATTGCACTGTGTTGCATCGGCATCATCGGCATTCTGTAGCAGCTCTTTGAAGATATCAGACACAGAAGGGTATTCCTCCAAAATGTTTTTAATTCTTACTGTGAGAGGTTCTCGTTGGCCTGATTGTTCAAACCCCATATTTTCTGGATTAATCAACCTAGTACTGAGACATGGCACATTTAACCATTCTGCAGTTTTCATGGGAATATCTTCATGAACTAAAATTATTGGCTCCATAGCATCGTCAAGCAAATCATTTAAGTCATCCACTTTGATATCACAGTAGCAGCATTCGTGGATTGGCTTCATCGTAAGTTTAAAAGGTCTTTTGCTACAATATAGTGGAACAGGCGTATTTAAACTGGCTGGAATCTGGCTACTGTACAGCCATCTTATAATATTCAACATAATGTGAAGATTTTGCTTACTCTTTTCTTCCGTAAGAGACTGTTCACTTTTGAGATATATTTTTTGAATTACCATGGAGACATGATCTGGGGTCAGTTTTTCAATTGACCCACAACTGATGAACAACTGATGGAACTTAGCCATGGTTTTTGGCACGCTATGAAGATATGGTTGGAGATCAAGATCGGGTGGTGATTTTATTACTGCCTGAGATAGTAAGCAAAACGTTTTACCAGTCCAGACCCAGGGAAATTTCAAGGCCTTGAAAGCTTCTTTTCCCTCACTTAAATGATCGTGCATAAAACCATAAATCTCAAGTAAGATTTGCTGAAACTGATAGTAATCTTCGTCACTAAATTTCTTGGAACTGTGCCAGTCCACTACCACTTTAAAGTGTTTTAACACTGACTTGATGTTAGGTTTGATGGTGATCCCTAATGCCTTTTCAATACTCGGCTGGACACTTTCTACAAGGGGAACAGAAGAACCTATTAAAGTTGCTTGGGATATATCACACATTTCTGGTGGTGAACACAAATAGCATTGATCACCTTTCCAAATTAATGAACTTGGGTAATTTGGAGGCCTTTGTTTGCAAGCTGGAACCCATTTAATTTTTTTCAATGTGGCTTTTGTTTCAAGTGAATGCAGCAGTGAACGTCTGTTCAAAATCATTAACAAAGTTCTGGCTTTTTGTGTCAGTGAATCCTGACTTGTACTAGCAGAGTCCTTCAACTTCTCAATTTTATGGGCTACACATAAAATATCTTTCTCTTCTAAACTGTTCTCAGATTTTAGGCCTATTAATCTCAGAGCGTGTAGAATATCTGGAGAGGTTTTAAAAACTGTGGGAGGGAAACAGAGCTCTTCTTCCCCATAAAACAGGTCTTGTAATACTTCCACCTCGGGGTCAAAAAGTTCACTGGCAGACACCATTTTTTCCTCTGAAATTTTAATAAATTTTAATGGTTTCAACCAATCCAGCACCTCTGCATTTTCATTTTTGAGGAAAGTCAAATTTTCTAGAATCCATAGCATAATTTTTATTGCTTCATCAGTAGAATAAAAATCATTCTGTATATCTTTTAAAATAAATTGTATGCAGTCAGTGGTTCTCAACAGTTCTGCTTTCAGTAGGTTTACTAAACGAATGGTGGCTTCGTCACTGCTGTCAACCAGTGAAACAGAGAATTTTACATCTTGTGGAAGTTTGGCATTGTGATGCAGTACCTTACAAGCTTTCAGAGCAGTAAAAGCAGTGCCTTCATCAAGGGCTTGCTCAATTTTCCTAAATATTATTAGCTCATTAATGACTCTCTTCTCTTTTTCAGTAACATCAGTCAAACTAGCAAGGAAGCTTCTGAGTGCATTTTTGTGTGACGTGGGCAATGAGGTAACCTGATTTACTGATTTCTGTAAGGGAAGTTTTTCCGCTATCTGTAAAACTATATGTGGAGATGGGGGATGTATATATTTCTTTAAAAGTGGATGTTGAATAGAGGGGTCAAGTTTCTTAAGAATGATTCCACCAAGTTGCTCAATTATCTCAGGTAAAAATTCCGGAAGCTGCGTTTCAGATCCATCATCTAGAATAATTGGCGATGGAGCCCTTAATCTTATAAGATCTACTGCATCTTCTTCATCTAGTAATGTCTTCGGAATAAGTGGTAGGTCATCAAATAGAGACAAGTCTTCAGAGAAGTGTATATACAAATTCTTCCATACCATTTTGAGCCATGAAACAGGTGGGTGATTCTTATCAGAAGTAGGAAACCATTGCACTATAATCTCTGAACTGGGCCATAAAGTATTCATAACCTCTTTGATGAGCCGTGCAAATCGTTCAGGATTTAGAAGTTGCAACTGAGTGCACTGTCTTCCTGAAATGAAAAAGAAGAAGAAAATAGCTAGTAATACTGAAAAGCAATTTGGAAATCTTTTAGAAAAATAAATCAAAAGAAAAGCAAAGAACATCTTTCTTTGTGGTGTTTTTTCCCCCTCACAAAAAAAGTGACAAAAACAGAACCCGGGAAGCCTTCTAATTCTATACTAGGCAGAAGTATATTATCTGATTGTATCTTGCATGCTAGAAACCCAAGAGAGATCAGTAGTTATTGTAACCCACAATATGTAATAATGTGCTTGGCTCTAACAAATATTCATGCTCCTTTTTCATCAAATAGATCACTCGCTCTTCAGTTATGTATCTTTTCATAGCATGAAAAATGGCAACAGCTGGCATATACAGACTCTTGATGCCATCACAATTCATTGTATTTTGTTCAAGTTAACAGATAACAGAGTGCGTAAGATACCTTTTCTGCCACTGCACTTTCCAAGTTTTTATTGTTCTTCTTTGATCTGCCTATTTTGTTCTTACATTAATCTGGAAAGTTTAACAGAGTGCAAATTTTAAATAATGGAATTCTATCCATGTTTACTTAGATATGCATCTCAACAATATATCCTAATTAGGTTTCATGTCTTGAAGGACGACTTCCATTCATAGCAGAACGAAGGTCCAGGAAAGAATGGAGTCTCTCTTCTAAGCAATTCTCAAATGTCTATGCAGTACTGTGATTATTTAGATATACTTGTACAACTATTAAATCCAAGCAAGCAAATGAACATATATGCACAACTCTACCATGATTTTCAATGTAAAGCTTAAAAATCTGATTAATGCTATAAAACGACGATTCATACTGTAAACTATTAATTGTCATTATTACCAAAACTACAAAAACTCTGCAAGTATATTTTTAATGAAAATCTAACTTTCAAAATGAAAGAATTGTAAACAGCAATATCAAACCTATTTATGACTGATTTTTAGTGCCATATTTAAATCATTTATAATAAGGGCGGTCATGAATAAAATCATGTTGCTTTTTATACTGCTGACCTCTGAATATCAAGATACCATATATTTCCTACAGAACCTGAAATGTATATGACAAATACACTCATATATTCACACACACATATTTCACTTTTTTTTAGTTTCATCTGCATCTCTTCTAAAAATTAAGATGAAATCCTCAATTTTATTAGCTCAATTTCTACCCATCTATCTTATAAAGTCCAAAACTAATTAAACTCAAAAACTCAAAATTAAACTCAAAAACTAATTATTAGTCCAATTTTGCTCATTATGAATGTACATAAAACATGGATCATATATTTAATAATGCAATTCTGAACACTATTATAAGCATGACAAGTTAATGGTATCAATTGTTTTTCAAATATGCTTTAAGTAGAGTTAGTCAATTAAATTTGAAAAGCACAAGTCAACCAGCATGGAAACTAATATGAATCTGACATTCATTACGAGCAGAATATTCAGTAAACCAACACACACAAATGTTAGATTTCAATTCAGCAGTCATTCAGACAACCATCCTACCTTTAACTCCCCAGAGAAGCTGTTGGGCTAAAATACAATAAAATGCATTTTCAGGAAAGAAAAAATTTCATTTGCTATTTGGAGTTATAATAATGGCATATACTGACTGTGGGGATCTAATGGTTCTGAAGTGCCAAACAAATCCAAGTGGTATTCATTCTGTATACTGTTTTGGCATTATGGAAATTATGATTTATTTGGGGATTCTTTGTTCCTGCAATATATTGAAGCAGTAGGGATATTTGCCCCTAAAATAAGACCCAAAGATATTTAGCTTATAACACCTTTCTTGTTTATCAGAATAGGCGAATTTTGCAGAAGTTAATAGTAAAGATGTTATTGCAGAAGTTAACTTGTTTATCAATGGAAAAGTACCAGAACTTGCCCAATGTAAAGGAACATGCTCTAAGAGGCTACTGAGAGTAGCAGATGGTGTAAGATAAATGTTCTAATCCATGTTTTTGATATTATAATCACGTTTGATATTATGATGCACACTTCTCTAATTCTGTTACTTCTATACTATACTATACTATTTCTGTATAACCACATGTTATCTGTTTTGATGCATTATTGGATGACCAGAGTAATGCCTCGGAAGAGGCTAGGATTGAATTAAAGGAATAAAAGTAACACCTTGGGCATAGCCCGGGGTTCAGAATTTGTCATGTGAATGCTCTGAACCTTTTGCGCAATAAACCTGAGTTCTCCTACTCTTTTTGGTCTTCTTTGCTGAATTGGTAAGCAGAATTAGCTACAACAATATGAATTTGTATGAACCAGAATAAACAGAAATGCTTCCCAGGTGAATGTCCAAACAATGCTATTTATCAGAGTCTTTCAACTCCTGTATCAAAAAAACAGCACTTTTATTAAGGAACCATCGAAACTATAAATTTGAATTGGTAATTTAAATACATTATGTAACCAGACTTTCTCTGGTTCAATTGCACTTTATATTGTTTTGCCCTTAATCAATTCATGTTGTGGTTTCCGTCAACCTCTCACTAGTTGGTTTCGTTTCTACAGACAGAGCATGTTTTTTTTCCTTTTATTATAAACCAATTAGATTGCTATTGTGAACGACAATAGTTGATAATAAGTGATATGGATACATAAAGTGATTTCCTTTTACTCACATTCCTTTTTGAGTTCTATCTTTTATGTAATATTCTTTGTAACCTAATCACTTGATACTACTTGTTCTTCAGTTCAATGCATTTTTAAATTTTTTTACAAGATATAAATATATTACCTCTACTTTTTGAAGCTTCTTTTAAAGCAGATAAAACTTGAGGCTTCAGGTTATCAGCAAGTAATCTTCCTTCAAGACCTGGGAAGAGGGACCTAGTAAGTCATTAAAAACAGAGTATTGATCATCTTGATAATTTATATTAGACATGTAATAATATAGGGATTCTTCATAGAATCTGAGTGAATAAAAAGGTTTGCTCCTTTTCACAAAACCTGCCAATTAATTTTCTCAATGAACCAGGTAATTTTTTCAGCCTCCATAAACTATTTCCTCTAGTTAATTCCATTTCTGAGTATGTTTTTACAAAAAATATGGAAACATTTACTGCTATTTTCTTCTTTATTTATTTTTCAATTTCCCAATATCACTTACAGATTTGGGATGGGCCTGATGGGCTCCCATAATAATACCAAGTAGCCCTTACCCTACATACCGTATTTTTGGAGTATAAGACGCACCTTTTTCCCCCCTAAAAGAGGCTGAAAATTTGGGTGCTTCCCGGCTTGTTTTCATTGCTACTCCCTCCGAAAAAGGTTTTTTCAGCCCTAACCAGGGGATAAAATAATGTGCTGAAGCTGACCAAACTAAGGACACTAGCCAGATGAATTACCTGGTAGGTAGATTTTTTCCCCTATTTTCCTCCCCAAAAACTAAGGTGCGTCTTATACTCCGGTGCATCTTATACTCCGAAAAATGCGGTACCTTTTTCAGGATCAGCTAAAGATAGTTCTAAATGCACTAATATATGGGTAAGTCATAACCTTGCCTGTAGTTCAAAGACAACAGGATTACATTCCATCCAATAGCTTCAATACACAGTGACAGTTTTAGCTTGTGATTTCTTGCTATAGAATTTTCATCATTCGTCAAGGTAAAATGCTATGAAAAATATATTTGTTTATATATATATATATATATATAATCAGGGGCTAGTTAAGATAATAGGTTGTGTGCAGTGAGACAGGATTTACTCCTTCCCTCTAAGCCGAAGGTCTTATAAAAATCCATCTCCTCTCTACTGTAGGTACAAGTAACACTTGGGGCTGGTGGGTCACTTGAAGGCACAGGGCAGGCTTTCTCCTCAGTCTGCACATGCAAATGATGATGCTGGTAAAGACAGACCGAACTATTAAACATTATAATTAAACACAGGTAGTCCTTGGCTTACAGCAGTTCGCTTAGAGACCATTCTAAGTTACAACGGCACTGAAAAAAATGACTTATGACTAGTTTTCACACGACTGCTTCAGCATCCCCATGGTCATGTGATCAAAAAGTAAGATTCTACATTTAGGCAAGAAAAACAAAATCCACAGGTACAGTATATGTGGTACCTTGCTCAATAGTAGTAACTGTGAGAGGGACCTTGAAGTCCTAGTGGACAACCATTTAAATATGAGCCAGCAGTATGCAGCAGCTGCCAAAAAAGCCAACACAGTTCTAGGCTGCATAAACAGAGGGATAGAATCAAGATCACGCGAAGTGTTAATATCACTTTATAATGCCTTGGTAAGGCCACACTTGGAATACTGCATTCAAGTTTGGTCGCCACAATGTAAAAAAGATGTTGAGACTCTAGAAAGAGTGCAGAGAAGAGCAACAAAGATGATTAGGGAACTGGAGGCTAAAACATATGAAGAACGGTTGCAGGAACTGGGTATGTCCAGTTTAATGAAAAGAAGGACTAGGGGAGACATGATAGCAGTGTTCCAATATCTCAGGGGCTGCCACAAACAAGAGGGAGTGAAGCTATTTTCCAAAGCACCTGAGGGTAGGACAAGAAGCAATGGGTGGAAACTAATCAAGGAGAGAAGTAACTTAGAACTAAGGAGAAATTTCCTGACAGTTAGAATAATTAATCAGTGGAACAACTTGCCTCCAGAAGTTGTGGGTGCTCCAACATTGGAAGTTTTTAAGAAGATGTTGGATAACCATTTGTCTGAAGTGGTGTAGGGTTTCCTGCCTAAGCAGGGGGTTGGACTAGAAGACCTCCAAGGTCCCTTCCAACTATGTTATTTCTATTTCTCAAATTCAGATGCTTGGCAATTGACTCATATTTACAATGGGTGCAGTGTCCCGGGTTCACTAACCACCTTTTGCAACCTTCTGATAAGCAAGGTCAATGGGGAAGCAAGATTCACTTAACAACTGTGTCACTAACTTGACAACTGCAGTGATTCACTTAACAACTGCGGCAAGAACGGATGTAAAATGGGGCAAAATTCACTTAGCAAGTGAAATTCACTTAGCAACAGAAATTTTGGGCTCAATTGTGGTCGTAAGCTGACGACTGCCTGTAGCACTATCAGTATTTCAATGAAACTATGATTAACAGTTTATAAACCAGATTGTACCTTGGATAAGTTTCTGAAGTGATATAGACTGCATCCTGAGCTGATGCCGATGAAGAGAATGAAATAAAACTCCCATTTTGTAATGGCAGAAGCTCCAATCCAATAAGTTCACCATAATTTCCATCACCAAGCACAAACTCTAGGATACAAAGTTTTTCATCGGCAGATCCCTTATGCTCAGATTTCCTTAACACGTGTCGTACTGTTCCCGGAGTCACTTTCTTGACAGCTTTTATACCCGAAATCACAAGACTGATTGCATTAGCAATATTATCTGGCACTTTAGCGACCTCTTTTCCTGATTCCTGAAGGTAGTTTAACACAGCTTGGGTAGATTCCAAACTCTCGTCCATTTCTGAAAAATATACCTCCTCTACCGTTACCCAGTTGCCACTGATGGAATAAATAACTTTGTCCTGGAATAACTTTTTCAGAAGAGGTTCTATAATTGGTTGCCAATGAACTTTTGCTGTATTTTTTTGGGGCCACAATCTATAAATTAGCTCAGCTGACAGAGGAAAATCTGAATTTTTCTCTGTTTCCATTTGCTTAATGGCTTCCAGTATCAAAGTTGCATAGGCTTCAGGGACCACGTTGGCTACAAGAAGTTCATTCCACAAGGCTGCTGGATCTCGCCACTGATCAAGTTCTCGCCATTTTATACTTCTTCTGTTGTCTGTTAGACCAAAAAACCCACTAACGTGAACCGGCAAGCCAGTCTTACTTTCCTCACCAGGAGGTAATGGAAGGAAACAAAATGCTCTTCCCGATAATTGGGCCTCGGCTCCTTTTTCTTCTCCGCTGCTTGCTATGCAAGACATGGCTATGCCGATAGTTGGGATGTATTTCAAGTCATCAGCCAAGCAGTCCAATTCATTACATATTCCTCGTCCGCCAACACTGTTACATACCAACCAAGATGTCTTTTGAGCATCTTTAATGCTCTCATCTTCTAAAATTATGTTTATATGGTACGTCACGCATGTTATACTATTACTTGGAATGCCTTTACAATACTGGTTTATTGCACTTCCCAAAATTTTGATAGAGTTGGGTCTTTCATGCTTCAAAGCCTTGTTTTCACTGGCTGTGACTCTAAAAATAAGCCTCTCGGTTCCATCAGCTTCCCTAGCATGTAAGGAGACATCTTGCACACTTTTAAGGAATAAAAGGACTGTATCAGCATCCGCTCTGAATGAATCAAACAATTCTAGGATTTTATCCTTATTGTATAGATTGCTACTCAGCTGGGAAGGCTGCTGGCGAAGAGGAAAACGAAAGAAGGTGCCAGGGAAATGTCCATTTTTGAAGGTTTCCTTTGTGCTTCCAAACACACCAACAAATGGTGTAAATTGGTCTGTTAGTTCGTTGATTTCTTTGATGTCATCTTTCAAGTTCCAACACTGGCCTGACTCAGAAGGTCCAAAAAGTTTCTGATGAGGATCCAACACTCCAATTTGGTCACCGCTGAATATACTAGGAACATCTACAAGATAAAAGCAGAAATATGTACTTAGATGTCTGCATTAAGTACAAAAATAAACACTTCAAAGCCCCCCCCTCTCTCCCTCCCTCTCCCCCTCCCTCCCTCTCCCTCTCCCTCTCCCTCCCCCTTCCCCCACTCTCTCCTTATCCAACACACCAGGGGCGGGTTGCTCTCTTACCTTGCTACCGGTGCGCTGCGCGCGCATCACCATGTTTCGTGCGCACTCGCTATGCACGCGTGCCCCCTTGCGTGATTTTGCTTTTGCGCATGCGCATAAGCAAAATTGTGCCAAAATCTCGTGAGGGGATGCGTGCGCGTGCGATTTTGGCAATTTTTTGCTTCCGCGCATGCGGGGAAACAAAAGATCACCGAAATTTCTCGCGTGCGCGAGTTCCCTCGCAAGATTTCACTTCACACATGCGCAGGAAGAAAATAAAGCCCAGAAATTCAAAAAAAAGATGGCGGCTCCTAGGGACCAGCAACCGACCGCACCGGGTCGGTAGCCTCTTGGTGACGGCACTAGCCCGCCACTATCGGTGCGATAGAGTGGACCGCAGCGGTAGGAACCCACCACTGCAACACACCTTCCTTCTCAGGGGTGAAATTCAGCAGGTTCTGACAGGTTCTGGAGAACCGGTAGCAGAAATTTTGAGTAATTCGGAGAATCAGCAAATACCACCTCTGGCTGGCCCCAGAGTGGGGTGGGAATGGAGATTTTGCAATATCCTTCCCCTGCCATGCTCACCAAGCCACGCCCACAAAACCGGTAGGGAAAAATTTTGAATTTCACCCCTGTTCCTCCTCCTATTTTTCCCAAACCAACCTTCCTGTGAGATGAGATAAACTGAGAAAGTGACTAGCCCAAGGTCACCCAGCTGGCTTTCTTTCATAGCTAAGGCAGGACTTGGATTCATAACCTCTTGCTTTCTAGCCTGGTACCTTAACCATTAGACCATACTGGCTCTAACACCATTAAGAATGATAAAACAATTCAGAAGCCATATCCCCCTCTCCCTTTTTTTAACTATGTGCCACAACTAGCAACCATACAGATAGCTTTTCTTCATGAAGATCTATTCCTAATATGGTCTGTCAGGTCTTCCAATGTTCTAGACCTGGGGTCGGCAACCTTAAACACTCAAAAAGCCATTTGGACCAGTTTCCCAGAGAAAACAAAACACAGGGAGCCACAAAACCTGGATGGGTGTGGCCAACTTGATGTAACTCACTCCCACTGAGTCACATGACACCCCCCCCAGCCATGCCTACCCAGCTTTTGTGGCACTCTATGTTTTCTTTTCTATGGGAAACAGGTATCTCTCTCTCTCGTTTTCCTCTCTCTCTCTCATCTCTCTCCCTCCCTCTCATCTTTCTCTCCCTCTCCCATCTCTTTCTCCCTCCCTCTCTCATTTCTCTTTCTCTCTCCCTCCCTCTCCCCATCTCTCCCTCCCTCATCTCTCTCTTTCTCCCATCTCTTTCTCCCTCTCTCACCTTCTCTCTCTCTCTGCTGAGGAACGATCGCCACCCCCGGCACATGCTTCCCTTCGAGCGACCCTCTTCCCCCTCTTGTGGCTCTCTTGCTGGCTGTGGTGGGGCCAGGAGGGTGTGCACATGCGGGGAGAACCTCAAGTAAGCGCCAAAGGTGCGCGCAGAGCAGGCGACCGCTCGCTTAAGGAGGGTCTTAACAGGACGCAAAAGGACCTGGCTTCTCTCCTGCCCTAAGGATCCAGCCATCGCCTTGCCATGTCGTCCCCCCCCCCCAGCAGCTCTTCGGCCGAGTGGGGAGGGTGTCAGCTCCAGCCGGAAGCAGCAGGAAGCGAAGGTTGCCTTATGCAAAATGTGGCATGAAGGCAGGTACAGGGCCGTTTCACTCCTGCACTAAGGATCCGGCCATCAACCTGCCATGCCCCCCCCCCATGAGAGGAAGTGGGGGAGGATGAGGAGGGACGCCAGAGCCTTAGTGCAGGAGTTGAAGTCCACAAGTCTTAAAGTTGCCAAGGTTGGAGACCCCTGGTCTAGACATCTTCTAATCTCACTCTGTTTTTAAAGAGATCTTCTGATGGACATATTTTTCTTATTAAATTCATGTTAAAACAAACTTTAAAAAAAACCACACAGAGCAAATCCCGGTGCATACAGAAATAATGTGTCTTTATGTTAATTCTAAAGCATTCAAAAACATAATTGCAAATACCAGTAATGTGGTAAACTGAATTAAAACCAATTCCAAATCTCCCCACTTTGAGCGGATCATCTTTTTTCCTGCTCCTCGCTATCTCTTGGATGCCATGCCAGTCCTCAGGAGTGAAAACAGCATTGTTGTACACATAAAGTGCAGGACCTAGAGTGGGAAAAAAGCAACATAAATTCAAAAATGTTAGGTTACCAATGCAGCAGAAGATATTTCAACAATGTGCAAATTTTACAAGCAGTGAAAATAAATTTTGCAATGGCAAGAGTTACTTTGGGCGCCTTACCTGCCAGTAAAAACCCAATGTAAGATTCTTCCATCAGACCAGAAATGGGGTTAGAAGAAGTATAACTAACCCGTTACGTATGTCTCAAAGGAAATTATAATACAATTGTCTATGAGCTTCTGTTTCAATATTACTATCTTTCATGAATGAAGGCGAATATACCGCATTTTTTGGAGTATAAGAAGCACCTTTTTGCCCCCCAAAAGAGGGTGGAAATGTCAGTGTGTCTTATACACCGAATACAGCCATTTTTGGCCTCCCGAAGCCCCGCCCCTGCGTCCCATTTTTGCGAAAAATGGATCAGTTTTTCGCAAAAATGGGGTGCACAGAGGGTTTGGGAGGCCTGCAGAGTGTTCCTGGAGGCTGGGGGAAGGCAAAAACACCGTTTTTGCAAAAAAAACGGCCAAAAACGGCCAGTGTTTTCCAAAAACGGGGGCGTTTTGCCTTACCCCACCCCCTAGGAGGGCTCTGCAGGCTTCCCAAACCCTCTGCATGCCCCATTTTTGCAAAAAAAAAAAAAAGGGTGAAAAATGGGCTACTTTCGCAAAACAGGGGTGTTTTTGCCTTCTAATTACTCCATCTAGCATGACTGAAGGAGGAATTCTGGGAGTTGAAGTCCACTAGTCTTAAAGCTGTCAAGTTTGAAGACCCCTGGGTTAGGGGTGCAAGGGTCTTCAAACTTGGCAAGTGTAAGACTTGTGGACTTCAACTCGCATTCCTGAGCTAGCATGACTGGAGGAGGAATTCTGGGAGTTGAAGTCCACTAGTCTTAAAGCTGTCAAGTTTGAAGTTTGTAAAAAGTGTACATAGTTGTAAAAAGTGTACATGATTGTAAAAGGTATACATGGTTGTAAAAAGTATACATGGTTGTAAAAAGTATTCTGCTACACTGGTATTTTATTAAATAATATATTACTACACCATTTGGTTCAGAATACTTTTTTCCTTGTTTTCCTCTTCTAAAATCTAGGTGCGTCTTATACTCCGGTGCGTCTTATACCCTGAAAAATACGTTGTGTGTCCCAGAATAATGTTGCAGGATCCAATCTGGGTTGGTCACTGGGAACAGAGGTTTTGTCATCTGAGCTTTCGTACTTGTGCTGGAACCCATCCTCAAGGAATTCCTCTTGCTATCTTTACGGGCAGAGCCCTCCCATATAAGGAATTTTACAATTTGCTATGATGATGCAAGAAAACAGAAAATTCAGACATGAAAATAGAGTTGAAAGAGAGATCTTACCCTGGTACTGAGCCATGTCTTTAGACCAGAGGCTCTCTGTTCCATATTGAGTTTCATCATAGAGAAACCTAACTTCTGTAGCCCCAGCATCTTCTGCATTCTGAATTAATTCCTTGAAACAGAATGGAACAAATATTACGTTAAAATATTCTAATTCATACTAATCCAAAGCTCAGTTGATTAGAGTACTACAGTTGTGACACAGGGACAAAGATGAAGAAGCAAGGTTGCAAAACACACTTACGCTAAAATGGTATCAAAATTACAAATAGGCATCTCTTTTGTCAGAGGCGATAATGACACACTTGGAAAAATATTTTACCTCAGATTAATGACTGAGTGATTAAATGATTGATTTGGAGCTGGAAATGCAAGACAGTCTGTAACTTTAAAAAAAAGGTAGTACTTGATCTCAATCTTGTAATCTAAAAGTTATAAAAGGGAAAAGAATGCACAGGAAAAAGAAAGCAAAAATATTCAGGTACTTAATCATGAATCACAGAATAATAGAATTGAAAGGTCAGTTAGATTGCTGAATCAAACTCTGTGCGCCACAATCTGAATTAAAATATCCACAAAACATATTTATCCACTTGGGCTAAGCAAAGCGTTTAGTTAGAGGGATGATTTAAAAAGCAACCACTGAACACCTTCCTCCAAACCCACCCACCCCATCTTCTTGAATACTTACTGTAAATCAGTGTTTTTCAATCTCGGCAACAAACCAGCTGGCTAGGGAATTCTGAGAGTCCACACATCTTAAAATTGCCAAGTTAAAAAAAAACAACACTGGTGTACATACCGTGAGATCTTCCCTTCATCATCTGAAGATACACATACATGAACCCAAAAACTTTTCAACCAAGATTGCTGCCAAAGCAAAATAGGCTTGGACAGATATTTTGGTCACTCTTGGATAACTGGTTCCACCGATAAACTGATCTTTCTGCTAGAAAATATTCTACAACTTTCAGCTGGAATTTGCTTTACTATAATTTAAACTGTGCTATATCCTGCCCTTTAGGATGACAAATAACATTTTTGGCTATTCGGTAAGAATCAGTTTAAGGATATTAATCTGTTAACTAATCACAACTTTACATAAATCCTTAGATAAGGCAAAACCGTATGTGAGGTCAATGCTGGCACTGTCTTTATCTTCTCTCTTTGCCACAAACTGGATCAAATATTTTCTTATCAGCACTTCAAATTCTTCTGCTTCTTATCGAAACATTTAGTTGTGGAAAAAGGTTGTTTATACCTTCCCTTTATAATTCTGCTTCTATATTTAAAGTAAACATTCAAATGAAACAATATTCTTTATATGACAAATCAGTAAGTTATGATTCTCAAAATTATGTTATGAAATCTTAGTACCAAATTTTAGGCATGCAAATAATAGCTGGTTCTGTGGGGGAAATGTATTTATAAATCTATCTGGGATACACAGTTCCATTCAGGTTCTGCCTCTGCAGAGTTAGTGAATTTGCTCTGGAATCACAACATGCCATGATTCATCAAGATGGAAAAGACAGGAGTAAGTCTCAACTCCCTGATCCTTTTAGCTAGATTATTGCTGGTTTTTTTTTAAATTTAACCACCATCTGGAATTCTAAACCTAATATCCTTTAGTCTATGCCCATTTCACTACAATTTTTTGGAAATAGTAGAAAGGTTGAACTGACAAACATCATTACATAACTAACAAAACAACAACAATATTAGATAGGTACAATACTTTTAATTACCTTAAGAATTTGCCCTCCTTCTGGGTATCTTCTTAAAATATCTTTAAGGAAATCAACAAGTGGAGGAGTTGTTTGCCCAAAGCGACCTAAATAAAATAAAATAAAATAAAACTGGTACTCCTGCATTTGAACTACTGGAAAATATACTTTTCATTACAGAATTGGTTTCAGATGTTTATAGGAAGAATCTCAATAACAGCTTAATCTCACTTACTGGTAGCTCTTCTGTGAAAAGGCAGGTTAAAAAATCAAGTAAATAGTAATAACAATCAGAGAATTAAAATAAAATGTATAAACAAAAGTGAAAAAAGACATAACCCTTTAAATCCCAAATCTAGTTCCATATTATGAAAACATGAGTGCTCATGAGCACTTATGAATCAAAGCCAAGTAAATAGAAGGCCTCGTCTTAATTTTTCATATTGCTCCAGAGGCACTGCTGTATGAGATGTATTGTGGGGATTAAAAATAGAGGGACCAAACCCAGATACATTTTAAAAAGGAAAGCCAAGGCAAACATCTCCCCAGAGAAATCCAATTTTGAAACCTCCACAAAAATAGTACACAGTAACATCTGCACTCATTACAGAAAGCTACAGCCTGTAAAGCCACGGTTTCTTAAAAACACCAGAAACAGCCAATATTAAAAATGAATAAAGTATCTGTAGCTTATTTTGTCAAGACCTTATATTCTTTTTTTTAATGGAAATTGCATTAAATCTTAGGGTCGATTAAAGGTCTTGGTGTAGCCTAAAAACAAAGTAGGAATAAGCTGGAAAATCACAAATTTAAGTGCCCATATTCGTATAAATTGCTTTGCTATAGGAGCAATCCGTAAGCCAATATAACTAGGGCCTCAAACTAGTTTACTATCCTAAAATGAACCATGTACATTATGGGTTTATGTGATGTACAAATCCAATCTCATAAGCACGTATAGGCCAAGTACTTTTGTATGGGCACCTGAAAATTTAATATTGGTTGTGGCAAAGATTTTTGGGGGTAAGATGTGACATATGAACAGCAATATCAAACTAAACACACGCTCCTGAAACAGAATAAAGCTATTGCTAGAATTTGAGATCTTTACTTCTATATCAAATTACTAATAAATAAATTTCATTTACAATACACAAGAATGTCTACTGTATTTTTTCATTGGAATATTTCAATTTAAAAAAATACAAACACTAGAAAAACACGAATAAGGAAAGATGAACAGGTAAAGAAATGAATGGATAGCATATTATAATTTACTATACCTCCTCCCTTTAGGCCCTTGGACAAAAGATTTAGAAATACATGATTCTGAGAAGACTGAAGGTTCCCAACCGAGACCCAATCGAACAACTACAAGAAAAAGAATATTATTTAACGTTCTATTTTCCTAAATAAGCATCAACAATTAATTACTTTATATGATACCAATCAATAAATGGCTACAGTTACCAAATGCCACCTCAAAAAAATCATCGCGATCAGGGGTGGATTCCACTTACCTGCCACCGGTTCGCATCGCGATGTTTCGCGTGCGTTCCCCCCGTGCAATTTCACTTCCGCATATGCTCAGTAGCAGGATTCAGCCCGAAACACAGCTGAGGAGCTGATCAGCTGTGCTTCGGGCGAAGAAATAAAGGTGAGTATTAACCCAGGGGCGGGCAGGAGGGCCCTTTTTCAAGCCGCGGAAGAGAAGCGATCTAAACAAGGAAAAATTCACCAAAAATTTCCAAAAAAAGATGGCGGCGCCCACAGACCAGCACCAACCGAACCGGATCTGTGATGCCATTGTCGCGTCACCAATGGGTCGCTAACGGTTCAGGCGATCTGGTCCAAACCGGGAGGAACCTCCCGATTGAGATATAGAATATTATATGCTGATAAAAAGTACTAAACTTCTATTGCCTATGTTGTGAAGCAACAAGCCCATTAATAAGATAGACATGTTCAATACAGATAGTCTTCAACTTATAATCATAATTGAGCCAAAATTTCTGTTGTGAAGCAAGAGATTGTTAAATGAATTTTGCCTCATTTTACGATCTTTCTTGACACAGTTAAGTGAACCACTGCAGTTGCTACGTTAGTAACACGGTTGTTAAATGAATCTGGCTTCCCCATTAACTTTGCTTGTCAGAAAGTCCCAAAAGGTGATCACATGACCCAGGACTCTGCAATCATCATAAATACATGCCAGTTGCCAAGTGTCCAAATTTTTGTTGTGTGATCATGAGGATGCTGTAATGGTCATAACTTTAAAAAAACTGTCGTAAGTTACATTTTCGAGTGCCGTGCAACTCTGAACAGTCACTAAACAAATGGTTGCAAGTTGAGGACTACTTGTATTCAGTTTCACATTCAGTTATGACCCTAATGCAGCATCCACATTACAGTCATAAGTTGCAATGATCGTGAGTTAATCACGTGACTGACCTCATTTCACGTTTTTTTTACGGCGGTTATTAAGCAAAAGCTGCGGTTATAAGTGGAAACACCACAGTTGTTAAGCAAACCCACTGTTCGCTATGGTGTGCTTTTGCCAAAAACTGGAAATGCTGGTTTTTCAGCAAAACCAGCATAAAACAAGGTGATGGGACGCTGCAAACAGCCATAAATGTGACCATGATGCCAAGGGTAGACATGTGACTGGAGGTGGGAGAGCGGCCATTGGAACTTCTTCCTTACCTCTCTTCCCTGGTAGAACAGAGACTGCTCAGGTACTGGAAAACCCGTCTCAAGATAAATTAACTCTTTTATGGCTCCCAGATGAGTTGAATAAGGTACCTCAAAGGTTCTGCAACCCACATAATCATGAAGAACAATCACTGTGATTGACCTTAATTAACAAGGAAGAAATAAATACTATCAGATTAAAGGCTCATCGAATACAGCACTGTGAACAAATCACATTTATAAGCTTTCCAAAGTCTTTGCAAAGTTCGTAAATTGGGTTTCTGCTATTTAACCCTCAATGCATAATTCTTTTATATTAATATCCATGGAAACCAATATGATATCCAATTCTGATTACTATAAATTTTAGGTATAAAGTATGTTTTTTAAAGTTAAGTTAATTATAACTTAATTAAAACTTTAAATTAAGTTAATTATAACTTAATTAAAACTTTAAGTTTATGAGATAATACAAATTTATCATGTGTGCTTTCACAGATTTGAGAGAGCAGAGCAACTGACAAAACGATAAATGAGACCATGTTTCTTTTATTATCTCATTTTATAAAATGGCTATCTGGTTCTAGATACTGCTTTTGTTTCTGCAATCTTTCTCAGAACTTATCAATAATTGTAAATTTATCTACTTAACCCAAACAAAGTATTTCTCTATTTCTACTTTTGTAATAGATAATTTAATATTTGTTGAAACATCTATATTTGCATTTATTTGTTTACTAAGCAATTTTAATTTTCTTTGAAAGAACTGTATTCCAAATCTATTGTAACCATATTTTTCCATTTTGTATGTCCATCAACTAAATCCTTTCTAAACTAGCGCACTTAATAATATGTCAATATATAACAGTGATTAGACAATCCATACTCCATTGGGTCTTTTCAGAAATATTTCCTCACCAAAATAGAGAAATAGAATGACCATAGTAGGCAAAAAAACAGTGAGAGTGGGGATTTCCTTGTGGGAAATTAGTAAGGAGTATTGGGAATCTTCCTTCCTTCCTTCCTTCCTTCCTTCCTCCCTCCCTCCCTCCCTCCCTCCCCCCTTCCTATTAGACAGGGAAGTGGCTGCTGCTGGGTGGGAGAATGAGCAAGGTATTGAGAGAGTGGCTGGGAAACTGCCACAGAATGTTGAAAATGATCATGTCATTGCAGCAGCAACCCAGCAGCCACCGGTAGCACTTATGTGTCACGTAGTGAATATTGTCAGTTGTATGTCTATGCAGGGTGATGCACCCCTATCCTAATATTATGGTACATTCCATTACAAGCAGGACACATGATGTGATCTTCTGCGCATGTGTGCATTCCTGATTCTCCATTATTCTCTTTGACTTGACTCTTGACCGGAACGGTCACATTTTCTTAGCAAAATGTAACTATTCAGAATTTATTGTTTTTGTACCGAAATAAATATTTTCTATTAGACTTTTAATCTCAGCTTTATTTTCTAAATTTCTGGATTCCAAGAAAAGATCCACATCGCCTCTATGAGATTTATTCTCACCTTAACATTATGCAATCATAACTTTCCTTAATTTCATTCCCTTGAGAGTCATGCGTGCCAGATTTTGGATGCATTCTGTAGATTAACCCATTTGAAGTACCTTTCTTAAAAAAATTGTTGCCCTATGATGCACCATTTCACCCAGGTAAAAATTATGTAGTGTGTGCGGGTGCATACATATGTGTGTGTATGATATTGATACACACACACACATATATACACTCAGCCATATCCCATAATTTTAAATATAGCACACCAAGGATATATTCTAAATAATCATGGTGTTTGCTGTTTTAAAATTCAAAATTCCCTATCTACTCTTAATTCATTCATTCATTCATTCATGTATGCATTCAATTTATTGCTCATCTTACCACAACAACTCTGGAAAGTTCACAAGATTAAAAAGCAGTGAGCAGGGGGCTGGACTAGAAGATCTCCAAGGTCCCTTCCAGTCTATTCCTATTCTATTCTGATAAAATATTGC